>BRPK01000012.1:668901-1337802 GCA_026008595.1 Lyophyllum shimeji | reverse complement strand
TAGCAATTATCGCTCATGGACCAGGGTAAGTCAGCTGACAGCAGGGGTGACTCGGCATGAGTCATCTATTGTGCTGAGTCACAAGGTAAGCAAACAGTCGCAAACGGGCCTGACGAGGCATATAAGCCGAAACAGGGTCTGGTTGGTATTCCCCAACCTGTTGCCCCCGCGACGTCTTTAGCCTCTCAGTGCTAGCTATCGCAACCACTCGCTTCGCTCGTGGTCGCTCCCTCCCTAACCAAAAGTACATGCCACGCATGCATGCATCACCGCGCACCGCACGTCCGTGCCACGGCAAAAAACCGGTGCTTCCTGAGCAGTTAAATCGCGCCAACGCCAGTGGACTTCCCAGGCAAAGACTGATGAAGTTGAAGGCAACAATCAACTGCAAAGCTCAATAACGACGAGGACATCAGTTCGACCGTGAGTGTTGCCACTTCTGAGGGTTTTGAGAAAATAATTAACCAGTATATCTTGAGATATACCAGGTGTGCCAGCAGCAGTGAGGTGAAATCTACGCGCCGGAGCGCAGGCAAGGCAGTCCATGACGTCACACATTTGATGCCATCACTCGAAAAGCACTGAATGATGCCATCACTCGAAAAGCACTGAATGATGCCATCACTCGAAAAGCGCTGAATTCCCACGCGCGAGGTCAACCAGAAAACCTCGTTCTATAAATAGAACTCGGAACCCTACTCTACCTGCCCTACCCTACCCTACCCTACCCTAGTCCACCCTAGGGCTCACCCTAAGGCCAACCCTACGATTCAAAAAAACTCCCCATAACCCTAAGGCGTAGTGGAACTGCTCCCATGTGAGGCTTTCGTCCTGGAGGGCGCGCTTCGAGGCCTGGACAGACGCGACGGGGCGGAAGGTGACCAGCTCCCCTATCTTGCTCATGCCGAAGGAGTCGTCGGCCTCGGTGCGATGGGTGCGCTGAGCGTCCTCGCAACCTTCCTGCGTGAAGTACCACAGCTCGCAGTACTCAAAGTTAGCCAGCTTGTTCAGGGCATAGGAAGAAGGCCGCGGGGCGAGGACACTCGCCACTGACAAATCCGGGTCGAAAGCCCTCAGCTTTGACTTCGTCTTCTTCTCCTTCTCCGGCCGCTCCTCGTCTGCCTCCTGCTGCTGCGCTGGTGGCTCTTCCAGCTGCTGCTGTTGCTGCTTCCCGTCCGCCGGTTCCCCTTGTGGTGCACCGTCTGCTCCTGCCTGTCGGTCCTCGGCCTCCCTATCCCAGCGCTCGCGCAGCTGCCGGTTGTGTTCGGTCCACGCGTCCTTGAGCGAGGTAACTGCATCTTCCTTCGTCAGGCCAGTGCCCCGTAGGAGGGCGCGCATCGGTGCGAAGGGCTCCAAAGAGAAATCGGGGCATTCGTCGAGGTTTGGGTCTCGGGTGAGGCGTTCGGCCATGGTGACGTGGGTTGTTCAAGGGAGGTTCGAGAGTAAAGGAGTGTGAATTACTGGAAAGGATAGTTATTGGGCTAGTTATGTGATTATCGTGCTGTGCAAAGGAGTGGAGGGAGCAGCCCTCGACGACGGGCGGCTCAATTCCAGGAGGGAACGTCGAGGTGGTGGGAGAAGGAGAGCGGTCCGGGATCACCCGACGTTCCCACAAAGACATACATCTAATCCTCCGCTCGTGCCTCGCTATGTAATAGATAACAACATGTGTCTGGTATATTCACTTCGTCGGCGACGAATACGCGCATTGCGACAACACAGTTTCCTGTCGGCGTTCAATATATGCCTGCGTCTGGTACATACAATTCGTCGGCGACGAACGGGGAACGCTCGCGCATTGCAACTCGACCTCAGTAGACAATTCGGAAAATCTGACGCAGCATACCATTTGCCATATGCTTAACCGGATGCCGAAACCATTTCCCATTGAACTGCCCAGCGTGTGCACATTGCTCTTGTCTTGCACACCGATAATCACTAGTATATATTAATTCGTCCAGGACGAAGGATGAACACTGGGAAGAAGTGTACAATTTTGCAACACTGCCATGCGCCTCTCGCAGTACACTTGGTGTCTTCTTGTGCTCCTCTGTGCTCCTGCAATCAATTTATGCCATTTGTGTTTCTACAGACCACAATCTCCTTCCACTCTACACCTCTACTGTATCCCTCCACCCAACCCTTCCACCCTACCCTTCCACCCTACCCTTCCACCCTACCCTGCCACCCTACTGCTCAACCCTACTCGCACCCTACCCCCCCCCTGATAACCCTTCCACCCTACCCTTCCACCCTACCCTGCCACCCTACTGCTCAACCCTACTCGCACCCTACCCCCCCCTGATAACCCAGCGGACTGAGCCTGGGTTCTTTGATACGAAGGAAGACGAGGTCGCGCTGCAGCATGTGATTGCCGCTACCATGCGTGCGTCCTCCCCCCTTGCCCCGCGTTCACGGCTCCTATATCCGTCGTCGTCGTGCAGGTTCCTAGACCTGATGGTTGCATCCCCCGTATCGTTCTACGTCCCAACACTCGATATCGATCTCGCATGGTACATGCACCAGCTCCTCGGAGAGACGTACCATGCGGAGTGTATGCGGTATGTCGGGCGGTACATCGACCAGTGCGTGTGGCCTTTCCTTTCCCTTTTCCTCCCTCCCTCCCTTTTCCTCCCCTCCCTCGCCTTTCCTCGCCTTTCTCGCCCTTCCTTCCCTTGCTCCCCTCTCTCCGCCTCCCTCCCCTTCCTTTCATCCCCCGAACAAAGAAAACGTGACATCAGGCACCCCACACAGCGACAACAAAGTGGAAGAAAACGCGCTCGCGACGGCGTTCGACGTCACATGCCGCGCGTGCTCCGACCGCTTCGGGCTGCGCTACACACACTGCGGGTGTCCGTTGCCGGGCCAGACGATCGGGCAGCGGCTCTCGCGGCTTGTCTCCTCTCGGGATCGCGGTCGAGGGAGGGGGGGAGGGGGACAGAGGGGCTGTCGTACCTCGTCCCGCCGCGGGAGGATCTACGCGCGGGCACGCACCCACTCTGAGCTTACATGTACGGTATCGCTGTGTATGGATGTCGCCTGTAACGACGTTACTCCTGTGATGAGAACAAGAACTCGGATCTGCCGTTTAGCGGCCCACGGGACCAAGTGCAGCTCATGTTCTTGCTACCCGCCTCAGTGTTTTATCTACCTCTCGATAGGTAAATATTTTTGTCTTTCGAGCCTGCAGAAAATGCAGTGACTGAAGATCATGGCGTATTCTTATAGTCTATACACACGGGTAGGCTTCTAACAACATCAAGTACATTGACCGTGAAATAACACATTACCATATCACCTCCTAGTAACCCGAGACCGAAAACCCATGCGTCAAGCCTGACCGGTCCTTGCCTCTATTGGCGTAGGGGTTACATACTTTCCGGATCCTCCCCCGAACACATCCTAGGTATGACTGTGAATTCACAGAGCTACATGCCGCCACCAGTCCCAACGGACTCACCTTGATCATCCCCCGAGTCACCATTCCCAGTGCCGCGCGACTTTCCCATAGTGGGTACAGCACGACCGCGATGCACGAGGCGAAGACCCAGATGATGCCAAGCACGACCCATGCCTCGAGGCCGCGCACGCCGTAGATCGTCTGCGCAAAAAACAGCGGGAGCGGGATGACGAGTATCATAACCACAACCTGCGAGGGCTCGTTAGTGCCGAGCGCACCGAAACAACGAGGGGGAATATATGTACCAAGGCAAGAGAGGACCATGCGGCGAACCTGAACGCCTTGTCCAGCTGCGCGGGGTCGAGATCGCTATCCTCTGTGATCCCCACCACCTCATCCACGGACTGGACCTCCAGAGATCCCTTTTTCTTTTTGTTCTCCTCCTCGTCGAACTCTTCGACCTTTTCTACTGAGTCGGCGGGACTCGGATGGTGCCTGAGGTGGTGTGGGCTGTTGATCGAGCGCGTCACTTCGAAATCAAAGTCTGCCGGGTCCTGGGATGGGGAGAAAATGTATGAGCGACAAGAGCGCTTGACCACGAGGTAAAGGGAGGGGACAGCTCACCCAGAGAGACCAAACGACGGCGACGATGCCGCCGACGCCGATGGAGGCCAAGTTTCCAGCCAACATCTCGAAATCCCCACCACTCGTCTGCATTGAAGCCGTCAGCTATGTACCACGAGATTGCCGTTTGAAAGGACGTACGACGACGTTGATCACGCCATTGTTCAGAGCCGCGGTCGTCACCAGCCACGCGACGATGCCTGCAAAGAAGCCAGTGACGGAGGCGACGATACAACCCCACTTGTTGGCCTTGTTCCACGTCACGCAGAGCGCGATCGGTACGACTGCAGAGCCCAGCACGACGCCCATGAATGTCTGGCAATGGATTGAGTTGGCGGCGCGAATGGAGATGAGGAGGGACGAGACGCACGTAGAGCCAGCCCATGGAGACCCCGATGTAGAAGAAAACGACGCCTGCGAGGCTCATGAATAGTGCGTATAAGGCAACCTTGCGCATGATAAGCGCCGTATAGATTTATTGAAGAAAGGGCGTACCATGTAGTGGGACACTCGCAGGATCTGTTGTTCCGTTGCCCGAGGGTTAATGTATTTCTGGAGATCGGTGTGAGCATCTGCGCAGAATGCAACTTCACGCGAGACAAACCTCGTAGATATCGTATGTGAGGATGGACGAAACAGCGATGAGCTCCGCAGAGGTCGCGGACGTGACTGCCAAGAAGAGCAGTACGAGCATTGCCGCCGCGCCTGCCTTTCCGAGGAGTGCAGCGGCCGCAGCAGGAGCCGGAAGACCCGCCGACACGTCGGCCGGGAGCAACACACGCATGGCAGGATCCCCGCGGAGTGCAACTGCCGCCAGCCCGAGGGTCGTCGCGAAAGCAAACGGGATTGCGAACCTACATGACACGAATGACATCAGCTTCGAGACAGGTAACATGGAAGCGGCGGCTCGACGAACCAAGCAAGCCCACCGAGCAAATAAGCCTTCACGCAGCTCGCCGGACGACTAGCAATCGCACGCTGCCAGTACGCCTGGTCGTTGAACACGGTCGCGAAGTTCCCGATGATATTGATGACGCCGAAGATGAGACCGTTGCGGGAGCGCATGGTGAGGTACGAGCCGCCTGCGTTGCCTGCGACGGGGGCGGCAACTGACGCAGCAGCAAGCAGTTCGTGCATCTTGGCGATGCTACCAATCTTGGGGCTCGTTGCGTAGACGGTGAAGACGAAGGTAAGGATGATGGCAAAGAGGACGGTGGTGTGCGTGCTTGGAGACGTGAAGTTAGTCTAGAATAGACGAAGTAGGGAGGCATACACGTACTAGTCGCAAAGCAGTGTTGCGCGCATACCGCCGGCGACGACGTAGATGGCGACGCCTAGAGGAATGAGGAACATTGCCTATACGGATACTTAGATCGTGTTGAAAGACACGGAGGAAAAGAGAGGACGTACAGCTATCGTACTCATCCCGGTCAAGTCAGTCACGGTAGCTGAGCCGCCAAGGATCAGCATCGACGAGACGATCACATTCGTCGCGAGACTGGTTTGAGAACATAAGTACGGGGCGCGTGATGGGCACAGGGCTACGTACCCGAAAAAAAGAAAGATACCGTGGGCGAGTGTACCCCAGCGAACAGCGACGATCTCAAGCCACGTGTGGGCATTGGGCGCGTTGAGTTTCAACTTGGCGGCGAGCTGGTTGGCAGTTGAATCCCCACGCTCGACGGAAACTTGAGGAAAGGAGACATACCTGGGCGAAAAGGAGAACTTGTATCGTGGCCCCCGCGCCGTACCACCAAGGGCCCGATATCCCGTATTTGTACGCGACGGCGCTAGATTGTAGCTGAGCAGAATTCAAAAGCGTCCATGGAGAGATCCTCGTAATCAGATGGTAACCCACCAGTGTTGCAGCCCATGTCCATGCGGAGACAATCCCGGACGCAATCAGGCCCGGCTTGACGCTTCTTGATGCGCTGCTGAATTCTTCGGTGTTCGAAGGCTTGAATGGTGTATATCGCGCTTGCAGAGCGGTCAAGAAGAGCATGAACACGCTGAAAAATAGGCCGATGCCTATGGGAGGGATTAGCCTTATCCCAAGCGGAAGTTACGTGGTTCTACCAATCACTAATAGGGCGTCAGCAGGAAAATAGCTTTGTAACCGTCGTGACTTACCGACTCCATAGCCGGCACCCTGAGGAAGCACAGTCGAAGCAGTCGAAGACATCCTAACGTCGAGGACAGACAAGAAGGGAGAGATCGCCCGAAGACATGAGGCTATCCAGGTTAAAAATGGGGATGCTTATCGCACATGTTTGCGGCGCGCCACCGTCGAAGATAAGGTGTCGAACAGCGGCCGAATCATTGTACAGAACCCCAGAGATAACCATGAGATAACCAGATAAGGCTCCTCAGAGGCGCGGGACATTTCCCTTGTGGTGCCTGGGAAGAGTGAGCTCCAGCCGCTTGATAGTGCTGACAACAGAGGTTTGCCTGAGCCAGAGTTCAATGGGCTCGGTCGACCATTGAACACGATGAACTGTAGCTACATCCCTCCCAGGGCAAAGAAACATCGCGCTGACACGGTCACGAGCGACAAATGGATGTCAACAATCGCGCCTCCAATTGCGGACGCCAGTGTTTACTCCCGAATGGCGTGCACGGAACGCCGCTCGTCCCTTGTTCACACGCAATATGAATATCGATAAGGTGGACCTCTGTGTCGCTCTGTCCGCATCGTTGGCCATGCGCAGGCAATCCTCGACCTAATGCATTTCCGACCTTTCCGGTACTCCAGCATTTCCAATTCTGCATCCGCGGCTATCAGCCAACGCAATCGCGTTACGAAAACGGAAATACAATTCGAAAATATTGCCACACGTCTCGTAGATAACACAAGTGTAGGTATCGGGGAGTGTACATATATGATCGCATCGCGGGTTCTCATCCTCTCCAGACAGGCTACAAAAGGCCATCAGCGCGCAGGTAAAGGAGCTCAAGATGCGGCGGGACCTACAGGGCCGGGGTTGGTGTAGTTCTTAGGGATCGGGTAGTAGATGTTGATGAGGATCCCAGGCTCCTAGCAAAAATCAAAAATCTATCAGAGCGACAGCCTTGCAGCAGAACCCTCGCAGAGTAGTCCTACATTGCCGGTGTACACGCCAGGGATGGCGACCAACGGCGCGGGCGTACCGCTTCCTGTTGGACAAATGCACGTATGGACGGGGCCAGGAATTCATAAGGGGTGAAGGACGCACCGCCGCCAGTGACGTTGATCTGTCCGCAGCTGAGGTAGAATTGCGCTGGCAGGGCGGCATCGGCCTGGCGTCAAGCGTGTCAGCCCCCGGGGGTAGGACGACACTCACCCCCACCGAACGTCGACGCCGAATGCAACGCGATCGACTCGACGCGGACTGTCCGAGGCGAGGCCTCCATTGGTCAGCTTGCGCCGAGTCACCGCTGAGAGATCCACACACCCAGGTACTGCCCGCTCGGCAGGTTCTTCGGAACGGTGAACGAAACGCCGGGAGCATCTGGATTCGCGAACGGGAGGAGGGACGTCAGGACCCGCGGCTCCGGGACGGTATCCCCACGACGAGTCACGACGTACTGTACGCAGGCCAGGAGATGCTGTTCCCGCCGTCCGTGACCGCGCCGACTTCGTATACCTGTCGTCCGAGACAAAGACAAGCCGTTACTCGCGACTCGCGACACCCCCCGCGGTCTGTGCCCACGCGTAGCTTACCTTGAACCACACAGCGCCGTCGCCAGCGAACGCCGCGGCGTTGCCGTTGGGCGCTCTGGCCATGTAGACGTTCGCGGGCTAGGCAGGCCGCATCAAGCTCCTGAGCGAAACAACTCTATAGGACGGCAGTATGCTCACGCCGGGATGGTAGATCGTCCCATCACTCTGTATTCCCAGCGTGGTACCCGCCGCGACGTTGATGGTGCTCGCGGTCGCCCCCGTTTGCGAGGTATAGCACCTGAAATCGGCACTCTTCACGTCGGTGACCTAGGAGCACACAACGTAGGCGCAGGCAAACCAAGGTATAGAAAATAGAAGAACGCAGTACACACGGGAGCGCGGCTGTCATGGTTGTTCGTCATGCGGACATTGACCCACGCGGGGGTAGTCTGCCCATTCACCGTCAGACTCGGGAAGGTATCTGGATACAAGCCCCATCGTGGGTTCAGCACCGGAAGCAGCTGTAAAGCAGAGGCGGGCAAGTCGTACAGTGAGCATTGACCCGGCCGAGAGCCGCGCACAAGCTGGCCAGAAGGAAGAACGACTTTGGATTCGACACTGGGACCATGGTGAGCTGTGAGCTGAGTTGACGAGGAACTGAGGATTTATGTACCTTCTGTCAATGTTCTTTCCGCGACGTTGACGCGTCATTTAAGCGAAGGAGTGTCCGATGATCTCGTCCGGGTGTGGAGAAAGAGACCCACGGGTCCGAGATATTGGCGAATTTCAGCCGGGCTTGACCACTCGGACGGTCTCCTCTGGTTCGATCCTCTGTCTCCGAAGATCTGCGGACCCCCGCCACTCAAGCGAAACGTCGTTTGAAGGACAGAGATAGCTCTGAGGTGAAAGCTCAGCGCTCCGCGACGAACATGACGGTGAAAGCCGACCAGGCAGCTCGACGCCTCGCCTCGGATCCGGAGTCTGAAATTTCCGCACCAGTGTTCCCGCAGGTTGACCCTCGGGTCATCCGGGGAACCTTCGCTCAATCACGACAATCAAGGGGTCCAGCAGTAGTCTATATCTATTTTCGAGAAGTACATGAACTATGAAAGCAAGAAGTCCCGGTCGTTGAGCTGGTGACCACCAGGGCGAACGCGAGCGCGAGCGAAAAGGGCACACAACACATACACAACGTCACGAGCTGCCAGAGCGTCTATTAAGCCCAAGTGAGAGTATCGGGTAGCCTAGTAGAGTAAAATCACGACCGCCTATATCCAGTGAAGCAATAAGCCAATAGACACATGAAGCACAAGAAGACATAGCACGCGGGGCGGGTGGGAAGACGGGAAGAAGGGAAGCTACAACTTGTATACGCGGGGCTGAGGGCAGAAGACAGGATACACGATACACCTAGAAGTATGAGAGAGAGAGAAAGCAAGTCATATCAAAGGCTCGAGTCCGCTGGACGGAGTGTCCCGAGAGGAGAGGTCGTAGTCGTAGAAGTCGTATGATACAGCAGAATTACAGTCGATGATTTAATTCATTCATGCAGATATTTCGTCGTGGTCTTGGTCTTCGTAGTGATGGGTGGCGGGGGTCGTCTCAGACACGAGAAGCACCGCGGCGCCAGGATCCGGCAGTTTCGCTGGCCCGGACGGGAGCGCGCAGCCGATGGGGCGGGGTGTAAACCGCCGCCGGAGCTGCGGCGGGCGCGGCATGCTTCTGGGACGAGGAGGGAGCGGAGCAGGCGCCGAGCATGACGCCGCCGGTGAGAACGCTGCTCACGCCGCCTTGATAGAGGTACTTCGTCGGCTGGGTGGGTTTCGTCGCGAGGGGTGTTTTGGAGGGCGGCGCGGAGGAGATAGAAGTGGCGGAGGAGTGCGACGAGTGGGAGGAGAGGACGGAGGAGGAGGAGGAGAGCATGGATGAGCGGGAGCTCGGTCGGGAACTCGGTGCGTCGTCGATATCGAACTCGTCCTCGGAATCGTCGTGGGACTCCAAAGCCGCGGCGGGGGCCTGCGGGGGGAAGGACGACGAGCAGTTTTTGTCCATCCAGACGATACCGATCTGCCCTGTCGCCTTCTTCACAACGTACACCCTCCCCGGCTCCATAACGAGGTCAAACGCCGCGCCGCCGAGCGCCTGTATCCATGCCGCCCACTTGATACCGAACGCGACGCACGCGAGCTGGACAGGGAGGGGCGGGAGGGACGTAGGTGTAAACGACAGCACTTGCGAGTTTGAGTTGGAGTTTGCGCTTCTGGTAGATGAGGGCGAGGAGAGGGCGGAGCAGAGGAAGAGCTGGAGGGAGAGGACGGTGCGCTGGGGCAGGAAGCCGAGGAGGAGGAAGGGCCGGGTGAGGAAGATGGCGGCGGCGGTGACAGCGGGAGAGGAAGTGGCGGAGGGTGACATTTTGTGCGTGGGGCGTGAATCTGATTGGACGATCGACTTGCGATGTGCGGGCGTGACGGAAGCTGAGTGGATCGGGTAAGTTTGCATGTCATTCAACAAGACGGGCAGACGAACCTATGGATACAGTGGATGGAACCTTTGAGAGCAGAAAGCGAAGAAAGTCTACGAGAGATGCGAGGTCGTCAACGAAGTCGAGGAATGCAGGAGACGATGAGCCAGCAGCTGGATGGTTCGCCCATGGCTTTCAGCGCCTGGTCTTTATACGACTTTGACGCGATGTACATATCTGGCGGTCAATGCCAGCAGCTCAGGTACCATTGTCTGCAAAGAACAATGCCGTCGCGTGGCAGCAATGCGCAGTTGCCATAATTGGACAGTGAATGGTTTGTTCTGGCTTGTTGTGATCGGCAGTGATTTGACGCGACTTGACGATGTCTCTGGCAACTCGGTGGTGAGTCTGAACGATTCTCAACGAAAACCTAGAAGCTGAAAGGATGATACAGTCCTCCAGCCCTGCTGTTACTATATGATGATCGATACGAATAATAACACGCCAACCTTCCGCTTGTGACCTGAGTCTCTGAATGTATCGCAGTTCTTGGAAGCTTGCCGCGTTATCGTTCACAGGTCTCTTCTGAGCCAACTCTGCGCCTCCAACGAGTTCATTCTTCCCTTCTGGACATCGATTCTTGGTCCGCGACTGGCGACGTCATCACCAGACCTCAAGCCGCTGTCTGACTTGTGCTTGGCGACTCACCACGGGGCAAGTCGATCGTACGTTCTTACCTCCATTCCGTTTCGCACAGCGCGTGTGCCCCTCTCCATATTCTCTCACCACTCCCGTTGAGGAGGCGCAGTACTGCGCAGTCGCCGGTACTCCGCATATTATCCCCGCCCCCTCTCTCACCAACAGTCTGGCCGTCGAGAACAGGGACATGTGCTACTACGAACGCAAGCAAGGTGTCTTTGGAACCGTGGATCCCGCCGAGCGATGGTAAGTCTCCATTCCCTTCACGACACTCACCGTCGGTCTGCTCGCAGCCGCTCCACGTCGGCTTCCAGCCAGCGAACATATCACGGCTGCACGACGGGCCGGGCACTGCACAATGCGATTCGGGTCCAAAGACTAATGTGGGCGTCGACGTCGACGTCGTCGTGTGCATTTCGGGTGCAATATGGTGCGTCTCCTCTTGCGCATAACCCTCCCGTTCCTCATTCTGACGCACAGCGTCCAAGATCCTAACGGCTACCTTCCATCTTCAGTATCGATCGTGGTTCTGATCCCAGGGCTTCGTGCAGCAGTCCGTCAGCTCCGGTCAGCGAGTCACACCGGACTCGGCGCGGCTACGAAACGCGATGTGCTCTTGACTCCATCATGCATGACTTGGGCCGGAGCGTGGGCACAGGCACCAGCACGTTTCCCTGCGATCCATGACGTTCGAATTCAAATATCTGTCACCCACGACGTCGGACCGAGAGGAGATGGGCGGGAAGTGGGGAAGGAAGAACCAGGTGCTGTCGGACTGGAGGGGGTGGTAATTCGACCTGGACGGAGTTCACCGATGGGTGTGTTCGGTTGTACATGGACTTACGTCTCAACAGCGGTTCTGAGTCCCGTATTCGTGCAGCAGTGATCGAGGGCTCCACGAGCATCTCAGACTCGACGACTCGTCACTTCAAGCACGGCGCAAGAACGCGATGTGCGGGGATACTGGAGGACGCAGAGAGACTGCGAACCTCAGCATTTTTGTGTGTCCTCTATGACCTCCTAGTGTTCGCAGATGGCGCTCATGACTCAGGGCCTGGTGGCCTTGCGAAGAAGCCATTCTTCCTTCCAGCGTATGCACCGCGCTGTTCAAGTTCAGACCGTTCAGCATGCGGATTCCCTGGTCGTCCAGCATTGTGTGCTCTCACCTCCCACTGCCCCTGCCCCTCCGACTCCCGTATCTCCGTACAATCTGCCCCCATATGTCTTTTCTCCATGTTCGTCGACCGGAATTCGCATCGCGCTGCACGAGTTCTTCGCCCCTCACTCAAGTCCGCTCCTCGCAGGCCACGAGAGGGTGCACCCGTCGATGGAGCGGAATCACAGATGTGCCAATCCTCGAACGTCATCATGCGATATCAAAGATACTGCACGTCGCGCGACATCCGCCATTCACGGCGTCATGATAATCTCCGTCCCTGGGCTACAAAGGGTCATCGCATCCCTACCTCCCTTACGGCCCCAATAATATCCTCCGTCGTCACAACGGTCGCAAACTCCTCATGCAACTCCGCCAGCGCGAACTCATGCACCGTCCGCGCGTCGAACTCTTTCCGTCCCTCCCGCGCACCCGGCACATGCATCCTCCCAAACATCGACGTTGGTCGCGTCCCGCGGGAGGTACACCGCCCACTCAAGATTCCCCGCCATCCTCCCCGTCGTGCTCACACAGTGGCCCGTCGTCAGCCCGACCACGACAAGCATGACGGTCGTGATGCCCCGCGCGCGGAGGTGCGCCTCGAGCCCCGTCCCGATGAAGCTCGAGTTGACGCTCTTGATTAATACGGGCTCCCCGGGCCGTTCAGCGGCGTCAGGCTCTGCAGCCACGCCCTCTGGGCAGTTTCGGGGGTGGAAGGGGCTGCTGGGGTCCTTCGAGTGGTGCCGGATGTGGATGACGGGGAGGGAAGCGGCGCGGAAGGCGGCGATGATTTTCGCGATGTTTGGAATGCATTCAGGGTGATTGACTCGAGGTCCTTGTACGGCGGCCGCTTGAAGCCTTCAGTTGTGCAGTTTGTGAGACGGGGGTAGAGTGAATCGGAAAATCTAATGCGGGATAGGGTTATACCACGATGAGGGCAGTTGCTTCCGGTGACATAGGAGCTGACATGGGAGTTGGTATAAGAGGTGAGTGAGGGGTCGAGCTCAGGAGACAAATATCGCGCAATATGTGGTCAGCCGGCCAGGAACACTTGTGCCACGTTTTCGTGGGATTGATTCTTCCGTTTGTGCGATTGCTTCCTCGAAGGATCGGGGTCGTCCCGTCGTAGACGACGGATCATGATGTTCGGGTGTACAATGCTCGACCTCGGAAAAGCTCGATGACATACGGAGTTTCGCTTGGCTTGTTATGCAGAGAAGACTTTTGTATTGATAATTATAAGGGTGAGATAAACGCATCTACGGATAAAATTAGTGTCTAAGACTTTTGTACTGATAATTATAGGGGTACATCTACGGATAAGATTAGATACCATGGCTGCGTTAGCTGCCAGCGCGTGCAGCAATCTACTCGTAGACTCTGAGTGAAGCAAAGTCGAAGAAGGCGTTCTCGAAATCAGCCGGGTTGTTATTGACGTGATCTGGGTCACCCTCAGTTCCGACAGATAATGTCGTATGCGGAGAGTGATGCTTACCGACGCAATTCGAGGGGCAGCTTGGAGGGTAGGCGGATCCAGCCCAGTCACCGCCTGCGTTTCCAAAGTGAGCACCGAGAATCAAAAGACAGTTCGCCGGTCTTACAGAAAGTCAGATTAATGATGATGTTGTGGTCGTTGAAATGTTGCTGTATGTCGCAGCTGTCATTAGGGAACAACGCAGAGGGGGTTCCCTATTGAACGGAGCAGATATGGTGAGCATCAGCGGTCCAAGTCTGGAGCAAGATTCGCGTACCCAGCTATCGGTGTTGACATTATCATTTCCGTTCCGTACGTCTGCAGGAACCGACTGGTCGTTCCTGCTCCAGAACCAGATCTTGATGAAATTCGGAGTCCGCTCCATGGCGTACCTACGCAGCATGGTCCGTGAGTAATCTAAAGGACTTTAATCATTACGGACAACGCACCAGCCGCCGCCAGCTGCATTGAACCCTGGACCGTAACTCTGCTCCGCGTTCAGCATAACACCACAGCCGGTATTCCCGTTTACTGCTGAGTTGCAGTCAAGCCGCGTGGCGGTTCTGTCAAGTGCGACGTGAGTAAACACATCGTTCTGCATCTTAGTATCGCGTACCCAGTTTGAGGACGCCAGGCAGGCATTGTGCATCCTGACAGACTTGTTCAGGTCTCGGGCGGAATAGGACGCAAAGCTCACCACCTACCTGGGCCGGTGTGCAACGTGAGGGAGTTGGGTGTCAGGTCATTGATTCCTTCCAGGATATCAATCTCGCCCTGAGTAGAGAGTGAGATTGAGCGCTCAATTTAATAGAGAATCGCATCGCACGCCATTGGGCCAGCTGGCTTCATTCGTCGTCCAGACGGCGGGCCACGTTCTGAATGGGCAATTCTGTATGAGTAACGCGACATATGACAGGCACCGTAAGCTTACCCGCATCCCTGTGGCATATGACGAACATCGAATCTATGGAAGCTATGAATCATCATATCCCGATTGCGAGAGCGGTCGAGACGTACACTGCTACGTGGGTCGTGTAAGCCTTCCTCGACTTCATTCTGACCGAGTCTCTCCCTGGACCGGCCGGGTCGAGGGTCTTCGTGAAGTCTGCCCGCATAATAAACGTGTCTCCCGCCGCGTACGTTAGGTTTTGATTCTGAGCCGTCGACCTATCCACGTAGTTCCTGTCGAAAAAGTAGGTATCAATTTGCTGTTCAGCTGTGAGACAACCTTATACGTACACACGTCCGTGGGTCGGATCTTCTATAGCTTGGACGTCGAACACATCATAGAACGCCGGGCCAACGATGCTGTCAGAGACGTGGTAACTCGCCGCGAGTGCCGAACCCGCGAGGAGAAGAACGGTCAACGCAGGGGAGATACAGCTCTTCATGTCGCGAACGGTTGGGTGACAGTTAACTTCGCATCGTTCGGTCCAACGAGGAGGGTTATATCAGGCGGCGGAAGGTATGATTATCTAACCGAAAAAGAGTTGCGGCTTTGAAGGTTGAATGTTGAGGTCTTGGACGTATAAATATGACGTTCATACCTTTCCGTCGACGGGAACCTGTCCCCGATCAGTGGAGGAAGAAGTGAAGTCCTTGTCATATGTGAAGCACGGATGCTTGGCGCGGAGGTGAACGACAAGCCTTTCACCCGAGAGAGGCAAAGGTAATAGGCGGATGGAAGGTGTGCGGCAGCGGGTACGCCGAGGGACGTTGTAAGTCCATCCGCAATCAGCGTTGGCCGGGCGTGGAATAGCCAGCCGCTGCAGCCTGCCCGGTGAATTGTTTTAGGGAGGGGGACGGGGGCGATTTGCTCCAACATGGGTGCTCGTTCCCGACCAGTGATGCGTTGTGGGACATGTAGAATGTTAATGCGGGCATCGTACGTGAGTGCCAAGCCTTGAATGCGTCAAGGGTGATGGGCGCGTCCGACGGCAAGCAGCTAAAATTGAAACCGAGTCGCGTGGCTAGTATCCCAAGATTGGAACGAGATCACATGGTCATGGTGTACACCTGGATATACTTTACCCGCCTCCGTAAAACTTGCGTAAAACCATCGTACCAAAGTTTCGCGACTTCGAGACCGAGATTAGGAAAAAAATAGACGGTGGAGAGTTGTGAAAAGCCATCACCCCAGCCGATTCTAGAGCGGAAGTGTCTGCGGGACGCGATGACTGCGGAATCCTGATCTATCGAACATTCCACTCAATTTTCACTCCGTGCCCGAAATGTACTGTCTTGTACGCTCCAAGTGCAGTTTACCCTCACGTATACTGAATGCCCATCTCCTTGCCATCTCCGGTCCATCCTGCCGCGTAAAATCTTTGACGACTGGATTCAATATGACCAACAGGAAGTTTGCGGATGCTTAATGCTTCCATTGTGGCTACGCAATTCTTTCACCGTTAGGGTATTCAATCCTACATCCACGATCAAAGATACGTAGTCGAAACAACGCAAATTCTGAATGCTGAATGAAGGTATTCCACCCCTCTCCATGCAGAACGATCCTCTCCAGCGCCGGGAACGTGGTGCAATTGTACAGCATGACTGACTTCTTCTCGAACCCGGTGATCGTCCGTCTGTCGAAATCGCTGGCGCAATAAAGGTGAACGGTCTGCAGCATGGGGTGCAGACATCCTAGCACGATGGTCGTCTCGCGATGGACGGAACAGCAGAACTCCGTCAAATGAGGGGAGAGGCGGAAGACGTCGAATTGGAATCCTTGGCTGATGCCGCACAGCTGGAGCGTGCGCAGCTTGGGCAGGTTCTGGAGGAGGCAGTCGGCGGCAGCCTGGATCTGGTCGCAGATAAGATGTTTGAGACCCGGCATGCTCAGGCCGTAGAGCCCTATTTCCCCCTCGAGGCGCAAGGTGGCAAGGGATGGAAGGACGAAATAGGGAGGTCCAGGAAAGGGGTCCAGCTTGTAACGTAGGGAAAGGTAAAGGAGTTTCGGCGCAGCGAGGAGGATGCAGGACAGAATGGTGCAATGCTGTCCATAGAAGCGCTCGTTCCCGAATGTGCACCAGTCAATACGTTTGATCTAGGGAAGGTGGGAGGCGAATTTCCCCTGAAAGCCGGGAAGTGCGATATCTCCCCAGAAGGTCTCATTGGCGTGTATCCCTGTCCAAGGAGGCTGGAGGAGTACGATGACGTGAGGGCAGTACTTCAGTATGTCCCAAAAGGTCGAGCGGTGTCGAAGGGGACAAGAAGGTAGCTGCAACCGCAAGACGTGTCTCCCGATCCGTCGACGCTCCTCGTCACTCCTGTCCTTGAACAACGCGACTAATGCACACGCCTGCATATGTTCATACAGGAACTCCGAACCTAGCTTCCTCCACGCCCAACAGACCGAGACGATTGCTTTCTTCACGTCGAGGGTATCATCGAGGCTCTGGTTGTCCAACCACGAATCCCAGAAAGGGTAGAAGTCGGCGTCATACAGACGAGCTGTCTTAGGCGAGATCGTTGCGAAACGAAAAACGAGTCGCCAAAGTTCGACCGGGATCTGGGGCCTGAAGTCGGCAGTTGGTAAGGTGGGCAGAATAACACATTGGAGAGGAGACTTACGCGGTCTCTGCTTGAATGCCATGCGGGATAGCTGCAGTTGCGGTAGAAACTGGATAGGGTTCTCGATGTCGAGTCAGTCGCATCTCGTTTTGATGACCCACAGCAATAAGCCCCGAAACCTTAGAGCGAGTTCCGGTGGCTCTTACTGCGGCTCATGACAGCGCTGAAGAAAATGCGACGTTCCAATTGAAGGGTACGGGTCGTCAACCCGCGAAAGATTGTAAGCCAGCCATGTCAGCGTAGTAACGATGTGAAATGGTCAGGTTTGATTTGGTCATAAGCAGCATCTCGCATGACGTTCCTGAATACTACACATTACAGCGATAAGATAATCCCGCAGAAACCGACATGCGCGTTTATGGCAAAGCCGGTCAGCTGCCTCGTATTCGATCATGCGACGTATTTCTCCTCCCTTCCCTCTTCTACAATCTGTCCTTTATCGACTTCCTCGGTCAGATGCCCGGGTACAAAGGTGCCTTTACCGCAGTGTAGGGTCAGAACTGGACCCTGGAGGTGGTAAAGTCACGTACCTTGCCGAAGCTCGCGCTCAGCCGCACGATGGTCGTTGACTTTCGCAAACGATGATCCTGGAACGAACAGTGGAGCGTTTTCAAACAGAGCATCCATTTCTGCGTGTTTTTTGTGAGTTTCATCATTTCATGCAGGTTCCCGAACTGACCTTCGAGGCGGCGGCCGGTGGTCTCCTGTACGAGTGTCAATGCTTGGATCATTAAAAGTCGCGATACATACAGGGAAGAAAGCCCAAATGAACAGGGCGCTGGTGGAATATCAGAAATGGTGGAATATTAGAAAGGACTAGCGCGGGCGGCTTTCATGACTTACTTCGTATGTCCGCAGATTGCAAACACAAGGTCTTGAATTTCGGGTTAGAGATACACTGCTAAATTGTTCAGATGTGGACGTACAATATCTAACGTCGTCATCAGTACAACTCGAGGTCTCAGGAATTGTCTGACTTACTTCCAGCCGATAGCTGCAAATGCTTTTGGTGTGACCTGCGCGATGAAGCTAAGCTCCAGTTAAGTTACAGGGGTCAGGGCCGCGCCAATATCATACGAACAAATTTGAGATCCATGACGACGAGCTGGTTATCGCGGTACTCTTGGCTCGTGTCCTCGTCGAGAATATCTCAGCTGGATAGGCCCACGACAAAGGTCCGATGCAGGCGCTGAAGAAGAAATTGAATATCCAAGTACTGTCCAGGGAATGCTCCTGTAAGTTTCGGTCGCCGCGAAGAAAAGCCATGGGTAACGCACGTTACTTTTGAAACCCGAGATGACCATGGTTAGGCAGCCGCAGATGATGAAGCATCGAAGACCCACTGATGAAGATCTAGCGTTGTAACACATACCGTTCATTCGGCATTCAATCAAAACGCCAGAATGGACTCACGTAGTGCGCCTATGCGGCCGAGGATGCAGATGCTGTCGGTCAGCTGGATTATGTGGCACCAGCGACGCGACTTACAGCATTGCTGTACGTTCAAGCATCAGCGCACATGATTGAACGGGACCTTAACTTGACGTACTTATGAACGGTTCCGGGATAGCGCGCCATAAGGATCGACCCGACGACGAAAGAGAGTCCCGACGCAATGTTCCCGATGATCAACGGCCGCCGCCTTCCAGTGTGGTCAACCCACAGAACACAACAAGCTTCTCCAATGAGCGCGATGATACTGTTGATCGATTGGAAGAGAAGAATGCGAGTAGAGGTGAAACCCATCTGAAAGGTGGGAGGGTAGGTACGGTATCACAAAACCGTTCGAATGCCTACCGTCGTGAAAATCTTGAATCGTTGAGTACTTGTCCTCACTTTGCGTGAGATCTCAAAATCGTAAAACTCACCGTTGTCGAGTAGTACTGGATAGCACTAACGCCTATTTCGAACGCGTCAGAGCTCTCCTGCATAATGGTGAACGAGGGGCTGACCTGTCATTTGAACGGAAAACTGGAGGATATAGCTGTGCGACACATGATCAATGGACCCAACGAAACCGGGATGAATTTACGAACCCGAGGCTGACGCGACGTAAATTACTTGGGACGACGAAGAGCTCTTTCCAACTAATAGAACTCGATGAGTTCGTTGAGTTGCAAGGTCGTAGCAGGGGCCAAACGAACCTCGACTGTCCGATATCTCGGGCCTTGTCAATGTCGGCTTTCATGTCGTCGATCTGAGCATTGACGAAAGGATCATCTACGTCTCCGTTCGAATGGAGTCGGGCAAGCGTTTGACGTGCTAGGTAAGTGAACTCAGCGGTGACGAGTCGGAGGATCCGCGGATTGAGTACCTTCCTCGATTCTCCCCTTCTCCATCAGCCAGCGTGGCCTTGACCAAATGAGACGCGAGAGGAAGCGGAGAGGTGACGGGAACGTACGATTCAGGTAAGAGAAGCATGAACGAAATGAGGGGTAATGCAGGAATGATCTAGCATTCATATTCAGAGGACGATTTCGACTATGAAAACGGATGTCTCGCCTGAATACCCAACGGAATCCTCCATTCTGCTTGAGAACCTTTCAGACCAGCAGACGTCCCATACGTCTAGCGGATCATGAATCTCCCGTCCAGAAAAACAACGCGACCTGCTTACCACCCACGACGCGACGAACGCTGAAAAGAAGGTGAGCTACGGACAGGTTCGACTGAGAACAATGGCACCTCCAATTCCGAGCATGAACTATCACATCATCAGTGAGTCTTTCCGAAGGAGCTGAAGTAGAGTTTTACCTGTTGCAAGGTCGTAAGCCTCCCCCGAATACTTGGATGAGCAATTTCGGCCTTTCGCGGCAAACATGAGATCGCAGAAACAAGGGTACAGGTGAGTGACACGCACCTGGTATAAGGGTGCAAGGTCCGACATGATTCCAACCCCGAAGCCTATCCTTCCGCTCAGTGGACGTCTAACACACCATGTTTTTAACCGTTACCGGCGAAGAACCGCCCCGCAAGCATCATGTCCATGTTCTTCGCTCCAGTCTGCAGGGCACCTCCTAGTCTAATTCCGCGTTTATGTCAGAGGTGGGGCGGACGAATCGCAGAATAGAACGTACATATACACTGCAGCGCCAAGCTGAATCGTAACACGTCTCCCGAACTTATCAGCCGCGTAGGCGACGGGAATCATCCCAAAGAAACTTGTACGATACGGATGATCTCAACGGACGCGAAGGAGGAGACGGTTCGCTTACCATCCAAGAACTGTTGAACATGCGTTGAGTGGTAGGGTGCGGAATGAATGACAAACCACGTACCAAATATACTGGCAATTAGGCCAACCAAGTTCGGATTGTTGTAACGCGACCCCATTACGCGCTTTTGCACGATTCAGCGCGGAACATCAATGTCTGAGAGGCGAACAACGCACGATGAAGTCTGGCGCAGGCAGTACGCCGGCAATGACACCCAAGTCATACCCAAAGATGATACTCCCGAGACCTACGCATAGCAAATTTCGAAAAGTGAGCGACCGAGAAACAGTGGCAGAGCAGAATAATGACTGACTGGCAAACAGGCCGCAGAGCCATGTGTAGACCTTCGGAGGGAGAGGCATCTCGTGATGGATGACGCTGTGACGCTGATGGGAGAAATTAGACGATCAAAACAGGCATTTATCGTGCTTCTACAGTCTTAAATATGTTCTTGCGCGGGCGGTCTTGGTGACGGAAGCGGCGGGCCGCGGGGGATTGGAGCCGTGCCCAAGCGAGAGAGGGTCACGCGACACGCCCGTACGCGGTAAAACGCTCCTTAAGGGGCGCCACCACCCACGTTATTGCCAAAAACGCAAGCACAACCAGAAAAAGTGGCCGACACCTCGCATCGGACCCTCGTCAAGAGGTGGGGTCGATTGGCTGGCTACCACTACGACATCGTTACCGATCTACAGCAAGGTAAATGCCAATACTAGGAAAAGCGTCAGGAATGAGATCGTCAAAGGCAACGTGAGCAGAACGGCGCACCTTGGAAAGAATGCTTCTTCAACGTATACGTCCCCAAGAACTCCTCATCTCGAACGACAGTCTTGACCTTCTCCTCCTCAAACCCGTTCGAAGCCTTCAAATCGGCGCTCCAAAGCTCGTGCACCCTAATGCTGCTCGCCACGACCGCATTCGGCCCAAAAAGAATGGGCACCTTGAAAGACTCTGTGTCGCTGCGGTTGACGATGGCGACCCGAATTTCACGGCGGTCGTCTTTTGAAGCAAGCACAGCGCTGACGTCGACGTACTTCGTCAACTTCGCCGAATCGGGCGTGTGGACCGTTAAGTCTTGCACGAATGACGGGACTGTGGGCCCCGTGTACACGGCGTCTGGGCGTGGGATGGTTACGTGGACGTCGAGCGAGGATCCGCGCATAAGATTAGAAAACAGATGCAGAGGATAATAGGTAGTCTGACGGGCGTAGTTAGAAAGTGTGGAACGTCGACAGGGAAACAGTAGCTACCTGGCGAAATAGGCCAGTTGGGGACGTAATAATCTAGACTCAAGTTTGAGTATCAGAAGTCGAGTCCAACGTAAATGGGCATTGAATTACCGGAGAGATCACATTTACGGATCTACGACCCGACCTGAGTGAGAGAGGTGGAAGATTGATGACTGGACAGACTTACTGGGCAATACAAGCGATTTTCACAATGTCAGCTTTCCTTACGAACACGTTGAGCCAAGAAGCCACAGCTGGCAATAGATCAGCAGGTCAGGATTGGAGTGCGAGGTCAAAGCCACCTTACCCAAGGCATCGGATAGGTCGTAATGTTCCTCAGCGCCCTTTTCGCCTGGAGCTGCGAGATACAATTTCGGCGAGGTGCTCTAGGATTGGATTCGATGGATACGTACCACGTACAGGATCCCTGAGTTGAAAACTTGAGCGAGGTCCAAAGAACGAGAACTGATGGAACGTACCAGACATTCCATTCGTCAAAGCATCTGACAAGGTGACGGTTTGAGCTTAACGACGGCGGAAAGAAGGGTAATGCGTACATAGTCAAATCCTTCTTGAGACCGCTCTCAATCTTCGCGAGGTCGATCAACGACCGTGTGATTTCGATGCCCTTTTCTGCAGCAGCGGCTATGGACGAAGAGAAAGCCTAAATGTCGGTCCAGATGAATCGCACACAGAATCACGCACGGCCCATAACATTCACCAGGTGTTTCCCTTGACTAACGGTGTAGACTAATCATAAACATTAGCAGACGTCTTTCGAAGAGGTACCAAGGGCGGAACGTACGATGAACGGAATGGAAGTCAACGACAGGCGCTAGCTTCCGTAGCGTCACTCTATCCCAGTCCGCGAAGCCAGTCTCTGCACGTCAAATTAGTCGTTAGTCAAAGTTTCATGAAGAAGCCACCCCACCACCGCAGGAGATCAATTTGATACTGGGATCGAGCAGCTTCAACGCTTTGGCCCACTGGAACGCTTTCTTTGCGTAATCCTGCGACTCCATCTGACCAACTGCGAGACGTGAGTTGAGCGTGAACGATCCCGAAAAGTGATTTGCGTACCTTGCCATGGGCCCCACATCTCGTTACCTGAGGGTGTCGCGTTGTGTTAGAGTGGGAAGAATGCGTCCCCCGCGAAAATAATCACCTAGAGCCCAGTACTGGAAGTGTGGCTTTGAGCCTATGACATGTTCGAAGTGGTAAGGACTCACTTTGACGCCGTAAGGCTCCTCGTGCCCGTTCTTCCTGCGAAGGTTCGCGTAATACGTATTGGCTGAACTTAACACAGAGCGCGTCATTCACGGCGACGCGTATTAGGCACGCAAAGCTCACCTGTTGCAGTACTCTACCCAAGCCAACGCGTCCTCTAGAGTTCCCGTCCCCATGTTCAAGCAAATGAAGGGCTCGGTTCCCAGTGTGCGGCACCACGCGATGAATTCGTCTACGGAGATGTCAATCGGCGAAGCAGCTGAACAGTCATTCGTCTCATACCAGTCCCGAACTGATTGCTCTCCTCAGTCAACCATGCGAGTTCCGGGCGTCGCGGGCGCAATTCCTTGGGCCCAATGCCGTCTGAAACGCGAGGAGACGTCAGGAATCACTCATGCGAGGCAGGAAGAAAACTCACCTTGCCAGCGGTAGCTGCTCACGAAATTTCTGTCTCCGGATATATCACAGCCTCCGTCGCGCATCGTAGTGACGACGTACCCGCCAGGATATCTCACCAAAGGTATCTTTAGATCTCTTAAGACCTCCAACACGTCCAATCGAAACCCAGTCTGGGGATCCGCTAATCCATGTTCGTTGTGCGGATCGTAAATCCCGCCGTAGATGCACCTCCCCATGTGTTCCGTGAAACCAGAGTAAATCCTGGGATCGACCTCATCGATGACTCGTGCAGGATCAATGTGGATAGAAGGCGAAGCGTTGACCATTGTCCAGGGCTACGGCTTGAAGTACGAACGATCGCAAGAATAACGCGTCCCCGACGTTGTTGTCGGCGACGGGCCGTTGAATACTGGATATGCCACCGGGCCGCCTGCATCAAGGTTAGCGGACCGAATATTTTCGTTATGCGGTCAACTGACCATTCCTTGACCACTTTCCTTCAGCCTCATCACTCAAATAGGCGCTTCACTATCGCACGAATATGGGCGACGCTTGTACGGCGCGCACCAGGGTTATGAAAAAGGTGGTAAAATGTTCACCCACTGGTGGCCACGCAGATTCTGACGCAACGTTCTTCTGAGTGAGTCTCGGAGGTCCGCATGTACCGCTGAACTTGGCGAGGTTCAGGTGGAAAAGCTTTCCGTGACGCTTGCTACAGCCATGACGGAGGCGGAGTACACCGACTCGATGCAGCGGCAGACTCAATCGCTGCAATGTTCAAAGTCAAACAGGCTGCGAATGGATTGTTGTCTCATATTTGCACCAGGTTCAGGCTCAATTTCTCATAGACCTATAGCAGTGCGCAATCGTCCTGAAGCGCAAACTGGGTCCGTAGGCACGACACGGATCGATTTCGAGCGTATGTTTGACTACGGATCTGGATACATGTAAAGAACTACACGAATATTGAGTATACCTACCTTAAAATACCTACCTTAAAATACCTACCTTAAGATCCAACGCTACATGATGGGCCTAGGGATACAATTTGTGCAAGAATAACGTAACAGTCTACTGTGTCGTCTTTCGTCGTTTAGCGGTGCGCGACCCCTGCGCAGTCTGGCGCCTCTTCGTTCCTCCCTCGCGTCGCTCCGAGTTGGCGTTGGGCACTACTTGCCCATTCTCGTCTGTGGCACGTTGGGGGGCGGTCGCACTGTGGCAAAGGTCTCGGTGGAACGGTAGTAAGTCGTTTCGAGAGAAGCGCTTGGCAGGCTCACATTCCAGGCAATAGAAACCGAATGGCGCATGACCGCTTCGAGCGCGGATGTGCCTGCCCAAGCCTTTCCGGTCCGCAAGACGCGCGCGGCAATGTGCCCAGCGACAGACATACTTCCCGTCAGAACTGTCTGCCACCGACTCCTTCTCGTGCCCGTCAATGTGCGCGCTGACGGCCCTCTGGTACTTCAGGTCCTGCGAGCCATCATCGTCACTTGTGTAATCTTCGAAGCGCAACGTCGTAGCACAATCCTCCCAGGAGCACTGGAAAGTAGGAAGGGAGTAGACGCCTGCCTTGACGTGCTTGGCGTCGTAGCGAACCGTGTCTCCGGGGCCAGGAAGCTCAGGCGGTGCCATGCTGTTCGGTGCGTTGGCCCGGCGCGCGTTACCCAGGACGCGTGAAGACCGGGAAGCGCGGTGACGGGGAGGCGCGACTGAGCGAGGAGCGGTGTGCGGCGGGGTGTGCGACTCGAGGACGCCGGCCGGGGCGACGCCCTGATGAGTGAAGCAGGGGGCATAAGGCGCAGGAACATAAGGGAATCCAAAGTCAGGCCAGGGTGCGTAGGTGAGTGAGGATGGAGCGGCTATTCTTGCTTCAATGTATTTGCGCTGCTCCGCCGCAGATGGATATTTGAAGAAGCCTTGCGTCATGTTGCGGTCGTTGTGAGGCTGCGTGACCGGGAGATATCGTGCTTGGGCGTTGTATGTGAGAGCGTCGCGAGAGCCACCGAGAGGAGCGGGAAGAGAGGTGAGGTTTGCAGCGTCTAGTTGGGGGGCAGCGGCGTATTCCGGCTGGGAGCAGGAGTAAACCTGTGGCACAGGCATAGATACGTAGCCGGAGAGATAGCTTAAATCGTCCATTAGAAACGCGAGTGAAGAACCAATAGAGCGCGTACCTTTGTTCCACGGCCCATTCCGTTTCGCCTCCGCTCGAGGAACCCGCGACACCGTTCTCAAACACCTGCGGGGCAGAGCGTACGCCCTCATCGCCATAGGGTTGCTGCTGGTCTGCATATCCCGGAGCGGCCTCGACCTCGTCAACCAACCCGGCCTGAGCCTGGTACGTCATCGCATCCGACGTCCGTCCCCATCCGGCACCGCTCGACGGACCCGCGGCCGCATTCTCAACAAAGTGTGCCACCGAACCCGTGGCCGCGTCGCCGAAGGTCTCTTGCTCGTCTTCATATCTTGGAGCGTCGACAAAGTCAGCAACGGACCAGCCCTGGGCCTCCCAGATGGCTTGGAGTTCTTCTGCGTCGACAGGGGAGAGTTGTGCGCAGACGTCCTCGTGAACGTCGTCGGCGGCCCAGACCGGAGTCTCGGGCGTGAACAGCGTCGGTTCGACTGCCTTTTGCTTGCCTTGACGCTTCAGCGCGTTCCGTCTCTCTTGAGACCTGAAGTAGTGTCTAGTGAGTATAGGAAAGTCGGAATAGTAGCAAGCGCTCACGTTGAGTCACTGGGGACCGTGAACGTGAACTCTTCGGTGCTAGGCACCGCGTTCATAACCTGGGTAGGAGGGCCTGTGTTCGTATGATTTTCCAATGCGTTAACGTTCGAAAACGCGTTGGAAGCTAGGGGATCGGGAGTAGCGGAAAGAGACGCGAAGAGGAGTTCAAAGTCGTCCAAAACCACTGCCATGCTGAGGATGCGAAGGGGAATGGTCAGGATCGTCCAAATGCCACTCCCTTTTAACGGGAGATTCGCGCGGGACGTGAATCTGTTGTTGCCGAAAACAGCGAGTGGGTGATCGTCAATATGGCCAGTCTCCGTTCCGTCGTTGTCCAGATTCAAACCCCAGATCGGCTATTGTCACCATGAGGGTACACAATGCACATCAACCTACCGAGCTTCGACCTTCATGGAACGAACTTAGAACCTTTGTTGGAGAAGACAGCCCAGTTATTACTATATGACGAGGACACACACTCCCCGACCTAGTGCATCGCAGAGATTTGTCTCGACTCGGGCGAGTTATATGGCCGTACCATAGTCAGGAGATGGATTGACCTGTACGAATTTATGCTTCAGAGAACGCCAAACAACTAGTCAAAGCGTTGCGAAAGAGCCACGTCACAGCTGTCCATGAATCCAGAGTCGCAAGACGCCTGGCTCGGAGCACCTCCGTCTTTCGATAATCATAGCAAAGCTGATCGAGGAAATGTATAGGAATGCTGAGATAGGGCGCAGAACGCGCAATACAGCGTCGTCGGGTCGTCGTTCTATTCGCCATGTCGGTCGCCGAGTCAGGGTGCAACTACCGTGCTATGTCCGCTCTCATACGTCCTGCGTGCGCCAACGAGAAGAAATACTGCGACTGTCAGACTGGAGCAACAGAGAAAGCCAGGCGAGCTTTCGCGCTGGTGGGGTTGCATCTGCAAAAAAATCGGGAAATATACACGAAAAAAATGGGCAAGCTGATCCGCGCGCGTAATGTTAGAGTCGGGGTCGGTTGCACAACATCCTCGAA
Organism: Lyophyllum shimeji; assembly: GCA_026008595.1. Taxonomy (NCBI): domain Eukaryota; kingdom Fungi; phylum Basidiomycota; class Agaricomycetes; order Agaricales; family Lyophyllaceae; genus Lyophyllum; species Lyophyllum shimeji. The sequence continues at coordinate 1,310,963 of BRPK01000012.1, read as the reverse complement.
TGACATCATAGGTACTGAATCTCCGCGACGCGACGCGTACCGCCAGAAGACTGTTGCAGTACTCTCACATTCAGCACGAAAAAGCTAATGCTAGCTTGAGAATGATGTCGCGCTCTATCTACCCAGCCTTCTTTCGGAGAAGACTGCCCATAAGTCCGTTGCAGCGGCAGGGAACTGCCGCGCGAAGTCACCACCATACTCAACTTCTTCTTCCCGAGTCTCCAGATATTGCCCTAAAGCGCGAACAATTGCTCTACCAGATCAGCGTAGCCGATGCGTTACCATGCGATCTTCCTCAGAGAAGATTCCTGCCCCTTTCCCAGCGGAGGCGCGCATGTGGTGTGCAGTGCCACCAATCACTTTCCTCGCTTAACAGACAAAGGCTCACTTCATCCCCGGAACTCAATTTCGGTGGCACGGTTGTGACGAGCCAAAATATCGGGTTCTAAGTACCAGTATCGGCCACTGGCTTGCGGTCGTATCCTCGACCGACTTTCGGCATGAATGAGATGGGTACGGGCATTGTTTAAAGCACGACGCGTACTATCCTCCTGCGCGAAAAAGACACGGACTCGTTATCTCTTCATTTTTCACTCACTCTGCACTTCTCATCGTCCGGTATCTACTTCTAGACGCGGGAAGCCCTCTGCAACAGATCATGGACAGCGCAAAGGACATCGATGATTTCGCTTCTGACCTCACAAGAACAGCAATTGCAGCAAGAGGTGGCTATAGATTATGTCCGTACATCCGGCTGGTATACTGATACTGCGTCTATGTCTACGTAGATTACTCAATTACTCGAACATACAGTACGTCTAGTTTGCCACCGCACATCTACCCCGCATTCTTCTTCGAGCCCTTCGTCATCGCCATCCGCTTCTTCATGTCCAGCACCAGCTTCCGCAACCGAATATTTTTCGGCGTAATCTCCACGAGCTCATCGTCGCCCATGTACGCCAACGACTCCTCGAGCGTCATGATACGCGGGGACGACAGCACGATCTTCTCGTCCGCAGCTGCCGCACGGATGTTCGTCAGCTGCTTCTTCACGCAAGGGTTCACGTAGAGATCTTGCGACTTTGACGACTCTCCGATGACCATGCCAGGGTAAACTACGTGAACGAGGTCAGGTGGGCTGAGACGAGGCATATAGCGCGCTAGAGACTTGCCTTGGCCGCCCGGGTGGATGAACATCGTGCCCCGTGCCTGGAGAGGGGCAATGGCGTAACCAGATGGTTCGCCTGCAGCCATCGAGATCAATGCTCCGTTACGCCCAGTGTCAATAGCGCCGCGATATGGCTCATACGCCTTGAAGATATGGTTGATCGTCCTAGAGCCGCATAAGTCAGAAACCAACGACGACGCAGTTTCAAGAACGACGTACCCCTGCCCGTGCACGTCATTCTTGAACTCCCCCGCCATATACCCAATGAGACCCCTCGCAGGGACCTCCATGACGACCTTCACCCACCCATCCTCGTCCGCATCATAGCTGATCATCTCGCCCTTCCGCATCGTCAGCTTCTGCACAACCGACCCCGCATACTCCTCCTTCACCAAAATCGTGACCTCCTCGATGGGCTCCAACATCCGGCCCTTCGGCGCGTCAGGGCCAGGATCGGGGATCATCACGGCCTTGGGCGGGCCCACTGCGAGCTCGAAGCCCTCGCGGCGGAGCGTCTCTAAGAGGACTCCAAGATGCAGGACACCGCGGCCCCGGAGCTCAAGAGACTCGGACGTGGGGCCCGGGAGAACGGTCAGCGCGACGTTGGTTTCGGCTTCCTTGTGGATCCGGTCACGGATGAGTTGGGAAGTCAATTTCGTTCCTTCTTGGCCGGCGAGAGGAGAGTCGTTGGCGTGCACGAATATGGAGATGGTAGGCGGGTCGATAGGTGTTGACTACGAACACTGTTAGCCTTGAGCGAGACGACGAGGTGGACAAGACTGACCGGTAGTGGCTTAGGCCCCTCCTCGCTCCAACCATCCGGGTGAACGAGCGTCATGTTGACCCCGCCGTTCTTGATCCCAGCGACACTGATGATTTCTCCTGCGCCAGCGACATCCTTCTCCACCCTTTCGAGCCCTTTGCGACCGTAGATCTTCTTAACCTTGCCGTCGCCAACCTTGTTGCCTTCAGAGTCAATGGCCCATACAGTGTCGCCGACCTTGAGGACGCCGGTGTGTATACGGCCGAGGTAAAGCATGCCGACGTATGGGTCATTCTCGATCTGGACCGTCAGCATCGAGAAAGGCTTCGATCGGTCAAGATGCGTAGGAGGCTCGACATGCGACAGGATGACGTCGAATAACGGGGTCATGTCGTTGTTCGTTGGTTCCACTTCGGTCGAGGCGCTCCCGGCGGTCACTTTCGGCGGGGTATCCTGTGCCCACCCTTGCTTCGCGGAGGCGTAGAGCAGGGGATATTCGACCTGTTCGTCCGTGGCACCTAAGGTCGCGAAGAGATCGAAGAGGTCGCTTTCAACCTGTGCAGGCCGGGCAGTGGGACGGTCGGCTTTGTTCAAGACGACGAATGGTCTGGCAGGAACGCATTAGGTGAGATGGACGCCAGGAGATAGATGAGATGGGAGACTCACTTGAGACCGCGACTTAGAGCCTTTCCTAACACGAACCGAGTTTGCGTCATCGGCCCTTCAGTGGCATCAACGACCAGCGCGACACCATCGACCATGCTCAAGATCCGCTCCACCTCGCCTCCGAAGTCAGCGTGTCCAGGCGTATCGACGATATTGATCAAGTTCCCCCTGTAATTGACGCTAGTGCACTTTGACAAGATCGTGATGCCGCGTTCGCGCTCGAGGTCGTTGGAGTCCATGACACGCGTAATGAAGCCGTTGTCGATTACACTGTCTGCGGTAGTGTTACTCGAGCCCGAGGAAGAAGCTGGTGTGTAAAGCACCTGCTCGGTGGCTGAAAGCTGTTTGATAGTCCCCGACTGCCGCAGAAGCTGGTCCACCAGAGTGGTTTTACCATGATCGACTGTAAGCACAGAAGTCGTAAGTGAAGTTTCGACCAAGGTAGGAAGCAAAACGAGCTCACCATGGGCAATTATAGCAATATTTCTGATGCTTCCCGTCGGTACAATATTTCCCTCCGCAATGTCCGCCGAAGCCATCCGAGACGACGAAAAAGACCGCGTACATGCCTCTCGACAGCGCTGAACCTTCAAGGAGTCCAAGGGTGAGAAACGAGCATTGTTGACCGCCTTCCAAGTAGCAGAAAGGTTGCTTCTCCGTGCCCCGCACCGTACAAAGGATGTGAGCATAACGGCCCACGCGGCACTGGCGACGACAGCGAGACGGAAGTTCTCTGATCGTGAAATTTTGGTGCACGTGGCGTTGACGCGTCGCGTCATAATCACGTGTGAATTCCATTGACCAACCTTCCGACTTGAAGTTGAACCCCATTATACAGGTCCCTCCTGCATCAGTAATGTGTCCGGTTATTGTGAAACAGATGTATTTATATACGAGCTACAACGGGTATACACTCGGGTTAACAAAAATAAAAATACTGCGATGCTTGTTAATGCGTTACATTCAACAACAGCGTTGCAATGGGGATAAGTACAACGTGCGGAGGGCGCGCAACGACGTATAATTATCGATTATAGTCTGGCGGCGGCTCTTCCGGTGTGTTTTCCTGCCAGGCCGGCGCCGACGCTTGCGCCTGGCGTAGCTCCAGCTGCCTGATCTGCGCACGCAGATCATCCAGTTGCTGCCTCACGTCCGCATCGTCGCTTCTTGGGCTGCTCCCGTTTGCTGAAGGACTAGACACCGGCGACCCGTTTTCGGCCAGCGCAATTTGCTGCTTCAGCTGCCGTTTTTGCTGTCTCAACTCGGCCTGAGCAGCAGCCCTCGATGAAACGGAATCGGATACTGGTGGCGAGGAAGGGGGGAGGGCGGATGACAGAAGCGGGGACGACATTGAAATAAAATCGGTAGAGTCTCCCGCTGTCGATACGAGTGCGGTCACGGGCGAGTTACTCGCCAATGGGCGCTTGGTGCTGGTGCTGGCGCTGCTGGATGCTTGCGGCTGTATGGCCGTGAAAGGCTCGAGCCGGCTGTTCCTGGTCTCTAGCCTGGATTTCTCGAGGTCGCCAGAAGTGCTCGACTTGCCTTCCCGGCGATGCCGGAGGCAAAGGAGGAGCCCGAGAATGATCGCGATGAGGGCTAGTCCGCCGAGGACCCCGCCAACGATGGCCCCAACAGGCGACTGCTTAGCACGTCCTAACCCGGGAGGCGTTGAAGTATTGGAAGAGGAGGATGATACGGTCGAGGCGGTCGATCTGGAGGCGCCGCTTGATGTTGATGAAACACTGTTGTTCGGAAGCAATCAGGCCGGGGTATAGAGGAATGACAAGAAAATAATCACCTTGATCCGGAGGTTGTATGAGTACCAGCGAGAATCTCGAAGGCAGGGGAGTCGGCCAGAAACTCACCGCTGCACGGAAAGGTTCGTCAAAAACTCCAATAGCTCCACGGAAGGCTCACCTGGTTCGCGTGGCTCGGACGACATATTGTTTTTCTGGAGGTTCCAGACCGTCAGAAAGAGATAGGCCAGCAATCCAGAGAGCAGCGCTTACCCTGGCGGAAGTGGCGGTATCTCAAACAAAGAGTGGACGGAGTTGGCCGGCTCTAATCCCTCCCACAGCTCGGTGCTGTTCTTTCGGACGGTATCATAGATGTACAGGTTGACTTTCGAGGGATCTCCCTGCTCAGCCGTCGACTGGATGTGGATAGTGTTCCCTGGAACGAGCGGCGGGTCCGTTGGATCCGGGGTTGATGGCGAGCTTCAGGCCCTCCACTAGCCAGGAGCAATGCATAGGGCCAGCCTGAGTGATGATCTACAATTCAGAGCGGAGAGACGGGTGATGGCGAGAAGGAAACTCACCATAGAACGCGCGGAACTCGTTGAATAGTCCAAGTCATTCCCCAGAGCGGGGGAGTTGACCAGCAGTGCCCACGCAGCGAGCTGGGGTGGGAGGAAAGGGAGGGGGGAAAGGGAAAACGCAAAGAGCGCGCCAAAGAACGGAACTGCAACAACGAGCGACTTGCAAGCCCGATCATTGATCAAACAAATCCATGATGGCCGTTGCTGTGGGACGCGCCAAGCGGCGCAGGCGAGGCACAGTAAAACTCAGGAGCGTCGACACCAAGACATACAGAGTGACCCTGGACGAGTTGAGTAACGACATGTGGGTGAGCCAATCACCAATGGACGACGGTACCGTTTTGACTGGTTTCTGGCGCGCGGTGAAAAGGCGGCGGTTAGATAACGCCTCTGACGATGGTGGCGTGTGATGAAATCTCTCGGGTCGTCAGGATCAGAGATGTCATAATGATACTGTACACTCGAATGGTACAGCACGATGTCGAGATCATCCCTTCAGGTACCATCTCGGCGACGCATGAGGCTCACGATGCGAGGTCGCGGCAGAAGAAGACAATGACTTGTACTTCGAGATCAAGGCTGTTTGCCTGTTCCAGCAACCCTTTCGATGTGGTCCAGAGAGGGCGATTGAAGGACTGGCTTGCAGCACGAGGAAGATGCTGGACATATGAGAGCTCAAGATAGATGGGTAGAGATTGAGAGTGAGGATTGCAGCAGCAGGGGCCAGCGCGTTCTTCGGACTGACTGCCGAGTCAAACTTCCTACCGAGCCTTTCTACTTATTGTCCTTCTGCAGTCCCGGTCCATGCGACGCATACCGCCAATATCGGTAGCAAGCGTTCGTCGAAGCGTGTTGAAAATTCGAACTAGTTGCGTCGCAATCACGATAAGATATCCTGCGATCTTACATAATGCTGGTTGCCATTTACTCTCACAGTCTCTCAGTGTCATGGCTCTTTTGCTAACCCTTCCCAGTGGTCGATGTTCCGTTTCGAAGTTATCAGCTCCATCTATAGCGCTCTTCCACGTCTAACATCGGTCATACCTTCTACTTCTTCTCTCGTTGTCCGGAACAGAAGAAGTGTCGCTGTCGCTACCCGCAACTGGAAACTCGGACTTCCATCGGATTTGAAAGCACTGGATACCGACACGACGGCTGTGGACAAACTCCAGTATCCGATGCCGTTTCCATGAAACTATTTTAGAGCCACGAAGGACGAGGTGTAACAGGCTACCGAGTCTCACAGACAAATCGGATGATCTCCCGGGCTTCCGAATGCGAACTTGGGCCGTAGAGAATGCTCCTCCCTCATGCGCTCTCATTGCCTTCTTAAGTCGCGGAACTGTCACGAGAGCCTCCATCCTTGGCCACCTGAACCGTGCATAAGACTGGGACCCGAGGAAACACTGACAAAATCCAGGCGAGCGTGGAGAGCCCGACCCATGCTCGGCGTGATCACATGATTTGCCTGGAATTTCCGCAGTAACAATGCTACTTTATCGATTCCTAATCGCGGGGGACTCGGTGAGTTTACTACCTCGTGTAGCTGTATTTGCCCCCAACGTTAACCCCATGACACTACAGGATTTTCCGAGGACGACGGGCAGCGCATGGCTCGTTTCAGACACTGCTGCCGCCGATGCCGCGAGGCCACCGCCCTTGCCTTTCGTGAAGATTCTTTACCCTGCTCTGCTTCTCAAGACGCGAGTGAGGCCAATGGCCCATGCGTGTACGGCTCATACTTTGCATATGGCTTCTCGCACAAGCGCGCGGTGCGCGTTGCCTTGCTAGATCATCTGGACTGCGATGCTCGTGCTCAACGGAAGGACGGAATGCAATGTGACCTCGCCAGCCCAGCTATATAACCTCCGCTACGACGGACGTCTGCACAAGCTTCTTCCCAAATCACACCTAGCTCACTATGAAGGCTGCCGTCTCAGCATTCGCTCTGTTTTCACTCGTGGCCCTGCGCTGGGTGCAACGTACCCTCTGTCCGACAATATCGTCGGCTCAGCGTTCTACAACAACTTCAACTTTGAAGCGATCGCTGACCCGACGCATGGTCGAGTGTATGTGTTACCCGTCACACGCAGATACCTTCCAGCTGAACTAACCGGATTCTTGGATTCACAGTAACTATGTCAACCAGGCGACGGCGCAAAGTCAGAACCTAACATTCGCATCGGGCAACACCTTCATCCTCCGCGCCGACTTCAAGACGACGCTGAACCCAAACGGTCCCGGCAGAAACTCCGTCAGAATCAGGTCGAACAAGGCCTACACCACCCATGTCGCGGTGTAAGCTCTCCATCTTGCTCCGCATGAGGAATACGCTCATCCACCGTCCAGCTTTGACGTACGACACATGCCGCAGGGCTGTGGGTCAGTACCGGTGCTCCTCTTTGAAGTACCCCGTCGCTGAGGCGTCCTTTTCACAGTACATGGCCGGCAATTTGGGAAACGCTCGAGTCCAATTGGCCGAACGGTGTAAGGACGCCTGGTGTTCTCGTCCCCGTCATGAACTGACGTTTCTTCTTTCTGAAAGGGTGAAATTGATATCGTCGAGGGCGTAAACGACCAAAGCCCGAACTCTGTAACGCTGCACACTAGCGCAGGTGCGTGCAGCTCGATGCGAAGATCCACATTTCGTTCCTGACCTTTCCGCGTCTTCCAGGTTGCACTATGCCTGCATCACGCGCAGAGACCGGGACTCCCAGCGGACTAGATTGCAACGCAGCGGTGAACGGCAACGCCGGGTGTGGTGTCAAGCTGAGCGAGGCTAACAGCTATGGCCCGCCATTCAACAGCAACGGGGGTGGCTGGTATGTCCTCCGGATGCTCTTGGGTGATATCGACACTCATGGTGTTCTGTCCTGGTAGGTACGCAGTCGAACGAACGAACACCTTCATCAAGGTGTGGTTCTGGCCCAGGAACTCCGGCTCCGTCCCCTCTGACGTCCGGAACGGTGGTTCTTCTGTCAACACCGATAACTGGGTACGCGCGAGTCTCATTGTGTGAACGTGCTGGATACTGATGACACATCACGTTGGCGCTCCAGGGAACTCCCTCCGCGTACTTCCCGAATACGAGCTGCGATATTGCGTCGCACTTCAGCCAGAACAATATTATCATCAACTTGACCTTCTGTAGGACCACGCTGACGAATTCCTTTTGCTGGTGCTGATGTTCCCATAACAGGCGGTGACTGGGCTGGAGCTGTCTACGGATCCTCAGGATGTCCCTCCACCTGCGTTGGTAAGTACAGTTGATGATCGCTTCGTTTCCTTGCGAGTAATCGTCATTTCCAGACTACGTCAACAACAACCCTTCTGCGTTCGCTAACGCTTATTTCGAGTTCGCCTCCCTCAACGTATACTCTTAAATTATAAAGTTAAGGATGCAATGTACTTTTAGCAGCGCTTCAAAATGCTTTCTCCTGCTCCTTTCGCACTGGAATGACCGATCGTCGGCAGTGTTTTGCATCAAGGCCATGGTCGGGAAAGTTGGGTGCTCAGAGTAAACACCGCCACGTGACAGTGCGCTCGACGGGTGGCACCATCGTTGTGAATCACGGGTCTCGAATGTTCCTCCTCTCGACGAGACTGGGCTCATCCACCCTATTCAGCAGTGAACGGCGTACTCAGCCCTTTTCCTACGGTGATCTCCTGTCCCTCAGGTCGCTACGTTCCGTCAGGTTCCTAGTTTCAGGCTTGCAATTGCCCAGTCCGCTGGGCCTCGTCTAGGCTTCCTTGGCTGTCACTGCTGCTTGATCCTCCTATGCCAGGAGTCAAGACCTTTTGGCGCGTGGAGTCAGCCCTCAACCCTGTTTTCCTGAGAGCCTCTCATAATTCTGCGGGGTATTGTTCTCCGGGGTTGGAAAAAGCCGAGTCGCCCCTTGCTTGTTCCGAATCCCTTCTGGTCGCTCGTAAGGCTTGTCCGCTGCATCGCTTCGTCGCACAAAACTGTGTTAAGGGGCCCTCTGATTACGATTAGGCTGGCTAGCTGTTCACAGATTCGATGTACCATGTTTATAGCAAAACGGTGTCGCACGTTGGACGACATCTCACCCGCATAGGGTAGTCGGGGTCCCCTAGAGTCTTTCCGTGTTTTGAAGACATCGCCCCTTGGACGAGAGGGACATGTTCGATGCGGCATTTCCATTCCGTCTTCGAAAAGGAGGGAAATCCTAGCCATAAAAGCAGCGTGGTTTGCGTGTTGAATGGATCGATTGACATTCTCATAAGCTTCAGCCATGAGGTTCAACTTCGTTTCCATCTCTTCTGTCATCGCTGCCTTCTCTGTCCTTGCGGTCAGTTGTCCTACGCTTGATCTCACATACCCCGCGCGCTCACTTTCGTTTCCAGGTGCAAGCCCAACGCTGCGCCGACCCTAGGCAAGCGACACCTTGGTTCCGCGCTTTCAATCCGTCCGTGGTCGATCATTTCTACACGGCCAACCGCCAGGAGTGGCTGAACGCGATCAACAATCTTGGGTATAACAACGAGGGTATCGCCGCCTATATCTTCAGGAATGCTCAGCCTGGCACTGTCCCCTTCTATCGCCTCTACAGTAGCCAGGGGACCGATCACTTCTACACCAGGAGTCTCGCTGAGCGCAACAACGCGATTCGAAATCTTGGATACGCTCCCGAGGGCATCACAGGTTGGATATACCCCAACGCTTCCTGCGGCGGTGTCCCCTTGTTCCGCCTTTTCCAGCCCACGGAAATCGATCATTTCTACACCACGTCGAGGGCCGAGCGCAACAATGCGATTAGCAACCTTGGATATAACAATGAAGGCATCGCAGGCTGGATTTTGCCTTTCTCGGTCTGATCGAACTCGGTGCGTACTTTTGGTAGCCCTCTGCGCTGTCCGACTCGTCTCTGACCTCTCAGATTTCGTAACGGTCGTTCTCGTGGTATCCTGTTAGACACTTCCTTGCAGTACCTTTCTGTTGAGCTACCCGCTTGGATACAAAACTCGATCGTTGATAAGATCCACCGTGTGCACGAGGACTTCGCTGTACATCATGCAAGTTGAGGGAGCTCAACCTCCCCAAGAAATGAGGTCGTGTTCTCGGATTTCCTTGACTTCAGACATCGGGACTTTTCGTCCGAATTTCAATCGGCGTCTGGTGACGTGATCAACAAGTAAACAAGTTCTGGTCGTCCACTCACGTCCGAGAATCAGACGATAGCGCGGACGTGAAACAGTACTTCCAAACTCAATCAAACGTCTCTGTCAGAATCCCGAGAAACGTTTGTTCAAACGATCACTTACTTCCCATCGTATATATTATGCGCACCGAGTCGGCCTGGTAGACTCCCCTGTGAGTCACTTCACGCCTTGTAATGCCTGGGGAACTGTCGCATTCTTCTAACGCTCACAAAAGACTTCTCGGCTAAGATGTGAGCTATGGTCTTCAAGCAACTGTAGTCCCAGAGTCGAGATGGATCTCGCCCGCGCTGGTACGTCAAAAGAAGATCGTGAACTGACGTATGTTGAGAATTGCAGAACACCGGCGCAGCACGCGGTTATTCTGAGCGTGGCATCAATGTTGTTCTCACAACCCACGTTATCAAAGGTTCCGTTACGTTCCAGTCGTTGTCTTCTATGTGGGCACGCTTCTTACCTCCCTGACCCTTCTTACATCCCTGTCAAAAACAGAGCTCAAAGCCCCTTCGCGCAGAATTCTCGGAAGTTTGCGTGGGCTGCTTCCGGAAAAGCCTCTGAATGTGGGATGTCATCGTGAGCGACCTTCATTATGCGTCAAGGCCCCGCTCTAAAGTCTGATGGTCTATTTGCCGCCGATGTCAAGAAGATGGTTGCCAAATAGACCCCGACAAAGTTTGTCGCTTCTGTTTTCTAAGTCAAACGGGATCGACGTGTGCTCGCGCACGTTCTCCTGACCTAGACGGGACGAGAAAACTCTTGCTGCCGATTCGGCACTCACACGTCGAAATACTTACGGCCTAAGTTATTCCGATATACATACACGCTTTCAAAGGTACACAGGTCAGTCGCGGGACGATGCGTACTTTGGAGGTAGACGGGAGGCGGCGACTACGAGGGGATAATGGACGGCTTACGTGGTCCTTTGACTTTGCACATGATATTCTTCGTACGTCCCTTCCAAACTCCTCAAACGACGCATGCGCGGCTGCTGTTCTTCCCCGTCGCGCAAACAAATTGGACTTTCCCCATGAGCGCATCGTGGATTGATTCTTGACACTCCTTAACTGGCTGCACAAATCAATTGATGATGTTAGCACGAGCTGGCATGGCAATCCGTGAGATGTCATATCAGTCCGGGTTATGGATGATCATGGAATAGACTATCGAAACATAGACGCATCCGTTTTACCCCATTGAACAGACGTTGCGGGGGCGGTATTTGCAAATATGTAGCTCCTCGGGGAGGCGTCGCTGGAGCACAGGCACCACGCAAAAGCGATTCGGAGGCAATACTGCAGCCAAAAGGGGGCCAATCAGGTCGACCCTGAATCGAAGAAAGTCCCAGATTTTGAGTTGTTCTGGGAGAATGTGAGACCGATCGTGCACAAGCTCAACATACGGCACTGCGAGGAACCTGGCTTCTTTTCCTTAATGCTTCCTTATGGCTACTGGCGAATTTACCGCTTTGTCGCTTTTTCTCCTGCTGGGACTTGGCGTTCACTCCTCGTCTTGCTTGATATCGACGGCTGCAATTGCCTGCTGCGTCGGAGAAACTCCGACTGTCCTAGTCAACGACCTGTTAGTATCAAGGTACTACCCTGCAGCGGAAGATGGCGCACCATGATGCCCAAAGGTCAATGTCAATGTCCCGCTCCCACGTGTTTCCGAACTGGGATCTCGCCTGACAGCCTCGCGTTGGCCAGGATGCATTTATGGGACGCTTGATGGGAGATTGAATCCAAGAACCCACCCAAACCCCCAGCATGGCTGCGTCTTGCTACCCAAAAATTGACTCTGCCCTCCTCACACGGAGCGTCGTCGCCGGCTCCAAACGATTCCATCCCGAGTTCTCCTTCCCCGATGCCGATGTCATACTGCGGTCCTTTGAAGGGACGCTATACCGGATACACTCATACACGCTGCGCACTACCTCGGGACTCTTCAGCACGATGTTCAGCCTTCCACAACCTGCTAAATGCAAAGTCGAGAGTCAGGGCCAGCGCGAGCATAAGGGGTCGGGGGAGGGCGGAGATTACGAGCCTGAGGAGATTCCAATCTACGAATCGGACTTCGTGGTCGAGCGGCTCCTTCGTCTCCTGTGCAGCATCCCTGTTCCATCATGGGAATCATATGACGACGTGGATCGCGTGCTCACCGCAGCAGAGAAATGGGACACGCCGGGTCCTATTGCGAGCATACGAGCGGCGCTGACTTGTCCACGCCTCCTCTCGTCCGACCCGCTACGCCTCTACGTCCTCGCCAAGCACTTCGACTGGAAAGAGGAAGCCAAGCTCGCTTCGACACAGACGCTTAAACTGAACCTCCACGACCCCATCCACGCTCCGACGCTAGCCCGACTATCATCCAAAGATCTTCTGCCGTTGCTGAACCTCCATCGGAAACGCCGAGACATGTTTAAGCGGCTTATCGACAGCCCGGAGCGATTCACAGCTGGGAATAGGTGAACTCGACTGCTTTCATTTTGAACTTCAAATTGACCCGTGCGATTCGTAGTTCGACGTACCATTGTAGCCGTTGTGGAGTGACGCAACTGGACAACTATACGTGGCGAGAGCTCAAGAACGCTATGTTCGCAGAAATCGATAGGCGGCCGCTTGGAGACACGCTGGGGTTGGGAGTGGGGCAATTGGAAGAGTGGCCAGAGGCGACAGCGTGCTGGAAGGCGAAGTGTACCAAGGAGGGCTGCGACGGTTTAAATTATGATAGACTCGCGACTCTGCGCCAGATCAAGAACTGCATCGACTTGTTGCCTTCCACTATAGATGATTGACCATTTCGAACGCTTATTAGTCCGTTTGTATTGATAGTTTTGTACCCTGTATTGAAGGCCGATTTAGATCAATTCTGTCGGTAAAGGACGACGTACCGACGCTACAGAGGAAACCCTGCACTCTATCAGAGGCGAGCTCCGCTGCAGCATAGGGGAATCTTCCTGATTCAACATTACATCCGTGCGACAAGATGGTAACACAGGTCGGGAAGTATGGAGCTCTGACCAGAAAAGTGGCAACCCAAGGAGTTTCTGATGAAATGCTGACGAAGGAAGGGTAGGCAGACGCGTTCAAGGGCAGCTTTCGGTTGAGACGCCAGCATAGGTAGCTGAGGGGCACGATGGACGAAAAGCTGATGTTGCACCGACCTCCAAGAGCCGGAAAGCCCCTGATCACGATAACTGATAAGATGCGATTAAATCTGATGCAGGAAAAATTGGCGTACGCTGAAAGACTGAGTATACAGATACCTTGGAATGTATAGTACGCCGCCCAAGAACACCATCTAGGTGCCATCGATGATCGCCGTGAACGAACATGGTGGGCGGCATCCGCCGAGGTTGGCGGCCCACGTGGCGAAGTATTTTTAGAATCTACGCCTTTGTCTCCTCCGTGTTTCACTTGCACCGCCGCACCGGGCGCAGGACCTCAGATGTGCTTCGTTCTCTCCATCGAGCATGCCCTTTTCAGTCCTGGACAACTGTATCGGAGGAGTCGACCATTGCTCAAGGCGATGTAATACTTCGCTATCCTGTTCTGGACTTGTCCTTGCGGTGCAACAGCATCGAATGGACTTTCTTGTAGTACAATCTTGAAGATTCGAGCCAGCAGTTCGGTATGTCTACGAAGTGCCGATGAAACGTCAAGACTCTCACCCTGGCCACGACTGCGACGACCTGGCCATTCCATAAGATGGAGGCGATATGTTTCAAAAAACCAGTTTCCGTGCCCCGCTGGTGTCCGTATGACCACGCACTTGCGCACAGGAATGAAAATTCCCGAGGAGCCCGACTTCCGGGATCGCCGTGAGCCGCAGCTCGCCGATCGACCCAGGCAGTGGAACTGTCGATTCCTTTTCCGTCCACATAACAAAGGACGCGTTTTCGAATAAAAGGCGGCCAACACGAGATCTGCTCCATATCTCTTTCTCTATCTTCGTCCTCGTTCTAGGAACATGGTCAACGCGCCAGCTCTTGGTTTCGTGCTCGCTGCCCTCCCCGCTGCGTTGGCTGCAACGATCGATGTCTCTGTTGGCGCCAGTGGAAAATTCGCGTTTGACCCTCAGTTCGTCACTGCTCAGCCTGGCGACATGGTGAACTTCATGTTGTATGTATCAAAGCAGCCGCGCCTCGCGTCCTACCCTCACCTTGTGATCCTCAGCCATCCGAAAAACCATACCGTGACGCAGTCGTCCTTTGATCAGCCGTGTGTCCCTCTCGCGGGCGGCAAGAACAAAAGGACTCGGGATTGTGAGCATTGCCTTTGTCTCCAGTCGAATGGAACTAACGTCTGTGCTCAGCATGCCCGTAGCCTCAGAGTCGGACACTCTCCCGAATTTCCAGTTCCACGTCATGGATACGAATCCAGTTTGGATGTTCTGCCAGCAAACTGGACATTGCGGACAAGGTTCGTGTTCGCAAAGCTCGCACCCTTCATTCTGATGCTGAAACTCGTCGCCTTATTCTCAGGAATGGTCTTTGCCATCAATGCCCCTGCCGATCCCGACCCGAAGTCGTTCAACGCGTTCCAGGCTCGTGCCATAGCCATCAATGGCACCGCAACTACCGCAGCGCAAACAACTACCTCATTCGTCACCCCTCCGGCCCCGCACTGGCAGACCGCGACAGCCACAGTTACTTGGGGCAGCTCGATATATACCACTACGTACACAAGCTACGATGGCACCCCGCGTAAGTGGTCGTTCTCCCTGAAATGCATGTGTCGATTGAAACCTCGCCGACAGCACCCACGCCCGCACCTCAGCCTCAGGATCATAAGATCGTCGTCGGTGCAGACGGACGGCTCGCGTACAGCCCGGCGAACATCACTGCTGCGATTGGGGATACCGTCACGTTCGAATTCCACCCGAAGAACCACACCGTCACCCAGTCCAGCTTCTTGAACCCGTGCAAGCCTCTCGACCAGACTTCGACTACCGGCCAGGTGGGGTTCAAGTCTGGATTGTGAGCATCCCTTCGATCCTGTCCTCGCGCCTGTTTCTCACTTATTTCGTAGCGTACCTGTCAGTGCGGACGCGACTGAGTTCCCTACATTCAAGATTACCATCAACGACGTTCGTCTTCCTCTTTTGCACGCTAAGGCCTATTTGCTCACCGACATGTTCACTTACAGACTGCGCCGATCTGGGGATACTGCGGCCAGAAAAACCCCGTCGACCACTGCGCCTCTGGCATGGTGTTCGCCATCAACGCCGTCGAATCCGGTCCTAACAACTTCGCGGCTTTCCTCGAGCTTGCCAAGCGTTCGGGTGCTACGTCCACCTCTGCCTCCGGCACCAGTACCGGTACTGGCTCGCCGAGGCCCACCTCGGGTGCCGTTATGGGATCGACTGTTGCGATCAGCGGCTGGTTCGGGCTCATTATGGCTCTTGTGTTCTTTGCCCTCGTTTAATGTGCTATTGTCGCTGGCCCTCGTTGTTATGCCACTCCTCATTTCAGGTATTTACGAACTCTTGTTGGAGATATGGTACACCTGTATATCGATAATCTTTCTTGTTGATGATTGGTTTCTGGTCCATGAAGCGCTCAATGCGCGAAGCAGGAACGAGCATAAGGAAGTAATATCGAGGTACCAGTCGAAGACGACCAGGGATCGTCCGAAGAATCGCGGGAGGTTTTGAGGTTTGGGACGGCCAGGGTGAGGGTCAGAAGATTTTCTTGGCTTTTACCCCTAACTCTGATGATGTCGAGGATCATGGAAGGGTCGTCGACGTCGAGAACGAGCGAACCGTACGGATCTCGCCAGACACACCCTCACCGGCGCTAAATCAGAAGCTCAAGGACGCAGGTTACCGAAGGTTTGCTTCATGGTGCACATTACGGCCCTGTTAATACTAGTCGAATAGATATAGCACCGCTGTGCCGACTTTCGGGACCATGGACGGAGATGTCGAACTGATGATCTACGACTCGTTTGATACAAGCCGAGTTAGGAAAGAGACCCTGCCTATTGGTCGGCGCCTGCAACTCAGAAGAAGAACAATCCAGCAGTCCTGAGTCCTGACAGTCGTCCCGCCTCGTGCCCTGAGTTCGTGGGTCTGCCAGCCAACACGTTGTAGCACACGACCAATCTTGCTTCGACTCCACCATGGCTGCCGCTCAGGTCGCAGACCCAATCCGGAAAACGCACCCCGTTTTCAACTCGAGCCAAGGAAACGTTGTTTTGCGATCAGTGGAGGGCACGCTCTACCACATCCCGTCATTCGTTCTGCGAAATACATCAGAACTATTTCGCGGCATCCTCCCTCCGCCTCAGTCGCATGCAGAGCTGTCAGAGACGCAGGTGACAGACACATTCGTCATTGACGAGAAAGACGTCATCGTAGAGAGAATCCTGCGCCTGATTAGCGGACTGGAAGGACCGAGATGGGAGTCGTTCGAGGAACTCGACGCGGTGCTCTCTCTCGCCGAGAAATGGATGGCACGAGGGCCCATCTCGGTGATCAGGTCCGCCATTACGGCTCCCCAGTTCCTCGCGGAACCTCTTCGCTTATACGCGATTGCCACCCGGCTTGGGTGGGTGGAGGAAGCCAAGCTCGCCGCTACGAAGACGTTGACACTGGATCTCTACGAGGAGAGACATGCAGAACAGCTTGAGCGGCTCGCGACGAAGGATTTGATGAGCCTCCTGAGCTTCCATCGGCGTCGCAGGGACCTGTTCAAGGCCTTCATCGATGGCGAGGAGGCGTTCACCGCCGGCAACGCCTCGAACCATTTCTGTTGGGGCTGTGGGGAGAAGGTGAACAATCACACGTGGAGGGAACTGAAGGCGAGGATGTTTTACGAGATGGATCAGAGGCCTTTGGGCGACACGTTGTTGGATTTGGATATGGAGGAGTGGCCGGAGTCTATTGCGTGCTGGAACGCAAAATGCCCCAAGCCGGGGTGCGGGAAGCTTTATTACAACAAGGCAGCTACGTTGCGCGACATTAAAAACTGCCTGGATAAGCTTCCGGATACGATCTGAACGAAGTCGTGCGCAAGCAGTCACAAGCTGCTCTACGCAGTGGTCGTCCAGCCATGCTACGTATTTTACTATACATCATGGTTTAGTAGCCTTCACTTTGATTTGAATGTAGTCACTTCTGTACCTCTGAATCTATGTATGAATTTGCACGGAGATCTTCAGCTCGACCGCGTTTGAACTTGAAGGAATTGAGGAAGGAACACGCGCGTATTTACCTTCAGCCCCTGCTACAAATAGCCGGCCTCTTGTTTCCTAATCCGGGGATCCATTCAAATTTCTGTTCACCTGCGATCATCATCATGTCGGACGAGGAGGATATCTCCCTGGATTCCGTGTTCACAGTCAGTCGTACAAAACACTGAAGGGTCATCGAGTTCAACTTCATTCGAACGGCCGCTCAGGAACCGCCTCGACCGCCGACGCCGAATCCGACTGTTGCCCTGTATCATCGCGAGCTATCTGGAAGTACGGTGGGCGAAGATTGGACGGAAATTGAGATTCGGCTTGTCGGGACGCATCCTTTGTGGGGAAATTATCTGTACGAATGTTTTCTTCAAGATGAATCGATGTCGTGATCTGAATCGTCGACGATAGTTGGAATGCAGCACGCGCTTTCGCCTCGTATCTTGACGAACACCGGGAGCTGTACCGCGGCAAATGTGTTCTTGAACTTGGCGCGGGAGGGGGCCTTCCTAGCATCGTGGCCGCTAAAAATGGCGCTCGAAAGGTATGCGAACGTTCCGAGAGAAGAACTCCGTTGACTCGTTACTATTCACAGGTAGTGATGACGGACTATCCGGATGATGAGCTGGTACAAAACATGGCGTATAACGCGGAGAAGAACGTGAACCCTCCTAATCGGGAACGCATCTCGATACAGGTTCGTAGTTTACTTACTGAAGGCTCGGTCTCGGTCGTTCTTATCCTGTCTGAAGGGCTACATTTGGGGACGATCGGTCAATCCCTTGCTGGATGCGCTACCCAACATCGGAACATTACCTGGCTTCGACCTAATTATCCTTTCCGACCTGATCTTCAATCACTCCCAGGTAGCCCGCACGTATCCATTCGAAGTCACTCACTGACATCGAACACTCGTTCAGCACGACGCACTTCTCACAACGTGCGAGCAGGCCCTGTCTCGTCCCGCACCCGAGTCGCCCGTGTCATTGCCGCCGTCCGTACTTGTCTTCTACTCCCATCACAGACCGCATCTCGCACATCGGGATATGGAATTCTTCGAGAAGGCCCGGCAGCGGGGGTGGCATTGTGAGGAGATTGTCACACGGAAGTTCACTGTACGCCGAATATCCTTCAGCACTTCTCCTGTCTAATAGGTCCCGACACTTCCAGCCGATGTTCCTGAACGATTCGGGCGACGAATCTGTTAGATCCACCGTGCATGGATGGAGCTTGACGCGTTCGACGCCGGGCGCGAACAACCGCGGAGAAGCTTGATGAAGGCCTCGCCCGGAGAGAGGGAATATTTATGGTATTCCAACGAGGTTCCATAAACATAACTTGGCATACTATACGAAACATGAACATAGATCTACCTACGAGGCATATGCATATTTTGTGTCGAACAAGAGGAATGACAAACTGAGACACAGGCAGCCTGCGATGCTCTACCTCGACATCTCCTTCTTTACCGTCCCACTCAGCGACCACTCCCGCGTTGTCGATAGGCCGCACACGCCCTCAGATGTCTCTTCCGCTCGCGGGAGTACGTTCCCTCGCAGTACTCGCAGTAGTACTTCCACGGTACATGGGTCTTGATATGGCGATCCATGTCCCGCCTCTCCTTGAATCTTCCAGTCGATGGGCACTCTCCAGCCCAGCGGCATACCCGCCTGCCGTCGTACTGAGCCGGCTCCGAGGCATGCCTGTCGATGTGCTTCGCCACGAGCCTGTGGAACGCGAGCTCGGCGGCTTCTGTTGTTCCTTCGAGGCGTATCTCTGTTCGGCAGGGTCCCCATTGGCAGTAATATATCTTTGCGCAGAGGACACCTGTTGCGAGCCTCGCTCGGATGGAGGGAAGGTATTCGGGTGGATCGAGGCGAGAGGAAGAGTGAGAGAATGTCTGGGAGGAAACGGTCGAGGAGGTGGCTTCGGCGGACCCTACAGAATTCGCGGGGCTGTCGGCGCTCAACCAATCGGGGGTGGGCTGTTCGTGTTGCTGAGGCGAGTAGATGGGGAACAGCAGTGGAAGGTCGTCGGACCGGGTGGCATAAAGATTGTGCGGAAGTGACTGAAAGAATGCCGGCGGTAAATGGGAAGAGTGCGGAAGCACGGCTGCCGTCGAGAGGGAGGGGTACTGAAAGTCGTTGAGACCAGCGGCGACGAGTTGTGCTGGACAGCCTGCGAGCGCCTGCGCCACGGGTTCTTGGAACGAGAAGGTGGACGGGACTAGCACGGTCGAGGAAGCAACGAATGAAGCGCCTGGCTGTTGCTCGTAGACATTCGTGGGTTCAAAGGGACCACCGTACAACTGTTGTTCGGCCGGTGGCGGCGTCGGTACTCGGTTCTTGCCGTCTCCGGAAAAGTAAGAGGTATCCTCTTCGGGAATGAAGTGGGGAGGAGCCGGAGGATACTCTTGACGATGGTGACTGTGGTACAGAAGGTTAGTCTAAATGAAGCACCGGACGCGAAAATAGCACGCACGGCGCGTCCTGTCCCGCAGAAGCGGAGTCACCATCTATCTTCCGGACCTCACTTCCTTGCCCGAGTTCGGCCATCATGCTCTCGACGTCTTCAAAGACGAAAAAGTCTTCGTTCCAGCGAAGTGGGTGGGAGGACGTCGACGTCGAGGACATGGCTGTGGCAAGGCGAGACGGAGGAACTGGGTCAGAATGACAAGGCGGATGAAAGAAAGTGGGGAATTGTCTATGACATGGCGTTCTCACCTGCTCGCTTTTAAGGACTCCCCCAGATGAGGCCACAGATACGCGAGATACTTTCATAAGTACGACACGCTCCTCAAAGCGTCGTGAGCGAATACCTAGTCGAGTATGTGGTCGGGAGCTTGGCCAAGGAATATCAATGGACGTACCTGGCGCGTCGTAGCAAAATTTCCAGTACACGTCCTGGTTTCCGGTGGCGCACTTGGCCACGGAACATGCTCTTTGTGAGCGCGAAGCGAATAACTATCTGAATATTGTCTGAGCGGCTAGAATGTGGGCCAATGGGCCTCGCCCGTCCGGAGATAAAGTGATATTGTAGGAGGGCGCCTTTCCTCCCTACGTGCTTGGGTGATGGAACCTGGTTACTACGCTTTCGTCCCCGCCCCGCTCCTGCCTCGTGCTTCGTCGAACTAGAAATAGCTTTGAGCTAAACCATTGTGCCAGTAACGGCCCCGCCACTTTCGCGCCAAAGATAACAGATGTGAATCGGTAGAAGGCTGTATCGGGAGGGAGTTCGAAAAAGCACTGCCACTTCCAGGGCCCAGGTCAAAGAGGGAGCGGGTTAAACAGCGGTCCGAAGCTGAGCGTACGACCGCCACGCGTTGATGCCCAGGCGAGGGGAAGACGCATCCAAGTCTGGTTCAAGCAAGTGGTGCACACAACCAACGAGCAAATGAACGATGGAGATTGATGCCAGTATCTGGAGTTACAAGGATGAGTGCGAGAGGTGAGCGGAGTCGCGTACTGCCGGAACGTAGGTGAGAAGTGGAGTCGGCAGTCCAGAGGTATTGTTATTCTGAGGAGTACGACATTCCAAACACGCACTTCGGGTCGTCCTCTGTGCAGAACAAGCCTCGAGAGCAGATGGAATAGGCGAAGTGGGTGCACTGAGTGATGCAGACCGCTTTGCCGCTATGGACCGTGTTTGCTCAATAAGTTATATGTGCCCTTCACTTGAGTGGAGACCTCGGCCGCAGGCCAAAGCACAAGAGATACCGGACGGAACTACTACCGGATTCGGCGGCGTTAACCGTACCTTTGGAATCCAGGAGAGTTGGACGCTCATGATGTACCGCTCTCTGCAGGTCTTGTTGCCTCGACATATCGCTGTTCCTCGCCGCCAGCCCAAGGAAAGTGACATCCCAACAGATGACCAGTACAGCGAGCTGTAGAGGTATCAGCAATGCAGCCTTATTTCTATTGTCGTCAGAGCAGGAAAGAAATAGGGACCCCTCGATTTAGACAATAAGAAAGTGGAAGTAAGGGCAGAATCGGATGTTTAGATCGGAAGCGTCAGCATCACGTGGCATGTTGATTTAAGATGATTTTGCCAAATAACGCGCCACCGCGTCTGACGCTCAACATTTGTTTGGGACGGTTGCCTTGACGCCGTACGAGAGTGGGAGAGCAGTCGCTCCGTCATCTTCTTCGAGTCTCACCTTTCCGATGTCGGTCGGTGTGGCGGCCGCCTGAGAATAGCCCCATCGGCACGCGCGCTCTGAGTCTTCATCTAGCGTGCCACACCTGCCATTTGATTTCAGAATCCAAAGCCGTTTGGCTTTTGCCCCCGAGAAACAGCGCGTCCCTCGCTATGCATCCTAGTGCGGTGACATTAACATTGCTCAACGGGAGATGCTGATCGCGATTTGGCAACTTCAAGCCATCAGTATAAGAACTCGTCAAAAAGTTCACAACTCGGCCTGGAGGTCGTGGAACACGACAGAATACTCCCGGCCTCCCTTCCTTGGTTTTATTTCCCGTGATCCATTTGATTCTGGGGCATTCCCATTCGCGAAGATCTCATTCTGCACTGCTGCGGGCGCACGACCGATCGCAAAGCCCCTGAAAGGTCGATCGTTTCCTTCAGTGCACACACTCACGACCCGAACCCGAGGCCAGCAGAGGTATAAAAGCCTTCCTTCGTTGAGGGCGGTTGCTCAGCTGGTCTCTTCCCTACTCTTGTACGCCCTCTCTTCCTCTTCAAAGCTGACTTGACGTGCTCCACAGATCTGCCAACACCTTTGCGTCGCACGCCACACGACACCCTCTGCTGTCATCCGCCATGTTGGCCAAATCCATTGCCGCTTTCCTTATCCTCGCAATCTCCCTCTCTGGTATGGTCTGCGCCCATGGCAGGTATGTCTCCAGCAGTATATTCCACGATACACGACTGATTCCGCATTATCCCAGTCACGAGCATGATCACGACGAGACGCACGCCCACAACCAGCACCGACGCCACTTCGACTCCGAGGACAGCCTCGTCGCTCGCTATGCGGAGTTGCCCGATGAAGTTTCCACACGGATGTTGGAGAGGGAGCTTCGCCGGCGCGGTGGCGGATCCTCGACTTTGAGAGTGCTCCACTGCAAGCAGTGTTCGGCGGAGTTCGAGACGAGGGCGGCGCTCGTGAGTCACCACAGCTCGAAGCATGCGAAGGACTACGGTACTATGTCTGAGCGCCTAGAAACTTCCGACTAGACATAAGTATTGGGTTGTTTGTAGAATCATGTAGAATCGACCACCACCCATCGGTCTCTAATATGCTACTGCGCGAGGAATTCTGTGGACAGTCTCGATGTTTGGGTGGGTTTTCTAGCAGGAGTTCTCAAGCCATCGACCAAGTCGGCTTGCGTTGCGGATGCCTTCCTACTGGTCTTGACCTTGTGAGACGACGCTGGCTTGGGGACTCACAGTATGCTAGAGCACGCGGCTACGACGAAGCTGACGGAGCTGGTCTTGACAAGATCAACATTAACACCTCGACTTCGCAGGTTGCGATTTCGTCGCGGACCACCATCTAACTTGAGAAAGCGAGAGGCCGTCGAAGCGTTTTTCAGATACCATGCGGCGCAGTTATTGCAAGCAAAACCAGTACATGAACATTGCATAATTCTACATGGGCATAGGTCATACTGTACATAAGGTAAATCCACAGCAGTACTACAATACGATGAGGGATGTGCGTGTTTCGACGATCCTTCCGCCGCTCTAGACCTTCCTCTTCTTGACGACCCCCTTCCGCCTCCGCATCGTTGAAGTCGTCAGCCGACCAGCAGCCTGCTTGGCCTGGTACCCTCGACACTGCCGCTGGTGAGGCGGGAGTTGCGACGCGCGGCTCCGCGTCTCATCACAGCCCTGACAAAACACGCACCAGTCCTCGAGGTGCGTCTTAATATGCCTCTCCATCGCGCGGGGCGTGCCGAACCTCGCTTGCGTCGTGCACGCGCCCGGGCCGTCCCAATAGCACACCCGCCGTCCGCTCTCCTCACAGGGCTCTGCGTGCTCCTCGATATGTTTCTGAATCGTCCGGCAGAACTGGGTGTGCTGCGCCTCGCTGTGTCCTTCGAGCTCGATCTGCGCGCCACAGGCTCCCCATTTGCACCGGAAGATCCGTGCACAGTAGACGCCGCTCTTCTGCGCCTCCTCGGTGAAGCGGTTGGCAGGGTAGAACTCGGGTGTGTACTTGCGCGTCCGTGATGAAGAGGAGGAGGTTGAGGAGCTGGCGGCGCTGGAGCCGCTGGAAGTTTCTGAGGACGCTGGGCTGCCGATGCTGAGGGGAATTGGCGTGAATAGCTCGGCGTGGGCAGCGGAGTCGGGGGAGGGTGGCATCGGCGGATGAATAAACGGGACAGGGATAGGAGCATGTATCGGGAATGGAGCCACCGGATAATTTGCGGGAGGGAGGTAGTTCGCCGGCGCTGCGGGAGCGATGGAGGAGTTTTGATCGCGTGAAAGGTGGTATGCCAGCACGTCGGCGGGCGTGATTGTCAGCAATGGCTTGGGAATGAACGTGTCGTGGGGTTGGTGCAACCAGAGATCGGCGGGGGAAACGGCTGACGTCGGGATAATGGTGTTATGGGTCGCGAAGTTGTTCGAAACTGCGAGGGCGACGGGCGCGACCGTAGATGTCGGAAACGCGGTGGGGAAGTTGGGGAAGTTCTGCGGAGGCGCGTTGAGGGGTAAAGCTGAGCGGGGGACATCGAGGGAAGGTCCTCTAGGGGACCAGTTCCCGACTGGCGCGACGACGAGAGCGGAGGGCCCAGCTTGGTTGTAGAGGAGTTGAGGTAGCTCGAGGAGAGCGCGGCTGAGGAAGAGAGAGTCAGGATATCACGGCACGCGGATACGGAAAGAGCACGTACTGCGCGTCCTGCGCGCGGGCTGCCTCTTCTGGGAAACCTTGAGGAGTTTCCGGTTGAGGCGCGAACGAATCTTGGTTGGGAGTTAAGAACGAGCGGTACTGGTCAGCGAACATGGTGTGACGAGCGGTATACGGGCGAGTGTCGATGGAACAGATGGCAGTGGGTATGAGCACCAGTGCCACAACCCCTCCGCTTTTAAAGACAGCCCAGTTGAAGCCCAAGCTGGGTGAAATACAGGGGCCTGGCCATGGCATTCAAAGCGTCATCGTATGTGTGTCCTGATTCGGTATGCGGTCACGGTGCACCTGGCCACAGAAGATCAACACGTTGTAGGGGTCCGAACTGAATGATCGTCCATGGGCATTGTCGTCTTGCACGACATGGACATGGACATTCTCCAGGCTCCTTCCATTCGGGGATAATGTGATATCCTGGAAGGGTACCTCGCCTCCGCGCCCGATGGAACTTTCTACGTTCGCTTCTGCACAGCCTTCCTGACTCTGTGCCGTCGTCGCCGTCGTCTTAGCAGCAGAAGTGTGGCCCTCCATTGTCCCACTGATATACTCCTCGTTGCTTTGACGAGTATAGGAGACATCGGCAGACGAAATCGCCAAAGCACAGAGGTGCGAGGGCTGAGAGGGAGGATGGCGGGAGGGGTGTGCTATCCAGTCGCTATGTGGCTTCCTCGACACAGGTGCATGCTGCTGTACAGAAGAGGCGCGGGCAATTCAGGTGGGCGGTCACAGCGAACGGTTCGCTGCGCCGGTACGATATTCTACAACGCTCCTTGACAGTGAGAGCGCCGCATCGTTGTATTCGTAGTCTGTTGGAGGTGGCCAAATGAGACAGACAACCGTGGTTCTAGTGGAACGCGTAAGTGCGATGAGGACTAGATTCACGCGAGGCAGGCAAGTAGAGAGCGCTCCTGCCTTGACGTCGACGCATAGGCATGGTCAAAGCGCTGCGTGATGCCATCGGCTCGAGAGCAAGGGCTAGCACCGCTTAGGTAGCCAGCTCACACAGAGATGTGGACTCCCTCAACCTGTATCCTCTGCCTCAAAGACATGCATCTTCAACCCGAACAGTATACGCGTCATCGACTCAGAGCAGCTCGATCTAGCCACGTATCAGCGAGTGCAGGGTGGTTCGACCGTTTTCCTCCTGCAATTGTGGACGGGCCTTCGAAACAGGAAGCAGGATCTTCCGAAGTCGACCAAGACAAGAAAACCGAAAACAGAACGACCCAGATTGGGGATGTTCGGACGGGTCTCTCGGATGCATCACTGGCATCTGAATCGCCACGCGCTCTTGCTAGCTTCAGAAGGACTTGGCAAATAACGCGTCGCGTCGCGCACTAAGCGGGTCAAGCGCACCGTTCAAGTCCCAAGCCCACCTAACTTACGAGCGCACGTTAAGCACTCGCCCAACACGCGCAAGAATCTGTAGCAAGAGTAGGTATATAACATACAGAGCACCACGACATTCCGCACTCCACGCATAACCAAGCAACGTTAACTCATTCAAAAACCCTAAATACCCCCAAAACCCACGTCTCAAACGATCCAACCACTCACACCCCCTCCTCCACCTCCCCCACTCGCACTCGCACTCCCAGGCCTCGACCCTCCCCACCCCCCTCCTCCTCCTCGACCCGCAGCACCCCAAGGACCACCCCCACCCGCCCTCCGCTGTCCACCCATCAGCCCCATTTCCAAATTATACTGCTGCTGATGCTGCTGCTGATGCGGAAGGTGCTGCGGCGGGTGGGGATACGGCATGGTGCTCTGGAACCCCGCGCCCTGCGCCTGAGGCTGTGTGGGACTCGGGGCGGGGATGTACCCGCCCTGGGACGGTACGTACGCCGGCATCTGCATCTGCATCGACGGGTAGGAGGGCGCAGGGGCAGGGGCAGGGGCAGGTGCGGACGGGTAGGGCGGCGGGGGAGGAGGAGTGGCCTGCTGCGCCTGCATCTTCACCGCCCGGAGCGCCGCGAGCCTGTCGGTCCTCGGTGCGGGGAGCGGCTGCGGTTTCGGCGGGAGCGAGGCGGGCTTCGGCGTCGTGGTCGTGGTCGTGGTCGCTGGACTGGGAACGGCGGGAAGCGGAGCAGCAGCGCCGGAGGGGGGCGAGACCTTCTTGAATTTCGTCCGTGGCTTCGCCGGCTCGTCGGGCACCTCTCCCTCCTCCTTCTCCTCCTCCTTCTGCTTCTCCTTCTCCGCTGCGCGTTTGCGCTTCCCCGGCCCCACCACCGCGGAGTCAGGCTTCCACCGCCTTATAAACTCCACCATCGTCCGCGCGACCCGGTCATTCATCCTTATATCCACATGATGCTCTCTCACATCCTCCCTCATCCTCCTAATCCCCTCCGCAAGCCTCCGCCTCCCCTCCCTCTCCCTCTCCTTCCCCTTGTCCCCCCAATCCCTCCCCTTCCCCCCTCCCTCCTTCCCTCCAAACCCCACCGCACCCATATGCGTCGCCACCAGCACGCCCACCATCACAAACTCGACCGGCGCGAGCTTCGCCGGGCTCCTAAACACCGCGCCCACCCTCTCCCTCTCCTCCCTGTCCCGGTCCTGCTCCTCCTTCCCGGCTCTCCCGCCCGCCATCTCGCCGACGACCCGGAGCGCATCCACGACGCGCCCCTCAAACTCCGGGCGGAAGCGCGCGGGCTCGCTGAGGAACTTCTCGAGCTTCGCGAGCGCGCCCGCGCCGTTCAGCTGCGCGAGCGGCGTGTGCAGGCAGAACACGAGCTGCGCGAGGCAGCGGAAGTCGGCGCCGCGCGCGCGGTCGAAGTCGAGCGAGGCGAGCGAGCCGGGGGGGCCGGCGTGCGCGAGGGACGGGGACGAGGTGCCGGAGGAGGAGGGGAGGGGGGAGAAGAAGTGCGTGAGGAGGGAGCGGACGAAGGTCGCGCGGGGGGTGTTGATGACTTGTAGTTTTTCTGTTGGGGGAGGGTAAGGGTTAGACGGGGTGAGAAAGTGGATGGGGAGGGGGAGCGGGACTGGCCTGCGGGGGTCAGGGCCATGCCGAGCTGGACGCGCTGGAGAGGAACAGGTGTGAGCACGGTGAAATGAAAGCGGAGAATGCGAGAGGGAAGAAAATGAGATGACGAAAAGCGCTGAGATGTAAGGGGTACGCGACGCATTTCAGCAAACGGCGAGAGGGGCAAACGATGGTGAGAGGCCTCTCCCGCGCAGATCCAAGGGAGCTCTCCGCCCGAGGTTGCGCCAACAGAAGCGACGATGCAACGACTCGCACAAACTCGCGGAATAGTCAGAGAAAAGAGGAGGACGCTCAACGCTCACCTGGAAAATCTCCCTCTCATCGTCCTCGGTCACATCCTGGTATTCGACACACACGACCTGCTTGTCTTGGAAGATTCTGCGGAAGCGTTCGGGGAGGACCTTGCGGCGCGTTTTTCCGCCCGCGCCGGTGTCTCTGTACCACCACTTTTCGCCTGATTCTCTGAGGGCGTGGGGGTGGTGGTGGTGGTGGCGGTGTTAGGTTCACGATGGACGGGAAGGGAGGGGCAGGCGACGTACGGGTCTTTATCTGTCGAGGGCGGAGTGAGCTGGGTTTGTTCCCGGAAAACGGATAAGCAGACGTACGGGGTATCTGCAAGCGTGGATCCAGTTGGTTAAGAACGACAGGGAAGGAAAGGGAAGAAAGAACGACGCACAAGGCCATCCATGAACCGCTGTATCGACGTCAACCTCTGCTTCCCATCGATGCAGATCTTCTTCTCCGTCCCATCCTCGAAGGACACGACGGCAAAAATGACGGGCGGGACGTAGAAGTTGCGGAAGACGCTGTCGATGAGGCCGACCATCTTTGTGTCGGGCCACACGACGTCGCGCTGGTACTCCGGGTCCAGCTTGATGTCGTCGCTGTGCATCTGGTCTGTGTGCGGCGCGAGCTTAGTTTGTGACGGGGAAGTGCATGGGAAGACGGACCGTAGAGAGCCTGCGCGGTGTACGTTGTCGCGCGCGGTTTTTTGAGCGCCCTTTTGATGCAGAACCCGCCCTTGCCAGAAGGCGAGGAGGCGCGCTTGCGGCGCTTGGACGAGGAGGGCGCGGCGGCGTAGTCGTCGTCGTCGAGATCGGTGAGCTCAGAGTAGTCGTCGTCGGACGCCATGCCGGCCACTGCGCCAATGCTCGAAAGTGGTAAAAGAGCGCAACGTGTTACGTAATGGAGAACGTGTTGTGCCTCACGAAATTTTGAAAAATTGCGTGAGCTTATAGAATTTGTAAAACGCGTTACCAGGCGGGCGTGAGTTGACTGCGAGCACTACGATTTCGCAAAAGATTTTGATTGCATCATATTCGTATATAACGTCCAATGAGGCCGCCTCAATTCCGCAATCCATCACGCTTTTGAAAAATCTTATCTTGTATCACGCATTTGCGCAGTCTCATGGTGAGTCATGTGTAGCTCACAAAGTAGGAGGGGGCTTGCAGCAGAATCACAGCAAGGGCGCCACCTGGTGGTCAGCCTCGCGCAGTCACTATAATCTTGCATGCAAAGTGTGCTTTAGAAGTGCGGGGAGGTCAGACTCATGCGGATACCAAAATGTCGTTCTCGATTTTCAGGCCACAATCAGGTATGGTTCATAATAGGATGCATTCTGGTAAGATTTCGACACGACGATGGGCAAAAATGTATTTAGGATGCCACCGCGGCAGTACCTGCTGTGGACACTCCTCCCTGCACTCCCATCCCAGCACCATCCTCCCCTACAATTGCAACCATGCTGCCAGTCCCTGCCGATCCCGATCCTGCTTGCACAGCCCACTGAGCTTGAAGAACCTTTTTGGAGTGAAGACTTGAGCCAACTAAGCACAGGGCCCCGATGAAGATGAAGATTGTTACCTTTTTTGATCGGCGAGTCGAGCCCGGGGCAGGTCCGGTAAGGGCGTAATGCAGCCAGTAGGGGAGCCAAAAATTGACTAGGGAGAGAGATAAACATGATAAAGCCAACGCGAGAGGCAAGCGAACTTACGCATTCCACCATCGAAGAAGAGCCGCAGCATGCACGTCGGCCACGTAGATCATGAGGACTCTTCTCGACATCAACCCATGATCCTGCGCCACTCAACGCGAAGATAACCTGTTGAGATCGATAAGCTTTCGGACGAACCCTTGGATGGACATTGTTAGGTAGTCATCGAACATTGAGATTGGCGGCGACGTACTGGAGAGTTTCCCAGTCAAACTCGGTCGGGCGGATGGGTGTGCGGATGTCCAGCCAGTTCGCGAGCTCCTCTTTCAGCTTTGCTGTGCCATCACTCCTCGCATCGCCGGCACCGCTTTCGAGCTGGGCAGGGGGAATGTTAGTTGGAACATTATCAATGGCAGATGGGCCTACCGCATCACAGAAGTCCTGGAGGTCCTGGGGCTCGGACTCACCGATTTTCCTGAGGAAGTTGGGAATGAGCGCGACGATGCACTTGAATGAGGTGCAAGAGCGCTCGCGGCTTGCAGATTATACAATATCCAGTCAGGTGAGATTCATGAATGCCACACGGCGCCACGGAGTGCTCGAGGAAACTGCGGATAAGCATTGGCAGTCACCCAAGTAGACGTGAGCACATTAAAGTCCCGGTGTAGACCAAGGAGTATGTGCCGACGCTACTGCGGGCGCCACCAGGGGCCTTGTGCAGAACCAGGCGCCTTCCATCCTCGAGGCAAGCTCCCTTCGAGAGCGCGAATGAGTACGCGGGCGGGTCGCAAGCGGTGATGGCGGCGGCGGGGGAGGCAGCGGCGGGGGAGGCAGCGGCGGGGGAGGCAGCGAGCCGAGGCTGAGGTTGGCAGGCTTGGGTAAAACCCGAGGCCACAGCGAGTGACAGGGACGCGGCTCCTCAAAAGGCGGGTGTTGGGGAGTTTGCTCTCGGACAGCCGTAAGACGATGGAGGGTGTTGAAGAGCGAGCATTGCGCCGCTGCCAAATGATGAGCAACAAAAATGAGATCGGAAAAAAAAGGAACGGACCCATCAATCCGGCGGGAGCAAGGACAGCGGGCAGTCCCGTCTGCGCGATATCTCGGGTCATCGCGGCTGTTCGCCCGATCGCGCCGGCGTCCGAGATTGACCCATGTTGTGTGACGGTATCTTGGCGGGACCGCACAGTTGGTCGTTCGCAGCTCTACTTCGCCCCCGGCGGCCCTTTGGACTCTCAAAGTTGAACTTGAAGTGGGCGATATCTAAAGCTGTCGGGGTCTTACTGGACGGCCAGTCGATAGATAGTCAGATGTTCATCATTTTCACCTAATGATGATTTCCTTGACTCAACTTAAGGTAAGATCTTGAAGGAAATGTGAAAACTCTCAAGCCTGAGATCATGACGCGACGCGAAACGACGCGTGAGGCGCGGTTCGATCTTTAATGATCCTCACGTGTGTCGGATAATCATGTGTATGACCTGCGCGGTGCGAAAAATCGCGTAGCGCGTTTGTGAGACTCAAATAGCCTTTTCCTAAGATTTCAAGATAATCAAATGTTTTCTGCGACTCGCGGGGTAGGAACAATCTGGTAGCCTCCTCACAGCGGCTCGTGAAGATATAAAATCAGCGTGAGAAGTAAAACGCCAAACGAGAATTTCCACGATTTCGTGATGTGTATCTCAGACCCTGGACGCGTGTGGACAGGCGTGGCCTCTGCGCTGCTGTAGATCAAGACCATCCATTTGAAACTGAATTTTTGTTGAGTCCTCACTGAACAGACCCTACGCTTCAGGGGTACCTCGGGCCACAGCCTTTCATTCCTGCCACCATGACACCAGCCATACCGTACTCACCACGTTCTGACTGGATTCCACCCCGCTACCGACGTCTCGGTGGCTACGTTATGACTCACAAGACCGCCGAACAGTGGGCGGAGCGTCTCCTTGGGAAAGAGCTGAATCCAAGATTCCTCAACTGTGCCACGCAGTTCATTAACCCCAGAATCAAGCAACATGGTGTCCGAATCAGGACCGTTGGAGAGGAATTCTGTACGCACTGTATGATTGTCACTCAAGCTGCGTGGTTCAAAGGGTATGTGGGTATGCCTGCGTCGGACATACCGCAGTTCGTCGAAGGTGAGCGAGAGAAAAGGGTGAAAGCGTTTCTTCAAGAGCAAGGTGCGTAACTTGTTTTTTTTTTGTCAACGATGATGGTAGACTAATATGTATCGAAATCTCAGGCGTGGAAGATTTCGAGTTCCAAACCTGGCTCGATTGATAGCACAGGAAATCCCCGACATAGCTACACGTCAGAAGGCATGAAATGACTTCATATTCAGTTGTTGGTTCTGTACTTTGCACTGTGTCTCTACCTCTTTGACGCTGCGATCATCATAAGTGTGAAACGAACCGTCCCGCGGTCGTCGTCGCCATTGGTAAAGGCGTCCTTCGGTTCATTCACGGAACTCAAACAACGGCTTTAGCCTTTAGGGGAGTGCCTCGATAGCGTGGAAGCAATTTGACATTTCGTGCAGACGCGTTCTGGCAGCGACGTTGATGCATTGCCTTATAATACACATAGCGACGAAACCCGCCATCGCATCACCACCCGCCTCCACAGCTCAACAACCAGAAGGAAGTACGGCTCAGCTCGAGCGAAACTGTCCAAAGAACCCCGGAGGTACGTACTGCACATGTGCCATTGCCGAACCGTCTCCTAAGCTCGGACCCTAGACCCTCCGCCCTGCGTAGCCGTCGTCGAGTATACATACTGTATCTGCGCACCAGGCGTGCTGTGCAGACCTTGGGGATCGGGCACAACCAACCGCGACGCCGGCGTGCCTCCAAGCCTGCCACTCCCGGAAGAAGCAGCTGACGAACAGGATAAACATCAGGACCTAGACCGCCGAAGTTGAGCGCACACACCGTTTGCTTCCGCGGAGGGCTGTGGACTGGGCGACGCAGCTGGGAGGGACGAACGGTGTCTCAGTCGACGTCGAGGTGAGCAATCGGGCCCGGGCTTGGCTTACTGGAATTGCTGGCATTGGCTCCTTGCGGGGCGGGGGCGGCGGTAGGAGTGCCGTAGGTCGCGATAGACCGTGCCGCCCTAAACTTGCCTCCGGTTATCGTGGTCCGCACCGACCGCGTAAACATGTGCGCCGAGCCTAGAGTCACCGTGGACAGTAGAAACAGCGTTGGCCGAGCGCACTCGAAGGAAAGGGAAAAGGAAAAGGGAACGGGGACACGTACCTCCGAGGGAAGGTTGTTCGATGACCTCAGTCCCGTCGGCATAGACTGTCTTGATTTCCTGGGCCGCTTCGAACTCGCCACTCGAAATATTCGTGTCTCGCGCCTCGGTGAACATGTGGACGTCCGGATCGAGGACGGGGACGGGGTCAGGTGCGTCAGGGATGTCGTCGTTGAGAGGGGGGGACGGGGACGGGGATTGTTCGCTGCCCATTATGCCAGTACAGTGCTCGTTTGTGCGGGGGGGGGCCGCGACGGGCCCGTGGCTGCATTTATACGATTTACCTTATCATAGATATCAAAGTGCCGTGTGAGAGACTCCTTGTTCTGTTTAGAGAAACCTCCGACGAAGGAGAGGGTCGTCGTCATCTGTCAAGAAAACATGGCTAGTGCATTCACTCCGTCATCGTGACGACACCACCAGGCGGGAGGGCGCTACCAACCATCATATTCTCCCATGGCATGGAACCGATTTGTGAGCGCCGGACACGGCCTAGTGACCTCGTGACATCGTCCAGCTGATGAATAGGCGCTCGAACAACGTGGGAAGGCGATGCCCTGTGAGAGAAATACAAGACGATTGAGTTCCGTCCTTAGAACGCCTCATTCGGTCGCTCCGAGTCCCTTTGACAGCTATTGGGAGCCAGGAGCCTCACGCCAACTCGATGGTTTTCACAGCCATGATATCATGACGGCTAAGGACCGCGTGGTATCGTCCAGCTGATGCATAGGCGCTCGCAAGACGTAAGAAAAATAGCCGATGCGGACCGTAGAGAGCCTGCGAGGTGTACGTTGTCGGCGGGGTTTTTTGAGAGCCCTTTTGATGGGGAACCCGCACTCGCCAGAAGGCGAAGAGGCGCGCTTGCGGCGCTTGTACGACGAAAGCGCGGCGTAGTCGTCGTCGTCGACAGAGTAGCCGTCGTCGGACGCCATGCCGCCCACTGCCCAATGGTCGTAAGTAGTAAAAGTGCGCAAGGTCTTACGTAATGGAGAATGGTCAACACGTGTTGTGTATCTCAGGCCTGGACGCGTGTGGACAGGCGTGGACTCTGCGCCGCTGTAGATTTAGACGCACGATGACGCCCCTTCCTGAAGATGACCCCACAGCGGCTAAGACTTGTTCGTATCGGGGCGTGATACATTTTAATTTGACATTTCTTTCAGACGCGTTCTTGTCGATTGATGCATTGCTGAAAATACACATAAAGTAACGGAACCTCTCGACGAAACCCGCCGTCGCAACACCATCCTGCCTCCCTCAAATCGCGCGAAACTGTGAGAAGAAACCTGGAGGTACTGCACATGTACCATTGACGCACCGTCTCTTAAGCTCGGACCCTAGACCCTCGGTGGCACTGCGTAGCCGTCGTTTAGTATACATACTGCACCTGAACACCAGGCTCGTTGTGCAGACCTTGGGGATCGGGCACACCCGGCCGCGACGCCGGCGTGCATCCGATCGTACCACTCCCGGAAGGGGCCGCTGACGAGCAGGATCAGCATAAGGACCTAGACCGTCGAAGTCGAGCGCACACACCGTTTGCTTCCGCGGAGGGCGGTGTACTGGGCGATGCATCTGGGGCGGGGAAGAACGGTGTGTGTCAGTCGGCGTCGACATGAGAGATCGGGCTTAGCTTGGCTTACTAGAATTGCTGGCGTTGGCTTCTTGAGGGGCGGGGGCGGCGGTAGGAGTGGGAGTGCCGTAGGTCGCAATAGACCGTGCCGCCGTGAACTTTCCTCCGGTTATCGTGGTCCGCACCGAGCGCGTAAACATGTGCGCCGAGCCTGGGAGTCACCGTGGACAGTAGAAACAGCGTTGGGCCGCGCACTCAAAGAAAAAGGAAAAGGCAAAGGGGACACGTACCTCCGAGGGAAGGTTGTTCGATGACCTGGGTTCCGTCGGCATAGACTGTCTTGATTTCCTGGGCCGCTTCGAACTCCCCATTCGAGATATTCATGTCCTGCGCCTCGGTGAACATGTGGACGTCTGGATCGGGGACGGCGACAAGGACGGGGACGAGGACAGAGCCGGCAGGGACGTCGTCGTTGACGGGCGGGGTCGTGGATTGTTCGCTGGCCATTTGTGCAGAGCTGGTCTGTGTTGCGTGGTGAGTGCAGGACGCGGTGGGGCGTGTCTGCATTTATACGGTCAACCTTACCATCGATATCAAAGTGCTGTGCAAGAGATTTCTTGTTTTCGTGACACCTTGTTCCCTTCAGAAAACGTCCGACGATGGAGATGTTCGTCGTCATCTGTCACGAAAACGTGGCTAGTGCATGCACCCCGTCATGACGACGCCACACAGGTGGGACAAGTCGTGCTTCGCACCCAGCGAATGGGTTTGATCGGACAAGGGCGAAATCTTGCGGGATAGCCAGTCATCAGCCAGCCATAATTGTCAGCCAGGAGGTTCAGCACTCGGAGGAACCAGCCAACAACAGCAGAAGATTGCCAACCGATATGTTGGCCTTCCTTGTACTTCTTGTTCCACAACGGTTCAGGATTTCTAAATGGCAGTGCAAGGCGCTGTCAGCGCTGCCGACCTGAGTTGTGGGTGTCGCACACCGCCTAGTGTCCTCGTGGTTTTGTCGCTCGCAAGGCGTGAGAAAAATAGCCCATGCCTTGTTGGAACTCGGAGAAATAAAAGGCGCTGAAGGCTAGCCCACCGATGACCATATCGATCAGTTCGAATCTCAAGAAGATGTCGGATTGAGTTCCGTACTTACTACGCCTCATTCGGTCTCTCCCAGTCACTTCGACCGCTATTGTGTTGCAAGGCGCGAGGTCACTAGGCGGTGCGCGGCACCCACAACTCTGTTCGATGACATGGGACAATATCACGTTGGGTAGCACCGTCAGCGCCTTACACTGCCGTTCAGAAATTCCGACCCCTTGTGGAACAATAAAATAAGGAAAGCCTCCACATCGGTTGGCAATCTTCTGCTCTTGTTGGCTAGCTTCTCGGACTTACGAGTGCTGAACCTCCTGGCTGGCGTCTGTGACTGGTTATGACTGGCTATCCCGCATGATTTCGCCCTTGCCCGATCAAACCCATTCGCTGGGTGCGAGGCGCACCTTGTGCAGCCTGTGGCGTCGAAAGCACTCGTCATGACAGGGAAGACGACGAACATATCCTTCATCGGACGTTTTCTAAAGAAAACATGGCGTCTCCTACACAGCACCTTGATATCGATGTTAAGGTAAATCGTATAAATGCAGACACGCCCCGCCGCGTTCTGCACTCACCCCACAACACATACCAGCACTGCACAATGGGCTGCGAACAATTCAGGCCCCCTCCCGTCGACGACGACGTCCCTGCCGCCCCTTTCTTCGTCCCCGATCCGCATCCGGGCATCCCCGTCTTCACCGGCGCTCGAGGCATGACAATTTCGGATGGCGAGTTCGAAGTGCCCCGGGAAATCAGAACAGTCTGTGCCGACGGGACTCAGGACATTGAGCGACCTTCCTTCGGAGGTTTCTTCAACGGCGCTCGAGGCGTGACGATTGTGAATGGCGAGTTCGAAGTGGCCCGAGAAATCAGAACAGTCTATGCCGACGGGACTCAGCACATCGAGCGACCTTTCTTCGGAGGTTTGTTCAACGGCGCTCGAGACGTGACGATTGTGAATGGCGAGTTCGAAGTGCCCCGGGAAATCAGAACAGTCTATGCCGACGGGACTGAGGACATTGAGCGACCTTTCTTCGGAAGTTTCTTCAACGGCGCTCGAGGCGTGACGATTTTGGGTGGCGAGTTCGAAGTGCCCCGGGAAATTAGAACAGTCTATGCCGACGGGACTCAGCACATCGAGCGACCTTTCTTCGAATGTAAGTTGCTTGTCCCATTTGAGCCTCCAAGGCTGATTCTACCTTCCACGACTGCCAGTTCCGCCGCAGATGTTTAGAGACGCAGTCGGGACCACGATAACCGGAGGAAGATTTACGACGGCAAGGTCTATCGTGACCTACGGCGAGGGTCCTCCCACCGCCCCTGCCTCCGAAGGAGCCAACGCCAGCAATTACAGTAAGCCAAACCCCGGGCCCTCTTGTCGACGGCGACGGCGACTGAGACACCGTTCGTTCCTCCCAGCTGCGTCGCCCAGTCCACAGCCCTCCGCGGAAGCAGATGATTTGTACGCTCAACCTCGGGGTTCTAGCTCGGGATGCTTCTGCTGTCCGCCAACGGCTCCTTCCTGGAATGGCACGCTCGAAGGCACGCCAGCCTCGCGACCGCGTGCCCGATCCGGAAGGTCTGCACGACAAGCCTGGCGCTCAGAATCCCCAGATACAGTCAGTACACTCAGCTCCGGCGACTCAGGGAGCGAGGGCTCGGGTTAAAGCTTAAGAGATGGTTCGTCAATCGTACATGTACAGTCACTCCGGGTTTCTTTTTCACAGTTTCATCCGATCTGAGCGCCCTACTTCCTTCTAGTAGTTGTCGAATTGTAGAGGCAGGTGGTGGTACGATAGCGAGTTTCGTCGGGAGGTTCGGTTATTCTATGTGTATTATAAGGCAATGCATCAACGTCGTCACTGCAAGAACGCGTCTGCACGAAATGTCAAATTGCTTCCATGCTATCTCTGATTCCACCAGCAACTGCGATCTAAAAGATTCCGCATCGTTCACACTGTATGACCCATGTACCAAGACGACGCGGTTTCTACGTGCCATACTTCTACTGTGCTGCATCGTCATCGGAAGCATATACCACATTGTGTTGCCTTCGTCGCCTGAGCTGCGCCGTAAGCATCCGGGCGCCGCGGGCGTTGAGTTTGAGAGGAATTCGAGTGCAAGTGGGGAAACAGAGCCATCAGACATGGGCAGACGTCGGCCGGGGACTCGATTTCGGACTCGACTAGATCCAGCGATGTGGTCTCGGTGTGTAGACATAGTGGGGAGTACTGACAGACCAGGCAACTGAATATGAAGTCATTTCATGCCTTCTAACGTGTAGCTATGTTTGGGGATTTCCTGCACTATCAATCGAGCCAGGTTTGAAACTCGAAATCCTCCACCCCTGAAATTTCGATACATATTAGTCTACCATCGTTGACAAAAAAAAATCCAGTTACGCACCTTGTTCTTGAAGAAACGCTTTCACCCTTTTCTCTCGCTCACCTTCGACGAACTGCGGTATATCCGACGCAGGCATACCCACATACCCTCTGAACCACGCAGCTTGAGTGACAATCATACAGTGCGTACAGATTTCTTCTCCAACGGTCCTGATCTGGACACCATATTGCTTGATTTCGGGGTTAATGTATCGCGTGGTATAGGTGCGGAATCTTGGATTCAGCTCTCTCCCAAGGAGACGCGCCGCCCACTGTTCAGCGGTCCTGTGAGTCATAACGTAGCCACCAAGACGTCGGTAGCGGGGTGGCGGTTTCGCGTCAGAACGTTTTGAGTGCAATGTGGCTGGTGGCATGGTGGCAGGCATAGAAGGTGTCGGCGAGGCCGTGGCCATATCTAACACGCTGAAGAGACTGATAGGGAGAAGTAGGTCGTGAAGTGAAGCTTTTGAAGTGTTTTATTACCCACGTAATGGCGGTGATCCATCTACGACCAGACTCTGCACCATCGCCTCAGCCAAGTGGAGCTCATCGTGTCCTGATGCATAGATACATTAAGGTCTGGACAACATTGGAAAAGTTAAGATTCGACCAGTAAGCGCCAGATGTCGAGGTTTGTCGGCTTCTCGTTCCGAATTGGGCGGAGCTTCGGAATCTGGCGGCCTCGAATGTGCAACAAACAACGACAACAGCTTTCACCATCATGACGGACGGCGACCACCGCTCCTCGACGCCGTCGTCGTCTCGCGCAGGTTTTCTCTCGCGTTCTACGGCGGGGAAACGCGACTTGCTCGCCGCAGAGCTCGAGCATGGTACGTTCCAACTTCTGCACGACCCGAGAGACTTCATCTCAATGCAGCGACCAATAGACCCCCAAGTCGCGAGCGCCAAACGCGCCCACCGGACACAGACCCAAGTCTTCACCTCCTCGGTCGCCCACGCCAGCCTAGAACGCCAAATTGTCGCCCTCAAGACCGCGAAAATCGAACTCGAGACTAAACTCCGGGAGCGGGACTCGACGATCGAGCGGCTCGAGCGTGACCGGCGGTGGCTCGCCGATCGGGAGAAAGCCGAGCGCGAGGAGAAGGAGCGCGAGCGCGCTGAATGCGAGAATGAGAAGGTATGCAGCGTGCCGTGCCACCCTTTCTTTCTTGCTGTGCGTCGAACCCTAACCCCGCGCTCCTCCGCTAGGCGAAGTTTGCGGCCGACCTGCGCACGCTGCGTACCTCGCTCTCTGCGCTGCAAGCCGAGCACGAAGACCTCGAAGAGCGGCATTCTGCGTTGAAACGCTCGTCCGAGAGCACGATAGGGACGCAGGGCAGGCAGCTGACGGCGCTGCAGCACCGGACGGTGTCGCTCGAGGACGAGCTGAGCGAGGCGCGGACGATGCTCAACGAGCGTATAGCCGCGCTGGCGGAGGTGCAGGCGCAGCTCGAGGAGCTGGGTGAGGCACACGGGGAGCAGCGCGGGAAGGCAGGCGTGGATGACGATATGGCGCTCGTGCAGGAGGAGCTGCATCGCCAGACGGCGTATATGCGGCAGCTGGAGGGCGAGAATGCACGGCTGAGGGGCGAGGTGGGGAGGCTCAAGGAGCGCGGGGCGAGTATCGCGGTGTTGCAGGAGGAGAAGAGGGCATTGGAGACGCGTTTGGGGGCGATGGACGGGCTGAGGGAACGGGTGGTGAAGCTCGAGGCCGAGCTGGCCAGGTGGGTGGCTCATGTTCTTGCTTTGTTGTTCAAGGAGACTCCCGCTCGATCGCGCTCGCGATCGAAAGGTGTTGACAGGACCAACTGCGTTGAATTTCACTTTTCTCTCGACTCCACGCATTCTCAGACCTAGCTGACCTCCGCCGTTCCGTCCAGATCCCAGTCCCAAGCCGCAGCAGCAGCAGCGGCGGCACCTCCACCGTCACAAGCCACGCCGCACACTCCACCTCCAATCGCACAAACCCAAGCCCTCGCTTCCCTGCGCCTCGCGCACGCCCAGCTCCTCTCCGAGCACGGCGCGACACAAGCCGCCCTCCGCGCACTCGAAGCCCGGCTCCCCGACCTCGACGCCGCCCAGGCGCGCATCTCCGCGCTCGAAAGCGAGCGAGGCGTCCTCGAGCAAAGGGCGCAGCGCGCGGGGGAGAGGGTGCGGCTGGCGGAGGGGGAGGTGACGGGGTTGAAGGCGCTTCTCGTGAGTCTCCCCTTCTCCCCTTTTCGTTTTTTTTTTTTGGTGTTCGTGTTCGAGCTCGAGCTGAGATAAATCCGCATCCGCAGGCGAGTTACGCGGCGGAAGCGCGCGCCGCGAGAGATGTGACGCCTGACCCGGCGACAGCGACTGCGGCGGACGTACACCGCGAGGCGGAGGTGCAGGCGCAGCGCGTTGTGCAGCTGGAGGGTCTGTTGGGCCAGTATAAGGCGGCGAACGAGCAGCTCGCGGCGGAGCTGGATGCGCTCGGCGCGGATGCACGGGCGCTGCTTGCTTCTGGGGCGGAAGGGACAGGGAAAGGGAAAGGGATGGGACGGACGAGGGAGGCGTTGATGGAGGAGGTGGCGAGGGCGAAGGAGCGGGTGCGCGAGGTCGAAGAGCGTGAGTAACCTTCTTCTGTATCGCTCTGCTTCGCAGCCCGTTGATGGTATGCAATGCACGACAGAGCTCAAGGCGGCAGAAACGCAGACCGCGGCGCACCTCGAGCAGATTGATAACCTCGAACAGACGCTGTTTGAGCTCAAGGGCGAGATGGCGGGCGGGCGGCATGTCCCGCCGGGCGTGCGCGTGCTCGAGATGCGGGATAACCCCGCGCGGGCGTGGGTTGACTTGCGGGAGGCGGCGATGGAGAGGCTGAGGTCGGAGAATGAGGCGCTGATGAAGCGGTTGAGGGAGGTGGAGGCTGTGGCTCCGGGTCCGCGGGAGGGCCAGGCCATGGAGGAGGGCAGGGAGGAGCTGGTGCCCCGGGCGAGCTGGGAGCTTGTGAACAGGGAGAAGATGGAGCTTGAGGAGGTGGTGAAGCAGAAGGAGAAGCGGCTGTTGCGGCTCAAGCAGGTACATTTTCTTTCCCCCCCTCGCTGGCGGTCCCGGTGCGGTGCGTACGTGACTGATGATGATGTGGTACAGGTGTACAATGCGAAAGGCGCCGAGTTCCGCGACGCGATCGCGTCGATCCTCGGTGTGAAGCTCGTCTTTGTGCCGAACGGGCAAGTGCGCGTCACGTCGGTGTACGACCTCTGCGCGTCGTTCGTCTTCCAGCCTGCGCCGCAGAACGGGCAGCAGATGCGCATGCAGCTTGTCGCGCAAGGCGATGGCGGCCCGCAGGACTTGCCGGAGATGATG
The DNA here is from genome assembly GCA_026008595.1 of Lyophyllum shimeji. Classification (NCBI taxonomy): domain Eukaryota; kingdom Fungi; phylum Basidiomycota; class Agaricomycetes; order Agaricales; family Lyophyllaceae; genus Lyophyllum; species Lyophyllum shimeji. The sequence goes on along the minus strand of BRPK01000012.1, from coordinate 1,270,263 downwards.
CGGTTCTGGATTGAGAAGGAGCAGTGCTTGCCTGGGTTTATGGCGAGTGTGACGCTGGAGTGCTATGAGAATGCGAAGCGGGAGGGGAGGGTGCCGTAGTTGGGCTCGTTGTACTCTTCGATTGGCGCTGGGGGGTTTGGGAGATATTGTATGTATGGGGTGAGCGTAATCTGATATCCTTGTTTTGCTATTCTTTTCTCTCGCAGAGGATATGCAAGCTTCAAGACTCGACACTATCGCAAAGCATAAGCGCCAGAGAGGGCGGGCTGACATAAGTGGAAACGAGGCTGGACGCCGTCGAAGCCTACTCGAGGCTCAACATCGACGCTGATCCCAGCCAAGATTCAAATCGTCCTTGCAGACGTGCAGTATTGGAACCTTCCAACACCCCTCGCGCTTGGGTAAGCCACACAGATCCAGCGTGTCATCCGACAACGTTGTCGAACGAGAGTCCTGGATTCTACGCCGAACGTGACTGGGGTACTGCGTCGGGGCTTCTTTCGCGTTTAGTGCCCCCGATGTCGACAAGCAGCAAGGGCCTTTCGAAACTCGCACGAGGACAGACCGCTTTGTCTCCTCCGCCGACGTGTTTCTCGAACGCTCGGGATTCCCAATGTTTATGACGGCAGTTTAACACCTATTCAGGAGGATTCGAACAATTTTGATGGACCGGTACCAGTAGGGACTGGTGAGTGCGCATTCTACATCGCGAAATGTCTCGCGAAATGCTCAACCGCCGACAGCTTTTGCAATCAAGTCAGGGCAACGAAACGAGAGTGATTTCTCGCTCCCGTCCGTGGTAATAAGCAGACTCACACGGGGACCTTATTCCTGCCTAGGGTCTCATTACGGTACCGTCAAGGTGCCGTCGAGGGGCCGCGACTTCCAAATCGATCCAGCTTGCATACCGGGCCCCAATCCTCGGTGCGAACGGGGGTCAGCTTATCAACGCTCACAGCTTTGCGGTATGTCTGGTCCACACTGTCCCGCAGCTGGATGCGTGACGAGCCAAGTGAACCGTTCTCGGGTGCACTTTACGGGGGTTAGGAGAGTGCTGCGATACCGAGCTCCCTGACTCCAATTAATTGGAGTCGTACGTCACCAGGCACGGAAAGTTCCAACGGCCCATTCGATGACTGATGCTACGAGGCAGAAGATGTCCTCTGCCTTGTCATCTCCCCGGCAGATTACACACTCGGCTTGCAGATACACTGCGGCTGACATGCCTCGGTTGATATCTGAACACGCCATGACTTCCCGCATGTTCGTCGGTTCAGGATACCTTCCTCGAAAATTCGTATGCAGGGTCGGAATCATGCTTACGGCCTCTCCAACCAATCGGGTCCGGATATCCTTTCGGGCGCTTCCCTTTTGGCCTGTTCTGCGTCGTGCCTGACCGCCTTCATATTTACACGATCGCTTCTCCCTCGTCAACATAATCCCCCTCATCTCTTTTCTTCCGCCCAGCTCGCCTCTTCCGTCGCAACCTTCGTTTTGGCGGCATGGCGCTGATGCCTAACGTCTTCTTCGCCAGCCCCTTCACCCGGAATGCCCTTACTCGTGAGTTGCGGACGCGTCAACGTTCTTCACAACGACGGCAGTAATTCACGCAAAACCTGACAGTTATCGCATGGGGTTGGCTGGTCTGCGATCACGTTTGGCGCTTTCGTCAGGAGTGGAAGACGATCTGGAGGTGAGCTCATCCTCTTTCATGCCCGAACTCGTCTCAGATCTTGTCCGATCCCGTTAGGCCTGCCGCTACCGAGTCAGGACGCTCACTGTGCGTCCCCGGTGTCTACATCTTCTTGAGATATGGGGGCAGTATCGGACAGACGTGAGTTCTTCCCCGGTTTCGCAGAACGAGACATGCAAGGAAATCCCCCCTGTGGCGTCTAGCGTCAACATGATCTGCACAATTATCTTGCTATCCCGTCCGCTCATTCCCCCGACTGTGTGCTTCGGCTGGTTCTGGTTCCAATCCATTCTAATCCAGTGTTTGTTTGGTGCCGTCGAATACATCAAAATGCTTCGAAGTGCGTTCTTTTCGTCCGTCACCGGTGGGCTTTGGGACATGAATGACCTTCCTGCCAGTCGATGCCCTCCTTATCCATGACTGGCGCGGCCGTGTCGCTCTTTCTGCTATCTGGCTCTCAGGACAGATCGCCCTCATGTATACTGCGATCGAGACCTCGCGTGCCCTTCAAGTCGACGAAACTTGTCTCATGGCTCGGCCCCCGTTCCGCGTTGTCGTTGGTTTAATGTGCGTTTTCCCATTGCATATAAGCTTGTGCTGTTGTCTGACGTCAAATTAGTGTCACGATAGTCTGCCTTCAATGCCTCGCGTGGACGATAACAGCAATCCTGCTTCGCCGCCTCCCTGAGATTCCATTGACTGGGCAGGTCAAACGAGACGGCGGAATCTACTTCGCGTCGTTAGTCGGTAACGCTCGTCTCCCCAATGTCGGCTCTCACCGGAGTTTGCAGCACTTTACGCCGGCGTCGTTCTTTATGCTAGCTTCGTTGACATCCTCTTGCATAACGTCCATGCGTGAGTGCTCACGTCTCTGCGAACGTGATCCACGTCTCAAGCCATCTTCCCTAGTTTCATGATAACTATGCTTTCAAACCTGGTCAGTGACTTGTTTGAAAACGTTGGAGCGGAGTAACTCATCGTTAACAGGGATGCGGAGTCATCCTCAACCTTCGAATACTGTCCGATGACCAACTCACGGGACGACGTCATACCGGCACAAGCACATGGTGTCTCGATACCCTCGAGGCTCCAGTTGTTGATGGTTTTGACCACGAGGATTCCTGTGGTACAAAGTCCTTAAGCGACAAGTCTCAATCGATACGCTTCCCAATAGCTTGACAGAACATGAAATAGGACTGTATCTTACATTGGGTTCAAGAATGGACAGACGATGGGCTTTGCGCTTTCCGTCATTGTATTGAAGAACGATCCGAAATGATGTTGGCTGCAGCCGCGAAGAGGCAATATCTTTTCCGCCCCAATTAAAGACAGACTGTCCCATTCTATCTGAGATTGACCAAGGCTTGACCTTTGCGTCGACAGCGACATAGTCACATACGCGTTTCGACGACACCTAGAGGACACGCATGGAAAACACGTGATCGTGTTGAGCCACTGATCGCGACCGCCTGGAAGTGAAGTTCAATGTGCTTCCTCTCTCTACCTCAATACTCTCCTGGAACGCGTCAACCTCTTTCTTTAATTCTTTTCTCTCCAACGAGCCTTAAGTATATCAAGTGTCCTTTGACCACATGCACCGCTGCCTAAAGGTCGCCGAGATCTTATTTCTCATCTTCGAACGCCTCTATGACCAGCCCGCGACGTTAGGAGCCCTTGCTGAAACATGTACCGGCTTCTCAGGTCATTTGGAGATGGCCCTATTTACGTTTTGTGTTAGGGCTGACGGGTCTACGCTACAGAGACCGCGCTCAACCTGTTATGGCGGGCGCTATCCTCTCTCGTGCCACTCATAAAAGTGATGCCAGAGGACCTGTGGGCTGTGGAACCAGAGACGTCTCCGAGGTGCATGGGCTTGAAAGTTCTGGTACGTATTCGGATTTATTCTTTGCAAGCATCGTAAACAGCAGAATCCCCGATAGATTTTCACCCGACAGCTCGAAGAACGAGACTGGGAGAGATTTCGTTTTTACGCGGGCAGAATCCATCGTTTCGGATATTACAGGCCTGGTATTCCTTTTGAGAACGGGATACACATTCACGAGAATGTCCTCACGGCTCTCACTTCGTATACTCCGGTCTGCTCACTCCTTCCAAACCTGCGTGCCCTTCAGGCGGTTCTCGAGGGACCTCACATATTGAAGTCCCCTTCATTCTTCCCCGCCATTCTTTGTCCTCGTCTCACGGAAATCAAAATTCGGGCCATGTCGCTGTCAAAGGAAATGTACACGTTTCTTTCGTCCGTGGCCTGTTTGTGCCCAAACCTCCGCTCTTTGGACATCCACACGTCTGAGGAGGACATAGTCACATCCGAGTTCATCTCTGCAATGGAACATCTCGTTTGTTCCCTTCCTGATATCCGACGCCTCTCTGTCGAATTTCCCGAGGAGGCGCTGTGCACCACATCGGCTATGATCGATCACCTCGGAAGCCTACCAAACCTCTCGATATGCTTTATATCTCAGGTTCCACCGGACAAAACTATGTCCGAACTCCAATCTCTCTTCACGACGGAGGGCGGGCGCTTCCCTGCGCTATCAAAATTTGCGTACACCGCACCAACGCTAGCGCTGGCCCGAGCCGTCATAGAATCATTACAATGCCCGCTGCAACAACTTGCAGTAGACATCAGCGCTTCCGAGGAGCCGATCCCCGCTCTCGCGAGTTTTACCAGCTCATTTCGTTATCATCGCTGTAGTTCGTCGTTGACGAGCTTCTGCCTGACTGGGTACTCCGAGCTTGACAGCGTGGATAGTGCGTCCATGTGCGCTGCTTTCTCCTCGCTATTCTCCCTCAGAGCACTCGAACATATCTACATCGGGTTTTTCTGGGTTTCCCACCTCGACGATACATGGTATGCAAATGCAGCCACGGCGTGGCCCCACCTTCGAGCGCTCGATTTCTCGTATAACGACCCTCCCAAGGTCACGTTGTCGGGTTTGATCCCGTTGATAAGAAACTGTCGTCGGCTCGACACCCTCACGCTTTCCATCGTGGCCAAACCGTTCGATCCCGAAATCTTGCAGGTCGGGGATCGCAACTTGGCAATCACGCATTTGTCTCTCCAAGACTCTGAAATCGAGTCCCCGGTGGACGTCTACCGCTGCTTACTCCGTTTGTTCCCTCGTTTGAGATCTATTTCCCTCTACCCGCGACACGATGAGAATTGGCAAGTAGTCTTGGACTTGCTTGCGAACTGAGGTGTGGTCAATGAAGTCGTCTCTGATTATTGCGAGAACTCTGACGATCCAGTGCAGCAGTTTCGTAGCACGCAGAGACTACACCTCCCTATATCACTTGCTGTGCAAACTGAGCCATCTCAGTGTGACGCCTCTGTAGCACTACTTAGAGTCGCGTTACCTCTCGTCCACGGACTAAAAGAATACTGTCCAATTCTATCTTAGACGAAAATGCTTCCGAATCCCCGCCCTTGTTAGACCATCCAAAAGTCGAAAATCTGGTTCCATGCGCCGTTGCAGGGCTCCATCTGCAGCAGGAACGATGGTGCAGCATGGGAATGCGTCGGGGTCGTAACAACTTGAGCGCAGAGCCTAAGATTGACTGACATGATCGCGCAGCCGGAGGCGAATGCACCGTGAACAGACCACGCGTTCGTACCACATACATCGCACGATACGTCCCAGATTTGATTTCTGCGAGTCGTCAGAGGGTGAAGGATGGGGAGGGGCAGTACATACGGGTCGTTTGCGTTGAGATACTCGATGTTCAGGAACTGATCATTGCTTCCGACGCTAACGACTTGGTCGTTCGCTGGTACACCTAACTTCCTACCAGATAAAGGGCTATCAGCATGCAGAGAAAACTTGAGGATGCCGGAGGTCCAACACTCACTTCGCGATGTAGGCTGTAACCGGGGAATTGGTCTGCTCGAAGCGGAACTCTGCGGCAGCCTGAAAATCGTTGATTGCGGTGGTAATATTGGCACCGACAGCGTTCGGAGCCCATTCACGGGTGTTGAAGCCTGATGATTGATCCCACACGACGGACACGCCGACGCCCTCAAAGTTGGGGTGGCATTTGGACTGACGAGCTCCGAAAGGAGACGCGCCGACGAGCGTAGAAAACGCGGCGAAGCTTGCAAGCAGAACGGCGGAGCGCATAGCTGTAGGAGTTGACTGGCCCTGTTATCCCGAATGAGCGAAAGAGGAAGCAAACGCAGTGGCAAAATCATCAGCTTAGCCGCCCTTTTATAAAGGAAACAGCTCAGACATCGTCCCAGTCTCGAAGTTCCGGTTTTGACGAGGTTCTCGGCGGTCGACACGCACCGAATAAGTTGTGTTTGACAGAATCGGCTTGCCCTGCCCGCCCGGTGGCCAAGACTAGGTACCACTGTCCCCTCGTCAGGCTAAAGGCTAATAGGACGTATTAACATACTGGCAGGGGACGTGATGCGGTTGCCAACGGAATGATCGTCACGACGGCGTGTTTACTGGTAGAGCGCAGCGTCCTTGAGTGGTTGTGCAGATTGCAGCGCTCGGATTTCTAGCGCATTGACCGGACAAGAGAGCAATTTCACTCCCGAACGGCAAGTACACTAGGACTCAAGTGCTTGACGCGGACGTCGAAGAGATTTGCCGAGACTAGAAGGTATCGCTGGTAAGCATCTGCGACGGTCATCCAAGGCCGAAAAACGAGCGCTGGGACGATGATCCAGGAGAGCTGGCGGCGAGGAGGGAAACAGTGCGGAAACGTGGCTGAGAACGCCACCGACCTGCTCATCAAGGGGCGTGTTGAACAGCCACCGTGCCAAGGACTGTGGAAACTTGGTGCCTCCCCGAAGCGCTTTTCTCCACGTTGGCCAATCAAGTCCAACCTGACTGTCCAAAGCGCTCTCGCGCCAGCGGACGTCATACGCGCTCGCCGAATGCGTGGAGCAAATGGAAACCGAGTCGAAGGGCCATAAATCGCACAGTTGAAGTGGTTCAGAATGACGCTTGAAAAGGAAATATATTGGAGAGTGGAGAACCGGAACAAGGTATGCGATGGCCAGTCTGACGCGTTGCACCCAGATGCATTGCGTACGAAGCACGCCCACTGTGCAATGGAACTAGAGCAAGGTGCCAATTATTTCCATACGCAAACAGAAAGCGAACAAAAACACCTCGCACCCGTAATAAATACAAGTTCTCACCTAAGAAGTTGGACGAATTACCAAGGCGCCCGAATCTACTAGCCTCGGCGTTCGGTCCGTCAAGAACCACCTGGTGGTCGCCTCGAGCTGTCCCGCAAAGCCAAGTACGACGCGTCGCAACGTCGTGGAGCGACACTTTTGAGCTAAAAGCTCATCTATTGCTCCCCATTCAGACGCTGTCACGCGAAATCCAAGTGCCAAGTGCATGGTGAGCTCTAGCTCCGAGATTGGAGGCACAGTGGCAAGTACTTGAACGACCCAGTCTCCAGCCCGCCCACGCACTCCACTACGCAGGCGGATACGGAGCAGAGAGAGCTCCGTTAACGCACTGAAGTCGACATACTCCCCCGAGAGGTCTGCGAGCCGATAGAAGGAAATCATGAGATATCCAGGTGTTAGGTGAGACAGACAAAACTGACTCACAGAGGTTGACTCCAATATCGACTTCCTGGAGGTGCGCCGCCGAGAGGTCGAGAAAAGTCTGAACATCGATGCTCATTTGGTTCAGGGCCTGGAGTTTGCGCAATCGAGATAAGGATAAGGACGACGATCGCGGAGAACCGTGGAAGGTTTGCAGGAGAACGTGGCTGGCTGTATGGGTACCTACGAATAGCGTCGCGAGGTATCCTTGTTGCTTCGATGGGTTGTGATCCATCGACGGTTGAATAGCATCATGAAAAATGATCGATGTGTCGCAGACTAGGCTGAGGTTCTGGAGGTGCGAAATTTGCGGTAGATATTTTGCAGGAAAGTATACGTTTCCCAAGCTGAGGGTTACACACGATGGTGCATATAAGATACTAATCAGACAAGAACGGATGGATTCAGCGATATGAGTCCAGGTCCCGTGCCGCGTGATGCACGAAACATTGTCGAGGGTTAGTTCTCGTACGTGGGATTGGAACATCTGCAGGACCCCGCACACAATTTCGACGTCAAAGTCCTCGCAGAGGCCCACTGTCAAGCAGCGGACGGATGAAGCCAGGAACGGGTTCGTTGAGAGCACAGAGTGGAGGCGCCTATTTGCCGCAGTCTGTCCGAGATTGAGAACAATCGAATGAAAGAGCTGCCGCTGGCAAGGCTCGCGGAAGGCGGAAGATACAATGCTGCAGGTCTCGAGGGTCTCCTGATCTGTGGCTAGATGGTGTAGAATCTCCTCTAGAAGTTCCTGAGGAAGTCCACCGGCCATTAGTGTTGAGCAACAAGGTAAACTCAGGTCCGACCAAAAGGGTTGGATGTTTGTCGACCTGGCGCGTTCCAAACAAAAGGCTGTATTTTCAACATTCGCCTCAAGCTCACACGAAGTTGCTGGCACAGTAATTACTGACTTGGGGCCTTCCTTTCGAAGAAAAATCGCGTCTCCAGACGGTGGTGGATATGCGATAAGTATCTCAATACATGCCATCATAGCCAACACCACCCTTTCATTAGCTTATCAGGTTAAGAAGGTACTGGAGTTCGGTTGATCGATCAGGACGCCGTTCTCCACCAACCTCGGAAGACAGTGCTTGAGAAAGCACGTCTTCCTCTCTCCCTCCAGTCCGTGGGGATGGAAGGCAGCGCGACGCAGCGTACCAATATGACGCGGCTGAGTCAGTTGAGCGTCAATCTCGTCCCACTCCTTTGCTGATATCGCTCCCACTGGGCAGTCCATTCTGATTTCGAGTTCTTCAATTTGAGATGGCAGAGTTGCGAGGACTCGGGCCAGCCAGGCGCCTTGAAGGGACCAAGCGTAGGCCAGGTGGATACGGAGCATGCGCAGCGCCTTGAGTTTGCTGAAGTCCAGATATCGACCGGCACAATCTGTGACCATACCGCGATGATGACGCGAGGCCCATGAGCACGCAGAATAGAAACCGAGAACTGTGTGACTTACCGAGATACATGCCGACGTATGCAGTCTGGAGGTGTTCATTTGCAAGGTCGAGAATTGTCTGAACCTCGTCGGTGCTTTGCTGAACGGCTTCGAAAGTGCAAGAACGCAGATATGACAACGATAATGATGGCCGTTCGGGGGTAGCGCAGAGTGCCTCGAGAAGCCGACGAGCTGCCGGGGACGTACATAATGTGAGGGATTCGAGGGGTCGCTTCGCCGGGGGATCGGGGGCCGTGCGGAGGCCGTCGTCATCATTATATGTGATCGAATGGACATAATGGAGTTGGAGATGGCGGAGGTGTGTTAATTCTTGCAAATGCTTGAGTGGGAAAAGTACCTCCCCGAGGATGAGGGTCTGGCACGTGGTCCGAGAGAAGACGTCAAGGAGGCAGGTCTGAAGTGACTCGGGTATATTCTGCCACAGCCCGAGGTTGTAGACGACGTCCTGGTTAATGAGATGAAGTCGTTGGACACGAGTGAGCATACGGAGGATGTCGCAGGCCGGCCCTCCGTCATTTGATTCGCCAAGCAGGAGGCTGACGGAACGGATGAAGGAGGCGAGTATTGAATTGGAAAAGAGAGCATCGTAAAGGCGTAGCACCTTCGCACTGTCTCGAATATCGAGCACAATGGCGTGAAAAAGCTTCCGTTGGGAAGCTCCACGGAAGGAAGGCGATACGACGCTACATGCTCTGAGTGTCCTGGTGTTTCCAGTGAGGTGGTCAAGAATTTCGTCGACGATTTCTTGAGGAAGGTGGGGTGTCATCGTGGGTCGCAGTGGATGAGCTGGCGAAAAGGACCAGCTGGTCGACTGGTTGGCATTAATATAATAATATTGACAGAAGCTTTGCCCTGAGGGGGTGATGACCGCGTACGATGAACCCGACCCTGAGTTATTGACCTTTCTTTGAGAAGGGGGCGCCGTAAGCGTATACAGTATTGGCCAAGGAGAAACCATACACAATTCGCCTACTCCTGCAGCACTCGAGCAGCGCCGTCCCCACACGAAGATTACACTTGGGTCGGAGCGGATGTGTACACTGAACACAAGACGCTGGTGAGCTGTGATACGTAGTCATACATTTCGCAGGTAGAACGTCTGACACGTTCCAATGAGCCGATCATCAATGACCTGTTATTTGAGAAACATGGCATGACACGTAGACGTAAAGCGGACGGACATGAGAGGGAAGAACGACCTGCTCAGCAGGAAAATTTGACGGAAGACTTGCACTCGCCACTCGCCATTGACCCTGACATTTTCATGCCTAACGTGCACGATCTGCTGGCTCCTAGAGAGCGCGGAGCCTTTCGGGGAGGTCTTTGGACGGATTTTTGCTTTCAGCGGCCGTGAAGGTTCCTTCAACCTTTTGCCGCACATCCGGCGGTGGCAAGGCGGAGGCTTGGGTCATGATGAACGGTGAAAGGAAGGCAAAGGCGCGTGCGGGTCTGTCAATCCAGCGGTGTTCGTACGCACCGCACACCGGGCGAGGTCTCTATGGAGCATGGTCAGTCGATAATATCACAAAACATAACACCAAGCGCATAGGGCCATCCCGCAGACATTCCCTTACGCCAACCTCTGCTTCCCAAAAGAAATGAGAATTGTTGTCTCGAACTCAGCATCGTATGGCAGACGGCGAAATCGGTAGTGGGACACGCTGTCGATGAGGCCGGCTGCAGGCGCGTCGGGCCGCACACCGTCCTTTAGGTCTAGCTTGACGCGCGCTCACTGTGCACCTGTTCTGGTCGGAGGTCAGAGTGGGCGGGAAAAGGTAGGGCAGACAATGCACGGTAAAGGGCCTGGGTATACAGCTCGTTCGAAGGAGAGACTGGAGGGCTTTACACATGCGGTGGCCTCCGCTGAAGAAGTAGGATTCGAGGACGCCTGCCGCAGCGGTTTAGAAGATGAGCAAGGCCCATAGTCGCGACGGCGGAGGTGGTGGTCATCGTCCAGGAACGAATATGCCAACAAGTATCAACACTGCGATCAACTCAACACCTCCGAAACAGTGTGCATGACAAGGACCATGTTGGAGGGCAGACCTAGCTGGCCACAGGCAAGTGCATGCACCACACAATCTTCCTTATTTTTCGATCGTAAATTACTATCTTGACGACGCAGTCGATTAAAGGGAGGGCAAAGGACTGCCAGCGACGAACATGTGCCAGCTGAAGGAACTTTAGGAAGTGTGAAGCCGGTGTTTGTGCTACGTTTGTCAACGGCCTCCAGATTGCCGAGCTGCGGCAGTGCTCCAGCCGTCCTACAAGGTTGAAAAATAACGCCAGTCGTCGAATCCACTGATAGTCTGTCGATGACATGAGAAACGCGCGAAATGTCTGCGTATGTCCAATTCTCAACACGTACCTCCAGCAATCTTCGCAGGTTCAATGCCCGATCATGCTGACGTGCATCGCTCGTCATTTCATGGCCGGCGTAGTGGACTACACTGTACAGAATAGGAAAGGTTGCTTTCCCTTGTCGCCCATGTCTTCCTTTTTCGTGCTAGCTTTGTTTCTACTTGTCCTGCCCGGCCTTCGTCCGCCCACAGTCCTGAAAAAGGAGGCATATCTTGCACCCCAAATCCATGACCCGAATAGCAGGTGCATACCTCGAAACCGTGCCTCAAACCTTCGTCGTAATACCACCGGCTCCTGTGGCTTTGGGTGTCCGGACACCAGCCTCGCTAGCGATGCTCTTAAATCTGTGATTGCGAAGTTTTTAAGCAGCGACTGTCGCGGTTCCGATACCTGGACCGTACACCTTCGGGAACACCGGGCATCCCGACCTGCTGCGGGGGGATCCGGGACCCAACCAGAACGCGGTCGACCACTGGCACGTATGTACCTCCAACGCAGCCTAGTAGATTCCTCGACTACATGCTTCGTCCCCCACATCCATACCGCTCGGCTCTTTTCCCCATGTGCACATCAACGTCCCGACTGTGGAGGGTCCAAACCTTTCTCGACTGCCGTGAGACTCCAGCACCCAAACTGAGCGATCGATGCTAGCATGCCGTTCTCCATCTCGGATTAGCTCGGACACGCGTAGCTCGGCATGCTTCTTCCAGTTCCTCGTTGCTTTTTAGCTGCCCTCCGCTCTCACTTCGAATTTCTAACGTTTAAGGCACCGTTCGTGGTGCCGCATTCATCTCCATGCGCACTGCGAGTCGTCTTTTAGAACAAAGAAAACAGGAAAGTCTCGCGCGAGCGAGTCGAGAGCCTGGCCCCGTCTGCGCTCGTGGTTATTGTCCTACCTTGTGAGTCCGTTCTTCCTTGTGAGGTCGTTCTGATGGATCGGGGCAAACGCGTCGTGGAGCTAGGGTGGACACGGCTGGTGGTGGATTCAGGGTTTTGCTTGAGCCTGGAGGCTCTTCGGGGTGAAGCCTATTGATGTTTCTTTTTTAAGCTTCGTGACAGGAATGTTCATCGATTCGAAGCTCCAGGTGGAGTACTCACACCATACGTGTTTTGAATGCCCCATGTAGCCCTGCCACGCGGCCTTTGACGGTCTGTGCGACCAGGTTTCAGAAACCTCGTCGAGTTCCAGCCCCTCTTGGTTTTTGTTGCAAAATACGTTCGGTTACTTTGCGTCAGGTATAATATACAATTACATGTCGAGGGGTATCGTAACGATTACTACCGGAGTATATGAGTATCAGTACTAGACGCGTGCCGGTGCAAGGTCAGGATATGTCGTAGCGAGTAAGTCGAACTCGTCTGTGCTTCCAAAGACTTTCTAGTCTCAATGCTCGATCGTCACAGTAACCTTCTGGCCCAGGATTCCCAAGAAATGCGACGTGTCGTCTTCGGCGACGATAACGACCTTGCCGCTGCAGTTCGTCCCGTTCGAGAGGTCTACGTGCTTAGGCTTGACTCCGGCCCACAGCGTGAGGTCGCTCTGCTTGCGCTTGAGTCCGTTGGCAGTCATGACGGTCGAGGTGACTTCGGGGATGGGGTTAGTTGCGAATGGCTTCGGGACAGACGGAGCGAGGCAGGTGCACTTGAACGACACACGATATGATTCTCCTGATACGGGGTTCATGGGTTTGTCGTGCCTGCATCATGGGTCAGCGTACAAATTAGTGTGGAGAAAAGGTGAAGGAAACAGGGGCAACTGACTCGAATGGGATTCTCGCGATCTTCCGCAGCTCGCGGACGACTAGCCTGGCGCGGGTGATGTTATCGGTGTCTGCTTTGGCGACTATGGAGAAGGAGCCGCGGAACTGAAGTTTTGTCGACGTCGATAAGGCTTTCATTGCTTTGTACATCTCCGTAGCCGTCTGGTACTCGGTGTTGTCGTGTTTTACCTGCATAAATATGCGTCACTTGGTCCTTTCGCTCGAAGGGATGCACTGCTCACCTCCAGAACACGCGGGCGATGCTCTATGTCCTTCCTAGCTGGCGCAGGAGACACTGCGGCGTGACTCTGCTTGAACCGCTTCTTCATCCTCTGCAGAACATCCGGCTCATTCTCCGCCTTGCGCTTGCCGTTAGCTTCTCCAAGCGGTTCAATTCCGGCTCCTGACGTCCCAAGGGCTGCCAGCTTAAGCTTCTCTGCTCGACGCGCACCGTAGAGCCTGAAATACTCTCTGCACCGTTCGCACATTTTGCGGTTGTCAGAGACTGGGACGCGCTGGGACTTGCACTGGGAGCAAGGGCGCGTCTCCTCCTCAATCGGTGGCGTAGAGACTGCTTGGGAAGACATGAATGTTGGAAGTGAACGCGGGAGAGGAGACGCGAGGAAGGTCGTGGTCAATGACAAACAAGCTGTGAGCGTGACAAGTGCGCGTCAAATCACGTGCAGTTACCATTAGCGGTGTGACACACATTCTGATTCAAGGCCGAGAACACAAGGGCTGGTACTTACCATTCAGCGAGGACTACAATCCGAGACAGCCCCATGAACAATCATGTCAGAGGCACCAATGATCCAATTTCAGCGATGCGTAAATCCGCTGTTATTAAAAGCCTCCGAGGACGCATCCCGGCGGGCAAACGGCTGCGGTGGCAGTTTGCCTGCACCACAGCTGATGTTCGTTTCGACCGATACCTGAGGTGGTCTACGGTTTACGATCTCTTTTCGTATATCTATTGGTCCCCTGTAGTCAAAACCTTGGTGGCGTGTGCGTCCGAAGCAACGCGTCTTAAGATAGAATTGATGATCGCCAAGCTATCGAAGATAATCAAAGTCTATTCCCGACAGTAGCCTGCAGTAAATTTGATCCCTAGCAGAAATACTTACTGACCAGCACATCGGCGCTGTTGTCTCATCACCCTGAGCGTGGTCCGCGTGACATGCAAGGGTGCGATTCCAGTTCAATCATCAACAGCGGTGGAATCAATGGATCAAGTGGGATAGGTAAAGATTTTGAGCTCAAGAGGCCAACCCTCTAGTGCCCTGTTCTTATAATCCAAATCGGTCAGCAGATCGCAAGGTTTGTGGAAGATCTGCTGGATTCGAAGCAACCCTGTTTGTTGAATCGGAACTCCGACTGCAGGATGCATTCTGGAAGCCTCAAAGGCGCTAAGTACGACATCGCGCACTGCTTCGGGTTTTCCTTTTTTTTCGGGGTCGTGAGACCGTCGAGCTGAGGTAGTATAAAAGGAGAGCGAGCCTCCTGCGGTCGGTACGAAGCAGGAAGGATCTGGTGCGCCACAGAGTTATGTCGCGCAAAACATACAACAACAACGTCACAAGGTATGCACGATTTGGTCACATGACTCACTCAAATTTTCCCTTCGCGCACATTTCCCACACGTCCTCACGTTCCACGTCCCTCCACGCGGTCTCTGATACTAAATGGTTTCCTTCCTTCGCAGATTCACGACCTCAGCCTCTGCTGGGAAGATTATGTATGTTTTCTGTCCCGTAACAAGTGTGCTAAGCTGAACATCTGTTCAGGTCCAATGTCTTCGTGAGTGGAGCTACGCCGCACGAAATGTTGAGCTCGTGTTCAACCATTTCGCGCTCTAGTTTGACATTGCTATCAACTCGAAACCTGCTGGACGCATCGTGTTCAAGCTGTACGACGATGTAGTGCCCCAAACATCCCGGAACTTCCGTGAGCTGGCAACGGGACAACACGGGTTTGGGTACGCGGGAAGCATCTTCCATCGTATCATCCCGAACGTACGCATTTCCCCTGCTCACATTATCCCTTCTAATCCGTGTCGTTCGCGTTGCAGTTCATGCTACAGGGCGGAGACTTCACACGGCATAACGGGACGGGAGGAAAGTCTATCTATGGCGAACGGTTTGCAGGTGCGTAGATATTTGGTGAGCTATGGTTGAAGCATCCGCAGTTCTCATGTACTCGGGTTCTGTACAGACGAGAACTTCAAGATCCGCCATAGTAAGGAAGGTCTGCTGTCAATGGCGAACGCCGGACCGAACACGAACGGTTCCCAGGTGCGTCGACAAGAGTCATTTGCGCACACCTATCGTTAACCTCCTGCTTAGTTCTTCATTACGACGGCTGTCACAAGTTGGGTGAGTGGCCGTTCTTTCCTACTTCCGTTGCCAGCCGTGGACTAAATGTGCTCGCAGCTGGACGGCAAACACGTCGTTTTCGGGGAGGTCGTCGAGGGTATGGATGTAGTCAAAGCAATCGAGGCGAAGGGCACCCAGGGTGGTCGTCCAACGGCAGACGTAAAAATTACATCGTCTGGTACTGTTTAGATATCTATTATCCTGTTTTTTCTCCCTTACATTAATAAGCCATACCCTCCGAATTTCCGCCATAGCCTCGAATTCGCAGACCAACTATCCACGCGGTGCAACGATCCAAGACGCGGTCTAGGCCACAAGCACAAGTTCGTCATGAGACTCTCGGTCACTTTGGAAGAGGATGTCGCTCGGGTTAGGGTTCTACTGATCCCACGTCTCCTCCGATTCTTGATGCCATGACTCAACGTCAACCATGGCCTCCCCGCCGTCGCAACCGTCGTCCAGGATATTCGCGCTGCCCTCTGAGCTGCTTGAGGAGACGCTAGTGATCACGGCTGCTGGCGGGTTCCCCAGTGCTATCGCGGCGTTTGGACGCACTTGCCGTTACTTCCACCGCCTGGTGTATCGCTCCCCCGACCACCATCTATGGCGGCAGGTGTTCTTAACGATATTCGACGATCCACGGCCAGTGCTGAAACGGCTCCGCGACGCGACACTCACAGGCCCTACAGGGAACAAGTCCTGTGATTCGGATGTAGCAGTTGATTGGCCGGGGGAGTTCATGAGGCGGATGGACGCTGCGAGGCTGTTTAGGAAGCATGCAGAGTACATGCCCACCGATATTGACGTCTTCTCGAGCACACAGGAGGTGCGTCCCAGTCTCTCTCGCGGTATCTGCGCTAAGACGTACGATCTCCATGTCCTAGATTGACGACATCCCGTTCACGCTCACTAAAGCCCTGGAAACAATCATTTCTGTACTTGAAACATCTGCTCCTTTCCCCTCTCACGATGCCACCGAGCGCTCAACTAAGTTTCCTCAGCTAATACTGTTGCACGCCGCGAGGTCGTTCCCCTGCGAATATCGATCTCTCAACTCAGCCTGGATAGAGAAGATACTGGAATACGGATACCCGCCTGCCCTCGTCAAACGGTATATCCTCGCAGGCCACCAGCCATCTCGACCTAAGCCACTGAAAGCCACTGAAGACACGGTATGGGGGTATCCCGAAGAAGGGAGGCTCTTCCACAAACTCGTCTTCCTCAAGGGCTTCATACCGGTACCGACGACGCCCTCTAGCGTCGTGGAACCCTGGGAGGCCTCCCGAGACTCCGAACACCTTCCGAGGAAGTCGCTGCAGTCCGCAGAGAAGCAGACGCTCGCTGCGCGGGAAGTCGCGCGGAGTAAGGTGTACAACCTCCGTTACCTCCGCCCGGAACGTTCCTGGGGCCCTTTCCTCCCATTGGGCGGGGAGACGCGTGAATTCGGTGGTAAAAGCAAGGCACCCGCGCCGACGTTTCCTGACTTTGAACAGGAGCTTTCGCGGTACATGCTCAACGTCGGCAACTTGATTGTTGATGAGGCGAGCTCGACTTCGGACTCTTATGACGATCCGGATTTCATACCCGACGAGGATGATGACGATGACGAGGAGGAGGAGGAGGTTGAGGACGTGGGTGTCATGTTCGGGCGGCGCCGCATCGACCCGAAGTTCGTGGGCCCAGAGCCGCACGAAGTGTCCCCGGACTACACATGGCTCGCCGCAGCGCGGCTGTTGGTGGAAACGAATCTGAGGGAACTACTCATGATCGATGCTCTCGATCAGACCGGAGACCCGGAGGCAGTCGATAGGGAAGTCTTTAGGGTGGCGGATGCCCTGTCGTGTCTAGAATTCACGAGGATGGGCGGCGCTCCAGGATTTTGGGAAAATAGCTGGGTGCCTCCGCCTGCTGCGGCTAAAGACGGCGGGGATGTGACCATGGCGAGTCCGGATAGAAAAGGGAAAGGGAAAGCTACCGTTGTGGGCCAGGAGGAACTCGAAGGATGGGACTGGGCGGGTGCCGCGGGGCGGTGGATGTAAGCTGCAGCTCCTCTCTTCGAGTGTCACTTCCTGACGCCTTACGCGTACCTGGTAGACGCGTCATCTGTTGGCTCGACTATCGCGATCTGCTTTGTGAGTGTCTTCATTTGTCTCGTATTGCATGCTGCTGGTGATCTCATTGCGAATGGGCCAAGTGCACAACGTGAGTCGATTTCCCATCACGCTCCCTCTCATGTTGACCGGTATCTCTAGCTTCACGGTTACACCGGAGATGACCTAGGCGAGACTATCCGGTTTTTCCCAATGACACTCCGGGTGGCTGGTTATTCGAAGCCGCCAATACCCGATCCATCAGAACCAATACGTGAGGTCGACTCCCTGATGTGGAAACTCCCTGTTATCCACGTTGAGGGAGAGTCAAGAGGGTCCGACTTGGAGCACGATTCACAAATCGTACGGAAAGTCAAGGGGACAGTGAGGATGATTCGGGATGGCGTGGTTCGTTGGAGCATGGTCAGTGCAAGATTTGCTACTGTAAAGTGACAACGTTGACGCTGATAGCTATTGTTTGATTCATTTCGTGTACAGACATCATCATACCCCGATGAGGACGTTCCCGAGTGGGCGACGGAGGGTATTCAAATTGGATCTGTCGGGTCAGCGGTTGGTATTCTGGGGATGTGGACAGGCGCAGAACAGTGAGTGCGACGAAATCTGCCTTTCGAGTTGAGCGCTGACGTTCGTCGTGTCCAGTGCTAGTACAGATCCGCTGGGGCCTGCTTGGGCATGGAAGATTGCATAGAATTCAGGTGTATTACTGAAAGTCGGAACACCATCCAACTATCCGTCGAAGTCGAGAGCGCCCTGGAGCGGCCAAGTCGCATTCCTCGGGAATAAACCAGGGCAAAGAGCTCGCTCCAGGTTGTCGAAAATGTACCGGAGGTACTCGGGAAGATGGTATGACTGAAATACATGAAGGGCTATCACAGGCTCAGCAAGCCATCGATCGTAGGAAGGGAGACGCGTCAAGTTGCAATTGTCGACCGCCGACGGTCGTGGAAGGCACGGGGATCTCGAAGGGTCATTTCCCAAGTACTAGAGGTAGTCCTCTTCTTACATGTATGGCCTTCAGTCAGTCTCATGCCACGTCTGTAAGAGAATATGGTACGGTTGGGAAGGATGACCCGTGGGCGACGGGACACGGGAGTGGTTGGTGCTTGCTTGCGCCGGTGATACTGCACAACACCACCAAATATCACGTCTTCAGGTCTCGTTGCCTCTCAGATGCCATGCTCTCACAGAATGTCGAACATAGACCAAGGTATTACCGCAAACAGATGGGATGTTGTATGCTCGGCTGATACGTATAGCTCGCAAAATGCGGTCCCGGATCGAATGTCCTAGAAAACACTGCGGAATCTTAAGTGCGGGTGCGAGACCTATCACATCGTGTGCGAGTTTTTGACGCAGGGATATTTTTAGTGCCAGTCCCACCCACGGACAAGGGTAACTCCCAGCAATTTTTAGATGGAGCGCTTTTGGCGGTCGACCGCGAACTATGAGCCGATGGGAAATGTGGCTCCGGCTGGCGTGCTGGGACATTTTCATCAACAACGTACGCTGATGACGCGCTAAGCGTCGCTCGCACACCCAAACAAACCAGCAACACGCCTAATACGACTTGCTGATATTTTTATCTTCATATCTTCACAGGAAATATCACTGTTTTGTGCAGATCCTCACAGTTGGAGGTCGTTGCTTGTACTCACGGCGCGCTCAGACAGCAGTCCCCTAGGTGAGGGAAAAGCGAGGCTGAGAACTGCATACAGAAACAACTCTCTCCCGCATCTCACGCTGCGAAACTCTGGACAGCCATTGGCGACGTAGAGCGACGTGAAGAAAAATGCCTCGCGTTTAAAAGGGAGCCGCTCGAATCAACTACGACAGAACTTCCCTGTCCTACAGAATGGTCCTCTTGTCGCTCACGGCCTTGACAAGCATCTTGCCTGCAGCTCTTGCTGCAACACAGCACTTCGACTTCTCCATCGTCAACGCTGCTGTCGCTCCCGATGGATTCTCGCGCCAGTAAGATCTAGCAACTCTTATCGGACGCCTGACACCTTACTGATGTCATGTGTGCAGGGCCGTTCTGGTCAATGGACAGTTCCCGGGGCCGCTTATCGCTGTGAACAAGGGCGACTCGGTGGTCATCCCAACCCATAATCAGATGACCAACCCGAACATGAGGCGAAGCACATCGATCGTAAGTAGACGGTCCGAGCCCGAACAGAGCGTCGAGACTGATGTCCATGTCACCAGCACTGGCATGGATTCTTCCAACCCCGCACATCTGATATGGACGGCCCATCGTACGTTACTCTCGAATCATCACTAGCGTCGTCTGACCTTGCGCCGTCTGACCTTACGTAACATAGATTCGTCAATCAGGTACTTTATTGCCGGCATTCGTTGTCGCACCGACCAGTCTGACTCCAAGGGTAGTGCCCCATTTCGCCCAACCAGACGTTTACCTATGCCTTCAGTACCGCGGGACAAACTGGAAAGTTCGTCGTGTCATGTCTTTAGGTCTTCTACCTCAGCTGAACCCTCCTACGCTAATAGCTTCTGGTACCACTCCCACTTATCAACCCAATATTGCGACGGTCTGCGTGGAGCGTTCGTTGTCTACGGTAGGCTTTCGAAGCTCAAAGGGGAGCCTTCAACTAACGACGTTTAAGATCCCAACGACCCATTGGCGTACCTCTACGATGTGGACGACGGTACGTCCCCCGGATAGTGAAGTACCAAATTCTGGCTAAAACGAGGTGCGCTTCCAGAAAGCACCATCATCACCCTCGCCGATTGGTACCACAATCTCGCCCCTGCTGCGCAGAACGTTTTCTTCCAGACTGGCGTCGTTCCGTCCGTACAGCTTCCTCATTGATAGACTCCGCCTTGCTGATCGGTCATTTAGTATTCCCGATTCAGGTCTGATCAACGGCAAAGGACGATTCGTGGGCGGCCCCCTTGGTAACTTCCGTTCCTCTGCATTGCACAGCAGACGATTGACTGCTCTCGATAGTCCCTTATGCGGTGGTCAACGTCGAGAAAGGGAAGAGGTACAGGCTGCGTATCTTCGCGATATCCTGCCGCCCTTTCTTCACTTTCTCCGTCGACAATCACAACATAACCTTTATGGAAGCTGACGGCATTGAGCACGACCCTGTCACTGTCCAGAACGTCGATGTCTACGCCGGTACGTCAGCGCAATTTTCGTTGACCAATGACATGCTGAGGAAGTGTGCTGCTCAGCACAACGTGTGTCCGTCATCTTGAACGCTGACCAGCCGGTTGGCAACTACTGGATCAGAGCGCCCCCGACCGGTGGTTCCCCCGCGGGAAATCCTAACTGTGTGTCAAAACGCGCCGCTTATACTCCGATAGTTGCTTAGCGCTGTTCACAGTCGACCCTACTCTGACCAAGGCCATCTTGCGATACAAGGGCGCACCGAACGCCGAGCCCACCACTACTAACCCTGGCGGACCCAAACTCCTCGACCAACAGATGCACGTGCGTAGCTTGACTACGCTCTTGTAACGACGTCGCGCTAAACTGAAATATTATAGCCCATCGCTCAGGAAAACCCCGGAATGGTAGGCTATTTCCTTTGATGTCAATCCCTTGTAACTCAACGGGCGTCTCTGTAGCTCGGCTCTGGTCCCCCAGATGTCGGTACGTATGTGCGGACAACGTTGACAGCAACACGCTGACCCGCTTCGTCCAGCGATCACCCTCAAAATTGCTCAAGTAAGCGCTGCGCGTTAGCAGACGCGTCACCCTAATTGACTTTTTCGTGCAGCCCAACCCGCCCTTCTTCGACATCAACGGCATTTCTTACATCTCGCCCACTGTCCCCGTCTTGCTTCAATTGCTCAGTGGCGCGGCTCAGGTAAGCCCGGTGAACTTAAATCACGTTGAACGGCCACTGAGCGAAGTCCTCTGGCTTAGCCTCAAGATCTCCTTCCTTCGGAGCAAGTGTACGTTTCAGGACACTGGGCTCTAAGACGCGGCTTGCTTACGCCGTACTTCTGCTAGGTTCATCCTGCCCAAGAACAAGTTAATCGAAGTTTCCATTCCAGGAGGCGGAGGTGCGTTCGTACACTCTTGTAACGCAGCGTTGGTCTAATGCCTTTGAGTTTAGCTCATCCGTTCCACTGTACGTAATGCAGCACACTGAAGTCGGAAAAACAGTTAATTATCCACGGAACAGTGCACGGTCACGCCTTCGATGTTATCCGCCCGTCTAACGATAACAACACCAACTTCGTCAAGTATGTCGGCTGCTTTTACCTGGAAGTGCATGGTTCTGACCGCAAACACACCTAGCCCGCTCCGTCGCGATGTCTACCCCAGTAAGTCTCGGACTCTTATCTCCGCATTAGCCGTCTCGAGCTCACCGCGCGACTAGTCAACGGTGGCAACACTACGTTCCGATTCTGTATGTATTTTCCATTCTCTCCCGAGTCGCCGGTTGCTTATCGCGTTGATCTCAGTCTCCGGCAACCCCGGTGCCTGGTTCTTGCATTGGTACGTGCCGTCCTTCGACCTCACATCATGACTCTCGTGCTCATGTCGTCCCCAAGCCACATTGATTGGCATCTGGAAGCTGGTCTTGCCATCGTCTTCGCTGAGGCACCCGCCGACAACATTGCTGGACCACAATCCCAGATTACTCCTCAAGACTGGAAGGACCTCTGCCCGATGTACGATGCACTGGAAGCTGACTTCCAATGATCGCGAATAGTGGTTAGTAGAGGGCGTATCATTGTAACATATGCGAAGTGTTCGTCGTTAGCCAGATTATTACTTGTGCGGTACATATCACGTTGGATCGATATCGTCTTCGAGCAATACAGGTCAACCTTATATCAAAGCAAGATGTCGACACAAGCACATGCATTTATTTCACTGCTACGAGTACACATTCGGGTCACTACTCCTCCACAACGGCAACCTGAATACGAAACCATCAGTATGAGTCATAAGGCAGATACGCTCGACAATCCCCGCGTCCACAAGGGGTCAGACATCCAAAGGAAGGTCATTCAAACCCGCACCGCGTCGACCCCCACCTAGCATCATCGCACCCCGAAGGGCGGCCCACAGCTCAGTGTGTCTTTTGGGTTCAACACAGCTGAGGGGGAGAATAAATGTTCGGTACTGGGGGAGTGCTCCGAAGAGGACGCTAGAGTGGAAACTGCGAATGTAAGGTATGTTTCATCAAGGATGTGGACGCGGGAAGACTGCAAGCGTTGTAGGAACGAAGACTTACAAGGCAAATACACTACCTCCGGCCCTTCACAAGACGATAGTATCTGTGGACAAAAGCGAGATTAGTATCGCATCGAAAAGAGGCGGTCAGAAGATTCAGACGAAATGGCACTGGCAAGTACACTGTGCGCTCCGAAGAGCGCGTATCTGTTGCGAACAGATATGCTCTATTCCTCGGCATGGTCGTGTAGGACGGGGAAGAGAATAAAGTCATCACTTGACTCTTCAATCCATAATGGACGAAGAAGCATTAGAATGAAGAAGGGCGTACTCACAACTGTACAATCGACGGCAGGCAAACGAACCATGAACATTGAGGAGTCGATCGTTTGAAAAATTTATACCTCTGTCGTGTTTGGCCAACTTTGTCCGGGTCCGTGCACGATCACGTGAAAATGCCCTCCTCATTCTCGTGGCCTCCATCCGATTCGGAGTTGGAAGAAATTGTGCCAGGGCTTGGGAAAACTCCGCTAGCATCGACACAAGCAGGGGCAAAGCGCTTGCTCAGATAGAAGTGGGGTGATAGTGCCGCTGGGACAAGAAACTGTCTCATCTCAAGGCTTCAGCAATTACGGAACCAGAATTGCAGTCAAAATGGGCTGGTAATACACGGCAGCCTCTTGAAAGTCCGACGCAATCGCCATGACAAGCCGCGTTGGCGTAGTGGTAGCGCGTCTCACTTGTATCATGTATGCAATGAGAAGGTCATTCGTTCAATCCGGGTACGTGGCATCTTTTTGCTGGCGGCTACCTCTTCCATTAAAGTAGTGCATGAAGTTCAAATAGCAGTGTCATTCTTTCCAGCGCAACGTGAGGTATGTACAAGGGCTATTACATGGTGCCACTCTGTCCAGAAGTATCTAATCTTTGCTTGATTTGCAGCAGTACGAACGAGACACGCTTCCCAAGGTCCTTCAATTGCCCGTGATAAGCGACTGGTGAAGGTAGAGATACTAGCATGGACGTCGTGAAAACATGAGTGTGCAAGCGCACTCTAGAGGCTGGTGAAGCCGTGATAGTTCTTGGTTACGTCGTATAGCACGTGGCTAGGTAACTCTCTCATCTTAAGACCTACGGGAGCAAGACATTTAGATTGTCCTGTACAATAGAAGGTAGATGTCCAATTTACCTAGTCTGCTATCGCGACCTTCACATGGTCGATGTAAATGTTAGGACTAGAAGCCGTTCTTAGGCCGCCACCCGGGGAGCGTCGCAATATCGCCGGGCTGAGTGGAATCCCTCGCAGAACCGAGTGATGCGAAGCAAAATTTCGGCTGACGGATACTTCAAGATCGCGAGAGAGGGATGCCTTAGGAGTTCCCCTTGACAGTCAAGCAGCAGTTGCTCGACTTGTTCGTTCAAGGCCATGTGCTGAGCGAAGTCAACCTTGCCCCGTCCACATTGGCGCAGTGAGGCATCGTTACAGCAGCTGAGAGTGATGGCGATTCTGGCTTCAATCGCGCAGGTGGTATGTGCACTTGCCTCGCATATGAGCGACGAGGGCGTGATCCTCATACCGCAAGATCAGGTTCTGGAGGACAAGTCCTTTGCTGTTTTAGTCCTACGTCGCATTGGAGAGGGAATCTACGGATCGGGACCAAAATGACCGTCCTCATTGAAGCCACAGTCATAAGCGACAAAAAGGTATTGTGCGATATCCATTCGGAAGTGAGTCGAGTCGACTGACAAGTACGAGCGTCAGGGGAGACAAAGACGTCGCGAAAGGCCAGAGACCTGTCTTAACCTGTCCTCATGCAAAACGCGTGATACGGAAGACACGCGGCGTGCTTGTGTCAGTGGCCCGTTGTGGAGGACTGCGACTACATTGCAGGACACCGTCTGGTGAAAGGTGAAGCAAAATACAAGCTAGACGTAGAAAATGCGAGATACAAAGTTTGAATTAGTTGGTGGTGGTAAACTTTGAGGAATGGCCTTGGAAAGCGGCGGGACTCAACGCCCAGGAAACCTTGATGCAACCGAAGGTGGAACGTTGAACGTTGAACCGCGAGGTGAGCTTTGTCACTGTTTGCTTCGAGCCTCACACCCCGGTGACGACAACCTTTCCCGCAGCAGACTCTGAGAGCGCCGAAGTGGTTGCCAGATGTGCTCGAGACTGGTATCTAGCCCTCTGAATGAGCTTCCCCCCGGTTACCGTCAGTCATACGTTTTGCTGGGACAGGTCGACTTTGGCTGAGTGTAGTAGAATTACAACCGATAGTCCGTATGACATCATAGTAGACAATGCCTTAGACATCTTTGACCAATTCAGCGCCTCCACTCCTTATAACGATGACTTCTGACGAGCAGGAAGAGTCTAAGTCAAGAAAAACCGCAAGTTTTCCACGAAGGGTCGCGGAAGCAGCAAAATCAAGATTCTACACCTTCCACGATGCCGAACCAGATTACGACCAGGCAGAGTCTAAGCCAAGGAAAAGCACATGGTTTCCAGAGAAGGTCGCGGAAGCAGCAAGATCGACATTTTATGCCTTGCATGAGGCTGAACCATACTACGATCCGCTACTCGGGGGAGCATGCTCCACAGTACTGCACACAAGCCCTCTGGTGTACTACCGGGGAACCTCAACGACAGTGCCTGTCACTGTCCTCGGAAGACAGACCCTCCCGGAAGATCGCCATTTTTACCTTCAACGACGGGGTTGGCGGACAGGACTTCTCGGCTGGACGATCGGCGCCTGGCTTGGAGGGACACTAGGAAAGGAGATAAACGTGACGCCGGTGATGTATGGAAACTGGGAAGAGGACGTCGACCGTGTACGAAGGCGGCAATACGACAAGGAAATCGGGAACTTCATAGAATCCGGGCGGCTGCCTCGGGACCACAGAGCTCTCGAAACCGACTTCATACACATCCCAGTGGCCTCAGGGGACGGGTATTTTCGAATCCTCCTCTACCATTCATCGGCGTCGCTGCTTTCGCCGATTGCCGCCACCACCACATTCCGCGTTGGGTCGCTGTCCCTCAATTCGGGTCATCCACGCGGCGCGTCGATCACCGCAGTTATGCCAGAGATCGCGGTAGTGATCGCTTGGGTGCTGTTTACTCTCTTTACGTGGACACTCTTCTTCGGCGTATTCCCAGTCCTGAAGGTCGCGCAGCTGATCCCTTTGACAAAAGCATGGGCGAGTCGAAGTATGCTGGTCCGCGTTGTAAGTGTCGATAGACTGCTATCTCCGTTATAGAACTGAAAGCCGAGCGCGCTAGATTCCGTTAGGGTCCGCGGGTGTGCGGACGGCGTACGACCTCGAGGAAGACAGGAGGAAGGGGAGGGACGGGGTGGCCTTCAAGCGCGTCTGATCACGTATAAATTAGAGAGGGTACTGAGAGTCAGCGGATGCTATGATCGCTGATCCACATTGCGCTGGACGACTGTGAGGAATGGTGAGTCACAATACAAGTCACAGGGGCCACGTCGGAGCGCTGATACCCCGTCAAGTAATCAACATCAATTCATATTTGGGATTCCTGTGAAGTATGATGACGAGCTGAGAAACGACACCTGAACACTTACTAGAGTGATTCTGCAACACAACTGAGCGACGTTTGAAGGCGGATGAAGACGGTAGGGCAAACTGCTTGTGTTCCACGGCAGCACGAGGCAGGGGAATCGATAAACATTATTACGTAAGCTGCTTATGCCTCGAACTTAACCTCGTTGAACGCAAAGGCCGTCTCTCGTCGACCCGCGAACGACTCAACGCTCAAGCCATGCCAGCGGCGCCTGGATATTCCATCTTTTGCTACTTTGGAGGCACATTGACTGAGTCTCATTCAGGGCGTTGTTGGGCCAGACCATGTAAAGGGCGACCGATTTCGACTCCTTGTGATGGACTCGAGCCCCTCGAGGGATATGGGCGCTTCACCTTACGAAGCTCTAGCATGGATGACGTCCAGGTTGTCACGCACTTATGCTGGTGAACTGATGCTAGACACGATCGTTCCGGTATGTCGCACTTGCGCTTCAGCACAAGCAGGGCTGTCAGTGTTCGTTCTCGAGGCGCACAAGAGAACTCGGTGTCTGTCTGGCATGGAAAATGGTAAGTTCGTGCACCGGCCGCAGAGGGTCATGCGAAACGGCGTTCGCATGCGCTGTCTGCGCACGATCTGACGCAACATGCAGCCGCCTCGCGGCGTCCTGCACTTACCTTTTAAACGTCACCGAATCCTCGACCCTCAAGAGCGGAACACTCTCGTAGTTTCTTATTCGCTGCCCACTTTTGCACCTCTCCTTAGTAACTAAGGAACAGTTATCGCCGAGCTGATTTCGTATCGTATGACGCGGTCTAGCCCTTTTACCATGGCTGGGATCGAACCTCCTCATACGGTCCTACTCGAAAATCCGACCTGGACATGCGATCCAGTCTTTGGTATTGTCCATCCCTCCGGCTGCGCTACATGTCTTCATTACATCAGGCACCTTGCGACGGCCAGCACGTCTGCGAACGATCCATCGTTCCAAGCTGCCATCAGGGAGCGCGATAGTCACCCCACCGTCCGGTACCTCAATGGCTTCGTCGCCGGCGGTCGCGTTCAACTCGAGGAACCCCGCAAGACTGCTGTTTTCGTTACGCAGTTCCGTGCTGAGCGCGATGAAGCCCTGGAGCTTGCAAACTGTCGCACCGCCGAGCTTCTCTCCGCGAGAGAAGAGTTGTATCATATCCGGGAGCAACTGCGCGCTCTTCAGACCGCGTTCGACGAGGTAGTGGAGTTCGCGACCAGCGAGAAGGCGATTTCGGGAGATCGCATGACTCTGCTCGAGAACATCCTGTTAGGGTCCTCATCTGCTCGCCAGCGGACGGCAACCAGCACATTCGAGACGCGATCGCCGCGAATCCTTCCAACCCCACTCCCGACACCCCCAGCATCGCCTCCACATGTACCACTGCACTCATCATTCCCACTCTCATCTCCAGAATCATCACCGGTCGTCGCACCCCTCCCATCCGCTTCTTCATCCCCCTACACTGCGTTCCTGAAGAGCTCCTCAGTTTCAACGCTTGACGAACTCGATAAGTGCTCTAGTGCGTCTCCGGCGCAGGGCACGACCGACCTTTCTCAACCTTCGTTTGCGGCGATGTCTGGTACGACACCCGCTTCAGACAGTCCTGACAGTGTTGCCAAGCTGAAGCAACTCATCGATGACGCTCGCAACGGTGACAAGCCGGCGTTACTCCGAGTGAACCAGCTGTACATGGGAGCTCATCTCACGCCACTGACGGATCGAACCAGCCTTCAATGTTTCCTTATAGAGGAGTGGCAGGACGTTCGTGCGTCCATCACCTCGTCGACCCCGACCAGTCCGGGTGCTGCACTTGACGAACCTGAAACTCCCGAAATTTTCGTGGATGCCTCGGGGTGGGGCGTTGGTTTCATGCTCAATGGACGATGGGTGGCGTGGAAGCTCAAGCCTGGGTGGAAGGGCGAGGGCCGCGACAACAATTGGGCGGAAATGGTTGCGGTAGAGCTCGGCTTGCACGTCGCCGTTGCAGCCGGTGTCCATTCGCAAACGATCGTCATGAGGTCGGATAATTGGGGCGTCGTCCGCTCTCTCCTGAAAGGCAAATCCAGGCACGCCACGCAGCGGGAAATCCTGAAGAAAGTCATCGCCTTCACGCAGAGTTATAACATCGACCTTATACCAGTCTGGGTACCCACCGCAGATAACCCAGCAGACCAGCCTTCGCGAGGTGTATTTCCATCGGAGGCTCTGCGTTTCCCGATCTCTATTGCGCTTCCTTCTCATCTCGAACCTTATGTGGGTCCTGCGGTTGAAGTTGATGGTCTCTGAGCCTCTGGTTGGATGACGGCGACTCGCTATTTATTTAAATGTCTCTCTTTCGTTGATCTATTGACTAGGTCTCCTCACTTCCTGGATGCATTTCGTTGTGCGTGATCATTGCGTGGTCGATTGTTCAACCACGCACGCAAGCCACGTCAAGACCGTGGAGGCCGCGAGACGGGAGCCCATTGACTTCGCTTTCATAGGTGAGCAGCGCATTCAAGACGGGGAGGTCGGCGCTGGATTCCTATCATCCAAGGCAAACCAGATACTTGAACGAAGCAAATTGTACATCACGCGCTGCAGTACTTTACACGGCACAGTACACCAAACCACCCACGCTCATGGTCTCCTCAACCGATGCTCCGGACCAAGGGATGCCAGCTCAATCGTCTTCGTTGAACTTCTCGAACTTCCAGATTTCCTGGGGTGGATAGTAAGGAGGGTAAGACGGACCGACGATAAGAGGTCGGCAGGCGATCTAAGAAGTGCAGAAGTTCGCATTTCAACGAGCAGAGACTACGGTACCTCCGAGAGTGCTTGCTCACCTGATTGTCCTTGTCTTCGTCTACGAGGACCCATCCATTGCCTCGAGAGGTATCTGTGATGCTACGGCGAGCGCATGTTTTTAACATATCTGAGATGGAATGTGCCCAAAGTACGCACGTATATCCTTTAGCTTGTTCGTGGAAGGTAATCTCCCATCTGCCAAATACATGCCCCGCGATAGCCGCGTAAACATGGCCATCGAGCTCAATTGCCGCGCCACGCCTATTTTCGAGCTTGTACCTCCCGGGTCCCAGCTCTGTGACTTTCCACTACGTTCGAGGCGGCGAATCAGTCTCCCTGTCTTCTGCCACGAAAGAAAGAGAAATGAACAAAAATGATGGCTTACAGCCAGATCCTCCGTGACTTTGGCATCCTCTGGATAGTTGACAATCACTTTGGGGAGCAAGCTGCGATCTTCATGCTGACGACGCCCGATGGGTTGCTTGGTGGCCGCGCTGCGAATGATATAGTACGTGCCGGATTCGAGACCGCCCATTGTTGCAGATGAGGTTGAGAGTGAGGGGCCCTATGGAGCGGTATTTATACGCAACTGGTCCGGAAGACGCCAGCGTGCCTCGCGTCATTCCCCGCACAACGCCCCAGTATCCGCCCCGCGAAGCACCAACATCTTCCGCTTTTTTCGCGATGGAACGCGGATGGTGATCGGGCTCAGGAATCAGGTAGATAAATCTGTGCATCCAAATTGCCCGCATATACCTGGGTACTCCTGCGCCGCTGCTGCAGACACGTAAGACGTCGATTGCTGGCGTCGGAAGAGGTACGAGCGAACGCACTAGGGCCGCGGCTTTCCCGGTTCTTCGGCTGCCCAGTACCTCGACGAAGCGGCCTTGAGCCTCTGCGTGGAACCTTGCCACTGGGCCAGCTACACGCCACGTCCACGAAAGTCACAGAACAGCGTCTATGCCAGGCAAGCTATCTAAAGGCATTGACGTCGACACCGACAAGGCGCGGCATACTAAACACGTTCGACGACGAAATGGCAGGTGTCGGCATGGCCGAAAAGACCCGGGCAGCTAGATATCCAGGGGATGTTCGTACACAGTCGAATTGGTGGCCAGTGACCGCTTTGATCGGAACCGAGGTCCGAGGTGGCATTACCTCGCAACTGAATCATGCAGGCATTGGGACAGCTTTCGCCGGGTAAGGACTTCATTGGGAGCTGTGGTCTGGATGGATGCGGCGTCTGTTGAGTCACGCATTCGCGAACAGTGGTGGCGGGTGTGTCGTATAATCTTCGCCATCTAGCACAGTGTGGAATGCGACAGGCAGCACAGCTTACGCGGTCACAAGTCAAACTGTCTGTCCACGTACACATGCAAGGCCAGCAGCAAACTGTAACATAAAGATCTACGTCATGTTCAGCCTGCATTCAACGATCACGGCGTTCAACTACAGCCAACCTGGAGCTCTGCGTTCTAATCACGACCGTTTATCGGGCTAGAAAGCCCTTCAGACCCACGACTCCGCCGTCCCACCGCCACCCAGCGCCACTTCTCGGAAATGCTGCAGCCGGTCCTGCGCCGCTGCACATTCGGGGTTTGCAGCCATCACCGAGTATGCATCCGGCAGAAGCTTTTCAAGTCGCTGCACGCGTAATCATCATCAGTTCCATCGCACGGTATTCAAGGAAGGTGGTGAAGGGAAGGACCCACCTCGACTCTCGCAGCACTCGTCGGATGTGTCGACATGAATTCGAGGTTGGCGCCGATCCGCTTGGCTTCGATGCGGCCGAGGCGCTCGAACATGCTGGTGGTGCGAAGGAGTGGTGAGACTGGGGAAGCGGGACTAGGGGAGGGAACACTCACTCGACGGCACCGCGGGGATCGAAGCATGCACGGGACATGAGTGTCAATCCAATCTTGTCCGCTGTCAAGTCAGACAATCGTGTCAACTCGTCGTGTCAGATATTCGGATGGAGAGCAGTAGAAAGCGAACGCGCAGCACGGTTCAACGCGGGCGCCCAACGAGACACGACATTGAAGAGCGCAGCCAGTCGAGGGAAAGGGAGCGGTTTGATACGCACCTTCGAGCTCTTGTGTCCTGGAATTAGGCAGCTCGAAGAGCAGGCGCTGCAGTATGCTCGATAGGCCGAAATCCAGGCCAAGAATCTGAGCAACGACCAGAAGGGATATGGTGATTGTCTGAGAAGATATACGTTCGGCAGTGTGACGAGCCACTAGAGGTTGAACGTGAGCGGTACAGAAAGAAAGGGGATGAACAATTAAAACGACTTACCAACGTGCCCGACTTCTGTGCAGGACGAAGAAAGGACGTCAGTGCATAGCAGGCGGGACACTGACGTTCATGAGAGCCAACCATGCGAAAGGACAGCAGATAGTCCTTGCTCGTCTTTGCAAACGGGCAGGATCCCCGTGTACACAATGATTAGACCTGGCGGACACACCAACAGTCAGGCGATCTGAACGTTATTGAGTGTAAAAATATGAACCTCACCGGGGAGGGCTTGGGCATTGATCATCTTGGGGTCATTGACCACGATTACATCCCACTCCTTCTGATGTCCATATGGTCCTACGTTCCCCGAGGGGCTCTGGAATCGAGTATCTGGATCCCACGGTGCCTCTTCTCCCGCCTCAGCATGGTACGTCGCCGGGGCATTGAAATGCGCCTCCGGGGGTTCTCCACGGATGTGCCCGAGATTGGACGCGGCGAGGATACGCGACACGACCCGGCGGACGTGCCGTGATATCGGATGGTTGTAGGGGAGTGTGCGTTCACGATACTCCTGGAGAGTTTGTTCCCGTGCCATCCTCCCGAACTGAGATGCCGCAAAGTGTCAGAGGACGGAAAGGATCGGTGCAAGGGAATGTACCCTTTCTTCAAAGCCGGGGCTCGTGTTCATGAACCTCCACCGTCCTGTTTCAGGGACCTGTTCTAGGCTGATGTGAGCATCTGAATGTGAGATCTCGATGTTACGCAAGAGTTTGCACGACACGCACTGGGCGATGTAGTACACCACCGTAAGCACGCCCACTCCGGTCACAACACGTGCACCAACACCATTCCGTGTCCACTTTCCTCCTGGGGGTCCTGAGGGTCCTGAAGGTGTCTCGCCGAAACGGGTGTATCGTATCCGCTGACGAACTACATGCGAGGCGGAGAAGGCGCGAGCTTGGGTGATCGTCACATGCGAGTGGTTGAGATATCGGGCAAGGCCCGATCTGCTGCAGCTCGAGATACGCGCTGTAGGGAAAGCTTCTGTTGCGAGGTTGTGGCGCAGAAGGTTAAGAGCTGTGGCGCGAAACATGGTGAGCAGATGAGGGGACGCTCACATTCGGTCCTTCCACAACGTTCGGTTAGAAGCTGCCGGAAATACGTGTTGTTGACGGCAGTGTCTGTCGCCAAACATCAAATCCACGTGCTCCGGATCAACACGATCATCCTAGTCCACTTCCGAAACAACAGAGGAATGGCCTCCGTTTATACTGTAGGAGGTATCTTACAGTAGCGTCCTTCTCGCAGGAAGTTACACTTCTCTAAGCTACCATCCTCGCAATTTTTTCTAGAATCTTATTGTAGTCATCCAACGGTTTCTGCATATTTATCAAGCTTATTGTTAAATTGTACCCAAGACGTGAAGTACTCTCCGTTACCGTGCTTGGTATCTCAGTTGAGACCCTAGCCAAATATCCTGGAATCCATATGTAACTGTAGTTCTACGCACCACTGCCTTGACTGTGATCGTTGGCCTCAGTATTGATCGCATTCAATGGGATTTTGCGGTTCTCCGCCGGGAGGTAACATTCCATCCTGTGTCCCTGGATATCGACTCCGCTCATCAAAGCTGGCAGGGATAAATACCCCGGACTGAACACAGACAACATGCCTGAATATCTAACGTTGAGACTCGGGGTACGCGGTTACAGATAGAAAAAAGGCTTTTTCCTTCAACGGACGTGCAAAGTCGTGGCACACCCGCCAACACTTACCTCTTGGTTGCGCCCTTTTGTTTTCTTCCTCATTTTCTCTTTGACGATGTGACGGCGGACGAAGGAACCTTGCTTCATAGTGGCTGTTCCGAAAAAAGCGCGGCAATATTGCTGAGTCAGCAAGAATCACACCCCAGCCAAATCCCGAACTCGGCAGTGCCACACTGCTCAGTCCACGACGCCGACGATTGAGGACCACAACATGGCCGAGAAGAAAGTAAATCTCGTTTTCAAGTGCTCATACGGGCCCAGTTCGCTCATAGTATCCATGTCTATCTGCAGCAAACCCCTCCAGTCAGCCCTAACAAGCTCGCCATGTCCCGTGCGCTCGGTGCTGCGTTTCTCAACCATCAGGTCGAGCAGCTGGAGAAAACGGTGTCAAATGGTGCTGCCTCGGGAAATTGGAGAAGGCGCGCCCCTGCGACACAAGCACCCCTAGCTGTGAACGGGAATGCAAAACGGCCTCCAATGGCCCCAGGTATCAAGGTGGCAAGCCGACGCCCCGGGGAGGAGTCTCAGGCAGCACGCAAGGCGAGGACACCAGGAAGGGATACCGGAGGTGGGATGGTGAAGACTACATCGCAGGGGGCCGGCGGTAGGAGGAAGTCGAGCGATGAGGAGAAGGAGCGGGAGCGGGACGAGAAGGATGCGGACGTAGTGGTTGTCGATGCCAGCGTGCTCGTACACGCCCTGTACCAACTCAAAAAGTGGTGCCGCGACGGGCGGGAAGAGGTCGTCATTGTTCCCCTCGAAGGTGCGTCGCACCCTATTGACTGTCTTGTACGCGGAACTCACGCTCTCGTACAGCCCTGAACACGCTCGACCTGCTCAAGAAAGGCACGAGCCCGCTCGCTCAACGCGCGCGTGCGGCGTCCCGCGTCCTCGAGGCGCAGGTTGGCACAAACCCACGCATCCGCGTCCAGCAAGATGACGCTTTCGTCCTCTGGGACAGCATCGAGTTCAACGACGTCACCACTTCTTCCGACTCCACCAAGTCCAGCTCGGCTCCTGCGCCGCCGACACACACCTCGCCCGAGTGGGTCCGCCGCACCATCTGCTGTGCCCAATGGGAAGTCGAGCATGGCGCCGAGGAGGCCGCCAAGGGAACCAAGAACCCGCCCCCTTCCGGGACCACCACGAAGGTCGTCCTCGCTGTCCTCGCACCTACACCCGCACAGGACCTCGCAAGCTCCCTCGGCGACCTCAAACTCTCCTCCTCGCCGACGCCCAGCATCGCGCCCGTGCCGCTTCCCTCCCCGCATCTCCACGCTAACAAGCACGAGCCCCGTTCGTCCGGGACACTCGTTGCGCACTGGGCCGCCCGTGCACGCATCGAAATGCTCACGATCGATCCCACTGCGGCGCCTGCGGAGGACGAGGCAGGGGGACGTACGAAACGCACCTCGCGTCCGCGCCGCCCTTCGGACGGCAGTGCTGCTGGTGGGAAGGGACACCATAGCCATGCTCACGGTGGAGGTGCGCTGGTCGAGCGCCCGCCGGCGGTTATGGCTATGATGGAGATGGTCGCGCAGCCGAGCAAGGTTGTTCGCGTCCTTGCGCGCGGCGAGAAGTTAGACCCGGATCCATGAGCTCGTGCATCGATCTAATCTGCAGTTCCTCAGAGGCAGGTGCTCTTCCTTCGATGCCCTCGTACTTGTGCTGACATAACATGTGCGTTTGTACCATAGGCCACAGCAACTATCTACAGAACACAATCTAGAGCGAGCGGCTCTTCGCCACTTCTCAGGCCGCGTGCGTGCGTGCACAGCGACACACGTCTCCCTCCTATTGCTTGAATCCCCGATACGGCTGCGACTGCAATGAATGGAGGGACGTGTTGTGCGCGTTTCTGTCTTGGACCGTAACTGTGCCCCGGCCTGCAATCACGTAATGCCAATCGCGATGGAACTTGAAATGGTTTTCTCCTTAGTCAGGAAATCGTCGGAGGTGGAGGGAGGAAAATGATGGGAATGGATGCATATCGAGTCTTGACTGGACGAGCTTGGTTTGGTTTTCTTGGATATTTGTGTACTTGCGTCCTTCTTCATGACCTGCCCGCGAGCTTCGGTCCGCCTCTATCCCTTTTCCATCCAGTACTCTCTCCCTCCCTGCTTCCACGCGTCAGACCTCCACCCAACATCCATATGCGCCTATTTTCCTGAATACCTCTTTTTTACGTATTTCTTTTCTCGATATGTGTCTCCTCGTATATGCATGCTCTTATTATCTATGTGTACACCGCGCCAGCTTGTGTCAAGTATCTGTATAGGAATGCATAAGTATGGACGTCGTCCAGTTGGCAGTCGTTCCTAAGTTCTAACTAAAACTTCCTTGAGAACTACCTCGAGAGTCACATGACATTCTCCATTTCCGCCTTCGAAGTTCGAACCTAGCCTCGCCAGCCAGGCGAAATTTGTGAAGTAGCCAAGCTGACGTTGACAATCTAACCTTCGAACCGCAGCGCTCCATTGCAAGACCGAAGTCTTTTATCAAGTCACTCAGCAATCTAGCGTTCTTATGGCGCGAGGCCGACCAGAACACCTTTTGACTCCTTGCGAGACTCTCCATCCACTGGAACCTGAAGCAAGACGATCGGACTACATCGTCCCCGAGGCAGCTCAGAAGGAATTCCGAGAAATGCGCGGTGTTATTGAAGACGAGGTCGATCGCCTAGATGCTGAGCTTGTACATCTGGAAGGCCTGATGGAAGGTCTTCGGAGGAAACGCGCGGCATGCATGGAACGCATAGCGGAAATCAATGCTGCTATCGCTCCGCATAAGAAGTTACCTCCAGAACTTTTGTCGGCGATCTTTCTTCGAGTGCACAAGCAGCAGTACCCTCTGGAACTTCCACCGTCCCAGGATGCTCTTACCAAGGATGGCCCGTGGTGTCTGAGCCGCGTGTGCTCGCGCTGGCGCCAGGTTGTATGGGGCATCTCACAATACTGGCACGCCGTGAGGTTGTCGGGCTTCTGGCATCGGAATTCGTTGGGCAAGGTCGGCACCAGCGAAAGATTGTTCCAATCAGTGGAAATGACAAAGGATATCCTTCATCGTGGGACTCGCGTTTTGACGATTCAGATAACGTCGTGTGATGCCCTTCCTGCTGGTATTAATCCGCTCGCAGACCTTCTCGGTCCTTTTGCGACGCAGCTCCACGAGGTCACGGTGGGCTGTTGTGCCGACGTCCTTGAACCATTCCTAGACTCGCCGCCACCATTTTTCCAGGCACTGGAGTCACTCGACCTCACCTTGTGGACCTCGGATATCTATTCGCCTCATCAACTTCTACCACAAGGCACTGTCTTTTCAAACGCACCGAACTTGCGCAAAGTCCGCATAAACACGGGGTTGATGTGCGGGAGTCACATTAAGCCGCCCTTGCAGTTACATAAATTGCGTATAACGTGGGGTCAGTTGACCAACGTCTCGCTTGTTGGGAGACGGATGAACTTCACAGACTGCTCGCATGTGCTTCAACTGTGCCATAATCTGGTCCAATGCTATCTGCACAGCGAGGCGCAATACCCAGGGAACGCCACACACCCGTTCTTCCAATCCCCGATCGTACTCCCTCATCTCCGCGTTTTGGAACTGCACGTTTACGAGGAGGATAATGCGGCGTCCTACGTCGCGCCGTCGCAGTTCTTCAGCAGCCTCGTCCTTCCGTCTTTGAGCTGCCTCACATTAGGGCTGCAACTACCAGCGAGAATTATACGCAGAATTGGTCTAGGCGACGTAATCGCTCGATCGGGTTGCAAGCTCGAACGCTTCAGAACCACAAGTCCCATTCCGCCCTCTTTCCTCGATCAGTTCCTCGAAACAGTGTCGCCGATGCTGCAGAAACTGGACATCACTGAGTCCGAGATTTCCATTCCCTCGTTGGAGCGTATCGCACGGGGTGTTCTCCTGCCGAAGCTGACTTCGCTCGGATGCTGCATTCCATCCCTTGATGGGCTCGAAGCGTTCGCGCAAGTGATAAAGAATCGGGAGGAGATTCAGACTGCATACGCTGAATCTCCTCGTACGCTTCCGGAATTTTGGAACATTGTGCAGGAACGGTGTAAGACTCTCAACGAGCAGTATCGCCCCCAGGGACGATCTATCACAGCGGGGTACGTCAATTTCTTCCTTACCCGAGGCGACGTTTGAACGGTGTGAGAGCAGAGTTGCGCGCTACCCCGTGTTCGCGTGGTGACAAGCGGAATACCCACTCAAGGATTAACGGTCGTAGGATGGTACCCGCTCCACTAGAATACAATAGGCTCAAGGACTGACCTCCCCGCCATGAGACAAAATACATATACAATATAAACATACAAACGAGAGTACCGCCATTATATTTTGAGCCTCTTCGTCGGCGCGGGCCTCAGCCCTGACCCCTTCCTCGTCCGCTTCCCGACCACCTGCGACGACGTCGCTGTCCTCTCCAAACCCTCCAGAAAATCAACCGGCGACAGCGCCCGCGTAAGTTGCTTGATGAATCGCATGTTGAGCGCGGCGATCGGGTGACCCTCGTCGTCCGGGTCCTCCTCGCTGCATCGCTTGAGCCCTGGTTGGGCGGGGAACGAAGCAACGACGCGCAAGAGGCTGTACTTCCCCGCGTCGGCGCGCCGATGAGGAAGGTTGCCTAGATGCTCGAGAGTCGCGTTGACGAGGTCCGGGTCCGTCGTGGGTGAGAAGGGTTTTCCCTCCTGCAAAACGACACACTGGTCATGAGAGGCACCTAGGTACAGGATACGGAATGTGCGAAGTACCTTGTCGATGAAGAATTTTGACGGGGTGACGCTTCGCATGGCACGCCGGAGGAAGAGCCTAGAGAGGGTGCCGTTCTTGCCAGTCGAGTACTTGGCCTGCAGTGCAACCCAGAGTGTCGGCCCATCCGCCAACCGCAGCACGAACAGCAGGTCAGGCCCCATCGAGGCGTGGGGAAAGCATATCGGGGCATGGCTCTCGTGTCTCAGCCACGCTGAAGTCTCTTCCGTGGTCTTCGCATTGAGGCCGAGCGTCAGCGACGGCCCGGAGAGCGAAGAATGCCGCACTGGGTTGATTTCGATCGCAGCATCTTTCTCGAGGGACGTACGATGCAGCGCAACGAGCTCGACTTCCTGGTGTGCCCAACTTGGCGCAGCGCCGAGGAAGGAAAATACTTCGTCCAGACGATGTTTTTGCGAGAAGGCGAGGTTGAGGCAGAAGGCGAGGTAGTTTTCGAACCCGTTTGAGGCGGGCTCGTGCACGTGGATCTGCTTCGCGAAGAATTTGTAGCTGGAGCGGTAGTTTGCATCGATCCAGCGCGTGGCGGCTAAAAGGACCAGCGGCTCGTCGACGGCGACGGTGTTGGTCTCTGCGTCGACGAAACGCGCGAATCCGTATTCGACGTACGTCTTTTCGTCTTTCCCGAGGCTACCGGGGAGGACGGATCGCATGAGGTAGTGCGTGGTGATTTGGTGGATTGTTGCAATCATGTCAGGGTCTGGAAAACACAGTCGATATATGTCAGGCAGCATAGCACCAGGGTTGGTTTCGAAGGCGCACTTTTGGTGAGCTTGTGGAAGTCAAGTTTGTAACGGGACGAAATCGATACGGGTGCTGGACCTTCAGCATCCACGAAATCCTGCGCATCGGTGGGTCTAAAGTCCGTGAAATGTTCTATGTAGGTGTTGAGGAGCGTGTGTGGTCGTTGGAAGTCGTTGTTCAGTAGCTCGGCTATGTAACCCGCGGTGAACCGATGTCTACAAAAAAATTACGCTGCAATATTAGCACGAGCCACTGGGAGTATAAGATGAGGCACGACCTTCCGTGTAACCAATACCCAATCCGGTCTAATAACCGCTTCCCGGAAGCAGTTGAAAGCAAAGAGGGTGGAAGGTATTTCTCGATATAACGTCGCTGAATTTCAAGATCATCGAAGGCGCCAGTATCCGAGCACCAGCGATACTTGGACTCTTTCATGATAGCAGACGACATAGCTCGGTCCACGACGTCTTTCGAGATGCCCGTCCCTGCCACGACCATGAAGACACCCTGGCCCGAGGACTGCCCCTCCCATGCCCGCACGATCTCTCTCAAGACGGGACGGTTCGCACTGCCGTCGTCGGACCTGAATGCCATACAGTGTTGCGTCGCTGCGTACTGGGCTTCGTCGAGGACGCAGAATATAGGCGTTTGGTGCGTTGAGATTGTTGGGGTACCGGAAGGAGTCTTGTCAACGCATAACTTGCGGACCCGGGCAAGGAGGGCCTTCGTCGTGCCGTTGATGTAGCTGTCGGTGACGTCTGCGAATTTGACTGTCAGGTCGTCGAAAATATCCCATATTTGAGTGTGTATGAGCGAGGGTCGCAGCTGGAGAAGCAGCCAGCGCTGCTTATACACTGTGCTTCTTGTATCATCCGAGGCCTTGAGCTCATTCATCACTTCGACGAATAGGTCGAACACTATGAGTCGGGCAAGGAAGAGTTGGCTGAAGATACGGTTGGCGATGACGCGGTTCCTCGATACAGCCGACTCGTAGTGTAAAGAGCCCAGCGCTGGGAGGGTGGTTTTGAAGCCTGGAGAGTCGGGAATGTACAGTCTGATACTATTTTGGACGTCAGTCGAGCCTAAGAGACTAGAATCGACGAGTGACGTGAAGTAGAAGCCCCAGCTACTACACAAACCCTCGAGGAGCAGTCTAGTTTTACCGGATCCGGATGTATTGACGAGAAAACTGCGCGAAAGCTAAGATCAGAAGTTTCGAGATATTGAACTGATGACGAACGCGTGGTGGTTGGGCATGAAGATGTTCTTGAGGCGAGCGGCCAGCGCGGGGTCGCGCTCGAAACTCCCCAAATCGTGTAGCAGGACGTTGGGCTTCCCATTGAGATACGGTATACGCAGGGCTTCGACGTGAGCAGCTAGCTCTGCACCCATGACAGTCGCGTTCGGTGACCACGTAGGCAGGGTCAGTTCACCTGCAACAAGTCTCCTCATAGCCGGACGAAGTTCGGTCAATAGCTGCTCCACTTGGGATTGTATTGACGCGTCTTTGGGTGCTAGAGTCGTAGGTGCTGACGGAGCTGTCGTTCACGGCCATCAGAGATAAGGAAGGCGGGCACACGACCTCGAACCACTTACAGCTGCTCCATTTCCGCACAACGTCATACTTCTTCTGACTGTGGGCGCGCTTTAGAGCTTGGTAAAGGCCCGAGTCCTCCGCGAGGGCGCTAATACACGCTTGGAGCGTTGAGTACGTGGGGTGGATGGCTTTCCAGACGTTCCAGAGGACATATGACGCTTCTTCTAGGATTTCGATGTCAAACTTCGAACAATGAGCGTGAATTTCGAGGTCTGACATCCCATTCGCTGAAGCTCGCGGAAGTCGAGACCTCGACGCGTCCGTTCACTTTGACATCAACGGGGAAGTTGGAGAGTGCGAAATTTCGATGTCTGCGAACACTCTCACCAGGGAAGCATTCGGTTGCCGGGCATCCCCGATAGGTAATGGATCTGACGTGCCAGAACATCACTTTTCGCTGGGATGTTCGCATCATGGATACACTGGCTTTGAGTCGCTGCCAACGCTGATACAAGGTATGTGCATATCAACGTTCGTGCGGTAGGGTGGAACAACAAGTTCTGAAGAATTTGGTATTTTTCGTTCACTCCGCGGGGCCTGAAAAGATAGTGCAAGATCGAACTTCCTAAACTGGATGAAATCCAATATGTGAAACTTTTGCTTCTCAATTTTTTTTCTCGTTCTCTCGGCGGTGTCGGTGCAGTTTTGACCGCAGTTGCGAGAGGGAGCACTTGGTACGTCGCATGAACAGTCCGTCGCAGTTCATCACATTGAAGGGCCATCTCGTCCCCTACAGCTCCTAACTGGCCATCTGCAGTGCTCTCAAGCCTGACGGATGGACATCGACCATCCAGCGCATCGCCTGTCGATTGGCAGTGCTGCAGAAGCCAGGATATGCAGAACGTGCTTGAGCTTACGATCGGCAACGACCCCGACCGGTGTTTGTGAGAGATGTGCGCGTCTTGAGTTTGAGGCGAGGGACCACAAGAGGAGACGACTGGACGCCCAAAGCTTCGAAAGTCAGGCTGCGTATGTCGGAAACGTGTTTAGAAAGGGCATGGATAGAAGGGCCAGCGTGAGTATCTCGGTCGCTGTCTTGCATCACTCCAGGTAATTAACGATCTGCAGGCTGGGAATATTCCGACCTCCGTTGGAAGCGTACAGCTCGAGGTAAGTCCCGGCATACGCGCCTCGTCATTCAACGTGTTGTCCGGCACGCACGCGTTTTTAGTTGCCTGGTGATCCCATACTGACCTTTCTCGTTCTTTCCCTATAGCCGAATGGAACGAGACGCGCGTCATATCCTCGCCCTAGGTCGGACGAAGGAAGGCACTCGGTAAGTAACACTATTGATATCTTTCTTGGCGTTACTGGTTGCGTCAATGCCTGATCGCGTATTCAGACGCCTGGCACGCGGCAGCCACACATCGTGCCCAGCCAACCTCCACGATCTCGCCCTGCAATGCTCGTGCCGCAAGCAGGGTATGCGCTCATACCCCCCTCGATAGCGTCACCTCATTTCAACTCGAGAGGAGAGCTTATTCAGCCTTCCCCGCCTCTTGCTCCTGCCAAAGTACGTTTGGTACAAATTTCTGCTCCCACCTTGCTGACGCTTCACAGCCTCCGCCGCGTCCGATCTCTAATTTTCCGCCCACCCATGCCATGCGACCTCGCCATAATATCCGCCTCTGTGCCCGGCATGGTTGTGCTGCGATCCTTCCGCAGAAGGACCCGTCACATATCTGCCTTCGTTGTCGCAACCTACCCTCACGACCAAGCCACCAGCTGCACCGTATACCTAGGCACCCCATATCCCCTATAACGACGCAATCGTTACCGCTAGGAATATGCGAGATACCTGTCGACAAAACACCAATAGTACCCAGTAACGGTGTGACGTCATTAACTCATGTAAGGCTTTATGGTTCACCTCTTACATTCCGTCGCGCTCATGATCATCGATGTATCTTCTCGAAGACCGTCGTTGACGATATCCCGGACGATGATCTGGATGATTTGCAGCTCCAGTACCCCGAGGTACGTTTTTTTTTTTCGTTAGTACTCGACACTTATCAACGATATTGTTCACGCAGCCTGAGGAGGTCGCCTCGAGCGCATCGCAGCCATCTCCAAAACCAAGCCCACGTACGCCTGCGCCGACACCCGGCATCCGGCTGCGAATACCAGCTCCTTCCCACCCATCGAAGGTCGTCAACGTGAGCAACTCACGCTTCACATTGCTTTATTTCATTTGCTAAATTGGATACAGCCTGCAGACCTCCCTGCCCCGCCTTCCGGCTCCCAGGTCCGAGTGATTGTTCCACCTCCGGCGAACTCCATTTCGCCGGATAATTCCTACCCCCAATGGATATCTGTGGCACCGAATAGCGCGAATCCTGGGCTGAAAAAGCTACCTCCATCGCGACGCGCGCAAGTGCGTCTTCCTCCCTTAAATTCCCCGTGGAGCAAACTCTTCTAACGCATCCCTTCTTTCAGAGTCGTCCATGTGCTTCGCCGGGGTGTGATGGCTTTCTCCAGACCGACTCCACGGGGTCGCGATGTCCTCGCTGCGTGATGAAGGATTGGAAGTCGAGGTTCCAGGGAGAGGGAGGTTCGTCGAATAAGAGGCGGAAAACGGTTACCTGGGCGGATGAGACGACGAGAGTGGGTTCCACGGGGGAGGAGGGACCGGTCAATAATGAGGCAGACGGCGACGGTCTGTCTCCACGACCGGAGGAACGATGTGCACCTAGGATCAAGATTCGCATTTCGCCTGCTCGAAGGAGCAGTCTCAGCCATCCTGATACTCCGATCTGCGCTTCCCCAGCGCCTTCGATTGGTGCTGAAGACCCAGCAGCGAGCCACACGAAGCTCGAAGGTGAACCAGAGGCCGTGCCCTCGGGTGTGGATCCGCAATTCAGTACCGATGTTGGTCCCTTGTCAGATGCTCCTACTTCCCCGGAACCGGAGGCTGTCCGTCCAGCTCAGGAAGCTAGAACCAGTGCTGTTCCCGCGTCAACTGCTCCTGCTGCCGAGAAAGCGTCGCCCACGGAACCGGAGGATGCCATGGTCCCTTCACCTTTGGGAACGCAATCCAGTCCTGGACCTTCATTAACTGCCCCTACTGAACTGGGACCGTTCGCGACCATACCTGGTTGGGACAGCGATCTCACTGACCTGAGTGACCTCTGCGACCATGTCGAATCCGAGATCGACGCGTCATCGTCAGACGAGGAGCCCTCTGCAGTATGTCTCGCCTTCACGCAGTCCTTGATCTTCGCAATTTATCTTTTCGTTTGTAGCAACATCGGACAACCGGTTTGAAGATCCGTATTCCCGCGCGACCCAAACCCCCACCGCTGAGTGAAAGAGCAGCCGAGGCCGAGCGCCTCGCAGTCTGCACCATCAAGCGATGTCAACGCGTCCTTCCCAAAGGCTATCGATGGAAATGCTGCGTCCCCTGTCGCCTGCATCACCGCGAATACCAGCGGAAGCGACAGGGCATTCAGGGGCGGCACACGCACCTCGACCACGAAGTCGATGGGGTAAGAAGTCCATTTCCGTGAAAGCCTGCATAACACGCTAACGCTTGTCCTCGTTCAGTATCACGACAACGACTTTGCCCCGCGTACCACGCTCGCGTGGAAGCCGGAGGCACTGCTCCTGACACCTGGGGCACGGTTGTGCTCCATCAAGAAATGCACACACGTCATCCCGGCGCGCGAGGAGTACAAATGGAAGATGTGTGAGCCATGTAGGATCCGCACGCGGAATTATAGCAATCGCAGGAGGAAGATGGCTGCAGGTGCAGAGGGTTCTGGCGCGGACCATCTGCGGGAGCAGGACGATGCGGCGGCGGCGGGTGGATCTGGCTCGGAGTCGGAGGATATACCCTTGGTAAGTGAACCTCGCATGACGACGAGAACGGTCGCTGAGTGATGCCGGTCTATGCTAGTCCGTGACTACGGCCGAGAACCGTGCTGCTGATGGATCGTCGACGGGATTAAGGCGATGCATGAGTCAGGACTGTGGGATGTGGGTGGATCCTACCTCGTCGCAGGCGCTCTGCACGCAGTGTTCGATGAGGCGAGTCCGCAATAAGCGGAGTCGGCCTCGAAAGGACGCTGGGGATCGTGATCAAGTTCGGAAGCCAGCAGACGTAGGTCCGACCTTCGCCCAACAAGCAAGCGCTTACCTTCCTTCCGCAGTATACCCCTTACCCCGAATACAAAAGCTGGACGGCCTTGCTCGACGACTTCCACGCCAGGCTCGTCGGCTTCTTGGAAGCGCAGTCGTGCTATTTCCGCTATGAGCACTCTCCGAAGGCGGCGGAGGCAGGCAAGGGGCGAGTGCAGTCCACTTTCGGGTTCGACGGCGAGTTCTCGGTGGTTGCGCTGGACTTCGATGTGTTGGGAAGGAAGGACGCGGTGCATCGTACAACGGCGCATGCGGCGAGCGAGATTGCGCGCGTTGGGGGCTTTGAATTCGAGTGCGTCGTCTGATTTCGTCCGGAGTCAACCCTTGCTAACCTGCCTTCTCAGCCCGACAGCTTGGGTCTCCACCCCAAACCGGAGTATCGTCACCCGTTTCGCATGCGTCTACAACCCGTCAAAGGCTTCCGAGGCCCTAGACCTCAGCGTGCCCGCTGTTAGGCAGATGCATGGCGAATTGGAGATCGCGGTACTCCCCGACCACACACATATGCTGTTCCCTGGTCAGCGCACCATCGTGCGGTTCCGCCTCGCTGGATGAGGGTGGAATTTTTGGTCTCCCCCTTCGCCCACCCAAGTACTATCGGATCCTTGGGCTTGTGCGAGCCTGCCTTGCACATTCGTTTCCGTGCTTGCATATGCTGCTTTATTGTCGCTGGCAGCTAATTCGTCTGTGTATCATGAACCTCTGTGCACTTTGCTATGTGTGTGATAATTACTTTACCTATACCTAGCATGTATCACCTCTTGACTCGCGGTTTCATAAATTGCGGTGTGATAATTACTTTACCTATACCTAGTATGTATCACGAATTGCGT
Source organism: Lyophyllum shimeji (assembly GCA_026008595.1). Lineage (NCBI taxonomy): Eukaryota > Fungi > Basidiomycota > Agaricomycetes > Agaricales > Lyophyllaceae > Lyophyllum > Lyophyllum shimeji. Next base: position 1,225,297 of record BRPK01000012.1, on the reverse strand, counting down.
CGCGATTCCAGTGCGAGGCGCAGTTTTTCATTGAGGCTTGTCGCTCGCCAATGTTTGGCACAGGACTCTCGCTTTCCATCTCTCTCAGAAGCAGAAGCGCGACGGAGCTGTTGACCAGCTCAAACAATTGTTGTCAGAGAGGGACGCCGCTCGCGAGGAGCGCGATGATTTCCGCGAGAGGCTGCAGCAGGGTCTCCGATAGAAGAAGGAGGCTCGTACCGCGCTGTCAGGGGCGCAAAAGGCGACCGAGAAGGCTGAGGACCTTTGCGACTTGGAGCGGCGAGCCAAAGCTTGAAGCTCAGAGGCAGGTGGAGACCTTGAAGAAGGATGCGACGGCGCTTACAGCTCACCTAGGCGAAGCGACTGGTTCCTTGAGGAAGTTCCAGCAGCAGGCAAAGATCCAGAGCGACTCGAAGCTGGCAGCCTATGAGAGGCAGGTGGAGGCGCTGGAGATGAAGCTAGCTGGGCTAAAGGCTGAGCGAGATGAAGCGGCTTGACCCTCCCAAGAGGCAAACTAGCAGGAAAAGGTCATCTACGAGTCGGGACGAGCAGCCAAGCTTGAAAATCAGAGACAGGTGGCGGCGCTGAAGAAGGAGGTAGCGAAGCTTAAGCCTGAGCAAGACGAAGCGATGCGGTCCTTGAAGGAGGCCAAGGAGCAGGCAAAGGTGCTTTGCGGCTTGGGACGCGCGGCCAAGCTCGAGGAAGGCGGAGGTCTGCAAGGAATCAGGGGCAATTGGGACTGAGCGGGACGCAGCAGCTCGATCATCCAGGGAACCCGAGTGAGGCTCGCATCGTCAGCAATGCCCTCAACGCTATGATAGTAAAGCATTTTTCCCATGCAGGCACCGAGACGGCTGTCAGGGATGCAAGGCCAGACACTCATGCGAGCGGTAATGAAAAAGGTATGTTTGATTTATCGACTCCTAAATAGTATTGACCACCTCAGCAAACCGCCTCCATGTCAATGTCCATCACATCCCGACTCCGAGGCAACCCAACTGCGGACTACGGTTTGAATCTTACACAGGGGCCTGTGGCTCCGAACTGAAGCGCGACTTCGGAATGTCGGATGGGCGGAGGTATCGTTGTTCGTCGGGAACATCTGCGTACTCTGCCTGAATTTCCTGAACGCATTTGATCACTCTTTCGACTTCTCGCATAGCCTCCTCACGATCCTCCTCTGTCCCGAACATATCAGATGGTAACATATCCACGATATTCTTGGCTTCTCCGTTTTTGAATGCACTTACGGCTACTTGATACCCGTAAATGGTCAGAAATCCTAGGTAAATTGGTTCGAAATGAGCATGACAACTGTATGACATGGTATACACACTTGGCAGCCAAAAGTCTAGTTCGATAGCGAGGTCATACAGCTCTTCGCACCCGAAATCGGATTCGCGGGGGGCAAAATCCCCGATGAGAACGCGGAGCCGCACTTCACACTTGTGGGGCCTGGAATGTTCCAGATCGACGAGAACGAATTTGCCGTCCCGGTCTTTCACGACATTGCGCCCGTCAACATCGCGATGCGCGAAACCGCTCACATGGAGTTCCGTAAACAGCTTCCATATCTGAATACTATACACATCTTGTTGAGTATGCACTGAAACGAGTGATGTGCCACTCACTTATCCGAGTCCGAAAGACTCCTATCTCGGAAGTTGATACTTTCACCGCAATCCTCGAGCAATAGCACAGAGATAAGTTTGTTGTAGATTGTCGCTTGGAAAAGGCCGTAGCAGTTGGGGATGTAGGTTCCCTGCATATGTCGAAGATCCTTCTCGTACCGTAACGCTTCCTGAGTGAACATTGAAGAACGCGGGTATCGTGCGTTTACATCGGTCTTCAGGACAATATCACGGGGTGCGCCCGATTCTTGGCCGAGAAGCGATGCGCGGTAGACAGTAGTGTAGTCACCCTCATAGATCTCTGTGACTTTATCGATATGGTACGAAAGTGTGGCCGCTGGTGTGGGGCAACCAGCCTGAGTGACACGTTGAAATACAAACGGTTCGGAGGGGGGATCATATCCAAGTTGGTGATTGATACCGAGGTGGCAAGAAAGGATGAGTTCGCTCATGAGGTAGACGGGTGTTACGCTGAGTCTGAATTATCATATGTCCGTAATGATCGTGTATGTGTCAACGGGTACGCATGGGCAGTGTCGTATCCTTGGAAAGTCAGGGGCAAATCCTCGAGGAAGCCATAACAGCGAGCAAAAGCAAGGTAAGAGCGCCGTATAATCCAAACAAGAGTCCGCGGAAGGTATACAATGCTACGATAATTTTGGGGTGGAAGAAGGCTAGCTGACTGACAGCGAAGGTCGGGAGAACCAGGGGCAGGGTTAGGCATGCAATCTTGAAGCCGGAAGATTGTAGCAATGACAGGAAGCTGAGGAGCGGAGTGGGGAAGGAAAAAAGGCACGAAGCTAAGGAGAGGTTTAAGCTAGTCCGGGACCTAAATGAGGCGGTTCATTGCGGAATAATGGGTGGCTGATTTCATCCCAAGACGATGGTGCGCTATCAAAGACACGTATGAGGCACACCGCACACGGAGAGACGATAAGTAGATAGATTGAAAGAACGACAGGGAGGAGACGGGTGGTGGGTACGAACATCAACACACGCCCATCGATTAACGACATCCTTCAGACGCGCAGCGAGCAGGTCCCGGCACAGCGCGCATGTAAGCTGATCATTGATGTTCTGAAACGCTCTTTGGATGCTTGCTGTTGACAGGTCTATAAGAACCACAGGTGACACCCAAAACAAAATTCAAAACGAGAAAGACAATATGCATTGAGTTTTTTTGTTTTTTGTTTTGTTTTGTGTCGCCGGCTAGGTAAGTACATAGTATGGACAGGCGAGCACGAGGATACGGACCGGGTCTGGCTTCCCATGCCAGATACGCTGCTACGAGCGCCCATGCGCGGGTCAGGCGTTTTTGCTTCTCGAAGTCGCAGTCCTTCGTCGGTGGATGCGGGTGCGGCGGGGCGAGGAGTAGGTCCTTTAGTGCGGAAAGACGCGTGATGTGCAGGCAGAGGAGACGCCGGAGGTACACGGCGCCGATGCGCGTGGCGGTGGCGTCGTCGATGGTGGACAGCGCGAGGGACAGGAGGTGCGAGGAAGCGGCGACGGCGAGCTCTTGCAGGTCGTGGTGCGCCGCGAGCGCGTAGAGGTCCAGCGGGGCGAGGGGCGCGAACGAGAGGATGTAGGAGTAGCTGGGATTTGAGGGGGTTATGTGGTCTCGAGGGCAGATTGAATAGACCGGCATCCGGTCGATGGCGGCGGCCACGGTTGAAAATGCGGGCGCGTGGGCGGAACACGGCATATCGTACATGATGTGGAAAATCACGTCCAGGATGATGGAGGGCTCGGGGATGGGGATGATCGAAGTCTCTGACGCGTCGTTCGGCAGGAGATGTGAAGGTAGGAACGCGTCAAAGGCATCTTTGGACCTAGCATGTAGTGTCCTAGAGTGTACATAGAACAGCACGGAGTCTGAGGAGGAGAAGACTATGTCGAAGTCGAGCGCGTGCGAGCCAGGGTAGAAGGCTGTGGAAACGGAAACGACTGTATCCGGGCTCGGGCTATGTGATTGCTGGAGTATGCCACGTCAGTAGTGATGCGGCCAAGAAGTGGGGGGACTCACAGGTGGCGTCAGGGGCTCGTCGAACGCCGGGAGTGGCTCCTTGACGAAGTTATGATAGTCCACGCGGAACTCCTGTCCGGCGCCCGAGAAAAACCGGTCGAGGTCATTGTTGCAGTCTCCCATCATCGTCGATGTGACCCGTAGTGAGCGAACAGGGAAGGATAGTCCAGATCGACTAAATTGGTAACCTTGTGAATCGTTTTATCAGACAACCTTCACAGTGGGGCCACTAACCTCATACTGACGTATGTTATTACGTCGTCTCCAAGTGCGCCAACCCTCTGGTTGGCTTGTTCAACTCTATGGGTGGGAAAACATACCAGGCGTTAATGCGGGCCGCATGTATGATAGAAGCTAGAAACGAGGTCTCGAGTGGTCTTGGGACCGCTGCGCCTCCGGATCGCCGCCTTGGAATCTGGCTGAGCATTACGAAGTGGGGCCTTGTGGCACCCTGGTGGTAGACCGTGAGTGAGAGAATTGGGAAGGCCCGACGTCGACGTGACAGGCACCGACCTCCATCTATTTACCTGATAGGAAAAACCATCAATCCGATCAAATAAATACCGATACAGTCTCCATTCTGCTGGAACTCGGAGTCAGCAGCAAAATCTTGCACAGGTTAACATGGTGGCAGCTAAAAGTTGAATGTCGAAGCGTAGACAGCACACCGCAGACAGAAGACGGCAAGAGGTGGACGATCGCAGAATCGGGTACATTAAGCGGCGATGCGGCAACGCTCGGCGAGCTCAGTTGGTCACAGCGTGTCACAGAGCGTCATCCTTATTGTTCGCGAATTTTTCGTTCAACCAGCCTGCGCGTACTTACCTCTCTATTCTGGGACCCCTGGCGCGCTGAAACGCGCTTTTTGCTGTCTTCGCGGCCCCACGCACTTTGTATCCCACAATATCTTACAATGAGAACATTGTAAATAGTGTATCCTACCAAAGAACAAATTTGAGGCGTGTATTACGAACTGTACAACGCTCACGCTATGCGACTTATGGCGCGCCATACTTGGCGATATATCCAAGCCATTCGCCCCTATCCCCTCTCGCAAACACCACTGCCGCAGCTGCCGCATCAGCCACATGTCCAGGTGCCCTGCTGAACTGGGGCCCATCATTTTTTACCACTTATCCATTTGCTATCCATGCCGAAGGATGCCGAGATAACCCTGGAAGCTACCTTGGCAGCTTTGGGAAGACACCAGACACTGTCATCATTGTGCCGACCGATGCAGGGGGAAGGCATTCAAGGATGTCAGATACTCAACTTAGACCGCCTTCTATTCTCTGCGCGCGAGAAGGTGTCCTTGTTCGGGTGGCTCGTTGAAGTAATCGCACATAACGAGGTCCCAGGACTCCAACGACTGTTTTCCATTGCCTGTAAGGCACGCGACGCCGATCGGTAGACGGCCACCGCTGGTACACGTCGTGCACTGTAGAGGTCGAAATCCGTCTCGTAGGTTGCACAAAGGCCAACGTGTTCGAGGCTTGATGGGCTACGGGCCGAGATGTATTCGAGTTATGAGGCGCATATAGTCGGTAAAATACGCTATAATCGCGTGTTCTACAAGCATATCTCGCAGATACAGCTCAGAGCTCAGGCTTTCCGGGATCGCAGTAACCGATGAACTAAGAGGACTCATTGTTACTGGCCGTATATACGCAGGTCCTGAGTTGGAGGAGGAGTCCTATGACGTTCCAAGGGTAAATCAAGGAGTGGAGCTTGATAGAAGTTATAACAACTTCAAGGAACCTTACCTGGACCACCATCGATGGGAAGATCTCTGGGACTCCGTAAACACGGAACGTCCTTGAAGCTTGCAATTGAGGCCTTGAGGCCTCATGGCCGCCTTTACTATCGGCATGGCAGAATCGGAGCAGGATCTCAATCGATGCGTCTGCTGACTGAGGAGCCGCCATAGAGCTCCGAATTCGACTCTCACTCCGAAACGGTGTTTCCGGAAAGCGGAATTCAACACTGGGTGGGCCAGTTGGACCGGAAACATAAGGATAGTCCGACCGAGAGCAGCGATGCGTACAATATCGTGTAGAGGAGCAGTGGCCACTGTCTGCTCCGGCGGTGACACTGTCAGCGACGGTGCTGCGATGACATGTTGATCAATCCGCGCAATATGGCGAGATCGTCATCGCCTTATAACCGAATTTTCTGACTTTCACCGCTACCACCACTTCTTTCACCTTCACGTCCGTCCTTGCACCTCTTCTTCTCTATCTCGAGTACGATGTCAGCCCAGATCCAAGTTGGCGGCTCTATCCCTGCCCAGAACGTGAAGGAGACCGCCCCTGATGCGGGTGCCCCGCTCAATCTCACCGGGAAGAACGTCATCGTGGGTTACTCGTTCCTAACATCCATCGACATTGAATGCCACTGTCTGACTGGATCGACCCAGGTTGGCGTGCCCGGCGCGTTCACTGGCACCTGCCACGCCCAGGTCCCTGGCTACATCGAGCGGTACGATCAGTTCAAGGCTAAGGGCGTCAACGAGATCTACGTCGTCGCTGTCAACGATGTGTTTGTCACCAAGTGCGTCTCGACTGCTGGACGAAGCTGAACGGGAAGCACTGACCGCGATCTGTCGGATTATCAGGGCATGGAAGGAGAACCTCGCTCCTACCGGATCCAGTGCGTCTTTCATACACGTCACGATCGAGCTCAACACTGACCTGTCCGCTTCTGCTTTCCTCAGAGGTCCGCTTCATCGCGGATGACACTGCTGCGTTCTCCAAATCCCTCGGTCTCGCGTTCGACGCTACCCCCGTCCTCGGTGGACACCGCTCCAAGGTCTGCGGTCCCCTTCTTCATATCCCGATGCTTTAGCTCACACCTCTTTCTTCCTCTCTTGTAGCGCTACGTGATCGTCACAGACGGCGATAAGGTCGAATCGATTGCTGTCGAGGAGGACCCGTCCAAGCTCACTGTCACTGCCGCCGACACAATTCTTGCCCAGCTCTAGAAGTTCGGGAGATTGCAGGACGTTCAGGATCATGCATACCCTTCATATCACGTCTCACGAAACTGCTTTAAACATACAAAGCGCATATACCGAGCTGTACTGGTCGTAGGAGAAGAGTAAATCGAAATTGTACATTTTTCTGTCCCGGTCGCGGGGCATGATCAGATAAGATAAGATACATTCTGGATCCCACGCGTGTCAGTTTGAACTTGTCCATGCTTCCCTCGGACCAGGCGTGTACTCCGAATTCCTACACGGTGCTGAAGACCTGTTACTTGCGCCCTTCTGTATTCCCTGTCTTCGAACGTCCACGGCGGTGCTTGAGCTTCGACGTTGGCCGAGGGGGTTTCATATCGCCTGCCAGATCATGTCATGGTCGCTTTCGTACCTGTGGACTCTCAATTTGTGCATCGCATGCAACTCAAGCTTTCTCAGTGCCCCTCGTAGCCTTCTGAGGGGCAAGAACCCAACCCTCGACGTCGAGATGTAGCAAACTCCCGCGGACTGGCATTGCAATCAGCGTCGAACGCCAAAAGGCTCGCTGCCACATGCTTGAAGCTACTGTTCTCGAGTCAATCATTCAACCATATAGGCTGTTCCGCCTCTCTCACTTGGCTGGTGCTGGTCGCCCCTCGCAGTCCTCAAGTCCGTATCCAAAATTCGCGGCCGTTTCACTTGTCCCCTCGGGAAGACCTTTGCGCAGATGCAGCCTGTCCCGCGGATGTTCTTCTCTAATGGTTGCTACGGCTCCCCGATAGCGCATACTCACGGCCTTCTCAGCACGGTTCAGCGCCATGAAGCGCGCGCGGATGGCCGCAGGTGTACCTATTCAGGGTGTTGACGTCAACTAATGTGTAAGACATAGAATAACTCCAGAACAACCGCCGAAAGCAGAAGGCGGACTACGATTTGTGACCATACTAGATCGAAGTAAAGTCGCGAATCTGTTCTCAGATGCGGACCTGCCACGCAATCTGACGGACGGCCTTGCAAAGAGCGGACGGACGGAGCCGGAATCCCTCTCACCGCCGACGTGGATCTCGTACACACACCACCTGTTCTACGCAGAAAACAAGCAGCAAGGAATGCTTCCAGATGGCCCGAGGAATACCGTGCCCCCGCACAAGCGAAGATCACGAGCTCTCTCAACTACTCTATGTTGCGGTCGCGTTGGTACATGCGTTAGTTACGTCGGCGTCGCGGCCCCAGCAGCACATGCGTACAGGACACGTACACGCAATGCCCGGATGTCGGCGATCTTCTATCTTCCATTGCTTAATCCACCAGCAATCTGCGATCTCCATGCGCTTCGAAGATTCGAAGTCGCTCCTGTGCCGTTATCTGATCTCAGGAAAACCTCATACTCCCGACCTCGCGAGGTCGGCGTTGGAAAGAAGATCCCACATCCAATTGGAGTGATGAATGACGTATCGAAGTTGGAGTGCTTCTCGGCACCCACAGCCATCCACACTACACAAGCGATCTCTTCTCACGCACCTCCATAGCGCCTACGTGTTGAATCAGCTCCACGACCCCAGTTCCGACCAGAACAGGCGCGTATGCTTCGGGCTATCGACGCGAGTTCTTCCAAATTTCATGCAAAGGTGCGCTAGGGCTATAGCTACACGGCAGTTTGTTTTGGAGGCCGATCAACAAACTCTGTTTATTCCGCCGAGGTCTCCGCGTTCTCCGTGCTTGACCATGGCTCGGGATGCGGAGGTGGAGATGTATCCGATTCACCCGAAAGGACGACGTGCCAACCAGCGAGGAGATGCGCGACGCGGTGCACGCCGAGAAGCTCGCCCGGGGCCTGTAGACGCGGCGCCATGAGGCTGCACGACAGCTTCCTAGACAGGCATGATAGTCTGCGGGTGTACATGTCCGCCCCACTTTTCGCCTCGGAATGTTCTAACTGTCTCATTTTCCTGTTTGTCCAGAAGGACTTGCGTCGCTTCGAAAGGGATACGGGCAAGCAAGGTCTCGCGGAGGGTCTCACTGGGCTGCAGTGATCGCCGTCGGATGGTGGTAGACACGAAGCCGGAAGTCCGCGTCGTTCGGTTAGCTTCACGTGCTGCATGTAGGACTTCTTTCGACCCACGAAGACGGATCAAGGCTTCGAATACTGGTTGCAATGTTCGATGCTCCCTGATGGACCCTCACGAGCAAACCGCGAGTCTTGTTCCCGACGGTTTCGTTCCTAATCATCCCGCGTACTTGAAACCCACCCTGATCTACGATCGCCCTTGCAGATGTAGATTCATGAGGCTCGGACGCTGATTTGGGACGAGAAGCATAATTCGTCAGCGTAGCCCCGGTTGTTTATACACCGACCCCAAACACGAAGGAGCAAGGTGACCCACCCACAGATCCTTTAACCACCATCATCATTTCAGCTATGGTCCGCATGTCGTCCCTGAAGCCAGCGCTACCTCACGATATTCTACGCCTCGTCTTCGAGCAAGCTGCTCTGGATGATAGAAGGACGGCTTTGAGGCTGGTACTGGTGTCCCGGTTGGTCCAATGCTGGTGAGTGGCGCAATTCCTGGAGTATTTTGGAGCAGGCTAACGGTGCCATGGTGACCTCAGGATCGACAGGATACTGTACTCTGTCGTAAACCTTCATCGCGAAACGACGTGTCGCGCTTTCCTACGAACGATCGAAACATCCCGCACGAAATCGCGCGCTTTCTTCGCAACGCATGTCAAGTCCCTCTGCATCTCTCACGACATCTACAACGACCGTACCGTTCGCATCATCAACGCCTGTCGAGGAGTCAGCGACCTGACGTTCTGGGTGGTGCCGGTTACGACATGGAAGCGTCCGTATTGTCCTCCACACCAGGAGATCGCAGCTGCCCTCGAACCCCTGCGCCCCAAAAAACTATCCGTCCTGCTGCACGGCATTCTCGGCTCCCCCTACCCCCAGTTTCACCTCTCCTTTTTCCAAAAGATCACCCACCTGTCCGTCATCAACAAATGGGAAGACTGGACGACGTGGTGGGGCTTCGAGCTTCTTCCCTGCCTGACCCACCTTTCCTTCGACATACGCGTCGGGCCCAGGTCGCTTGACAACAGGACAGCGTACACCGTTGCTCAGGCACTGCACGCGGTCCTCTCGCGGTGCCCCCACCTCCGTGTGTGTGTGCTCCTCCTGCTGTTTGATCCGTGTCCCGGATTCACAGCTGCGACGATCGCGAACATTATGCCCGGGCCGCAACGCGACCCGAGGCTCGTGTTCATGCGTGACTCTGAGCCGTTTCTCGACCGTGAAGCGCACTCCCTGCGCGAGGCGCGTATTTGGAAAAGTGCTGAGGAGACCTCGGACCTCCAAACGTCAGGCGCAGGTATTCTTTTGTCCTGGTACAGTTTCTGGGCTGTTTCGCTTACAACACCCCGCTTCTTGTTCTACCCCATCAGGTCTTAAGGTTCTGGAAATATGACCTGTTCATGGATAATCTTCTTCCCCGCCGCGTCTTCGCGATAAGTGTGATTCCTTTTGACCTAGTGTGTTGCACAAGGTCCGAGTTGTCCGCGGGGTTATGTTTTTCAATTTGTCGCGGCTTATTCTTTCCGTGGCGCCTGGAGCGCCGATCTGTCGGCTGACCAAACGCCTTTTGGTCGTGGCCAGATCGTGGCCTCTTCGCTGCGTTCGTACGCAGTTCGCAGCTGATCCTAGTCGCGGAGGTCACAGCATGGTGCGCGGAATGTGAGTCCTCGACGGGCGTCCCACCATCCCAGGGTCTTGGTGGAAACGGCCGAGATGGTCGGGACTGCTTGGGAAGACCCACAATCTATTCAAAACTGCGAGTTGAAATTGATAGGGGTCGACCGCTGTATGTTAACGTTACGCCTTTATGAGCGGTAATCGAGAGATGTCTGCGATTGAACGGAAGCATCATGGGGCTTTGATGTTCGATATTCGCCGTCGTTCTTTGATGGGGCGCAGGTGAGCATGCCGATGTCCCCTCGAGTCTATGGACAGCGACTTGAATTGAGACTGTCCATGACGCGGCTGTGCAGCCATACTTGGGAGTATCGTCACTCCCAGCGTCACATCGGAGTATAGTATGATACCGTATGCCGCTTATGTCTTCATAGCCATCGAACTTGGGTTCTTTCGGGGTGTCTTCTCAGGCTCAAGCTTGCTTGCCCTTCCGACGACGAAGTTGATCCATGGTCGCTAGTTCACTCAGATTGGCTTGTCGGGAGTGAGGTCCTTTGAGACAAGACTCATCCGCCTTCTCGGTTTGTCGGGTCCTAACCGTCAACTAGCAACGCCTAGTATGATGCTGCAGTCGCGTGGCCCAAAGTACTGGGTTGAGGAGACCTAATCTTATCTGATTGTTCGAAGTCACCAAGCACCGACAAATACGTTTCGTGTTTCCTCGAACGTGGTTCTTTGAAAGCGTACCAACACCATCCATGTCCTTTGAGCTCTTCCGTGTATCACTTCATCTCGGGTACCACCGCCAGGCTCCGTTGTGATTGACTCGCAGGAAAGACTTTGTTCGTAGGGGCGAGAAGCGCTCAATCTTGTCGGCCTTCCTCTCGGACATGACGCACCACACTCAGGGGCCAAAGCGCCATCCCGAGCACGCAGCAGCTACACTCGTGTGTGATACTTGGCTGGTGTGCTCTGACCCCGCTTTGTCTTTCTTGGGCATCGACCGGTCCAAGCGTGTGCCATGGGTGGCCTCGCAGTCCGTCTCATGGCCCGCGATCGTGTATTTAAGGATGGACCAGTAGCCGCGACCAGGCCACCACCAATACCCAATCCAACGCCCAATGCCTTCTGCCACCTCGTCGTCTTCCAAAGTTTCTTCTCCTCCTGCTGCCTGGCGCAGCAGCTCTCCACCTCGGGCGGGCCCGAGCACCCGCACGCCACCTCCACAGCACGTATGCGCCGCGGTCAATGCTCAGGTCACCTCGATTCCGGGCCTCGCGCCGCCGCACTTTGACTTTGCCGAGCACGTCCGCAGCCGCTCCTATACGATGCAGAACTTCGTGTTCGGCGACGACCCCTTCGAGACCGCGGTGCTCCTCGACGAGGGCGTGGAGCGTCTCCTCCCGGACACGTTCCAGCGCGCGTGTGCGAGCCCCTCGTGCACGTTCGAAATAGGGGACGCGGGCGAGAAAGGGCGAGGGATGTTCGCGGTAAAGGATATGCCGGCCGGAGCACTCGTGCTCGTCGAACACCCCGCCGTCGTCGTGCCCTACCTGATTGGCCTGGACGTCCCGCTGCGGGATGTATACGCCGAGCTGTTTGGGCGGCTCCCGCCGGAGGCGCACCGCGCGCTGATGGGGCTGGCGAATTCGAGGGAGGACTGCGACCACCGCGAAGGGATTGTGCGCACCAACGCGCTCGGGATACAATTGGACGTGCCGGACGTGGCCCACCCGGAGCTCACCACGCACCGCGCGGTCTTCCTCAACACGAGCAGATGTAACCACAGGTCAGTCAGCCGCCCCCACCCAAACCCCGTCCCGCGTGTTCTCGCTGACCTTCGTTTCGAGACAGCTGTGGCCCGAACGCGCGCTGGGAATGGGACACGGCGTCCTTCGCGCTGTACCTCTCCGCCGTGCGTCCCATCCAGCAAGGCGAGGAGATTACGATCGCATACACCGCGTGCACGCGGCCGCGGGGCGAGCGGCACTCGACGCTGCACGCGCAGTACGGGTTCACCTGCGCCTGCACGTACTGCGCGCTGCCGTGCGCTGCAGCAAGCGACGCCGCGCGGGTCGCGCTCGCACGGTTCTGGTCCGACCTCCCGCCGTTCGAGGCGTGGTGCGTGGACGGACGGACGCCGGACGAGTGGTTGGTGAAGCGGCACTTGGAGGCGCTGCGGCTGATCAAGCAGGAGGGGCTGCAGGTGCTCGATGCGGAGCGGCATGTGGATGCGATTGCGATGTGCTATGGGGCGCTGGCGGATGTGGAGATGTTTCGGGCGTGGACGGAGCGGGTGAGGGAGCGGGAGGCGAGGAGGGTGTGGGTGGGTGTGGAGGGAAGGGAGAGGGCGAGGCGGAGGGCGCTGGTGTTTGCGAAGTGGCTGTCGAATCCGGCGAGTTTTCCGGCGTGGGGGTGGAGGAGGACGTTTTGTGTGTCGAAGGTGGAGGGGGAGGAGGAGGGGAAGGGGGAGGATGTGGTCTAGTACCTGGGTCACCGTGCGGATCTCTTGGGTTGATTGGGATGAGTGTGCTGGACATACCGTCATTTCACTCCGTGCGTTTAATTTGTAGGGTATCACTGTAGCCGAGTAATTATTCTTTTGCGTTGATCTTGATTTTGTCGTGTTAGGATTCACTACCCATCACTGTTCCTGTCAGTGTTATTGACCGCGCCTTTTAGTGTCGGGCCCCCCCTGGGCCCGCCTGCAGTGTGTAGATAAGGCTGATGAAGGCTCATAAATTGCCAGGTTTGTAGGCACGGTAAAACTGTTGAAGTGCAAGGCTGTGCTGACAGTGGAGAGAACTTACCTTGAAGCTGAAGGATGGATGGCGGATCGATCAAGGCACTCAGGCTCCCCTAAAGGCTAAAGCAGTTGTTCGAGTTCCGTGAATGAACTGAAGGATGCCGTCACCAAAACAGCGACGACGATCGGGGACGGTTCGTTTCACACTTATGCTGATCACAGCGTCAAAGAGGTGTAGACATAGTGCAAAGTACAGAACAAACAACTGAATATGAAGTCATTTCATGCCTTTTGACGTGTAGTAGCTATGTCAGGTGCCCGGGTTTTCTGCACTATCAATCGAGGTAGGTTTGAAACTCGAAATCCTCCACCCCTGAAATTTCGGTACATATGAGTCTGGCATATGCATCATCGTTGACAAAAAATCAAGTTACGCACCTTGTTCTTGAAGAAACGCTTTCACCCTTTTCTCTCGCTCACCTTCGACGAACTGCGGTATATCCAACGCAGGCATATCCATGTACCCTCTGAACCACGCAGCTTGAGTGACAATCATACAAGGCGGCGTGCAGCGTTCCTCTCCAACGGTCCTGATTCGGAGACCATGTTGCTTGATTCTGCGGTTAATGAATTGCGTGGCACAGTTGAGGAATTCCGGCTCCAACTGTTCCCCAAGGAGACGCGCCGCCCACTGTTCGGCGGTCTTGTGAGTCATAACGTAGCCCCCGAGACGTCGGTAGCGGGGTGGTTTCCAGTCAGAACGTGGTGAGTACGGTGTGGCTGGTGTCATGGTGGCAGGAATAGAAGGGGTCGGCGAGGCTGTGGCCCGGGGTACGCTTCAAGTTGGAGCGTAGGGTCAGCTCGGTGAGGACTCGAGAAGGATTCAGGATGCGTTCGAACGTGGTAGCGTTGATCAAAAATGCACCACGCCTCGATAGTCTTGATCTCTGTACGTACAGTACAGCACCGCAGAGTGCACACGCGCCCAGGGGCCCGAGATACACAACACGTGTCGACCATTCTCCATCGCGTAACACCTTGCGCTCTTTGACATGCCACTTTCGACCATTGGGCAGTGCCCGGCATGGCGTACGACGACGACGGCTCTGACCTCATACAATCTCGACGACGACGACGACGACGACGACGACTGCGCCGCTACCTATTGACCACCTCAGCAAACTGCCTCCATGTCAATGTCCATCACATCCCGACTCCGAAGCAACCCCACGGCAGAACTGGGGCTTGAATCTTACACGGAGGCTTGTGGCTTCGAACTGGAGTGCAACTTCTTCGGAATGTTGCATGGGCAGAGGTATCGTTGTTCGTCGGGAACACTTGCGTATTTTGCTTCAATGTCCTGAACTTTTTTGATCATCTTTTCGGCGCATCGTAAAGCCTCCTCACGATCCTCCTCTGTCCCGAACATATAAGATGGTAACAGACCCACGATATTCTTGGCTTCTCCGTTTTTGAATTCACTTACGGGCACTTGATACCCGTAAATGGTCAGAAATCCTAGGTAGATCGGTTCGAAATGAGCATGACAACTGTATGACATGGGATACATACTTGGCAGCCAAAAGTCTAGTTCGATAGCGAGGTCATACAGCTCTTGACACCCAAAATCCAATCTGCGGGGGGCAAAATCTCCGATGAGAATGTGGAGCCGCACTTCACACTTGTGGGGCCTGGAATGTTCCAGATCGACGAGAACGAATTTGCCGTCCCGATTTTTCACAATATTGCGTCCGTCAACATCGTGATGCGCGAAACCGCTCACATGGAGTTCCGTAAACAGCTTCCATATCTGGATTCTATACACATCTTGTCAAGTATGCACTGATACGAGTGATGTGCCACTCACTTATCCGCGTCCGAAAGACTCTCATCTCGGAAGTTGATACTTTCACCGCAATCCTCGAGCAACAGCACAGAGATGAGTTTGTTGTAGATGGTCGCTTGGAAAAGGCCGTAGCAGTTGGGGATGGAGGTTCCCTGCATATGCCGAAGATCCTTCTCGTATCGCAACGCTTCCTGAGTAAACATTGAAGGGCGCGGGTATCGTGCGTTGACATCGGTCTTCAGGACAATATCACGGGCCCAGGGTCCGCCCAGTTCTTGGCCGAGGAGCGATATCGAGGCACGGTAGACAGTGTTGTAGTCGCCCTCGTAGATCTCTGTGACTTGATCGATGCGGTACGAAAGTGTGGCCGCTGGTGTGGGGCAACCAGGCTGAGTGACACGTTGAAGTACAAACGGTTCGGAGGGGGGATCGTATCCGAGTTGGTGGTTGATACCGAGGTGGCAGGAAAGGATGAGTTCGCTCATGAGGCCTGAGGCCTGAGGTGAGACGGGTGTTACGCTGAGATGTCGCCGTCCAGTTGAGGGTTGGTACGTATCGTTGTTAAACGTTGACTTCGAATTCACGCCAATCTAATATGGTTTACAGATGGTCATGTGCCTTGATCAACGACATGTTGGAGGGCGCACCAGAGGCAATTGTGCGTCGTGACTCGTTCGTTCAGTTTTCCGGCGTCCGGCGTCCGGCGTGGGGCTGGAGGAGGAGGAGGAAGGGGGGGGGGGGCGGTTTGTGTGCCGATGGTGGAGGTGGAGCAGGGGGGGGGGGGGGCGGTTTGTGTGCCGGTGGTGGAGGAGGGGGAGGGGGACGATGGGGTGTAGTACCAGGGTTGAGTAGGCCGAGTGTGCTGGACATGCTGTCATTTCACTTTGTGCGCTTAATATGTACGGTATTATGTACTGTAGCCGAGTAATTATTCTTCCGCTTCTGCGTTGGTGTTGAGAGAGGATGAGCGCTTCATCGCGCACGAGCCTCTCTGCCTACCACCATTCCTGAGGTTTCACTACGAGCCGGCCGGCGCCGCGGTCGGAGTAAGGAACGTGTGTGTTAATATCAACATCGACATTATCGAAAACAAGTACCGAAAAGCATTCACAACTCTGAAATACATAACAAGCACTGCAAAAGATGAGAGCAATAACGACTCGGTTAGATCTAGCGTCGTCCATGCAAAAAAAAAAACAAAAAAGAAAAACCCATGGGGTATCGATACATCAACACCAAGAAAGCCGAATCAAAACAGCACCCCCACACCCATCCCCACACCCACCACCGCCACCCCCACCACCACCGCCACCCACCTGACCCCACCACGCATCCCCCTCGCAGCGGCATTCGCGCCCTTCGACCCATCAGCCACCCAGTCCCTCCACGCCGCCTGCATCTCGACGACGAACGCCTGCGCCTCGGGGCTCTGACTGCCTTGCTCGCGGTACGCGTGCGGGTTCACGACGGGCGCGAGCCAGCCGTCGGGGTCGAAGTGCTCCAGACCCGAGGCGGTGCTATTCGACGAAGACGAAGAGGACGCCGAAGAAGAAGAAGAGGGAGAAGAAGAAGAAGCAGCGTAGAGCGCCCGGCGACAGCGCTCCGCCGCGGGCAGGTACGTATGCGTGCCGCGCAGCATCGCAAGTCTATACACCGTCGCGGCGAGCAAGGCGGTAGACGCAGCATCGAGGAAGTTGCCCGGCGCGCCGGGGGGCTGCGAGGCGTAGTTTGGGAAGAGGGACGACGCGGGGTCGAGGTGCGGGTACATTGCGCTGTGGATCTCGGAGACCCAGGAGGCGAGGTCGGATTGCTGTGCTTTGAGCGTCGGCGCGTAGGGGGAGGAGCGGAGCGTGCCGAGGACGCGGAGCATGCCGGCGGCGGCCCAGGCGTTGCCTTTGGGGGGGGGGGGGGGTCAGTGGTGTGAGGGTGGAGGGGAGGGGAGGGGAGGGGAGGGGAGGGGAAGGGGAGGGGAAGGGGAAGGGGAAGGGGAGGGACGTACCGGTGGACCAGTGGCCTTCGTCGTTCCCGCTCGTGCCGAGCAGGACGTGTTTCCAGAGGTTGTTGGCGCTGGGGTCGCGGAGGTAGGAGCGGTAGAGCCTGATCTGGTCGTGTGCTTGCACGAGGAGCGAGCGGTTTTGGGTGATGACGCCGTAGTACGCAAGGAAGGGCGGGACCATGTACACAAAGTCGCTCCTGCACGCGAAAGGTTCCCCATCAACATCGAACAAGAAAATGAGACGGCACACACAGAAAAACTCACCAGAGCTGCACCTGCGACACCCGATGCGAAATCGCACCATCGCCCGTCCGCGGCACCTTGTTCAGCAAGAAATCCAGCTGATCCCTCGCCGCGCCCGCATAGTCCAGGCCGTCCCGCTGCGCCTGGCCCGTCCAGTTCGCAAGGAGCACCGCAAAGCCGATGGACGCGGGGTCCGCGGCGCTGCCGTCCTGGATGAGGGGCTGCGCGCCGGTGGCGTTCGCGTTGGACTGCGTGCGGTTCGCGACGACGCTGCGCGTGATGCTGAAGAAGGGGGCGAGGGGCGCGGAGAGGGGGTCGGGGATGCTGGGCGGGGGCGGTAGAGGGGTGTGCGGGGTGAGGACGGAGTAGGCGGGGGCGGAGAGGGCGAGGATGGCTTGGAGGCGGGTGCCGAGTTCCCAGCTGCGGAGGAGGGGGCGGTGAGTGGACGCGGCTGGAGGGGAGGAGGGGAGAAGGGGCGGACCTGGCTTTGGCGCCGTCTGCGAGACGGGCGTTGATGCCCAGTGAGAAGTCCATGTATTAGCTAACTTTTTCTGAAATTGTTTCGCATTAGATTCCCCTCAATTACTGGTAATGATTTATCGCTGGATTAATAGATACAAAGACATTCTCCGAGATTACCTCGCATTCCTAGACAGTAAATGGCTTTTAATGAAATCAATTGTCCCGTTTCGTATTCTACGACATTGGCCCACAGTACGATGCATTACAAGGATCGCGGTCCGCTGCTCGTCCGCCCCCTGCCCCTGCTCGCGTCGCCCCTCTTGCTCCTGCCCAGCCCGTAGCCTCGCCGCCAGGCGAAGCCGTCGATTGCCCTCTACTCCGCCTCTAGTATCCTCCACTGCTCATTTTCTCCGCAGCTCGTTCCCCTGCCTCCCACTGTTCGTGTTCCTCCGCCACCTAGCCTCGACTCCTCGTATCCCCCTCTTGATAAGCGTCGCTCGTTTCATGCAGTTCAACTTTGGCCATCTATCAAACACACGTCAGTGCGCAAAAGGAAATTTGTGATGAGGCCGACGTCACTCTTGGCCTTGGCACGCTTCTCCTGTCTCGCAGCCTTTTGCTAGAGAACAGACAGCTTCAGTAAGATTTCCAGCCCGCTCGAAGACACACTCACCGCAATCTTGGCTTGAGCCGCGAAGTTCTAGGGCGAGATATGGATGTCGTTAGTAAATATACCAAGCATCAGTTGCTCGCGAGCACACCTTTTTTTCCTCTGGGGTAAGGGTCTTGTAATGGGCCTCGAAATCCGGTCCAGAGCCGCCGGGGTTTTCTGCCAACCAAGCCGCCTTCGCCAAGTTTCTAGGTTCAACATGTTAGCTGTATCGGCTGAGGCAGGTCACATCATACTTTTCAGTCAAGCGAGGGCCGACGACCGCGGGGCATTCCATTTTAGTTTTCTTGGCAGGCCGAGTGGCGTCCGTCGTGGAATTTTGAGTCTGCGCTAAGGGTTGATGAGGTATAGCTTCGGCTGGAGGAATCACGGCAGTGGTCGATGCAGGGGCGGCGAGACAGGAACCGGATGCTGAGGTGCTCGAAAGTACCGACGGGATTTGCGAACTTGAAATTGTGGTAGCTGGGGGCACTGCTGAGGCTTGCGAGGTGGATGAGATCACGTCGGGTTGGAGTGGATCAGAGGGTAACGATGGAGCTTGCGAGATTGCCATGGTCGCGACAGGCGAGATCAGAGCCTTGGCTGCATGTGACGACGCCCTGGGAAGACCGTCGAGGTGCTTCGTAATAACGCCATCCGCGCTGCAATTCATCCCAGAGGTCATTGACTGAGGTAACTGCGATGAAAGGAAAGGACATACAATGGATCTACGAGAGCCACAGGCACTGCCTAGAAAAAAGATACCGAGTCAGCGATGGTATCCGTGTCAACGAAGGTGCTATACATGAGGACTGCGGTCCTCAGGCTGGCTGTTCGAAAGATTGGAGACCACGTTGTCGAGAAATAGCACGGTAGATGCAGTAGAGTCGGCAGCTGGAGTGTCGGCAAGCGGCCTAGGACGTGCTGAGTTCGCGTTCGATGTAGGCTTTGCGGCTGGTGTGTTGGTCAGCGGCACAGCATGTGTCAAGCTCTCGTTCGAAGCAGGGTCGGCACGGGGTGTATTCGGAACCATGCCGGGCGTCGGTGAGTCCGCGTTCGAAGCAGGGTTGGCAGGGGGTGTATTCGGAACCAAGCCGGGCGTCGGTGAGTCCGCGTTCGAAGCAGTGGTAGAGGCAGCGGATGTATCGGTAAGAGGCCGAGGTTGTACTGAGTCGGTGAGCGAAGAGACCGATGTGTCGAGGTCGTCGTCCATCTTGTATAATGCGCCATTGTCCGTCGGTAGAATCTTCATCGAAGAGCTTGAACGCTTCCGCTTCCTCGTCGCACGGTCACGTTTGCCGCTCTCGCCCTCTTGCTTGTTTCGAATATTTTGCATCCAGGAGGAGTAGGCACGGGAGGCCCACCGTTCGAGTTTCCAAGCGCCGTCGCAGAATCGGAACTCTTCGAAGTCGCATAGCATCTCGATCTTGATGTATTCGTAAGCTTCGAGTCCTAGCTGTCCCCACGAAGGCATAGCAAGTGAAAGGGCTTTGAGAGAAGTGAACAGTCTTCGTGCTTTCTCACCAAACTTCGAGAGTCGATGACGATCGACTGGTTTCCCCGTGCAGTCCTCGATGTACGGATGCTTGTCATTGTCGTCCTCGCTGTTACTGGGTCGGCCACGTTTCGGTTTGCTGGTAGCGAAGCCATCGGTCTCGCCGTCATTCCGTTTGCAGTGCTCGTCGTATGCCTTCTCCACCCAGAACCTGACCTGCTTGTAGTCCTCTCGAGACAAGGGTGGTGGAAGAGTCTTCGATGTCATGGAAGAGTTGTTCGGCATGTTGGAAGCGTTGACCCTTGCTAATAGTTTCTCGTAGTTCTCTCTAGAACCCAGCGCTCGTCGCAAATATCGGAGTGGTTAAATGCACAATTGACGCATACCTGGACATCCTTAGTTCCCCTTGTAACATACTGACCTCCTGCTTCAGACGTGAAATTTCGTAATGTAGAGCTTCCGTATTCATTTCATGTGTTTGTGTGTATGGATGATGCGAGATTTCAATTGAATCCTGACGCGACCTCTGCGACGAGAAATATGAAGCGCACTACCGTGGAATGGTTCACAGTAATCATGAATACGAATGATGAGCGAAAAAAGCATACCTGCGGCCGGTACCTTGTATCTAAAGGGAAAGTTGAGTATTGTCTTGAGGCGGACGAAGTAGAGGGAACATGAGGATCTGAGACATGACTATGTTCCACCGGAAAAAGAGAGAGCGATCGAACGCCTGAGGATTGTGCTCAGGAAGCGGCGGTTGGTTCTCGTGAGCTGCAGACCGATCGTCTCGAGGGGTTGTAAAATGGTTTTCATTCGTGATGCTACCATCTAATGCAGGTTCGTCGTAACTGCCCTGCACCTACCATGGCATGACGAACACCGAAGACCAATATAATTGGGATGGTACTCACGAGATCATCTTCTTCCGATTCGGGCGTGTCCTCGCGTCTCTGCCGCGCCCTTCTTTCATGTACATCCAGATCAGCCTCAGGCAATAACGGTCGTTTGCGACTAGCAAGGAATGCTGCAAGAGAGTCATTCTGCGCAGTCTGAGCTTCTTGACGATTGCGGGCACGGGTACGTTGACCAACAGCGCGTCGTGGCATTATGGAAATGCGCGTGCCACAGTCGGTGCAGTCGGACGAACTCAGTTTTCTTATCTTATGTCACCTGCCTAGGTTCGAAGTGGACAGAAAGCACCGATCGTGACGTGAAATTAGCAAGTCCAACAATACTGGAGTCTGCAGGGGATTGACACGAGCTATGGTAATTGGGATGAATGAGCAGCAATAGATATAATGCGCGAGAATGGAGGAAAAAGTTAGCTAATACATGGACTTCTCACTGGGGTTGATGAGCGAGAATTGGGCGTCAGTGAGGTTCTGCGAAGAAACGAGCGGGAGGAGAAGCGCGAAAACGGTGTATGTGAAGAAGATGAACGTGTGACGGCATTGGGGGTGGGCCATGGTCGATGTCGACGTCATGAGATCATCTAGTACAGGGGGTATAGGAACAGAGGAGAGATTAGCTATAGGGTCAAGGCGAGAAATTGGAGGTGGAGTCAGCCATGACCGCGACAGATGGAACATGCCATGACATGACATTCTCTCAAAATAGCTTCCGGCAAGCCCGTCCCGCAACCTATTTTTAGATTCGTTCCTACACTACATGGTTTGCCTGCGACGAATTCGAACGAGAGCAAGGAAATAGAACACAATCTCGAGAAACTCTCCGCCTTGTTCTCCAGCTTGGCTCGGAGATCGTGCCCGCGAAGTGAAGCTCACGGCCATATGACCGGACTCATCACGATCCCGCAGCTGAGCGCTGATGCTGCACCGAGTTTATGATAGTGCCTTTAAAAGATGCTAGCCAAGACAACGTGCGCTCCCCCGGCTGTACATTCATCCTCCGTCGACCAGAGATACAGAAGTACGGGAGGCAAATACTGAATACCTGTACCGTTCTGCGAACCCACGGATCGCGTTCAAAGCCCCGTCAAGGCCCGCAGGTCAAGCAAATGGACATGACGTTGCTTGATTGAACAGGCCCCAGAGGTCGTCCAACGAAGGTCCGATGCAGCCGTTGAGTGTTATGAGCTGAAATGCGTGTTGAAGTTCGTCTCAGATCTGACGGTCGAAGACTTGGCGCTTAGCGATCATCTCAAGGAAAGTTACAGACGGTGACAGGGTCTTCACCTGCAGCGCTTCCCCCTCGCGTCGCATGCGAGTGTCCGAAGGGCGGTGGTGATGAGTTCGCAAGACGCGTCATCTGCGCTTTGGCAACAGCAGCCCTGGAACAACACGAGAGGGAGATGGGTGACGGGACGACGCTGAACGATGGCGACGTCGGGATTTTACAAGAAGAAAGACTGTACAGTACGTACGCCCACTCGGCGCCCGTACCCCGCCGACATTACCGAGATTACAGTGAAAATATACAAACTAATCTGCAATTGCACCACCGTGTCCGGAACCGCAACGCCGCTGCTCCCTCCCGCTCAACGCCACACACAACAACTCCCAACTCCCAACTCCAAGCTCAAGTCCCGAAAAGCTAGGACCCACGCGCATCATCCCTCGACGCCAGGCACAACCTCCACCCCAAGCCCCTCCAGCGCGCGCACCCCCGCGCGCACCCAGTGCCGCAGCGCAACCGGATCCTCATACCACACGCCCGCATCCCCAATATCCGACACGTCGTCCTTGTCCTCTTCCTTCCCCGCCTCTTCCACCCCCACCTCATCCTGATCCTGATCCTCAATCACTCCCACCGCACCCACCCTCCGGCGCTTCACCTCCCCCGCTGCCTCTCCCGCTGCCTCCACACTCCGACTCTGACTCCGACTCCTCTCCACCGCGGGGACCCCCTTCCCCTTGTCCTTGTCCTTCCCCTTGTCCTTCCCCTCATCCTTAAGCCCCGGCACCGCACTCCTCAACCCGCCCGCGCGCATCCACCCCGCGACGTTCCCCTCCCACTTTATCCGCTCCAGCACGCCGATGACCGCGAGCAGCGTCGGGTCGTACTCCGCCTCTGGTGGGAAGGGAGGCGCGGGGGAGAGGGACGCGCGTGTCAAAGTGGCGGACAACGACAACGGCAGGATCGGGGTCGGGGGCACGGGAAGGGAGGAGGGATAAACG
Organism: Lyophyllum shimeji; assembly: GCA_026008595.1. Lineage (NCBI taxonomy): Eukaryota > Fungi > Basidiomycota > Agaricomycetes > Agaricales > Lyophyllaceae > Lyophyllum > Lyophyllum shimeji. The sequence goes on along the minus strand of BRPK01000012.1, from coordinate 1,202,422 downwards.
AAGTCAGCCGGCGGGGCGTAGGCCGCCCCACCACCACCACCACCACCACCACCACCGCCCAACCCCACCTGGTCCTTCTTCTTCTTCCCGCGCTTGCGCTTCTTCGTGTCCGTGTCGTCCCCGGGGTGCGCATACACCGTTGTCGGGATCGGGGTCGGGTACGTGCTCGGGTGCGCGGCGTACGCCTCCCTCTCCCTCTCGCGCTCGCGCTCGCGCTCGCGCCGCCTGACCTGGAGATCAGAGTTGCGCAGCGCGCCGGAGTATTCGCGGATGCAGAGGTGGTTGAACGGCTGGAGGTGGGCTTTGCGCGGGGAGTCGTCGAGGAGGAGGGTGGTGTGTGCGGAGTGGGCTTGTGTGGCGGTGGTGGTGGTGAGCGTGGGTGTGGACGGGGTGGGGGGCGCGGGCGCGGGCAAGGGGAGAGGGAGAGGAAGAGGGAGCTTCGCCCACGGGCGCGCGAGGTCTTTCGTCGTCTGAGTCTTCCGATCTGCACACACGTACACGTACAGTACATCAGTCTCATAACTCGAACCCCGCGGTGAAAACACGCACGATAGTCCTTCTCCTCGAGCCCCAACGTGTCCCTCGCCCAGACCGCTATGAGCTCGCCCCGGCGGGGCCCAAAACACCGCTCCACCATGTCCGCGACACTGTGCGGCTGCGCGGAGCTCCACACCATCGTGTCGAGCCACGTGCGCGTGCGCGGGTGGAGGAGGTACTCCCGGAACGAGCGCATGTACGGGCGCGCGTGCACCGTGCGCAGCGGTCTCGCGTCGTCGTGGGGGTGGGGGTGGCCGTTGTGCCGCCGCCGCGGGGAGCGGAACTCGCGCCGCACGTGCGGGGTGCGGTAGACGAGGGTGCCGTTCAGATCGAGGATGAGGAGTTTGCGCGCGGCGGCGGGCGTGGGGAGCTGTGTGGACGGCTTGAGCGATTCCGCGAGGTACTCCGGCGAGGGCGAAAGCGAAAGCGACGTCGGGATCGGGTTCGCGAGCTTCGCTGGGGGCGGCGGTGGGGGGGTGGGTTCGCGATCGGCGTAGGCGTCGTCGGAGTAGGGATCGAACGGCGGCTGGGCATGGGTGTCGGTGGGCGTGGCGGGGTCGTAGTTGTAGTCGATGGCGGCGCTGGCGGTGAACGAGTACGTCGTGTACTGGACTTCGGGCGAGCGCGTGGGCCTGGACGTCGAGGCCATTGGAGAGCGTGGTAGGGTTGGGGCTAGTGTCCGCCGCACGCGCGCTGCGAACTCGACGAGCATCGACGCTGGGCCAGGCGGTGGTATCGTTTGATTTTCGATCCCTGATGTCGTCCCCACGTGGCGTCAGCGCGCACGTGCCACTGTGGCGATGTCATTGTTCTCCGTTTTTCTGTCACCCGTGAACAAGTCTTTCACGGTCACCGACCTTTCTGCTTTCCCCGAGATGATCTCTTTGACCCTCCGACACGACTTCAAGCAGAACACGCATCTCGGCTGACAGCACATGCACAGTGTCCTTCACTCAAACGCCGATGTATCTATCTGACATTACTCTTATCCCTGCAACAACCCTGTTCGCCCAAGTTCATATACTCTCCAGTCACACCGGGCAGAAAGACGTACGGTTGATCCCTGACTCGCGTTCTATGCTTCACATCCTGCTCAGCGTAAACCAGCCTCGCACCCACACCCACTGCGGAAAAGAAAGACAGAAGAAAGGATAGACTCTGATGCAAAACCCCCCTTCGCCCCGATGTAGGGTACCTCCAGGGTCCAAAGAACGCAGTGTCGGGACGTACGCATGTGCAAGTGCGTCGACACGGACCACGGTGGACGTGAGGAGGAGTACAAATATCGCACCCACCGGGTAGGACTACGCAGAGGTACTCCCGTAGACCCTCGCAGCGCACTATCAATGACATCCCGCTCCGCAAGTGATCCTCCTAGGCTCTGCCCATGGTGTCGCGCGCCGCACATGGCGCCGTGCACTCCCGCTTGCATCGGCGGCTCTTCTGCCCCTTGAACTTAGAAGGTCCTGCCGGGCTCTCCCTTTCGTGACGGCGTCTTCGGCATTGCTGACGGGACCAGTACGATCATGAGCCACCATTTCGTTGTTCATTGATGTAGAAGTACATTGGCGTTCATATATCATGCAAATCTGCATTGCCCTCCATCCCATACCGTTCGTCATATATTATACCTCATAAAAAAAAAGACGTCTGCTTCTCTCGCTTTCCCTTTTCTTAAGCTTGCGGCCGCAACAGGCTCACGTCCGACTCCACGACGTGACCGTCGACGCGAACCCATTCCTGTTCAGGCTCTGATTCACGACTCCCTGGCCATTCACGCTAACCTGGAACGTCGTCGCCACCGTCGACAAGCTGAATATCGAAACCGTCGACCCCGAGTCCACGTTCACGCTCTGCGACTGGCAGTTGAACGTCGTCAGACACGCTTGGTTGTAGTTCTGTTTATCCATTCGGGAATGTCATCAGCATGGATGGAAGACGGAGGGAAGGAGAAAGGCGGAAACTGACGGTGAAGAAGCTGTAGAGCCCAGCGCCGAAGACGATAATGTCGGTGGAGGAGGTGACGGTGAGCGCCCACGCGGAGGATAGGCCGCTCGGGAAGCTCGGGTCCTTCCATGCTGAGTTGACGGAGAAGGGGCTGGGAGCGGCGGGGTTGGGCTGGTAGTACGGCTGCAGTCGAATGTCGTTAGGCGCATGAAGGGGAGGGAGGAGACAGTACGTACGCTCTCAGTCTGGATGAGGCCCATGTAGTGGCTCTTCGCATTCACGAGGTTGTATTGGTAGAGCGCGTGATGCTCCGCTGGCACGACAAGACGCGTCAGCAAACAAAAATCAAGGAAGGCCGCAGTGAGGCGGGTTAGACGCTACTCACATGCTGCAGTGAAACAAAACGAAGGTCAGCGCAGGAGCTTACGATTCGTGGCTAAATCCACACATACCAGTTCCAACCATCCAAACTGGGCCAGCCGACTCTGAGAAAATGCCACGCCCCGAGTAGACGGAGATCTGCCCTTGGCCGGCGCCGTCGAGCTCATGGTCGGCCAGCCATGCCCACAAACCCTTGCATTTGCGCAAAACGTCAATACCAGACGGGCTTTTGGCGGAGAAACGCGGTCTCACCTCGAAATATCCTGTTGCACCTGGGGTGATGTGTAGCGAAAGGAATGCAGCATAGCAGTTCGGGATCCCGCCGGCACCGCTGCTCGGGCATTGGCTCGCCTCCAAATTGGTGCCAGCAGTTCCACCGAGTCTGCGCAACACAGCTCTGTCAGTATTCGGAGTGTGAAAAAGGCAAAATACACTATCTTACCTGATGTGAGTGTCCCAGGTCCCAGCACCGCCCTGCACGCCGCTTGGTTGCTTGACGTTCCACTCGACGACGATGGCTCCGGGCGCTGGAGAATGCGATACGCATAAGTATCATGGCGCTGATGGGTTTAGAATGATAGGGTCGTACTCGGCCCGATGGTGCTGAAGATCATGTCAGAAATTTCGAGAATGCCCTGAGAGTTGGGGTCGCCAACGCGGACGACGACCTGTGGGTTGTTGATGTCCTGGAACGCGCTGCCGGAGCCAGCGATAACGGACCAGGCCTCACCGACGATTTGAGTGCCGGCAGGGATCGTCAACGTCGAGGTGACGATATAGGTTCCGGCGTCGAAGTAGATGATCTTGCATCCAGCGTACTAGAGTACCGCATAGATCAGCCCGAATACTTCGACGCCATATGACGCGAGGGCTTGCCTTGGCGAATACGGCCTTGAGAGCAGCCGTATCATCCGTGCGCCCGTCTCCCTTCGCGCCGTTATCCCTGACGCTGACGAACTGACTGACAGCGTAGTCCGCATACTGAGGGTGCATCTTTCCAAAGATCCTTCCGGAGCTGTCAAGAAGTGACGACGGTTTGTTTGGGTTGTTGATATTGCCTTGAGTAAAAACGGCGGCTGGGTTTGTGCCCTTGAAGACATTGCCTTGGCCCCATGAGGCGATCGTCGTCGTGCCGCCAGCAAGGACAGTCGCACCGCCGGCGACAGCGACGGCAATGGGGACGTTGTTGAGCTTCGCGTTGTTGATCACGAGGGATCCCGCGAGTTGGCCGTTACTCGGCTGAGAGTTGCGGATGAAGATGGGAGTGTTGTTTACGACTGCATCGACGATCGCCTCCGCACCGACGGACTAAGGTCCAGTCAGCGAGCTTTCTAGTAGTCCAATGAATGTACGCACCTGGGTGGCCTCGGTGACACCACCCGTCAGGAGATCAAAGCCAACCTAAAGAGGGATCAGAACGATGTGCAATGCGGGACGAACTGTGGTTTTCTGTACCTGACAGCTGTTAATGGTAATGCCCTGGAACGTCCAGCCTTACGAAAGGTATCTTAATTTGACAGTCGAAAGCTCAAGACGAAGTAAAGCAACGTACCCCAGTTCCAGTGACTGTAGACAGCAGTTTGGGCATTGTTGATGGTGACATTTCGAACTGTGAATCTAAGACCACGTCAGAAGGTGCGCGTATTCGGTGTACCTATCTGACTCACTGTTGATTTCCAACCCACATGCCGAACTTGCCTAGACTCGGATCAGCAACACCGAATATCGAGTCTGACACACATAAGTTTACCGCCGTTGAAGACGAGATCTCCCATGAAACCTCCGCTTCCATTTTCCATCCAAATACCTATCTTGAGATCAGAGCGAGTGTTTTGCGGAGAGGACCTGTGATACATACCTTGATGAGCAGTGTTCGAGGCCGTCGACATTTGGAAAACAATGTTCATCAAGGAGGTCGCCTGGGCGACTTGCCAGTGGATTCCGGTGCCTTGGTTGTTGTCCGGCGCGACTCTAAAAAGGCATGAGAGGCAGACTGAGAGTGGAAAAGTATTCACTGACCGTCGAACGTCGATGACAAAGTTCCTTATCGACCGGAAGCTAGTCATACGACATAAGACGACAGGGAGCACGATTGGACGGGTATGATACTTGCAAGTTGTTTTGGTTCGTGTAGTATTGAGCTCCGCCCCCACCGGGAATGTAGGGGTCAGCATCTAAGACGGTTGTAACCTTGATTATTAGGCGTCCAACCAGTGGGCAGGGTAGGCGCTTACCGATGACGGCCATCCCAGCGAAGTTGCTGGCAGCAAGCAGTGTAGGAGGCTTTCTCGCGTCTCCAATGAGTTGCGTATAATACAGAGCGACGATGGGCTTGGAGACGAGGTAAGTTCTGTACGTTGACCAGATCAGATGCATGTACGTTGGACGAGGTTAGTGGACGATTACCCTTGGGGGAAATAGACAACCGCAGGCGTTATGCTGCAACTGTTTAGTAAGGGGCGTCGGGAAGTCAGCGGTTATATCTTACGTGCTCGATGGGCAACCTCCTCCTCCGCACCGACTCCCAGAAGAGATAGCAGCACTGTGCAGCAGCTTATCAGCTTCGCAGAATTTCAATGACGTAAGAGCTGCATTACTTGATGGCATCGCTATCGTCAGTGACGCCGTCACCTCTTGCGCCGAAATCCTGAAGAGACCAGATATGAGTAACAGCTTGAATGGGACGTACAAGAGCGACTCACTTTGACGTTTCTGAAGACCTGGTAGCCGCCTGGATTCGGGTTGTATGCTGATATACCCTGGTGCTTGATTGATTGCATCCAGAACGGGTCGCTAGGAGCAGCAGTGCCCGCCCCCAGAGGCGCCGAACACGAGGACCCGAGGCCAGAGACCAGTGTGGTCAGGCCGAGCAGCAGGGTCGCAATGACCACAGGCAGACTGTAAAGCATTTCGACGAGGGCCGGCGAGGGAAGGTAGCACACCAAGGAACGCTGGTCTTGGAGGCTGGTTCATGGTGGTCTTTATAGGACTCGCGACGAAAAGAATTCCTCGGCCGAGAAGGCACGGTACAGTGAAAACTACCACAGATGTCGAGATAAGGCAGGAGGTCAAGTAGGTTGTGTCAGCTGTTGCCACCGCTGTGTGCTTTCATCTGACGTATAGTGCTTCCTTATTTGGGTGCGAGTGGATGACCCCCTAACCTCGTGAACGCCGGGCTGCTTTCGTGTTGCTCAGTCCCCGGATACGGAAGGGTCTCGGTAGAGTCGTCATGGGATACGATGAATGGCTCTTGAAGTTGGAAGGAGTGGCCGTAGAGGTGCAGATGGAATCACGTGGCTAAGGACTAGACACATGGACACCGAGTGACCAGTATGGGATACGAGAGCTTCTTGCGAGTAGATTCGCCGAGGTGTATTCGTTACCGCTTTGGTTAAAAAAGCACTTGGCAGAATCCTCACGAACAGGTTTGATCGCGATTAAGCGAGACCCAACGTCTCACGACTCCTTCGTCAGCCAGTCGTCATAGAATCGGATTTGCTGTGTCCATACCCAACAAGATGCATGGTAGTGCCAGGGTACGACAGCGTAACCCCTTTTCACCCTTTGAACGACTTTGAAGAGGTCGACAAGGCGAATTGTCATCAGCGAGCCTTCATCATGGAGACAAGATATAGTGTAATAAGCATAGAGCTTAAATCCGAGCCTGCCTTCGCTCGCTGACTCTGAGCGCCACCTCAGTGACCGGGACTCGTGATGTCGACGACTTCCGCTCCACGAGGGCCGGTCAAAGATCGGACGTGTTCCTTATGTGTTGGAGTCATCGAGATGCGTTGATCAGGGCAAAGATCAACTAGAAGCCTTCCATAACGGGTGCGACGCGGGCGATTGTGGCACGAGTGCATGGATGAGGAAGAAGGACGCGTGAATGGACACCCACGGCGCGAGGCCCATGGCGCATCACTTGACCCGTTCGACCATTTGAGGAACCGGAGGACATAGCAGAATAAGAAATACGCCTGCGATCTTGGGGCTATCTGACCGAAACAGAATGAGATAGTAGGATTGAATGCGTTTTGGACCTGCCGCCCGCCTGACTTGCGACCGCATGAGGTCCTGACCTACGCTGCCGATGGGCGATTCAGTCGGACTTCTCGGTCCTCGTCAGATGAAGAAACTTGGTCGATGTGGCCGGAAAAGAATGAGGTAGTAGGACAGAATGCGTTGTAGAGTTGCCCGCCACCTGAATACCGACCACATGAGGTCCTGACCTGCGCGACCGAGGGAAATCTCGGTCGGACATCTCGCATCTCTGATGAAAAAAATCTGGTCGCGTTCCTCAGGCGGCGATGAAAATGGGCCGTGGAAGCATTGAGAATGGCCGGGCATGGCTCTCCATGTGTCAACGAGATGAAGATCACAGCTGCCGAAGCAGCCCTCGGAGCCCACATCAATTGGAACTTGGCGGTTGATAGTTTGGCTCTGAAGAGCGGTCGAGGCAATGGACGGTTGAGCGATGTTGATGAAGGGTGCCAAGCGGTGAGCACCAGGTTTAGTTTTGCAATTATTTCTGCCTCGAAAGCCCGATGATTTACGTAATTGTTAACTTCCCAGAACTCCGCGACTGTCAATGTCCTACTGTACCCCACAACCCAAGGTACCACAGCGCGATGTCGGACGGGCTGCACAGCCCATCTGCTCTTCTCTCCCTTTATCTTCCTTGGGCGTTTCTCGGCTATTCTTCTGCGTGGGCAGAGAACGGAGATTGTCCTACAGTACATGGGCCTTTCCTGTCCAGACAACCGACAGAATCTATATTATACATACTAGAATACAAGACCCAGAGTGGAAGAGCAAATGCGAATGCCAGAATCCCTCAGAAAAAGCACGTCTCCCCAATCTCACAGACTCGAAACGCGCCATCCTCGATGCCTACCTTCTTACACTCCTCAGCCAACCTCTTGGGGGGATCGAGAACATCTTCTGTAGTCAATACCCAAGTGCTGTAAAGCATCGACGCCACGTAAGTACTCGGACGAATGTGAATCCCGCATACTAGACGTACCCCCAGTGCATCCCCAACGCCCTCTTGGCCCTAATGTCCTTGAACGGCCGCGTACTGTCCTGCGGTGCGCAGTGTATCGAGGACATGAGCTGGCGGGGCATATACGCGCTGTAATCACGAAACCCCAATCAGGCCATCATCGAAATCACGTCATTGAAGACAAGCCGCCCTACCCAATAGAAATCATAGCAAAATCAAAGCCCCCGAACTTCTCGCCAATCTCCTTGAACGCAGGACACACCGGCACATTATCCTCATCCTGGCCATCCAAGACCGCCCGATAGCCCGTGTCACCGCCGAAGAACACCTTCACTCCGCCCGTACCTGCATTTTCAGTGGGTGAGCTTGAGGGACCGGCTGGCGAGCGCACCTCCTCGACGACCCAGCTCGCCCACAGCGTCTTGAACCGGTCGAAGAGGGAGCGGCCGGTGAAGTGCTGCGCGGGGGTGCATGTGATATCCACGACGATTTTGTGGCCTGCGTGGTCGTTGGCGGGGGAGGGCGCGGTGACCTCGACGCGCTTCGAGTCCCACTAGTCCATGGAGTGGACGTGGCTATCGGGGCTGTTGAAGTCCTTGAACCATGGCCCGTTGCCTAGCGGTGCAAAGAAATGTGGCATGCGGGGCCGTTTTGAGAGGACTTTGATTGTGTGGGTATCGAGGCTAGAGGTTGGGTTGGGATCTGTCGCACCGCCGCTGGTGTGAGGGGAGCAGCACGTACTGGTCATAATGATTGTGCTGCACGGTAGAGGATAAGGGCTCTTGACGACGTAAGGCCGACAGGAACTGACCGAAATCACAACAGCATCGATTTCGGGTATATCTTCAATCGCGCACGGGGGAGCTAGGACAGGATGAGCATGGGCGGTACACCGGGGGAGGGAGGAACGAAGTGACATACGCGTGTACCTCTTTGGGCCGACCCACTGGCTCGGCGAGCACCTATCGCTGAAAACAGGGTCGAACAAGATTCTTGCTCCTCTGTCGCCGGTGTTGCTCGAGCGCGAAGGCATCTCGACCAAGAAGCACGCGTGCCCGAGCCACGTCGACTTGATCTTGTCCTTCGCGTGCACTCCGCCTGCGTGCACGGCTCCCCAGGTGGGCTTGCGGGTGGGTATAAGGCGGCTCTGCGCTTTGGACACGGAGGGAAAATTCTTAAGCTGTGACACGAGCTGTAAATAGCAAACGCATGCGCTGAGCGACGAGCCTGACTGACTGGGAGATCGGAGGCTGAGGCTTGGGAACGGGAGACGCACGTATAATGTGTCGCCGAAACTTGGACTCCTCCAGCTCGGCCATGGGTTGTGGAAGCCTGAACATCGCTTATGGTCCCAGTGCTCGGGCTTTCTGGATCCATCCTTCGCCGTTGGCTTGATGGACCCTAGGGAGGTAACGGTGAGGGAAGAAGTCATATTGGAGAGCGCAGGATGTCGGTCGCAAGTATAACTCACAACGAAGGCTCTATCTGGAAAGGCTACGTTCAACATGCAGGATCCACGCGTCAGCCTCCGGCAGCACTGGCGCTGAGTACTATTGAGTCCGTGCATCTCGACAATCATGATGGGTCAAGGGTGACGAGTCACGACTCCTCCGGCAGCGCAGCACTCAGATTGAGTGTCATAGTGCATTTCGCATGAAAAATTGGAGGCTCTTCTCGATGTGAGCGCAAGGAGAGCATCGATCCTCCAGTGTGATATATGGGAACAACGCGCTCGAAAGAGATAGTTGAGCGCTGGTTGAGCGGCGCGGAGAAAGAGAACGGCGTCTCCCGAATATCCCTCGATTTTGGAGCTCCGCGATTCGGGAACGCCCGCCTCATTGCCCATCCATGACTCCCCTCCCCCTCACCTCGGATCTGCATGCATCAGGAGCATCTGGGTCCTGTTGAACTTTCGCCGAGGCATCTTGAGCGTACCAACGCCTTCACAGCCCGATGAACATGGCCTCCTCGAGGGATTGAAACAAGGTCATCCATATACAGTCGCCATCATCGACACTCCTCAGGTCTACGGTCCTCGACACACACAGCCTCCAGCACCTGGAACATGACAGGATCACCCCTCCTCGGTGATTGTTTTCTCCAAATGCGTTTGTCGCGGACCGTACCACGAGACCACGGCGACGGACACTTAATTTCCATCGTGTCATGTTGGCTTGCTATCTATAGTCTAGTCTTGGCTTCTGGCTCCCACCTCGAGCTCCACTCTTGTCCTCGATTCACAGCGAACGACTTACTGCGGCTCGTCCTGCCTGCTCCTCTCACGAATATCGACGATAACCAGGGGTCAGCCATTATGCGGCATGAGGCGCGAACTCTCCGCCTCCTATCGCCTCGCAGACCCCGAAACGTGTCAATCAATGAAATCGTGGACACACGAGCTACAACAATGCTACACTCACGAGCGTTGGGGCAGGACGACTGCATCGTGGATCAGCAAATTTTCGCTCCACCTTAAAGAGTTTGGAGCACTCGCAACCACATTCTCTCTTCCCTCATCTTACTATCGCCACAACTCAACCACTTCTAACTTTCAATGGCTCAACCCCTCGCCCAGCCAGCTCAAGGTCTGGACAGCTTAGACCTAACCAGCCTCGCACGAGCGACTACGAAGACGTTCGAGCGGCTTGCGCCGTTCAGCCTCCTCCGAGACCCGTACGCCTCGCCCCCACCCTCCTTCCTTCCTCTTATGCCCGCAGCCCACTCACACCTATCGCACCAGATCCTCGCACGACGCCAGCCCGACCGTGATCAAAATCGTCGACAAGATCAAGTCCTACCTCGCCGCTATCGATACCACCATGCAGGTCGTGCACGCCGCATACCAGATGAGCAAGCTCGCGTCCACGCTCTGGACCGCGCATGCATCCAGGAACGGGAACGGGAGGAAGGAGAAGCGCTCCACCTCCTCCTCCTTCGCTGCAGACGCGGAACGCCAGAAACGCCTGGAAGATCTGGTGCTTCTCGCCGATGCTGCGTCGGACCAGGCGAGTAAGACGAGCGGGGTCTTTAAGCAGGTCCAGCAGGATTTCTACCGGGTGCGTATACACGTTGCACGTACACGCCAACGCTACGGCGTCTATGTCCTTTTCACCGCGCTGCGAATTTCGGCTGATATTGTAGGTTGCTCATTACTGCAGATCGCGGCTTGGACAAAAGACATGGACGCGACGGTGCAGATCCCCGTCGACCCCTCCCTGCGTACGTCCCTCACTTTCCCGCCCCTCCCTTCATTGCACGTACACTCATCTCCGACCTACAGCGAAGACGATCAAAAAGCCCCTGCGCGACGTCGGCTCCGACCTCGTCGCGAACCTCGGCCTCCTCGCCGAGTTCTCGCGGCACACTTCCGAGCTTGCGTCGTGGTGTGCGTGGGTCAAGGTTGGGATCATCAAGCTCGACGGGACGGTCGTGCCTCCGCAGGCCGAGCCCCAGGACGACAACGACACCGACGACGACGGCGCCGGTATTGCAAATGCAACCAGCGACGGGGGCGCGGACAAGGTGAGGGCGAAGTGGGAGCAGGTCAGGAGGGAGTGTTTGCTGTATTACAGTTTGGTGAGTCTGCCTCCGGGCCGCGCGCAAGAGGATTCTTTGGTGATGGGCATTTCGAATTTAGATCGCGGAGATGCAGGCCCGGTATGCGGAGATGCTGCCGCTGTCGGTGGAGCTCTGGCAGCAGGCGCTGCGCGAGGCGAACACGAAGGAGGAGACGAAAGCGCAGCCGCCTGGCGGCGTGCGCCGGAAGGTGTCGAGTCTTTTCAGGGATGCAGTACGGTATTTGGGGTGCCATGCGTGCATGACATGAGTGATTGATAGAACGAATTGGTTTTGGGATCGAGGAGGGGCTAGAAGCAGCGCTGGGACGTTGTTGTTGTTGTGCGTTTTTCGTTCGGCTCTGTATGCTGGTGGGGTGTGCTGACACGAGGCTTGCAGTAATTTGTGCTATCTAGACTAGATGTTACCATAGATGTCCTTATGCATATGTTTTATAACGAGCAGGCTTCAGCTGCGCGGAGGGCCTATGCGAACTGTGCGATTTCTCGTCAACAATGTAAGTTGACTAGACCAGATTTGGGCTTCGAGACGTCTCTTGGCCCGAGATGCTTGCGCCCAGGCCGCTCCCACTCAGCATGGATGCTTGCAATTTACCAATGCCAGTCTAGAAAAGTGCAGCCCGTCAAGCTCTCGAATATTGTTGTCCGGTAGGATTTAGGTTGACATCGTATCACGATCATCTAAGCGACGCCAGCTGGTGGCTGTGACCCGCCTCTCCCCTTCCACTCGTTGATATTTATTCTCTCAGGCCGCTCGTCCGTCCCAATGTCCAGGCCTTCGCTTTCCCAGGACAGGACAGACGTCGACGCGGCCGGTGTAGACACGGCTTCCACGAAATCCGAGACGTCTCAAAAATCGACGGGAGCCTTCTTTTACCCTCCCCTCACGCCCCCAGCAACGTCGTCCAACCAAGCCATGGCCATGTCCCAGCCTCCCATCCCTCCCTCTCCTTCAACTCCACCTCCACCCGCTCCTCATCCGTATGGGGCATACGCGGCCAGCTCCTACAGCTACCACTCTACACCCGGCGGCACTAACTCACCCAATCACCTATCACCTGGTGGTTACCATGACCCCAGCGCCGTCTCCACGACCTCTTCGATCGACGGAGACGTCGACGGAGCGTCTCGCAGCACCGTTCAGGCTCAACCGACGTACGTCTACCAAAACCACCGTCACCAGAACCGCCATACTCCGCCCGCCCCCTCACGTCAGTCAAATTGCCTCCCCCCGCCTTCTAATCCAACAAAACATCATCCCGACCCGTCCGCTCGCCCACTCACCACCAGCACCCTCCGCAAACACCGGCCCCTCATCCTCCTCGTGCTCTTCCTCCCCCTCCCGCCCCTCCTCTCCATCATCTACCTCGTCACCGGCCACTCGATATTCCGGCGCGCCTCCCCCTCCCCCTCCTCAGGCTGGTCCACCGCCCCGCTCCTCTCCTCCGCCAACGCAGCCGCAACCGGCGGCGCCATCCTCGCCCTCCCTCTTTTCCTCCTCCTCTCCCTCCTCCTCCACCTCTCCTCCCGCTTCTCCTTGACATCCCAACCGGCCCGCAACTCTACCGCCGGCGAGGACTTTTTCGACGACGAGTCGCATACTGGGCGGCCGTCGAAGCGCGGTGCTATGTTCGCTGCGTGTGCGGGGCTCGTCCTCGTCCTCGTGCTTGGAATCGGAGGCGCGGCGGGCGCGCTCGGTGTGGCGTGTCTTCGGCGGAATCAAGCTCAAGACCAAGGCGGGGTCGCGAGTGGAATGATGCTGTCGCCCGGGAAAGCAGCGGAGGCTGGCGTGGTGGGTGCGCTGATGTTGTGGGGATGTGTGCTGGTGGTAGCTTCTATCCCGGCGGTGCTGTGGTCGCTCGACCAATCAGTCAGGATTCATTCTGCCCAGGATGGTCACGAAGGGAGCAAGGGATAGGCGCTCAGCTCGCTCCCCCCGGTGTTGTGTGTATGATTTATTCTTATCCTTTATGTGCTTCTGGCGACAGTGTTGTTGCTTTGCGTCGGCCGGTAAGCATATTCGCTCCTCCACCTACTCATCGTTTGAGCATCATCATCAGTTCTCTCGCCCAATGGCGAAACCGCACCCAGTCGTCTGTTCTCCAAGAAGTCAGGCAGCTCCTAAAGACCACGTTCATTTACCGAACTATATCTATATCTCCGCCACCACCTTCCATGGACAAGCCATGCATCTAACCAATACACGTGTGCCACGACATCTCCCATGCCAATATACACCATACCGATACCGATACCGATACCTACCCACCTCTTCCCTGCATATACCCCGCACCGTCTACAGCATCGTGATTCCCCTGCGGACGACCCCCTCTCGCTCTCGCATCAGACTTAAGTTACATATCCTGACATGTACACAGTACACGCAGCCCGCATGTTGTTTGTCATGATCTAATCAACTTTCTTGGCTTGTTGTACCTCCTTGACCTCCCTCCTTCAGGCGCTGGATGCGCGATGTATTTAAGCGACCAGGGGAGGATCGATCCGATCCTAGATATTGGAACTAGCTCTTTGTAGATGTCGACGATGGGAGCGTGGTGCTATCCCGGACTAAAGGATGAATAATCTCTGAGCCGCCGTTGACCCCGCCTGCCTGCATGGAGGGTCCCGGAGCCGGGGAAAGTTGCGTCATTGACGAATGCGAGGGACGGCCGCGGGAGTATAATCACATTGGCCATATGACGAGTCTACTGTACCGTATACTTACAGTACCTTCGCTGTGGACCATCGGCGGCTCGGCGGACCCGTTCGACCCAGGCACTGGCCATATTCCTAGTCCTATCGCGGACGGTGTTGCCTTTGTTCGCCTTAAGCTTCCGTCACGCGCGCTCACTGGCTCCATCTGTCGATAGCAAGATGGACGTCGACAATCTCGCACCTTCTGATCGGAGGGAAGAACGGTATACGACTGGAGCGGTTACCGATGAGCTTCCTTCTGCCGTTCCAACCGTGGTGACTGGTCGGTCGCCGGTCACCTGCTGAGCGCTTGGGCTGTCGCAGGGACCACACTGGCTTGCGCGCCGGTATTCCGGCGATGAGGATAACTTCGATCCCATCTAACAAGTCCGTCTCTCCGGATCCGCGAGACCTCTCCGCCGCGCTGTCGAACATCTTTTCGATGGCCAAACTGAAAAGCCTCACCCCTTCTCAGGAAAGAACGGCACACACAGGAGTCTTTATCGTTAAACTTCCTTCTGCTGTCCGGCTGTCATGACGTCCGTGAAGATACAAGTACATGAAGAGTATCAAGAGGAATTTTTCCATACGTGCCTTGCCTTCTTAATCACATCCAACATGACGCCCAGCGCAATCAACCCGAAACTAGCAGCTCCGAAAATCGCTTCCTCCGCCTCAATGAGCTGTTCGTTGGCGACGTGCCAGGCAGCAGCGGATCGGACGAAAGTTTGAATATCTCGGTTTGAGAGTCGATACTCGTCGTCATCGTCATCATCCTCTTCATCTTCGAACCCCATTCCTTCCTCGGCGGTGGCATCCTCAGCAGGTGCCTCGACCCGGCGAAGTTCTCGCCGGATGGCTTTCGTCAGCTGCTGCGTCTGCAACGAGACATGAGTGCATGTTCTAGGAAATTGACGAACGCTCAGACCGAACGAACCTGAAGATTCATGGACGCCACGGTGTCGCGACGTTTGTGATGATCCGACCATTTCGCCTGGATCGTACCGCTCACGAGCTCCGCTTCCGTCAACTGCTCGTTTGGATGCTTCGCCAGCGTGTGGGCCTTCGCGATGAATTGCAATTCCGTCGTGTACATCTCCAGGAGATCGTCCATCTCCTCAAGAACATCATCGGGGAGAGCGGACATAGATATGGATGGTAAGCCCAGCCGGTCCGTCCGCAGGCGGGCAAGTGCATCTGAAATGACTGGACCAAACGAAGGATCCAAGTATTCGGGATCGTCGTCTCGCAAAGGCACTCTGCGATATAGGGTTCCGAGGATTTTCTTACTTGGATAGAACGCGGAATCTGGGCGAGACGTGTCTGTTACTTCCGTGGACAGGAAGTCGGGCTTGAGCCTCGTGTTTGTGCGAGGGAGTTTACTGAAATCGACCGGCCTCCCGGTCTTGGGGAAATCCACCGCATGTGAGGCGTACTCGGCAAGAAGAAGGCAGTCTGCACATTCTGGTCCGAGGGGGTCCAGATCGGCGATGCACAGATGGCGGTTTGAGATCGTCCCGACGAGATCAGCCTCCAGCTGCCAGATGACATTGAGTAAAGGCGCTAGGCAATGAACCGAAGGTGCCAAACCTACATAATCTATAACGAAGTCCGCGACGTCGGACACGGTGCAGGGCCCCGCCGTCTCCCTGTGTGGCAAGCCTCGGTACGAACCTGGAGCGACTGTTCGAGTGGGGAACAGATCGCGCTGTAATCGAGGTCAGAAAATACAGATGGAAGACGCGAAGATTATAGCTGACGTTGAGTATCAAGTTGTAGATATCACCATCTAGATCGCCGCCTCCTAGACACGAGGGAAGGCTACGGTCTCCTCTGAATTGGGCCTTGAGTAACGTGACTTTACAAGATCGATAAAACACTCACTCGCAGGAAAAGACCACAACATTGTTGAGATGCGCTAGCTCAGGACGGCGCACAGCCGTTACGAGCCGTACATCCCCCGGATGAATTTGCGGGGACCTTGTGATTAAGACCTCTCCTTCAATCGGCAGATGCACGTCATTCCTCTCATCGCGGATAGTCGCATAGATCTCCCCTTTGCGAAGGCAGCCCCACTCGTCACTGACTCCAATCAAGGTGAAGGAGCCGGGAACAGGGATACGCCCGCGAAACTTGAGTTCACGAAGGATATGCGTAGCAGAATCAGCCAACGAATTGGTGATTAAGTCGCATCGCAGAATGCGAGGGGTAACAGCGTCGTCCTCCAGCTTAAGTTGGCTGACGAGGTTGTTGAGTAACGAGGGCAGCCTGAAAGATGCACCAAGTCCATGCTGCTGAAGGACTTTAGAGGCCTCGCGGAACGACGAGCGGGTGTAATCGACGGTATCGATGGCATCTTGTTGCAGTCTGATGAACGTTTCGTTCTTGACGCCAAGATGTTCCAGCAACATTATCAATGGTCGATTGAGGAACATACGAATCGGGCGAGAGGAATCGGATGCGATATCCAGCGTCAAAGTAGTGTCCGTTTCGAATTTGGTTTGTGATGGCCGTAGGCAGAGGACTTTCCCGGTCAGCGTGGGATCTTGGAAGATGACGCCCTGCCGCACCAAACGTCGATTTCAGTACAGCCTACCACAAGGACGCCTAAGGTCTTACTTTGGCGCCGCCGACCCGAATCTGAAAGCACGACGGAATAAGCTTGACTCGATTTTTTCTGCCCCCGCAATTTCGCCCGGATCGCGCGAGCCAGCTCTGGAGATATAGGGGAGCATCCGTCAGTGAAGCAGGATCCTGATGCCGACCGACGGTCCTCGATTCGCCGAAGTTCCTGCGGGTTCACTGTAACGGACGGCGAGGAGGCCGAGAACACTTGTGCCCAACGTGCTGCAAGCAACGCTGGCTTATTAGCGATCCTTGAAAAGTCGCCCTGGTGTGATTGTCAGGAACTATCTATTCCGAGAGAAATTAAGCCAACCGACCAGGGTACTTCGAATAGCTTCAGCAGTCATCAGTTTCTTCCCGTTCGCCGTCTCAAACTCGAAAGGATTGACAAAGAACACCGAATGCTGCTTCAATCCGCTCATCGAGTACCCCAGGAACTCGAAATGACGTCCTGCGACCGTTATGCCTTTGACGAGCGCACGCTTGTAGCGCGAAGCCAGAAGATTCTTGATGCTAATGTTGAATGTGAAATCTTGCCTGAGCGTCAGGCGGTTGTCGTCTTGGAAGGTAACTCGCAGGAAACAGTCATTGTTTCCGAATCGGCGCAGGATGCTGCTGGACTGGTCGGGAAGAGGACCTTCGGGAATGCGAGAACTGGGAGTGATGATGAGGTGGTAGGACTGATATATCGCGGGAGTAGCAGCGATGAGCGGACCGGAACGAGGTACGTCTGGCGCGTATACCTTCGCTGCACGCTCCAGAAGATCGCTCAGTGTTGGGTCCGGTATCTCCTCGACAGGGGCTGGTCGATGGTTCCTGTTTCGCCTACGTTGCCTGCGATTCCTACGTTTCTTATTTGCTACCACAGAGAACTCCGCTAGGATATCCTTCAACGCAAGTTTGTTGAGATTTTTTAGGGAGGGTGCGGGGATCCGGGCAAAAAACCAGCGAAGGATGGCAGCTGTCTCCTCTCCTCGGTCGTTGAGCAGTTTCCCCAGTGCACCTTGCAATTCGACGACTTCCGTGGGGTCGACGACGCCACTGTAGATTGCCTTGTCTATTTCGAATGCGAGAGGGAATGGGAGTTGCTGTAGGACCTGCTGGCATTTCGCCTCGACATGCTTGGCATACAAACCACGCTCGACGATCCGAATAGTGGAGTAAATGGGGTGGCGGAGATTGATACGTCTGGATCGATTGACAAACAAGAGCAGATCGTCAAGAGTCTGGAACGCGAGTTGAAGGAATCGACCGACGCATGGCATCGGCGAATTCCCAAAGATAGATTCCGCACGTTGGGACGGTGGGGGGCGGCCGTCCACGAGCTGCAAGGAATCCAGGAGAGAAGTCTGCTCAAACACGGGAGACGCATTGCCCTCGAGGATAACGCTGAGGAGTGACAGGGGATCGTCACGATCGTGGCACTGGCTGTCGGGCATGCATAGTGCCAAGATTTGTGACGCTCGATACCACACATGTACCGTGGGCTTCAAAAGCTCGCTACCGGTCTCGAAGAGATCGCCGTGATCGTGTGCGGCATTGGAGGGATCGCCACCGTGCACAGTCAGTCGCACTCGGCGATTGTCGATATCGCAAGAGACTGTGCACCTTCCAGCTCGGCGAACTTCGGGTGAGAACACGCCGTCTCTGCAAAGTCTTCCAAATGCAAATGTCGCAAGGGGTATTTCGGCTGAGTCAGTCTTCCTCTTCTCAGCCTCGTCACGCAGTCTCACGGGGTCTTCCCACGGAGTGGAAGCGACCTGCGCGATAAGCGCCTCGTCCGGGGCAGTCTTGGTTCGTGAAAACAGGACTCTAGCGGTACCGAATGGGATTCCATTGCTGAACGTGCTGAGAAAGAGCTCGCCCGCGGAGGTGTCCGGAAGGGTAAGGAGACCAAGTACCGCTCTGGCTCCAGGCTTGACTCGAAAGAAGCGTATGTCGAAGTTGAGCGGAGGTGGTGTCGGGAATGGCGGTCGGTGAATGAGTTTGGCAATTGTGATTTTGAAGTCTTCTTTGTCGGTATGAAGAGGAATGCCACGCATGAAGATCTGCATGGCTGAGAGACAGGTCAACGATAGCTGAACACTGAGGGATCTGTATTCACCTGCGGCCTCGTAGATGGTGGTCTGTGGTAGGACCTGTAATCGATAAGCGCTTGGAACCCGTGCTGCGATACAATGTGGGAATAGGATAAGCTTCAATCGGGCTGGCGCTGATTGCACGGAGGTCGTGTACGAGCACATGCTCTATCAGCCAGAAAAGGTAGAGCCCAAATCAAAAATTGAGTGGATCCAGGTCAGAATAAGCGCGCTGTGGTCTTGGCTCACGAAGACTCGGTCTTCGTGGGGTATTCGAAGCGATGTAGTCCCGGTGGCTTGTGCCCAAGCCCCTGAAATCAATGTGAACCCTCTTCGATGGATCACTTCATATTGGGCACAGAAAACCAACCATTGTCAAAGGCACTGGCAAAATGAGAGAAAGTAACATAGCGAGCGGTCGTCAGAACAAACCGATGATCGAGCCATTCAAGCGACCCTCGAATTCCGGTACTTACACACTTCACTGGATGCAACGTTCAATATTTCGTGACGAAAGATATAAAAGACATCCAAAGATTATTCCAAAAATGGGAAACATTCAAGAAATACTGTTAAATTAGAATATATATACCTTTTCATTACCTGCAATTCCTTCCTTTGTCACGAGATATCTGGTCTTGTTTTCCCTGCTGGCACCAGAACCTCAGCGGCGAAACCTTGCTTGATGCGACTTGGCACGCGAAATCTCAACGATCTATTTTGGAGCAGACGAAAGCTTCTGGTACGGTCGAAGCAACCACTTAGTAGAACCAAAAACCAACATGCACAACGAAAGTGGCAGTTCTAAACGACCGAGCGGCCAAAACGTAAGTCAAGCCCACGGATCAAAGCGTCGACCTAAGGGATGTCGTCGGAAGAATGCGACAAAAGTCAAATTTAATTTTGCCACGAATCCTTGCAATTGGGAGGGACACGCGGTCGAGGAGCGAGGAGAAAGTGTCTACAGTTAGGCGAATCAAAAAAAATAAGGTAGAAAACTGGTAGTGAACTGTCCATGATGAACGGATGTAGTGAGAGAAAGACCATAAAAAACAAGCTCGAGCGAAAAGCGAAGAGAAATGTGTATACCACGAGCAGTGACTCGCGGTTTGATATACTTGCACCCTGATTAAAATCTGAAAATGAATCCAGTGACTCCCTCATCGTTCCATCCCAACCGCTTGGCGTTAGCCCTCTCGGCAGGCGATGTCGTGTAGAAGTGTTGTCCCCTCCTGGGATTGAACATGCGGAACAAAGGTGAGCCACCGCAGCGCTGATTGAAGAAGATGAAGCCAGCGACGCCCCTGTTCTGGTAGCCGAGGTTACGGATAGCGTTGTTCCGCTCAGCGACGTTCGTGGTGTAGAAGAAATCGTTGGTGCGGGGGTGGAACAGGAAGAAGAGAGGGACGGTGTTGAACCTCCTGGTCGAGAAGAAAAAGCCGATGATGCGCGTCGTGCGGAAAGGGAATGAGCCACGGCGGATAAAGGGGGTGGCTTGTCTGCGCGTAGGGCACTGCCTGGGCGGGGCTGCGGGATCTTCACGCTGCGGGGAAGCGGGATTCTGGGACTGCGGGGCAGAAGGATTTTGGGCCTTCGGAGCCGCCTGATTTTGAGAATTCCCCTGATTCTGGGAATTTTGGGCCTAGACGAGGAATGAGGATGCGAGATCAAGCGCATAAGAGTTAATCAGGGCATACGTTGGGTGCATTGGCTTCCTTGGCCTCGTTGTCGCGCCCGAAGAGCTCCGCATCTAACTCCATATCTACACCTTCAGCTTCGCGGCTGAAGAGACCAGTGTCTGCGCTGGCCAGCTCGCGTTCGTAGAGCTCGGCCTCGAGCGCAACATCTCGAGCCTCGGGAACGTCAACGATGGACGCAGCGACAGCGCAACCGGCAAAGGCAGTCAAGAGAAGAAGGCTAAGCTTCATGGCAGCAGAGGGTTTGGAGAGCGAGTGTGGGTGATAGAAAGCGAGGCTTTTTATGTACCAACCAAATGTGAAAAGGAGGCAGCTATGCGCGCAGAAGACCAGGCTTTTCGCGACGAGGTAACATGTGTTATGCGGGCTGCGATGAACAGGAGCCCTCTCGCAGAAAAAGGGTAGAGCATGCTTGAATCGGTCCCCCAAGACATGAAGAGGAGAGCCAAGAAATACAGCATGCTCTTCTTCGGAGAGTCCCAAGTCCGTAATTTGACAGCACATCGCACTCTTCGAGTTATGACGAGATGACCGCTCATAGACCAGATTTCGCCATGGCTGCTCGATCTGCAACCTACCCGGTCATAGATGAGTCGAAGTCCTCTTCGCGGCCTCCTAAAGTTGCCCGTCATGCCAGTTGCAGAAAATTTAAGAATCGGACGGAACCGGAGAAATGCCGCGTGACAGGACCGTCCGTACGCAGAGAGAGGCCAATGACGAGACTCGGAGTCACGAATCGATCCTCCGAGATCGCAGGTGGAGTGAGAGATATTTGTCTTGTCAGCGCAGAGTATCACGAGCAGGCTTGCGGCCTGGATGACCTTGCTGGCAGACTCGTCGAGGAACTGGAGATACCCCTCCTAGCAGCTCACGGTACCAGGGTGAAGGATATGATGATGAGCATTTTTTGTGTTCACAATGTTCTCGTGTTACGGTGCTCTGACGCGCCCCTCCGTCATGTTTACCGACATGCCACGTGCCCTTGTACATAGTAGTACGTCGTACGCTGCGCGTGGAATTGCAGTGCTGTGAGTTAACCGGAGCGGTGCGCTTCCGAAAAGAAGCAGGTCAAAGTATCCTCAGATAGCAAGACGCATTCCGAGCCTGACGCAGTACATTTGATGGAAAAGGCTTACGATGCCGCGTACTTACAATGATACAACTTTCAAATCTTTCAAAACCTGTATTGATCTGCGTCGCATCATAGATGATGGACGTGTATATTGGAAGTAACGTCAACAGTGCAGAACGGGGCAAGCGGCTTGAAAAAGGAGGACGAACAATGAATTGCATATCGTTAAACAAGGCGTGTAACCTAGAAGCGAAAAATATATCCTGCTATGCCCTCGTCACTATAACCCTGCCTCTGCGCTCTGACCTTCTCCCACCATACGGTCGTATAGAAGTGCTGATGTGTGCGCCAGCAGTAAAGGCGGAACAGGGGCACGCCACCACACCAATCATTTGGAAAGATCCATCCGGCAATGCCCTTGCTCTTATAACCCCACTCCCGTATAGCCTTGTCGCGCTCCCAAGCGTTGGTGGTGTAGAAATGATCCCACGTGTTGTCGTTGATGAGTGCGTACAGCGGCACCGTGTCGAACTTGTGACAATCGAAGAAGTAGCCGATTACGTTCGACGCCCAAAAGCACTGCGATTTGGGGTTGCGATAGAAAGGAACACTTTCCCACCGTTTCGGACACTTGTTGTGAGGGCGGTTGGGGGGAGGACGGTGGGGAGGGAGATATATAACTTTGCCATTCTTGCCGTCCTTGCCTGGAGGCCCGGGAGGCCCGGGAGGACCTGGCGGACCTGGATAACCGGGCGGGCCAGGCAGTCCAGGGTACCCAGGCCGCCCAGGTGGACCCGGTGGACCCGGATATCCCGGTTGCCCAGGAGGACCTGGTTCACCTGGCTGACCGGGCTCCCCAGGCTCTCCAGGCTCTCCAGGCTCTCCAGGCTCTCCAGGCTCCCCAGGTTGACCAGGTGGACCAGGAGGCCCCGGCGGACCTGGCTTGTATGGCGGCCCCCAATTGGCGCCACCATTGAAGTCTTTGCCGAAATCCCCTCTTGCCTGAGCGATAAGATCGTGTGAATAACGGGTTCATGAAGCGATGAGCAACATACCTCGAGGGTTTGCACATCTTCGAAGTCAAAGTCGTCGGACGCCGCAAGCTCAGAGGCGACAGAGAGACTGAGAAGCGCAGAAATGATGAGGGCTTGAAACTTCATTGTCGTGTTCAACTGTATGCTGATGTGGGTTTGCGATCGACACTTTTTCGGGGGCAGACGTGCCGAAGGGTCCGTCGAATGCGAGGACGCGTGGAAGGCAAGAAAGCGCGTAGATCCGCCACCACTCTCACTGCCAGCCTTAGAACGCCATTTTATAGGCACCGCAAAAGGGGTTTGAAGAGCAGACAGATGACGAAGTCCTAGTCCTCTGAGGCGCACGGAGGTGACTGCGCTCAATGCGGGCGTCCGAACACGAGCTCCCGAGCGTGGTAGTGTGGGTCGTCCTAGGAGCCCGCAGATCGTGTGGACCAACCCACTCGCTATGCGCAACTCAATGAGGATAGGGGCTGCTGTTTACTGTACTCGTCCTGTACGAAGAAATGGCCTGAAAGAGCACTCTGTACGGTTCCTTCTGTTAGTAACGAAGATACACGAGGAAGTATTGCGTGGACTTACTTGGAGACAACGATGGTGCAGCACCAACATATAACGGGCGTCACGCTGTCGCGCCATGCTTTCCCTACAGCCAGGTCGCCAGTCAGAGATGTCGCCCTTCTATCTCTACCGAGTACCCACAATGATTGTCAATCCCCTACGCAGATTTCACAGGTTCAAAGGTTCGATGATGCGTCATTGAGGTCATCTTCTAACCCCAGCGACCCACTTACTCTCTTGTAAGCATCCTGACCCCTTTATGACGCAAGCAGAGCAAAGCATGCGCCCCTTTACTGACGGACCTCGACCTTTGAATTCAACATGGCCCGGGAACGAGGATGTTCCAAATCGGGCTAGAAGACGCGTGCAGCCACAACACAAACACAGCCAAATACCGTGAGGGTTTCTGAGCCCATTTTTGCCCAGTAGCAAGGTTGCTTTCTCGCTCGTCCTTGTCGTCCCCCTCGTCGCCGTTGTCCACGTCGTTGAAGCACGCAAAATGGCCACCACTGCTGCCCCCGCCGTCGATGGCATTGGTATTGCAAACCTTCCCAACCAGGTTGGCCCGTTCTTTCCCGCTGTTGGCACACATTTCTGACACGAAGACACCACAGAGGCACAAGATTGTTGCTAAACGTGGGGCCCACTTTACTATCATGGTAGTCGGTGAGCATTATCGCGTGCTGTGTAACTTAGCCACGTTGTAACCTGAGGAGCAGGCGAGTCGGGGTTGGGCAAGACGACGCTCATCAACACGCTGTTCTCGACGGAGCTCTCACCTCCCAAGAACTACTCACGGCGCCACCACAAGCAGCTGGACAAGCTGACCGAGGTGGAGATCATCAAGGCCGAGCTCGAGGAGAAGCAGTTCAAGGTCAAGCTGACGGTCATCGACACTCCCGGCTTCGGTGACTACGTCAACAACCGCGACTCGTGGATACCCATTGTCGAGTTCATCGACGACCAACACGAGGCGTACATGCGGCAGGAGCAGCAGCCTCAGCGCCACGAGAAGACGGACCTCCGTGTCCATGCGTGTCTCTACTTCATCAGGCCCACCGGTCACACGTAAGTGGTAGAACTAGCTTTGGGCTATGACCAATCTGACTCGGAGCGGTCTACGCTCTCCAGGCTCAAACCTCTGGACATTGAGATCATGAAGCGCCTCGGGACGCGTGTCAACCTCATTCCCGTTGTTGCTAAGGCCGACACGCTGACGCAAAACGACTTGTTCCTGTTCAAGCAGCGCGTACGTAACGGTCGCTGATTTCCTATCTGACGTTACTGAGGAAATTACGCTCTTAGGTTCGCGAAGTTATCGCGGCGCAAGGGATCAGGATCTACACGCCTCCTATTGAGCCCGACGATGAGAACGCTGACCATGCGCGCATGCTGATCGACGCCATGCCCTTCTCCATCATTGGCTCGACCGAGGACGTCAAGACTCCCGATGGCCGCACCGTCAAGGGCCGTGAGTACATTTGGGGTGTCGCTGAAGGTCGGTTATTACCTTTCTGTGCCAGCATCATTGCTCATCTTAGTCACGCAGTCGAGAATGAAAACCACTGCGACTTTAAGAAGTTGCGGTCGCTTCTCATTCGCACGCACATGCTGGATTTGATACACACCTCCGAGGAGCTTCACTATGAGAACTACCGCCAGCAGCAGATGGAGACGCGCAAATTTGGCGAGCCCAAGGTTAAAAAGCTCGACAACCCCAAGTTCAAGGAGGAGGAAGAGCAGCTCAGGAAGCGTTTCACCGAGCAGGTCAAGGCAGAGGAGGCGAGGTTCAGGCAATGGGAGCAACATGTACGTGTGTCCTTCCGATTTTCCTTCGTTGCTTCTGCGGTGTGCCTTTCTTACGTGTCGATCACTAACGCCTGCGTTTTCGTGTTTACAGCTCATTGCAGAGCGCGACCGCCTCAACAAAGACCTCGAGGCTGCCCACAGCGCTATCAAGCAGCTCGAGGCCGAGCTCGACAATCTCCAGGTCGGCTACGGCCGCAGCACCGGCAGACGATGATCGCATTCCATCGACCATACCCCTCCGCCCTGTATTGCTGAACTTTTCTTGGACGCCACATATCCCTACCTTCCCATTCTGCAAAATGCCCTTGGTAGTCACTCCTTGTATACCCCCAGAGCTCACGCCCCCTCCGCTCGTTCAGCTTTCCATCTTCTTCTCATACCTTGGATGGGTTACCCGATTACCCCTGTTGCTTTCGCCGTTGTGGAGTGTTCGGATATACCTTGGCCAGACGCTTTAGAGCGTGCATCTGATTATACGAGTCGTTTTCTTACATTGGAGATAATATATCGATATTCTTCTTCCTATGCCCTTGCACTCTATGATGTGAAGTGGTCTAATCCTTTCTTCGGTCTAACCAGGCATCAAGCCCGTGCCCATGTCATATATTTGCGTTGCAACCTTCGCTCCTTTCCGTTCCAGCGGACAGTCTAGAGCCTAATTCTGGCATCGCGACTCCCACTGCGGCTCCCTCGGCAACCCCGGCGTCGGCGGTATGAACCCAGAAGCATGCTGCGTCTCCTCGCCGGGCACTTCCAGCTCCCGCGGGATCTTCTCCTCCCGCACCACCATCGTCGCTTCCACACCTGGGTGTCGCAGTATCGCCTCTTGCAGCTCCGGCATGAGCCCCGGCACGTCGATGTCTTTGCGCTGCCGCGCGCGCGCGAGGGTGTCCCGTGCCGTTGCGCAGGGGTCGGTTTCGGCGGAGCGCGGATTGGCGCGCTCGTATTGGGAGGGCGGTGGGGGAGAGGTGGGTTTCGGTTTCGGTTTGTGGTCGTGGTCGTGGCCGTGGTCGTGGTTGTGGTCGTGGTCCGTTTGGGAGGCGCGCCGGTGTGCGACGGTGAGTGAGCGCACGGGTTGTGAGGTGACACTGAGTCGAGTGTGTGCATGCAGGAGGCTTGGGTGCGAGGATGGTGCCATTGGTAAGCGGCGCAGAGGCGTCGAGGCGAGTGAGCGAATCATGGTGCGCGGGCTCTATGGGCGGGGTCGTTGGGGACGGCGGCGAGGACGGTTAGGCGTTGAAGGTTCGTAACTTGGGCGTATACGATGAAGATCGATAAGCACTTGTGCGTGTAACTGTAAGCCACGGTTTGTGAAATCATGTTGTGGTGGAGTCGCGGTGGAGCGCCGGAGGGATTTCTGGAAATTCCAGTGTGATCGATGACATCAGAGCATCTCGCCAATTATCTCATTTACGTTAGCGGCTGGAAATATGAAATTCCAGTGCAGTATCGCGTCGCGTCAAGCTGAGCCGCACTGCAGAGCTCGCATCCTGTACGTAGCTATCATTGCGCCACCCAAGGAGGAAGCAAAAGAAAAGTGCTGTCGACAGAATTGCACTCGGTGGCTCGAGTGCTTGTACCACTGTCATCAAGTAAGATGTGGAGCAACATTGTACCACACCTCGCCGACCACTCACTCGTGTGTCCGAATTGCGATGCTCAACTACGGTACTCGTCACAGGCCATTGCAGAAACATAAGACAGCTTCATGGGTAAACGACAGACACAGGTGAGCGACGCGGGGCAACCAAATTAAGTCAACTAGGAAATACGTGCGAGTATGGGCCATTGCGAGCATGGCGTGACCGAGATCTAGATCTGGAGGACGACCGGTACATACTATCCATTACATAAGCAGTACATAGTTCGATTTATGTACTGACAACAGTCTCCTTGACATAAAACGCAACGCTTGCTTCTCTCGCACCACAAGATGCTAAGTCAACACTGGACAGATCAGGTTCCCTGAGTAAGTGCCTTCCCGTGATCATCCCGTCGTGAAACCATATCGAACCACAGTCATCAACATACCGACACGTAAAGTGGTGGTCCCCATAGTATACCACTCCCCTCAATACATAGCGCACGCTGCTTGCTCTAGCAACAGATACAATTAGTGTCTTGTCGATAGACGTGTGTATGTTTGATACATCGAAGGCAATCAAAGGCGGTGCCTGGACAAACCGGTACGCTATGTCCAGTTGTATGTTGCAAGTCAGGCACCGCGATTCTGACACCGTGCGGAAGTTATTAACATCGATAAGGTCTCTCAAAGACCTGTAGTTGCGCGATAACAGCACAATATGGGCTGAATTTAATCTGGAAGGACGTTTGCTGACTCGATGGCCATGCCGGCATTGCTGGTGAGTGGAAACAACGGTACGTCTACATCTGAACAGCTCATCCACGATTGCGTGGACGCTGGCGTACCCATTTATCGGAAACGCGGTAGGATCCTTTGCATTAAGCTTTACGCGTAGCCAGTCTCTGACAGCTTCTAAGGCCTCGTGGTTGCCAGCGGAGATGGCCTCGAACTTTTGCGTTAGAGGTCTTGTGAATATGGCGCTCATGAGACGCAGATTATCCGACCAAAGCTGACGATCGCCAGACCACAGATTGAACAAGAGAACTATGACGCTGTCGTAAGCGCAGCTATTAGAGTCCCATTCTGTACCGAGAGGGTCCAAACACTGTTGACCGTTTATATCTGTCAAACGGTCAGTCGTGCGCCTTCGTTTGTTTGCCGGTTCGTCAGCATCTGGATATTCTCTCGTTTTTCGCTTTGTCGACATGTTGGGAGGGACATCCGCTGTTTTGGCCCCCTTTGCCGGTACAAAGGTGCTTTTCGGAGGTGCAAACCCAGTGATTGGTTTACGTTTGCTGACCACTTGCCAAGGTATGTCAGGCAATGAACGCTCCTCGTAAGGGTCTGATGCATTCCAAACAAGTGCAGGGTGCAAGTGCGGCGGCAGGTAATCGTCCGTCTGACTTTTTCTGAAGGAGGTCAACAGGTCAGACCTTATAGGCGCATCATACATTCCGAGCGGGAGGTTCCCCAAGTATCTCAACCTTGTAATTTCGTCAAGAAGCTCAAGGTCGCGAAACTCCTGTCTCAAGGCGCCACTAGCCTTTCCCGTGATTTTCGACGCGTCGTAACCGTACAACAGAAGGGTCCCAGCTGCCGTGGAGCTCCGAGACAATGCCGTGTAATAAGCCTGATGAGATTGACACTTCCTCAAGTCGACTGGGTTGTTGGGACGCGTCTTTCCTTGACTAGCGTAATCAGTTATGGCATAGTTTACAAGTACCTCCACCTGGGAACGATTAACGTTAACAGTATTGTCATTGGGGAGACGACAAGTTAAAGATACGCTGGTCCGAACTATTGGAACAACATTCATAGGAAGGCCCTCAATTAGAACGTCTTGAGGGGGGTTGTTCAGCATAACAAACAAGGTTTCTAGCATAGGCTGGCCTACAGAACCAACACAGGCTTTCCATCCGTACACAAAACCTTCCTGCCCGTTAGTTATGCACAATTCGGTCGCAGCATTGTTTTTTATAATGACCGGTAATCCTATACACAAAGACAATTTACCAGCTATTTGGTTCGAGGTAGATGAAGGAGGTTGGTCCCACAAAGCCTCCTGCAACTGCCTCGGAAGGCGTCTCCTTTCTCTTGATTGGGGAATCCTGTTGCCTGCCTTGCCCTGGCTGTCCTCATCCTTTTTAGGAGCCAACGTGTCTTCACTATAAAAATCGACCAGTTTCTGACCACTCTCACGAGCAAACCTCGCACACCCCAATATGTTCACTGCGTCCTTATCTATGTTATGAGCAGTTATAATGGACACGTTGCGAAAACACTCGTTTAATATGCAGGGTCGCCCTGGTTCGCTGCTTGATATTCTACTGTCCAAGAACTTCAGATCCTGAGGTGTGCAGGCACGATAACGCATGTTCGTTAGACAGGTTCTCAGCGCTTCGTCTTCCTTTGATTGGCTCCGTTGCCTCATGTTCTGCCGCAGGATCACAACGGTTGTAACCTGATGCCACACAGCTTTACCAATGGCTGCCTCTTGATCCTTCAGGTCCGTAGTCCTTCTGCCCACAGTACGACTATACAATGCTGCATGTTCGTGGCCATGTACAGGCGGCAGTTGAGCGAAATCTCCTGCGAAGACCATATTCATTCCTCCAAATGGTATGTGCATATTGCCTGAGATGTGAGCTAAACGTGCTGATAATCTGTACATATCGCGGCAAGAAAGCATGGACACCTCATCGAAAAATACGTATTCAACCCCAAGCAATCGACTCTTCACATTTGCTATTTGGTTTTTTGATACGGAACCCATGTCGTTGATTCCAAACATCGAATGGTATGTGGATCCACCTAACAGGGATGCTGCGGTGCCTGTAGGTGCGACTACCACTAGTCTGTAAGACTCACCCCTAGCTTCGAAGTACTTCACTAGAGCTCTCAACACCTGTGTTTTCCCTGTGCCACCCATTCCCCCCATATACATCTTAAGCTGCTCAGGTAAGTACGAAGCAGCATGGTTAGCAATAATCTTGAAAGCTCTCATCTGCTCTTCATTCAAGCTGAAGTCAGTTGAAACACCCAATATTGTTGGTTCCCATTCGTCACTCTTGTATTTGGCATCCAGGAACTTACGGTTCACAACGTCCACCTTTCCTGGCTCATCAGATTGGGGTGTGAAAAACGACTGCAGCGATGAAGTAGGAATCTTTCCTTGACGATCCTTAACAATGGCATTCTTTTGGTCGTTTAACACGGTCTTCCAGTGATTCAAAGGAAGAGATGATACCAAGGGTGAACGACCAATGTCGACACAGAGTTCTTGGTCCATCAACGGTCGGTCCCAACCCAAATGCGCCATGTCGGCGGTCATGTTAGCCATATCAGCCCGTCGCCTCAGTTCCTTCTTTCCGGGAATGTCATCAATGTCCTGAATGCCGAAATCGGCCGTATCGCCACCTTCGTCGCCCTTGAACTGATCTCGCTGCTGCATTTCCTCGATGTCTGAGGTCGTGACACCATTGCCAGGAAAGGTGATGGCACCGCTTTTCAACTCCGCGTAGAAATCGTCCCTCGCGTCGAGACATTCATAACGTATATTCATATTACGCATGATCTCAAGGTGTCTCTTTGAGAAGTCATGATGCGAAAAAGCGTTGTTCCAATCCTCGTCAGACGATTTAAGGTCACGACCGTTTCGCCAAGGTTTAAACAGTGTAAGCATAGTCAAGCAATAATGCTGCCTGTCACCTTGGTCGCGTCTTGGCAGGGTACCGCCTATGAAGTTAGGCACTCGGTTGGTGTGTGGGGGGTGTATGTACGATCCGTGTGTGTCAGAAAGAGGATGATCAGGAAGGAAAGCAATGACGGCTACAGGGTTAGTAGTCATGGAGGCATTCATGGCCGATGCGGTTTTCTTCAACTTCACACGCTGAGACCTCGACGCCCATTCGTAGAGTGACATGCCGCTCAATTCCTGTCCACGATGTATATAATCAAACACATGGGACAAACCCACTACACGCCCTCGCCTTTTCAAGAGTGTGAGCTTATCTGATCCTGACTCTCTGTCAGCGCTTTCATCCGGAGTCCATGCGCGCTGTGCCTCTCTAACATAACTAGGCCAATGTATGTTCTCGAACTTGTGATCAGTATAATGATCGGGGTTACCCAAAAGATACATGCATATCATAGGTGACCCCATTTCAGACTTTGCACTTAACACATTGGCCATTTTTGTCATCAAAGACCTTGCTTTCTCCTGACGCGGGAGAGGACCGTTTATCAGATCCGCATGTTTCTTGAACACGGATGTCACAGCACCGAATGCGGTACAGGTTTTTAGTGCAGGTTTAGTGATGTACTTCGTTACATACAGGAGCACTGTCTTGATCGCAGTCCCAGACCGCAAACTCGTAACGTCAGTGTTGCAACGAAGCAGATACGATAGAGCCGGCGTGAAGGTATTGATCCAAGGTTCTGACTTCCGCATGTTGAGCGCACCAGTCTCAGGATCTACCTCAGTTTGTTGATATAATGGTCTAGGAAACCTGGCTTTACACCTCTTCCAAGGATTGTCCATACATCCCTTATTCTCCCTGTTCAACTTCTTGGATCCGTCCTCGTTGTACACGGAATAACAAGTGTGTATATTAGAACGAAATACAATGTCATCTACCATGAACTTGAATCTAGACCACCAACCCTCTAGTTCGGAACACAAATCGCACGCTGAGCATTGGGTTGCACAAGGTGGAGGCGGGGGATCAGGAAGGGTCCTGGTAGGGTCTACATAATCGGGCATGTCAGCGGCGCTGGCTACCTGCTCCCTTACCATATCAACATTACCAGTCAGAAAATCACCTGTGAACGCTGCTTCCAAATATTGCACCAGAGCCTTCTGAAATTCAGATCCCGGGTCCATGATTTTAGATCTGGCTTCGTCAGGTGTCAGTGCCCCTCTCAACCAGAGAAGCAGGTGTAGGTGGAGCGTCAGACGGCCTTGCTGCTCAACTGACCCATAAAAAGCAGACGTGTCACCGTACAAACCAGGCTCTTCTGAGCCTACTCCCAGCACATGCTTGATGAATGCGGAAACCATGAAATGGAAGAATCTCGCACCAGCCACCGGATTCTTCGCAATCAGACGATAAGCCTTATCCGAGGCGATGCGAAGATCAGGTCTGAATTCCGTGGCAGTGTCAGCAAAATAAAGGCATATTGGATGCTTAATGTCCACGGGTGAGAGGGTGATGTACCAAGAGGGGGCACCTCTATGGACGACAAGCGACCATATCTCGTTTCTCATGTGCTTCTTGGAAACAGCCGAACCTTCAATACGTCCAGAAACGACGTCCAGATCCTCAATGACTTTGAAACACGTCTTCTCCTCCTCGGTATCAGGCCGGATGACCTCACCGTTAGCCATGCGCGTTGCCAGATTTTCGAAAACGGTTTGATTTACAGACAGAAGCCGATCAGCTATGTCTGAGAAGTTCTTTCGCTCGACTGCGAGAAATCCGCCACTGGTAGCGGCTCTCACCTGCTCGTGACTGAATGCCGCAAACGGATAACCTGTGTCCATCTGGAAACGCTTGTCATGGTAGAGCAGCAAGTTTTTCTTGTGCTTCCTTACAGAAATACGACTCTTGGATGCACCTAGACCACCTAGTCCATACGGAAACAGCCAGGGGAACATCTGAGGATACAATGACGGATCATTTCTGAACCAATTCTTAGGGAGAGCAGAATGACCCACGCGCAGGGCGGCCCCATTGGTGCGCCAGTGTTGCAATGCCAACCCCTTCAGCTCGTCTTTGGTTTTTGCATTCAAACTGGCGCCGGTCAGACCATGGACCACGAAAGGACAGCTGCCGTCAAGAACCCCAGTCTCTCCTTCTACCTGATAAACAGCGGGGTCAACAGTCTTAGCCTCTTCGATACTTCGATGGTAAATTACAGAAACGGGGGGTTCGTGCTCTGGATATTCCGAAATATTCTTATGGGAAATCTTGACATCGCTATAATATTTATGGTTGAGTATCAACCATTCCAATGCTCGTTGGACGGCAGTTCGACGCACCAACAGAGGAGTTCGCTTGTAATCGTCTTCAGTGGGCTGGCCAGGACCGGTAAACAATATTGCCAGAACTTCATCCAGCTCTGAGATGGGGGGGGGAAGCATATCGTAAATCTTGAGTACAGGCGACTCAAAAGCGATGAGATGAGCGTTCATTCGCTTTAATCCAGAACCAGATACATGAGCGTAACAAAGAGATGTTCGCACCCTGGCTACAAGAAGCTGCTCAACCCATGTCAGTTCCTTGAGGACGTTCGGTACCTCGCCCAGCCAAAATCCATTTGCCAGAGCGTTGGTGGGAATGACGCCTTTGAGAACTGCTGTACGACAGCCAGAGCATACGTGCTCGCATGATGGGTCGAGGACAGGTCCTGGCAGGTCCTTGATAGGGTCAGAGGAGGTCAGCCTTTCGGTTCTCGTCACGTCAGGGACAGCGAGGATGCCTACTAGTCCTTTGAGACCCTTGAGTGGCCTCATATCGGACAATGGATGCAGGAGACCGCACACTGCGCAGCCAGCTTCACTGATGGCAGCAGAGCTGCCAGCTGAGCAGAACTTTTCAATCACATCTCGTGTCAACTCTGGACTGAGCGGGGGGGGAGGGAACTCGCACCCATCATCTGGGCCAGGCAGGTCATCCTCTAAAGTCACCTTTGCACAGGTCGTGTCTGCACGATAGTTGCGACGGGGAGCAGCATCAACGCGTGGTTCGCATTTATCAGACGTTGTGTTATCTTGGCTGGACACACTTTTGGGACATGGCATGATAGGCTCTGCAGCAGCAGCGGAGTCTGCGGAACCAAGTTCACGGTTCAAATGCGAACGAAGCGATCGAGCGGCTGTTCGACGAGCAGAGTTTTTAGCTTGACGACCAGGTTCGGCAAGGAATACTGAACAAAAATAGGCACATTGGGAGCAACTGTGCTCTTCGAGACTTTCAAGTGAACTTGTGCTGTTGAACTGGCGATCCAGCACAATTCCATGAGCACGAGCAATTTTACGTACGTTTGTTACAGATATATGCTTAGCCAGCAACCCGAGAGGAACTCTGGCGTGAACAAATCCTCCACTTGTCGGGAAAGAGATAAGACCTGTATCAGATACGTGAGCGACAAATTTGAAGATAGTATTCGGAGGGAAACTATCAGGGCCTGCATCAACAAAAGGTAGAATTTCATGAGGAAGAAACGAAAAAGATTTACCGCCACCCAACTGGGTTTTAGGGGCACGCGACGTCGATGCGACTTTTTTATGAACTGGGGGAACACGGTAAATGAGATGTGAGGAACCTACAGGTAAAGTACAGCGCAGACAATACTCAAGCGTAAAAACTACGGTGCGCATGCGATATGCTGTTGCGAGGTCGGGCCAATGTGCAGGCATGGCGTAACCACTCTCGTATACACGGAAGGCGAAGCCAACACCGCAATACGTCTGTCGAATAGTGCTTTTAGAAACAGGGTCACATAGACGGTGCATAGTCATATAAAATTCGTGGCGTAGCAAAAAGGGCCTTGATAGTTGGATTGAAAGACGTCTAATACGCACAGCAGGGCTGCGAATGCACGTGAACCGAAACAGGCGTATCCAACAGCTAGGAAGACCGTAACGACGACGCGGAAGAGGTACTGGAAAGCGGTACGTAACAGCGTCTGCTAATGCCTTGAGGGAATTTGTCACGAGTGCAAGCAAGTGGCGAAGGAGGGCCAATTGTGATCTAACATGCAAGCAAACATTTGGATAACCAAAATAAGGAAGATTGTTCAGTGACCGAGGAGGTGCATAGGTTGCACAAGACAAGGCAACATTAAGGTGATGTACGGCATTCACCAGGATGGGATCGAGGATGGTACGGCGAGAGCATTGCTCTGAGTCATAAGTAGAGCATCGCTCTAGGGGAATGGGAGAGCAATGCTCTGGGTACAGGAAGAAGCCATTGTGCTGCAGAATGCAATCACGTAGCCCGACGAAATTGACCAACCCAACCCTGGTAGGTAGAGGTCGATACCCGTGTCTGTGGCAAACATCAGCAAAAAAAAAAAAAGCATAAATAGAAGACCGAGTTCCACGCACGATTTGGGCAGGGAGTCTGAAGCGTATCGAAGGAAAAGCAAGTTACAGGAAAGCAAGACGAAGAGTCGAGCAATGAATACAGGAGAGAATCTCATGGTAGAGTTTTGCGAGTGAGAGATATGATCGATAAAAGCTCAACCGTTAAAACGAACCGTGTGAACAAATTACATAACGGGCAGTACAGACGGACAACCCGACCAACTGTGAGAAAGCATAAACACGATGTGTGAGCATAAACACGATTATGTACACAGACACTGCGATGGCAGTTCAACTTACTAATACAGTAACCTTCTGGAAGGGATAAACAACTATAACAGGAAATGAGAACCATTAAAAGGCGACGCTCCAGGTCCACGGACAGATATCAGAGCCTTTGAAAAGTTCACTTGCATATTATGGTTCAGACCACGCCAACAACAGCAACGACGAGCGTATCGGAGCAACATACGAATGAATACACTGACAGCCTCCGTAAGCCGAACTTACCGACTAATAAGGTGAACAAATTAATTGATAGATTCTACTGCAGTCGAGCTAGCCGCGTATATCGAAGAGCACAAGCGACGAGCGAAGAAGGCAGCCGAAGAGGCGCAGAGACAAAGAGATGAGGAGCAGATGATGGAAATGGATCAGGAAACCAAGGAATACGAAGGTAAGTAAACAAGGTCGCACGAACGGCGGTGATTCATTCATAGCACGTTGCAGACGAAATGACAAGGGCAGCGTTCGACCACGACTTCTGGGACTGGTACAACGAATTTATGTCTGATCGAGAGCCTAGCGACGGATACGCATCGTCATCCGAGGGCGAGTATATCAGGGAAGGTGAGTTGGGCTGAATTTACACAGAGCAAGAGAGACATGACAAAAAAATGCAAACAGTCCTCCTCGAGAAAGACCTGCAGCTCGAGAGAGAGATGATAGGTACGTGAGATCCTATTAGTGTTATTTAAACACCCACAACTTGTATACACAGCGTCCGAAGTTCAAGAGGGGACCGCGGAAGCGGAAGGTTACATAGCCGAAGAGACAGTTCTGTTGTCCCAGATAGATGCGGTACAAGAGGAGTAACGTGCGTTCGGTCGTTTCGTGTATCTAATAATTCTTATTTCATCCTCGTATATTCCGAGCGATGCTTGGTATGGCGCCTCTGTGTGAACACGTATATTACTTCCAAAAATACAAAAGACAGTTTGACAATTTCGAAATCATGTATTATTTCGAAAATACACGGATAAGTTTCGTGGTACATGTGAGCAGGTGTGTGATACTAAACATTTGATATACGATACGAAACACGGTGCTACGTGCAAACGACACCAAGAAAGACATGCCGGACTGTGTAATTCAAACGAAGAGAATAAGTTTAAGAATAGGTGGCAAAATCTCATCACGTACCGCGAGTCAGTGTCTACATCCGAGAGTCGAAGTCGGGACCATGACGGGCCTTCTTGCGTGCCGAAACATCCTGTGTGCGAGAGCCACTGCGAGTACGCTTCTGCGATGTTTCTGGACGACTGGAGCGAACGTGTATAGCATCCTCGTCCGATTCCTCCTCATCGTCACCGTCGTCGCTTCTGCTACCATCAACTCCTCCATCGTCGTTGGCATCCCGGTCGGAATCGTCACCCCGATCCTCACTGTTGCCTCCACCATCGCTGTCATCGTCCTTGCCGCTGTCTCCATCTCCATCGCTGTCATCATCGGCATCGTTCATGCTCATGTTCTCGCTGTCGACATCATCCTCATCGTCATCGTCGCTGTCGTCATCGCCGTCGTCTTCATCGTCCTCCCTAGTTTCGTCCACTGCAAAGAGGGCACCGAGAAACACGGGGTCGATGTTAAATCCCAAAGACTCCGCCGCCTTGATGTCTCCATATACATAGCCATGTCGATAAGGAAAATCTGAGCAACAACAGTAGTAGATAAGATGTAAGGGCAAAGGAAAGGAACCAGCGCACCATATTCAACTGGCTCGCTGTTCGGCTGGATAACGTACGTCGGACCGTGCCAGGCAAAAGATCCTGGGGCATCTCCAGGGGCGACGTCAGCGTAAATGGACGAAGCAGGTCCGCCGCGAATACAATCAAAGACTGCCGCCGCAACAGATGACACAGTCCTGCTTGTATCGACACCTTTGACGTTCCGCTTCACCGCCAGCTCTTTGTAGCGGACAAGCAGGCGGGCATGATGCGCGAGGAACTCGGAATAGATGAGTTCAAAAGCATCGAGACCAGTCAAGGTTCCGGATGGTCCAACAAACTTATACCTCGAAAAAACATGGTACAGGAGGTCGCGTGCCCTGGACCTGTTTTTAATGGAGGCCTCAAACCCACGTATGTCGTTGGAGTAATCCCATCCGACGAGAGCGCTGACGAGCTCGAAGTAGATGCACAAGTAGATAACGGTCAGGAAACCGTCCCATGTTGAAATATCCGGCATATGCGGGCTACCTGTTGTACATGAGCCATCGAACCGATAAACGCATAATGGATGTACGTACTCTCAGGAGGATCTGCAAAGAGTTTGAGCTGGAAGAACACTAGTAGCCGCATCAGAACCGAATGTGACGCATGGAAATGATCCGTGTTGGTGTAGCTGGCAGCACCAATAAAATGGTGATATGTCCCAACGACGCTGTCGGAGATGGTCGCGACAGCAATGGCGTGACCTCCGGAACAAATGGCCGGTTCCGGGGTAACGACGCAGTGGGGTAGACTTGGACGCATGATCCTTGAAAGGTCAACAACGTTAACACTGATCATAAAAATATTAATAATTTACGAAGCTTACAGGAGCGTGCCCGGATGAAGAACGATGACATATACGTCCCACAAATCCTCATTTGATTCGTCCAGCTCGAACTTGGTCATTACTTCAGGTTGCATAAACACGCGGAAGTCACCATCTTTGGGAACGGCAATGTACCAAAACTTGATACCGGTTTCGACTCTGAGGAACGTCAGCAGGCCGTTAGCATCGAAGTGCCAGAAGTGGTTGGCGGATCCGGTCGAAGCGATGGCCCAGCGCATATGCGGGACAGGATACAGTTCTGTGTAGCGGCAATACGCTTCACCCTGTACCTGCCTCCACACAGCCCAGTCGCTAGAGAACGGGAGGTTAGGGTACATGTCGTAGGCTGACGGGAGATGCAAAGCGCTAAGCGCCGGCGGATTTGGCAGCCGAGAAGCTTTGAGTAGGTCTAATACTGTCCCCTTCCGAGTCCGTGGACCGTTGACAATGGAAAAGTCTGACGAGGAATCGTCAATAGCAATGCAGAACACCATAAGAA
Source organism: Lyophyllum shimeji (assembly GCA_026008595.1). Classification (NCBI taxonomy): domain Eukaryota; kingdom Fungi; phylum Basidiomycota; class Agaricomycetes; order Agaricales; family Lyophyllaceae; genus Lyophyllum; species Lyophyllum shimeji. The sequence continues at coordinate 1,164,420 of BRPK01000012.1, read as the reverse complement.
AACAAACCTACCGTGTATAGTTGTCGGCTCGTCCAGCCTACAAAATTCACTGAACGTCGCTGGAGTAAAGCCGGCGTCGACGTGTGGCTGGTCTACAACGACGATACAAGCATGGGACCGCAAAATGTCCATAACGTCTGCAGGCCCTAGGGACACGTACTCGCCGTGGGTGATTTGCCTGATGGGAGCAGGCCGAGAGGCACTCCGTCGGACTGCAGAGTCTAAATCGTAGAACCACTTGATGTCGGTGGGGAGCTGGAAGCAACAACATGCGATACGTAGAGGGGGATAGCGTGAATACAAAAGTGGAGACTGATAAGAGGACGAATAATACGCACGTGAAACTTGGGCATCCAGGTATAAAACACGGAGGATCCTGCCAGAGGGTACGAAACTCTGACATCGCCGGTAGTGAAGCCAGTGTCTGGATTAACATCCAAACGCTGGTCACTTATTTCGTTATCCTGACAAAAAATGCGGTTTAACCACGTATGTTAACGAATGCAAAGCAACAGAGAAACGCACCGAGTCCTCCAGCGTCAGGTCGATAAAAGTGGGTTTACGAGGAACTTTCGGGATACCAGGAGCGGTCTCCTTCTTAATTATTTTTGCCCGGCGTTTGAGTGGTTTGCTGAGACTAGAGGAGTAAGAAGGCTTAGGGGCGCTGCGTTCGCCCTTCTTCGACCCACGTGTGACAGGCTTAGTGGACGGAACAGGTCGTTTGACCACTGCCGGCAATGAAGGGGACCGAGAAGGAGGAGCATCTGTCAGATCTGAGGACATATCAACATCAGAACCCGCGCCCACGGCAGACGCAGGTAACGCTTCGTCTAGCGAGGTAGCATCTGGTTCAGGTGAACGATGCCGTAAATCAGAAGCAGGCAGCAAGGCTGTGTCGCCAGCGGTGACGGGTGATGCAGGACATCCACTAGTACCAACTATCCCGCCGGAAGGTTCGTCAGAGGGACCGTCGGAAGGCCGAAGAGGTGTAACGCCATCAGCGGGAGCGAGTGCCGCTGTGACCTCCGCACGCTCTGAAGACTCTGAAGTCGGGATATCAAAAAAAGGAGTACGGGTGAATGAAACGGGGCTTTGTCGTCGACTCACCGGCCTGAGTGGAAGGATTTTCGACTGAAGGGGCAAGAACTGTGCCCGCGGTCGCACTAGATCCTTGTACGAGAGGATTGAGGACAGAAACAATTTCGTCCGGTGGACCGCAAGAGGCAGACGGGCCGTCCTCGTTATCGGAGTCGATGTCAGCCAAGCCTGAGGTTGAGGCAGTAGGGGCTCGGAGCAACGACTTGTCTTTGGTGAGCGTGAACCAGGCAGATGTCGCTCCACCCAGAACGGGCTCCAGATCTGACAGAGCGACTCGAAGCTCTGCAAGGACGTCCCCTCCCTTCGTAGCGGCAAACAACACCTTCCAAATAGCGGTATCGGCAGCCACGACAGAGGGTGGCCGGACGATTGAGCCGAACTGCGACCACGACTGAAGGATAGCAGCCTTCCCAACGAATTGATCATATGATCGGGGCAGAAGCAGCATTAATGGTGACACCGCAAGGGCTAGAAAGAGCGTCCTATGCATGATAGTACTGCAGCCCTGAGTTCCTGTGCCATACTCAGACCGAATGTGCTCCATCTGTTCGTGGTCGTCACTGGCGGAACTCACATGTGAGGACGAGTGCTAGACAAGAATACTGTCGATAAGCCGGCTGCTTACCTGGAAGATGTTATAAATTCCTCAATAAGACGTGTCTCAGATGGTAGGTACACATTGCCTCGAAGAAGGTACGCCAGATGCAAAGCTGCCGAAGAAAGATTGATAACAGTATGGGTCAATCGACTCTTATGCACGCTTTTCGCAAAATGAGCGTATAGGGTCATGAGAGGATTACTGGAGGACGTTGACAGTGGCGTGGTAGGAGTAGCCGTTTTCATTTTCTTTGCGAGAGCCTTGTCCCGAGCGGCTAGATCTTTGCTGGAACGCTTGATAATCTTCTGCAAGTCGTTCAGATCCTCAAACGGCTGAAATCGTCCAGTGAGAGGTGTACAAGAAAATAATCAAGCACAAGACATATGACAGACCGTTTTAGTATGTTTGGAGACAACAGGAAGATCAGGACCAGGGCTAAAGACCCGCATAGCAGCCCCTCGCCGAGAGAGCTCCAGGTCGAGCAACCGATAAGCCATCAGAGTCTTATACAAGCTTTCAATCGCTTGGTCGGGGGAAGCGCACGTAATAGGACGACCGCGCATTTGCTCAGCAAACAGGGAATACTGGTCCTCGCGGACGGCGGGAATGTTCCTCTTCTCCAGTTCCATCAGCTTGGAAGCCAGGGCCTGCAGAGCAAGAACATGAAATCGATGAGAATCAAAGAAGAAGAAATGAACACGCACATATACAGGCGAGTCGGGACCGAGGAGAGCGAGCAGGTCGACCACACGACAGATAGATTCCGTACTCCATGGATAAGACGCGAATACCGCGTTATTAACCCTAACGTGCTGAACTGCAGGCGCCAAAGACATCAGGGACAGGGTGGTAAACAGGATCGCAGATGATCAACCGTGAGATTCAGAGCGAGCAACAACTGATAGCACGAAGAAGCCACGAATCGAATAGCTGACGATTACGTAATCCACGGTACAGACATCGTACTTTGGGCGAACGGTCGCAGCAAGATAATTAAATTGCTCAATCGGCACACGGGATCGTGAATAGCCATTGATTACATAATCCATAGTACAGACACCATCGGCTCACCCGGCACGTCTTGACACAAGACTGATGTATCTCATTTACTTGGGGCGAAAGGTCGTAGCAATATGATTGAATTGCACGTTCGGCACACGCGATATTGCAACAAGACGAAGGTTAACGAAATAGGGAGGGCGTGTAAAACCACGCAGCAAGAAATTCCTCAAGCAGCTCGACATACCACCTTTCAGGCCTTGCCCTTGCCCTTATTGCCAGCCAAGACTGCAGTACCGGAGCTTCCGTTGCCGGTCGCAACGCGAGAGGAAGGAGTATTCAATACGATGACAAACAGGACATTGGTTGAGAGATATCTAACAATAAATGGTCAGGCGCAAAAGACAGATAGACAGATGCCACTGACCTCTGCGCGTTGGGATTAGTCCGGTCCAAAGTGTACCAATTGGTGGAGTAGCCCACGGTAACGACGGAAAGAGGGGGCAAGTCCGACCGGTTATTCATATAGAGCCTCCAGCTCGGGAGGTCATCGAAATCACCAGGGTCGAAACGGAAAGGCCGGCCCGTCTCAGCACGGCCATCGTATATGGGGACTGTCCAACAAATCAGTTACGAGATAAAAGCATCAACATGATAGGAAGCAGACGCACCAACATCGTCGTATTCTAAGACCGCCTTCGTAGCAGTGCTGCTAGCAAAGGTTGTGGCGACAGGCACCGCATCCACGGCGAATAGATCACTGTGGTCGTCAAGGTCAGGTCGCGGCTGCTCTTTGGGGATAGCATATCCGCTGTCTAGATAGAGTGATTAATTAGGGCCAAGCAACAAGCACCAAGGCATAAACGTACTATGAGATAACGTGGCACGTTTACCCTGACCACGAGTCACAAACGCGAGCCCTCCTTTGGAATAAGTGCCCTTGACACCGGTGGCAGGCAACTGCAAAACCTGGAAGATCGCTGCCATATCGCGCACAATTTCCTGGCGGAATGGAAAGATGCTAATCCGGTGTTGAAGAAATTTGTCTGAATCGAGGCTACTAGAGCCTGCCAAGACACCGGGACCGACGAGGTCGCAGCTGGAGACCACACCGTTCATGAGGCAGGTTGCGTAGGCGCCACCACGTTTCAGTGTGAGGCGACGATAAGAGGAAGCGAGGAGAGACGGATCAACACGCGCCATATTGACATAAAACCCATGTTTATCGAATAACAGAGCACGGAAAAGAGACCTGAACCAGATTCGAGAGTGAATAAAGAGAATACCAATGCGATCAGACCGTGTGAAGGGTAAAGAAGGCACAGAAGACGTACTCGAGGTTTTCGTCAGACATATACTTTTGAAGGACCGTGATACGGACAGTGTTACGGGGTTCCGATCCCAAATGTTTATCGTAACCATATGGCTCGATGAATGCTCTCTTTCTGGAAAATTTAAATTATTAGAACTCAGGAAAAAAAAAAAAGTGGTAGAAGGTCAAGAAGAGCAACAAAAGCGAGAAAAAAAGAAGAAAAAAAAAAAGAGGACAAAGAACTTAGCGTACGCGAGGAACGGAAGGTCCGCATACGCGCCCTCCATAAGGGGATCCTGTAGCTTGCTATCCATTACCGGCAGATCGATGACGTTTAGCTCCACACCGTCACTACTACTCAAGAGGTATCAGTCAGTGCTCAGTATAAGAGAGATGCAGACGGCTTACTCTTCAACCTTGGGTACGTTGGGGACACCAGCTGGCCCTGGTTTACCTTCGGAACTGCATGAGAGAGAGAAGTGCGGATGAGAATCCGACGTCACATACGGTAAAGAAAAACAGAATAGAAAGCAGAAGTGACAGCATACACACCTGGATACGGAACCAACGACAGGATTGACACCATGTGATGAGCAGACGTTCGGCTCTTCCTCATCATGTTCGTCTTCAATGACCAACTTTTTAGCGCGTCGAGCAGAAACGACAGGGGGAGTCGGAGTGTTGCGTAACAGGCGACCATTCCCTTTCAAAGCAGTCCGTTTGCGAGCTGCATTAGACGCGTCCGAATGACCAGCATCGTCAAGGTCGGTGTCTGGGACGACAAACCCGTCAAGGACGTATCCAGAGGACACGGTGCCTTCGTAAGTCTGTGAATCGGAACCGTCTTCGCCACCTGCATTGTCGACAGCCTCGTTGTTGACAAAGATACTTTGAGACAGCCTACGGACGAAATATAGTCAGAATAAAAAAGTGATATGCAGTACAAGCACAAACTCAGTGACAGTAGGGAGCTCGTCATCATCGTCAGATGACAAGGAGATGGGCGAATATGCCACAGCCCTCTGCTTGGGCCGCGGATTGACCTTGAACTTAGGCGCCTCGGCAAGCGCATGGTCCCCAGGCTCTTGCTTGACGGTTAATCGGCTTGAATACGAAGATTTGGGGCCTGAAGCTATGATGGTTTTGGCAGCCAACGCAGCTGCAGCCTTGGCAGAAGGAACTCGGGTACGACTTCGGGAAGCAACGCGCAGCAAGAGAAAAGGAAGAGCAGGTGTCAGGGTAGAAGGGATAGAGGAAAATAGACAAAAACTGACGATGAACGCCCGACAGGCGACGAGGGTGGGTCCTCGGCAGTGAGGCTTGCCATAGCCTGTCTGCGTGACCCGAATGAAGGGGTAAACATCAAATGAGGGTCGTGGAGCCACAAATTGCCTACACGACAGCGGTCCCAGGAGTCGTTGCCACGACCTGTTTCTTCTTTGGAGAGGGTGTAGACGGAGCAGACCTGGAGGAAAAAAATGTAAGAGAAAACCGGATCAGAACAATTCACAAAACACATACACGTCGTCCATCAGAGGCAGCTTGCGCTTAGTGGGGCTCGGTGGCTGGTCGATAGGATCGACGCGCCCGGAAGACGAAGCGGCGAGAGCGGTCTTGAAAATACTAGCAGAATAAAAAAATACCCATAAATTAATCAGGAATGAACCGGTACAGCAATGTCAGCATAACTGACGCGGCAATCTTGTCGTTTGACCTGTGGAAAAAAAAACAAAATAAGGATGTCAGATGTGAATAAGGAAAGGAGAACAGGACAACGCTCACAAGCTCTCGAACTGGGCATCAAGGGGACGTGGAGCAGAGGTGGACACTTTGGAGCTTTTGCGAGGAGCCATAGTAGGGGACGACAGATAGAGGGAGAAAGATATAGAGAGAGAGAGAGAGAGAGAGAGAGAGCGAGAAGGCGAAAGAGCGTTTTAAAAGCCAAAGAATATGAATGAGGCGAGCACAGAAGAAAAAAAATGAAATTAGAGCCTGATGGGATAAACCTCGCTGCATGCAGCGATTGCGAATCAAACATAGAATGCACAGGCTCGGAAGATAACGGAGCCAAACCATCCAATGAGAGGAGACCGCCACGAAGGAGGATGCGATAGAGCGCAAATGCCATTGGTAACGGCGCAACAGGTGGATAGGAAGGCAGCCAATAAAGAAGCAGAAAGATACCAAACGGAAGAGAAGTACCAGGAATGTAAGAGAAGACGCCGCGTTGAAACGCTCGCGCGGATTTAAACAGGCAGGATGGTCAGCAGCTCCGCGGAGGTCAGCTCAACCATCCAGAGAGGAAAAAGAGGTGAGCGAAAAGGGAAGAACAACGACGGATGAACGGTCGGGCAGAGCAGGAACAACGACTTCGCATGGACTGTACGACCTAACTCGGAAAGAACGCAGAGTACAGCAGACGGAATGATCACATAATGCGTCAGGCAGCAACGCACAAGCAATTGAACAGACGCCCCAGCCTTTTACCAGCAGACGCGCATAAACCGCCAGAACCGACCATGGAAACCGGCTACGACAAAGAGCAAGCAAGTGAGTAAGGGTTGCAAAAGTTAAAAACAGCAACTGACGCAAATATGCAGAGAAGACAATCGAACGCTTAATGGAGGAGGGTAAAGCAGAAGATGAAAAATGTCTACACGAACTGCTCAAAGTATAAAATCAAATCCATAACAAACCACGTTATTGAACGAAGCGTACAGGAGCCCGAGTGGTTAGACAGCGTCAGAATCAAAGAAATCGTGAAAGACAAAGCTTTCAGTCTCGTTTACGCGGACGACAAAGGCCACGCAACGGACGAAGAGTGTATATTCACAGTTTACGGAGCGTTATCGAAGAAGGACCTTCCACCGTTAAAACTGGCAGTCAAACAACTGTACGTACAGGAGAATCGATGATTTCAGCGATACTGACGTAGCAAATTTTCATAAAGGGATCAAAGCAAACTCAGATTCTTGAAGCAGTCAATTCGTCTCGATGGCCTAGGAATGACTCAATTTCGGGACGCTGTAGACGCTGCGGCAGCCGTGTGTGACCTGTTCGATAGGGTATTCGAAGAGGGTGCACTGGAACGTTGGAAAGACGGCCTTCTTGGGGACGAAGAGAAACTCCTGGACATGTCGAATAAGCTCGTCACTCACGTCAACGACGCAATTGGACAGCAACACATTCCATTCGACTCTGGTATCGACCCATTGGGTGTAATGGACAGCCTTCTGCAAAAAGGATACATTCGGACGGAAGATAATATGGTACAGTATTCGGAGGGGAAAAGAGGGCCGGACGGGAAGCGAAGGTGACGTTTTTTTTTTTTTTTATCCTTACCGATACAACCGATTCACTACAAAAAGCAGGTACGAAAAGATTGGGCCCCAAGCGTTCAGAATAGGAGACATCGTAGCGGCGCAGGTGTCATTCAAGGCTATAGTGCTGAAGGATGGCAGAACGAAAAGGAGCAGAATGATAGTGGTGTTGCGGTCGTTGACACTACTAGCCAAAAGCTTCAATTTTAGGAAGGTCAGGAACAGGACGAGCATTGTGACAGCGCGACACTGACCAGCATGAAATTGCCACCGGTAAAACAGGAAACCGAAGTGGATAGCTCGAAGGCGACAGTCACGCTCAAGAGGAAGCTCAGGTCGCTGGAGGACGTGGAGGTATACGACGTAAGAAAGCGTATGAATGAGATGGCAGTAGACAGCGAAGAGTAAAGCGTTACACCCACAACCCAGCACTGCTGCGCCGCTGTTTATATACAACAACACAAGTTTCGTCAATATGTAAGCGCAAAACATTACATAAGCGACAGTACAGACTGAAGAAAACGAGGCGCATGGGCCCGAAACATCGGACACGTGGATGCTTACCCGGGCACGGGGATGTGTCGCAGGTCACGTCATGCGGATATCCAGCGGTATGAAATGAAGCCGGTTGCCGGTCACATGGCTTCATTTTTTGAGGACAAGCTATAAATAGATTTGAAAAATCCCCCCCCAACGAAAAGGTATAACCTCGATCTATAAATAGATCTCGGAACTCAGCTGGTTGCATGCCGCACTGTGCGGCTTCATTTCAAGGGGCATGGAGGCAATAGGATTGTGATAAGATAAGATGGTTTAACTGGTTGATCAACACACTACCACGTTCGGCTACAATCACTGACCGAAGCCTCCTCCCATGTCATCTCCTTCACTGGCTCGTGCATTCATCTTCGCCGTGGTTTCGCACGCCGACTAGTGCAAGTTCAACGCCAAGGCAATTCTGGAAAGTAAACGTTTCCCTGAAAAGGGGGTGGATCGTTCAAGCCTGCCTGTAAGTGGGTTCGTAGTGTTGTGCCTTCATCGTGCACCATCGTTCAGATGCCCCTCTTTGCCCACACCCACAGGGAACGGCGTCCTCGCCGAGCTCAGATGCGACCTACTGAATCGACAAGTTTGATCGCAGAACTTGACGCGTTGAGCACGAAGGTTCATACGAATGGCTGTCATGAGGACCATCCTGTCACAGTGAGGGAAATATTTGACCGCGTCAAGCCCGGTCCGGGACACCTATCAACCTTCTTCCCCCGGACTATTGAAGAGCGGGCCAGGCTGCCCCTCAGCTTATGGGAGGCTGCATTATCCACATCACAAATTCGACCCTATTCGCAGTCGTTCATCGCACTGGATTATCGGCCTTCTCTCTTGACAATGACCCACTCCGTAACATTCAGCAACCCACTTGCACTGCCTGGACTTCACCTCGTACATCATTCAGACGGCCTGCATCCTCAGGAGTCCCCGCACCAAGCCCCTTTTCGTACGCTATAAAGGCGTGCCTCCGATGGCGTTAACCAGTAAATTCACACCTCTCTAAATCACCCTTCCGGCAGCATCCAACCGTTCGCACAGCTGATCACCACATTCTCCCACATTCGTCAAACTTTCGCGATCTTTCACCATGAAGTTTCAATATGTCATCGCCTGTGTGTTGCTCGGAGTGGCCGTCGCTGAGAACGCCGCTACACCGTCTGAGCACGATGCTCACGACGTGCACACGGGTGGCCTTGACATCGACTTCGAGGTAGGGTAATATATTCCTTCAAGTCATAAAATGACTAACATCACTCTTTCCCCAGGCCGGCGCTGCTGCCGATCTTGAAGCAAGGTGGAATGATGGCGGCAAGTGGAGTCACAAGTTCAAGTGCCCAAAGCGCTGGGACTCTTGCCCGTTCTACCGCAACCCAAAGTCGGAGTGCTCGTGGGCGAACAACGTGATTGGCAATTTCTTCGACTGCCCGAAGTTCGACACGGTGCCGCTCTACTCCCTTGTCAACTACAGAACGTGGGACCGGTTCTACACCACAAACCCGTGGGAGCGCAACCAGGCCATCTGGAACTGGGGCTACAAGAGCGAGGGTGTTGCGGGGTACATTTTCCCAAACCAGTGGTGTGGCGGTGTGCCCCTCTTCCGCCTTTACTGCTGGCGCTCGCAGCAGCATTTCTATACTACGTCGTGGGAGGAGAAGCAGAAAGCTGAGGATTTGGGTTATGTCGACCAGGGGATTACGGGATTCATTTTCCTTCCTTGAGCAATGAATTTGTACTTTTTCCTTCCCCTTCATAATGTACCCATACATCAATTATCCATCATGTCATACGCTATTATTCAAGTATATAATAAGGCAGACGCTCTCGTGTCCGCAGAGCGTGCGCAATAGGGAAAGGAGAGTGTGATTTGAGTACTTGTGCCGAAGACATTGACCGGGCCGCTTCAAACCGCCGAAATGAGGCGGGCAGCCGAAGTCCCTGAAGGTGAGACTAACGACTACCCCGCGTGTCAGACCCAAAGGTACGTGGTACGCAGATCTGCCGAACTCGTCGAGAGGCGGGTGGGAGGGTCGACGAGTATGGGCGGGCGCGGCTGAGAAGGAGTGCCTTCAAAGCCGCGCACGCATCGCCGAAGGGGCTAGAGCTTAGTCAGCCCTTCGGCGGCAGATCTCAAGTTCAGCTCTGCCTTATCTAACACTGGGGCTAGCCGGCTTCGCACGTAGCCCCAGCTCACAATAAGGCAGACGCTCTCGTGTCCGCAGAGCGTGCGCAATAGGGAAAGGAGAGTGTGATTTGAGTACTTGTGCCGAAGAGATTGACCGGGCCGCTTCAAACCGCCGAAATGAGGCGGGCAGGGAGAAGCGGGGGCCCCAGCGAATCTCTGTATGCGGGCAGCCGAAGTCCCTGGAGTTGAGACTAACGACTACCCACGCAGAGCATAGCTCAACCGTCGGTCGAACGTTCCCGGCAAGCTATGGGAGGCAACAAGTACATTTGAAGTAGGTAATAACAGGGGAGGGTAGAGGTCCGTGCACTGGCAGGCCTGTCAAGAGAAACGATGTAAAAGTCCGGGGGGAATGGGGTCCATACGAGGCCGTAAGTCAAATGGAGAGAGGGTTCAGAGAAGTCTGTCCAGAGGTGCGAGCATGGCTGGTCCGTAAAGGGGAAGTGGGAGGACGTCTAGTAAAAAGGAACCTGGAAGTAGTCCGGTACAGTCCGAAACGTAGATGAGGAAGTAAGAGTTCCGAGATCTATTTTAATAGATTGAGGTTATACCATTTCGTTTGGGTGGGGAAATTTTGCAAATTTTTCAAATCTATTTATAGCTTGTCTTCAAAAAATGAAGCCATGTGACCGGCAACCGGCTATCCGCATATCCGCATACCATTTCGTTTGGGTGGGGAAATTTTGCAAATTTTTCAAATCTATTTATAGCTTGTCTTCAAAAAATGAAGCCATGTGACTGGTAACCGGCTGTCCGGTTTTGGGCCCGTGCGCCTCATTTTGCCGGAATTCGTTGAGTCTATACCGTCGATTATGTAATGCTTTGCAGTTATATATTGATAAAACTTGTATTGTTATATATAACTTGTTGTATGGGCCGTTGCGTTGCACGGCAGACCCGAGTTCTTGGGATAGAAGGTTGGACGTTGAGATACGAAGACAATCAATGTGAGAGCAAGTTTGATGCGTGGGGATTGGAGGATTTGGATTGATGCTCAGATGTATGGCTCTGCTGGATGGACCCTGCGGTTTGTCGTGTGGACTGACGCCACCGAACCACGTCATGAGGACGTCCCACTCAGCACGCCTAACAGCAAGAGCACTTCCGGAAATTCGAACATTGCTCAGACCAGTGAGGGGTGTGGCTGCACAGGCACTGAGTGGAGGCCTCATGTTAGCGGGTTTGTGCAGGGTGAACAATGAAGCATATGGTACAACAGAGGTCGGCAACGTCGATGACAGTGCGAGCGTCCCGTCAACACGCGTGGTCGTCTCGTGCTTCGGCGCGCCAGTTTTTGCTATCGCTTAGATTGCACTGACCAAAAAGACAATTCCGACCTCGTCATCGTCATCACCGTCCGCACTGCTGTCACCAAAGCTGAGAAAGGCGGCTTCAAAGACACCTCTCCCGAGCTCCTCTCCCATGTCCTCTGCGCCGCCTACACCTAGTCGGGGCCCGACCCTGTCCTCATCGAGGACATCCGCGTCGGCCAGGTCCTCCCACCGGGCAACGGCGCCAACGGAGTCCGCATGGCCGCTGTCCATGCTGGCATCCCCATCTCGACCACCATCAACACTGTGAACCGCCAGTGCTTGTCTGCCCTCACTGCCGTCAACCAAATCACCATCCAGATTGCCGTCGGCCAGATTAACATCGGTATCAGTGGGTACTACGTGTCCCATTATTAATGCAAGATCCACACGGCTAACCTGGCCTTATCTACCTAGGTGCGGGCGTCGAGTCTATGACGCAAGGCTACGGGCCCCAAAGTATGCCGCCCGAATACGCCAAAGAGATCCTCGCGAACCTGATCGCAGAGGACTGCCTCCTCCCCATGGGCATCACCTCCAGAAATGTCACCACCGACTTTAACATCTCCTGCTTCGACCAAGACGCCTTCGCCGCCCTGTCCTTCCAAAGAGCCTCCTCTGCCTTCAAAGCGGGCAAATTCTGCAACGAAATTTTACCTGTTAGGACGAAGGCGACAGATCCGAAGAGCGGGAAGACGCTGGAGATCATGGTGGATCATGATGATGGCGTGTGACGGCGGAGGGCTTGGTGAAGCTGAAGCTGGCGTTTTCGGATGCGGGGTCGACGCATGCGGGGAATGCGAGCCAGGTGTCAGATGAGGCGGCGGCGGTGCTCTTGGCGCGAAGGTCGACGGCGAAAAAATTGAGGTTGCCGATTGTCGGGAAGTTCGTGGCGGCGGTGGCGGTGGGCGTGCCCCCGAGAATCATGGGTATCAGGCCGGCGGTGGCGATCCTCAAGGTGCGTTCAAGTCTGACTCTTGCGGTTGTGACGGTACTGAGGCATGAACATGTAGGTTCTTGATAAGACCAGCCTGTCGAAGTCAGATATCGACTTTTATGAGATCAACGAGGCGTTTGCTAGTCAGGCGATCTACTGCATACGCCAGCTTGAAATATCGATGGATAAAGTGAACATTCATGGTGGTGCTATCGCCATCGGACACCCGCTCGGATGCAGTAAGTGACCTGTCATCTCTTTCCATTCAACCCTATCTTCATTCATTCCGGATCCTCACCACCTACGACACAATCGACGTAACTAACCTCATCCTCTCACTCCAACCAGCCGGCGTGCGCCAGATTGCCACAGGCCTCAACATCGCAAAATAGTATGGCTCACGCATGTTTGTCACTAGCATGTGTGTCGGGAGCGGCATGGGCATGGCTGCCGTGTTTGTGAACGAGCAGTGAGCAGGGCGAGGGACCGGGGTTGAGCTCGAAGAGGACCAGAATTGCTCGCTAGACTGTATATGTTGCACGAAGTTTGGGGTACTCGAAGTTTGGAGCGTTGAAGGGTTCAGTGGACGATGCCGCAGCGCCAACTAGGTTGTCGTTCAATTGACCCAATCCTGAATTCGTGGCTGCTGGGTGCCGTGCTCATGACTAGGACTCGTCATCATTGTTTGCATAGATATCTGCACTGTTGTACTATTGTGGACTTGTAAAAATGTTGTGCCCTGATTTTGGCTTGAGTCCCTGAGTCGAACAGAGTTCTCCATGAGGGTACACCCCATTTTTGGTAAAGGCTGAGCAGGATCAGTGGTTAACGAGATGTTGTGTGGCAGGAGCCGGATCCAAGGGCCGTCTGTGGAGTGCAAAGGGGATGTGCACCAAGCCAGGATTCTTAAGATAGACAATTATGGCAGCTGCAGTGCTGCAGTAGTCTCGCATCGCAGTTTCCATTAGGTACGGCGCTCTAGTGGAAAACTTTCTAGGAGTACAAATGTCTGTCTTGCCACGCAGTACCAGGAGTTTAGTAAAGTAAAGTTAAACGAACAAACGAACTGCGCGCTTTGAGTCCGAACAGCACCGGATCCCCCCCTCTCAACCACTGAGCCTCATGCACCCACCCCCGACACCAGCGTATCCGTAGAACCCGACTGTGGCGACGGCACCGTCGTACCTGGCGTGCCCGCAGATAACAGGTCGAGCCACCCAACACCGCCAGCGTCCTGCTGTGCATCCTCACCCACAGCAGTGCCAGCACCAGAAGCATTATCACTTTTCGACGGCGCGTCCGACGGTGGCTGAGGGTGAGAAGAACGGAGAGGGGGAGGGGCAGCTGATTGATGCGGAGGCCGGTGTAAGGGCGACCCTTGAACGCTCGCGGACTCACACGAAGCTGGCAAGGGGAGATCCAAAGTATATTAAAATATGTACGAGTAGATAAGCTAAGTGGCGCACCTGGCAAGGGGAGATCCAAAGAGAACAAGTCTAAGGAGCCCTTGCCTGGTGCGCGCACGGTATGTACGACGATCGGGTGGCTTGGTAAAACTGTACAGTACCTTGTAAAAACTGTATAGTAATGTGCGGCGCTCGTGGCGCAACGATGAACCGCGAATCCGGGATCCGACGGTGGAGGAACGGGGAGTCCGGCGGAACGAGCACGGAGGCCGGCGGGGGAAGTACGGAGGCCGGCGGGGAAAGTGCGGGGTCCGGCGGGATGAGCGGGTGGGATCCGGAAGTCCGCCGGGTCGAGTACATCTAGAAGTAAGTAAAGTATCGTAGTGAAGGGAAGAGAAATAGAAGGAAAAGGAGGGGAGAGGGACGTCCCCTTACATCACCCCCCCTCTAGGGTGCAGCGCCCCGATGCACCGGAGCGCGCGCGGCTCGCAGGGCCGCCGGGTCCACAAGGAGCATCCCACGGACCTGCTTGGGGGCGTCGGGTTGCCGGCGGTGGAACTCGCGGACCAGGTCGCGGGCATGCGCAACGTTCTCCACAGGCTCCCAGGAGGCGTCTTCATAGCCGTAGCCCTTCCACTTGACCTTGTACTGGAGCTTGCGGCGGAAGAAGCGGCTGTCCAGGATGTCCTCGACGTCGAACCACTCCTCGTCGTCGATCAACGTTGGAGGCGGAGGCGGACGAGCGCGACGGCCAGGGATCGGGTCCGGGGGAGCAAGCCGGAGCTTGACGGCGTTGAACACGGGGTGGAGGCGGCTCATGGAGCGGGGCAGGCGGAGCTTGTACGCGAGAGGGCCGACTTGGCGTTCGATGGTGTACGGTCCAAGATAGCGGTGCGAGAGCTTCTTGGAGGGACGCGTCGTCTGGATGTCCGAAGCGTCGAGGTATACACGATCGCCGGGCTTGTACTCCGGGGCCGGGATCCGGCGCTGGTCGTAGTACCGGGCCATGTCGTCCTTCGCCTTGGCTAGGGCCGCCTTCGCCTCCTCCTGGGCCAGCTTCATGCGCTCGAAGAACTCGTTCGCCGTCTCGTTGTTGGAGTTCAGCGGCCGAGGCTCAAAGCCCATGCGCGGGTTCCGCCCGGTGTCCAGCATGAACGGCGTGAACTTGGTGGCGGAGTGGACGTGGTTGTTGTACTGGAACTCCGCCTCTGGGAGGAGGTCATCCCAGTCGTCCTGCCGTTCGTTGCAGAAGACCCGGAGGTACTGCTCCAACTCCTGGTTGACGCGCTCCGTCTGACCGTCGGACTGAGGGTGGTACGCCGTGGAGGTGCTGAGCTTGATGCCGAGAAGGCGGTAAAGCTCCCGGGTGAACTCCGCAACGAACTGAGGTCCGCGGTCAGAGACGAACGCGTCCGGAAGCCCGTGCAGTTTCCACACGTGCTTGCGGTAGAGGTTTGCCGCGCCCATAGCCGTGCAGGTGGTGTGCGTCGGGATGAAGTGCGCACGCTTGCCTACGGAGTCCACCACAACCATGACCGCGTCGTAGCCGTGAGCCTCGGGGAGCTCGACGATGAAGTCCACGGACACGACGCTCCAGCGCCCCTCCGGAATGGGTAGCGGGTGTAGCTGGCCCATCGGGAGCTGCCTCCGGACCTTCGTCCGTTGGCAGAGGTCGCAGGTGCTGGTGTAGGAGCCGATGTACCGGGACATCTGCGGCCACCAGTAGCTCCGGGAGACGAGCTCCAGAGTTTTCCAGCGACCGGGATGCCCGGCAACACGGGAGTCATGGTGCTGCTCGACGATCCGGCGACGGAGCTCAGGGATGTTCGGGACGTAGATGCGGCCCCGGAACATGAGCACTCCCTGGTCCTCAGACCACTCTGCACTCCGGACAGACCGGACTCCGGAACGGGCGGACTTCAGCGCGGCGGCGGCCTTGGCGACGACGTCCTCCTGCGCACCTTCGCGGTTGCCTCGGCGGATGTCCCGCAGGATCTTGTCCTCCTCGCCGGCGGCGATGAGACCCTGCAGGGCACGGACGGCGAAGAACTCTGGCTTGAGCAACACGATGTCCGCATTGTCAGCACTACCGTCTCCGTGATCCGGTCGGCGCGAAAGTGCGTCAGGCTTGCCCATACTACGTCCAGGACGGTGGTGCAGCACGAAGTCGAAGTTGGCCAGGTACAGGGACCACCGGGCCTGCCGCCGATTGAGCTTCTTGGCGGTCAGGAAGTACTGGAGGTTCTTGTGGTCCGTGTAGATTTCGACCTTGTGCCGCGCACCTTCAAGGAAATGCCGCCACTCCTCGAGTGCGCGGATGATGGCAAGCATCTCCTTGTCGTGGATTTCGTAGTTCCGCTCGACGGCGTTCAGGCTTTTGGAGTAGAACGCGACCGGGTGCCATTTCTCGTCCTCCGGCGACTGCTGGGATAGCACCGCGCCCGTGGCGAAGTCTGAGCTATCGGCTTCGACCCGGAAGGGGCGGTCGTCGTCCGGGAAGATGAGGACGGGCTTGGAGGTAATGGCACGCTTGAGGGAGTCGAACGCGTCCTGCTGCCCGGACCCCCAGGTCCAGGCAACATCCTTAGCCGTGAGGTCGAAGAGCGGCCGAGCGTGGTGGGAGAAGTCGCGGATGAACCGCCGGTAGAAGTTGGTGAAGCCCAGGAAGGACTGTACCTCCTTCTTGTTCTTCGGAACCGGCCACTCCGCTACTCCGGCGACCTTCACCGGGTCCATCGACGCCGTTCCGTGCGAGATGATCAGGCCGAGATATTCAATCTCGGTCCTCTCGAACTCGCACTTCTCGGGCTTCAGGAACAGGCGATGTTCGCGGAGGCGGTCCAGGACGATGCGGGTGATGCGCCGGTGTTCCTCGAGAGTCTTCGTATAGATTAGAATATCATCGAGGTACACACAAACGACTCCCTGCGCTATGAGATCGCGGAAGATGTCGTTCATCATCGTCTGGAAGGTGGCGGGACTGTTGGTGAGTCCGAAGAACATGACCAGCGGCTCGAAGAGCCCGCGGTTCGTCCGGAACGCGGCCTTCCACTCATCGCCCTCCTTGATGCGGACATTGTTGTAGCCCCAACGGACGTCCAACTTGGTGAAATATCGCGCACCGCAGAGGTTATTGATGAGCTCGGAAATGAGGGGAAGGGGATAGCGGTTCTTCACCGTTATCGCGTTCAACGCTCGGTAGTCCTGAACTAGACGAAGGGAGCCGTCCTTCTTCTTAATGAAGAACACCGGGGACGCCATGGGAGACTTCGAGGGGCGGATGCGACCGGACTTGAGATTCTCCTCCAGGAACGCGTCTAGCTCGGCCTGCTCATTGGGGGCGAGCGGATAGACCTTGCACGAGCTAGGCGTGGAGCCGGGTTCGAGTTCGATAGCGTGGTCCCATTGCTTGCGCTCCGGGAGTTCATCGAAAGCGGCCTTGGAGAATACGTCCTCGAAGTCGTGGAGGTAATCGGGGACGGCGTCGCGGAAGTCCTTCGGCGCGGAATTGCGCGCGAAGGCCTCCGCTAGGCGTTGAGACGTCGTCTGGCTCGCGCGGATCTCCTCAGCAGCCGGGTAACCGAAGAGAGCCGTCGCAAGCAGTCGATCACCTTCCTCCATGGTGTCGGCTTCCCGGGAGTCCGGAACGGGGTCCGTCTCCGGGTTCGCCTCCGGCGGAGGGTCGTCCTCACAATCCGGATCCGGGTACAGCTCCGGAATGTCGTCCAGTTCAGGCTCGGGGGCAGGGACGCCGCTGGAGCGGCAGGCGCGGATAGCCGCACGGGTCTTATTCCGCGCCTTGCGCTCTACCTTTACCTCCTCTCGGCACGTCTGGCAGCGGGCCGGGCAGCGGCTCATGGATACGGTGCCGGCCGCCCAGTCGATCTCCGGGTTGTGCTCCTTGAGCCAGGTGTACCCGAGGATCATGTCCTGCTCGCCAAGATCGGTGACCGCGAACACCACACGTTCCGAGTGACCATTGTACCGGAGTACTAGGTCGACGACCTCGGTGATGGCGCCGGCGGCATTCGCGGTACCGTCTACGTTCTTGACGGGGATGGGCCGAGAGAGAGTCCGGGTAGTGATGCCGTGCTCGCGCACGAAGCGGATGTGCAGGAAGAGTCCGGAAGCGCCGCTGTCCAGGAGAGCCTTCAGGCCTAGGATCTCCTGAGTGTCGGTGGTCTCGACCTCCACCCCGAGGATCAAGGAGTTACGACTGGGGGTGGCGGCGAGGGTGAAGCTGCGTGGCAGGCGCTTCTCCCAGCGCGGTAGACCGCGGCGGCAACGGACGTTGATGGTGACTTCCGGCACATCAGAGTCGGGAGGTCCGAAGTTGGATTTGGTGACGGTGGAGGAGGGGGGTACGTCTTGGTCCGAACGGGGTTCACACGTAGAGAGGGCACCAATAGAGATTGATTCCGCAGACTCTATAGACAGACATGCAAACCGATTCGAACTTGCCAACGGGGGCGTACTGTTCACCCGTGGCGCAACTAAAAACCCTCCTCAGGACCTTCGGACCTCTCTTCTTCGGCGGCGGCAGGGGCCTCAGCCTGCGCCTCGGTGGACGCGGCAGCGCGGACGGCGTCCAGGTCAGCCAGCAGACCCATGACCCAGTCGTCGCGTTCCTCTGTCGTCATGGAGCGGATGTCGAACTGGTCCGGGCAGTTGCGAGCGATGTGCCCGGGCTTCTTGCATCGACGACAGATGATGGGGGTTCCGGAACGTTGGCGGGACAGGTCAATGTCCATCGGAACGCCAGAGGGAAGGGGGCGACTGGCTGGAGCAGTGGGAGCGGAAGGGGCTGCGGCGACCGGACGAGGTGGGGGAGCGGGGAGCGCACGGAAAACCGCCGGAGCTCCCGGGTTCCGGGCGGCGGGAGCCGGGGCCGTGCGCGGCTTGGTCACCGCGGAGCGGAAGTCCTGGTGGGCACGGGTGTTGTAGTCCACCAGACGCGCCGCGTCGATCCACTCCTGGACGCGCTCGTCCGAGGGGCGTCCTTCCACTATGTTGGCAACCTTGGCCTCAATCCGGGGATCAAGACCGTGGCGGAAGCGGAACACCAGCTGCGCGCCGTCCGGGAATTGGGCTTCCTCCGCGAGATCCCAGAACTCGTCGATGTACTCGTCGACGGAGCGGGAGCCCTGGTGGTAGGCGGACGTCTCGAAGGTGGTGGCGGCCTTCCGCTTTTCGTCTCGGGGGCAGAATTCCGCGATGAACTGCGTGCGGAACTCCGCGTAGGTGCCGAAACGGGGGACTCCGCCATGGGAATTGGGATAGCGGAGCGTGCGGGCGGCGAAACGAGTGGCGCGGCCCCCTTTCATGTAGGAGAGGACCCAATTGATGCGGGTCTGCTCGTCGGGGAACGCGTCGGGGGTGAGGGACATGTAGAGATCGCAGGAATTGATGAAAGCGCGCCCTTTCTCCCTCTCGCCGTCGAAGGAGTCAGGGGGCGCCGGCCGCAAGCGATCTCCGCCGCGCGTGAAGGACTGCGCGGAGAGGGGGTCCGACTGCGCGGGGGTTTGCGCAGCGTCGGCGGGTTGGACCGCGGCGGGTCCGGAGTCACGGGGCACGGTGGGGGTGTTGTGCTGTTCTAGGTAGAGCCGGAACTCGCGAAAGGTGTTGAAGATTTCAGCCATTTGGCCGTCTTGGTGCTCCAGACGCGCCTCAATCGTCGTTAGCCTGCGCCAGGCTTCCTGCGCGGGGTCTGCCGCAGGGTCCTGGGGTGCTACGTCCGATGCAGGTGGCATACTGGGAGGAGAAGGTGGGGGAAGTAGGAGATGGCTGCGAAATATCGATGCGCGGCAGTCGAGGGGCAGAGATCTCGGACTTTCCGGACCTTCTTGGAGACTTGTTCTGCTGTAAGGGCGACCCTTGAACGCTCGCGGACTCACACGAAGCTGGCAAGGGGAGATCCAAAGTATATTAAAATATGTACGAGTAGATAAGCTAAGTGGCGCACCTGGCAAGGGGAGATCCAAAGAGAACAAGTCTAAGGAGCCCTTGCCTGGTGCGCGCACGGTATGTACGACGATCGGGTGGCTTGGTAAAACTGTACAGTACCTTGTAAAAACTGTATAGTAATGTGCGGCGCTCGTGGCGCAACGATGAACCGCGAATCCGGGATCCGACGGTGGAGGAACGGGGAGTCCGGCGGAACGAGCACGGAGGCCGGCGGGGGAAGTACGGAGGCCGGCGGGGAAAGTGCGGGGTCCGGCGGGATGAGCGGGTGGGATCCGGAAGTCCGCCGGGTCGAGTACATCTAGAAGTAAGTAAAGTATCGTAGTGAAGGGAAGAGAAATAGAAGGAAAAGGAGGGGAGAGGGACGTCCCCTTACAGCCGGACGTGGGTAGGCCAGTTGAGGCCGAACGACGCGGCAGAGGTGGCGGTGGCAGTCGCACCGCGGGGAGGGGGGTGGAGGGAAAATCCGCCTTGGGGCAGCGCGACTCCAACTCCGATGCTAGGAACGCACTGGCGAACGAGTCGCAGCTCACTTTGTCGTCCGCCGCGCCGCCGGCCCGCCCGTCGTCGCCGCGGGCAAAGCAACTGTCGGTGTTCCCATCGTAGGCGCCTGCGCCCGGTCTCATATGTCCACCTGGGCCGCTGAAGAAGGGGAGACTGCCAGGGTGGGACGCACCCCCCGTGCTGCTGGAGCCGTGTCGTGCGCGACCCCAGAAAGAAATTTGTGGGCCGAGGAGAAAGTCGGAGTGGGGAGCGTTGAAGGAGTGGCGGTTGTACCCCTATGCGTGCCCGTGGTGGCTGGGGGGCGGCGAGGGAGGGTAGGGGGTGTTGTAGCGCGGGTACGCGGGGGGTGCAGGGGTTGAGGGTGGTGCGGGTGGAAGTTGTTGTGCAGTGCCCGGAGTTGTGGGTAATACATCCCATATGCCGAATCCTTCCCTGGACCGTGGCCACCAGCAAAACGCTGCATGGCGTCGTCAGATGCGGCAGACAAGGGATGTCCATGGTCGCCGTGACGTAGCATGTGGGAGGTGTTGACGTTGAGCGGGTAGTCCAGGCGGGGCTTTTTGTTCTGCTATTGGTCTTCGTAGGGTCGCTGGTGGTGCAGTGGGTGAAGGCGGTCGCTGGACATGGGATGCTGGTGGTCGTACTGTGGAATCGGGGGTGATGTGGGCAACGTCAGACTGGACCGTGCACTGTCCGCGGCAGCTCGCTCGTTGGAGATCGACGGCCGGTTCTTGTGCTAAGGCGATAATTTTGAGAGGTCAAGAGGAAGAAGAAGGGACAGCAGACGCACCTCCGTGATCACCCGAGCCGAAGGCTTGTAGTCCTCATCGTCATTGTTTCTTCCTGCACCCCCCTTCTTGGCAGACGGGACAAAGTCATCGCCGTCGCCGTCCTCGTCGTCATCGTCTGCGTCTCCGTCGTCGTGTCTGACCCCACCAGCAGCGTCAGAGAAGTCTGCGGGCCCGCGGGTGTCCCTTTCACCAGTGTGCTGTAAAGGGGTGAGCGAGTCAGAATAGGGTGAGGGAAGAATCGGTGCGTACCTGGAGATGGCGTTGCACGACGTCGCGAATATCAGTCGGGCAGTACTGAAAGAGTTTCGCGTCATGCTCTCGTCTAGATAAAAATAGAAGCACTTGTCAACGAGAAAACCTTGGCGAGCAGGGACCGTTGTCAGTACGTAAATCGAAGTATGCACTGCTTGTGTAATGGATGGTATGTACCAAGGTCGCAGATATAAACCCCCGGGTCTAGATCTCGGTCACGCCATGCTCGCAATGGCCCATACTCGCACGTTCAAATGGGGAAGTAGGTAAATGTCTCAGGGAAACCAAGAAGTAGTCCGATAGAGTCCAAAACGTAGAAGGCGAAGTAAGAGTTCGCAATGAGACGACTCAGTAGTCCACATACAGAGACACGGGAGATGAGAAGATGATCTGTGTCAAGTCAGAATGGAGGAGTATAGGGAAGGAGTGCGACGCACTCAGGAGTTGAGATCGAAGAGGAGATCGTCCTCGCCATTAGGCAGATGTTGCCGTTCAGCAAACTCCCGCTGGCGAGCTGCCCAGGCGCGCGTCACGGCTGCAGGAATGACCAGCTCGAGACGGCGCCAATAGATCAGGAAGCAGAGGGATGTCCAGCCACCAATCTTCATGATGAACTCGGGCGCCACCCCCGTCATGAGCAAGTGCAGGGAACCGCCGATGCGGTAGCTGTGGCCCAGAACAGCGTCCAGATTTGCCGAGCGGTATATATTGCCGGTGGTCTTGAGAAAATGGTCGCGCGTCAGGGGTGACCAGGAGGTGCCATCGCGGAAAGCGAAGAGTGGGGCGGATGGATCAGTGATGTTATTCAAGGATAGATGGTGAAGCATTGCCGTAACAGGACAAAACATATCATTGGTGGCGGTCAAGATGCAATCACCACCGCGGGTGCCCGTAGTCTTCGTCCAAGGGAGATGGAAGGAAATGACATGATGGCCATTGACAATGGAGTGGGAAAAGTTTGCCTGTCAGGTCACGTTCCGCGTGGGGGAGAAGGATGACCGCGAGCGTAGCAGCAATTCGCCGAGGCGACGGCAGCCCCAGAATGCCGCCAGCGCCGCGGCCCAGATAGCGGCGTGAGCAGGGGTGGCGAAGTTCAAATTGGAATGGAGATGGCGCAGGTGGTCCTTGGTGATTGGCCCGCGTGGTGGGCGTTTGAAGGGGACACCCTGGATATCAGCTGCCTTCTGTAGAGAGGAGACCCAGCGGTCCCGACCGTGCCAGTCCGCGAGGTTGTACAGGTGCCAAAGGCGAAGGCCATTAAGCCAGTTTCGGATGCAGTTACCTGTACACGTCCCGATGGCGTCGGCGATGAAGGCGGACAAGAGGATGGTGGACGCCGGCATGCGCAAGTTCTCCGAGATCTCCTCGCGGTCGCAGAATTGAGTAAAGTGCAGAAGACCCGCGCCGTAGGACTGTCGGGTGCTGTCGGATGTGGCGAGGAGGAGGTTTTCGAAGATTTTGCGCTGCAGGCGAGGAGAGATGGTAGAGTCAAGCGATTGCTGCGCCTGTTCCGAATGAGGGGTGGTCCAGAGCAGCACGCGGCGGTCGGCCGGTACAATGGGTCGAAGGGGGCTAGGTCTCCAGGCGTCCGCAGGACGTGGTTTGCGCGGAGAACACGGAGGCAAGGAGCGGGTGGCGAGGGAGCGGATTACGTGCAGATTTTCGGAGATGTCGGGGGAGGGTTGGATGGGGCAAAAGAGGTCGAGAGCAGAATGGGAGGAGGGGGAAAGAATAATATCAGAAGGTGGGGGGGAAGCATGTGGGGAGGTGGGAGGGGGAGACTGCGGAGGATTGAGGATAGGCGACGGGGATTCTGACCGCGGTTTGCGTGGAAGGGGAGGTTGCGAGATGAACACCCCTAAACCTAAGTCAACGACTTCACTGGAAGCCGTAGGCGAGGAATTGATGTTACTCATGGAGGAAGATGTCGGCAAGCTCACGCGGCATGTCAAAGGACTGCGTAAGAAATCTGAGAGAAGGAGGAGCCAGATCTCCACGCGAGATCGGATCCGCAGGGTTGGAGGCAGATTCAATGTATATGAAATCAGGAACAATGAGACACTCAGCGAGTACGGAATATGACCGACGTACACTGAGGTTGATGGTGATATTAGGACTTCGGTTCTTGCTATGGGCGCCAATAGCGCCACTGTTGTCGGAAAAGACCTCGACCCGCTGCCCGTAGAAGTTGAGCTGCTTGAGGAAGAGAATGGCGAGCTCGATAGCTAAGGTCTCCAACCAGCAAATATCCCGACCGGGGCGTTTCCAGCCCGGCGCGAGACGAAAAGAATGCCAGAGTGGCCCAATGATAATACCGATCCCCCATGAGGTAGACGCGTCCACGAAGACCTTGTAGTGGTGCACGGGGCCGATGGGGCGTAACTGGCGGAAAGCGGTACGGTCCTCCAAGCGCTTTTGCCACCAGTAGAGGGTGTCGAGAATGGAGTTGGAGAGGCTGTGCTTGACAAAAATATTGTCACGAAAGCCTGACATGAAATTCGAGAGGACGGGGAGACGGGAGGAGCCATCGGGAAAGACGAAACAGACGTGGACCAGTGTTCCATGAATCTGCTGAATCTGGCGAAGCGTGAAACGCTTGCCCTCAAAGTCATAGATTCAATGCGCATGAGATACTTCATCCGCTTTTTTTCGGGTAAAGAGACACGGTGGAGCGTCAGGTCCCACTGGAAACCGATGAAGGTCGTCGTAAAAGCGAAGCAAATCCCCGACTTTTCGGGATGCCAGGGAATGTGGAGAATATCAATGAGCGCCAGGGACGTCTCACGATTGTGGAAATAGGTGAAAACGCCGTCAGAGAAGCGGCCCAGTTGGTTAGGATAACGGAAGTTCTGGATATCGTCCTCGTACTTGAACAGGCGGTTCTCAGAGCGGGATTCTGCCTGCCAAATGTCGACGGCGGCATTACCGATCTGACCGGCATTGCTGCTGGCCGGCCGAGCCCCGAAAGGGTGGACATGGTCAATGTAGAATTTTCCTTGGAAGGAAGCCACAAGGTAAGGCTTGTGGTCTGGGAGAACCGGACAAGTGCGGTGAAAAGTCTTGATATCGAACGCGATGCCCTGAGTGCCAGGCGGGGCCTCGGCGACCTTAGGGAGGAGAGGTAAGTCAGGAGAATGTTGGGACAAGTGGGACAAGGAATAGGAGAACGGAAATAGAGGTAGACGGTCGGGAGGCAGGTGGGAGCGGGGAGCTTGGGAACCAAGTGCGGGCGTAGGGAGTTGGGAATCAAGGAATCCGGACGTAGGGAGATTGGGAGTGGGGAGTAGGGAGTTCGGGAGTTGGGGAGTGGGGAGTGGGGAGTAAGGAGTTCGGGAGTTCGGGAGTTGGGAGTGGGGAGTAGGGAGTTCGGGAGTTCGGGAGTAGGGAGTTCGGGAATTCAGGAGTAGGGAGTTCAGGAATCGGGAGATCAGGAGTAGGGAGTTCGGGAGTTCGGGAGCAGGGAGTTCGGGAATTAGGAATCGGGATTTTAGATTGGGGAGTTCAGCAGAGGGGAAGCTCGGGAGTAGGGATGCGGGAGAACGGGGAGAGGATAGAAAAGGGGGAAAAGGCCGAGGGGAGACTCACCGCTGCAGCTACTTTCAAGGCCATGTCGAAGGAGGTGGGGAAGTCATCCTTGTCAATGAAGCTGTTAATCGCGGGCATGCCAGAGACAGGGTCTGCCTTAGACAAGTTCCGGCATACGCGATACTTGGGCGGGAGGCCCGGACCAGCAATCTGCTCAGAGACAAGGAAGGGTGAACTGTGGATGGGCCCCCGCAGGATGCGCTCGACTTCCTCGAAGGAGAAAGGACTTTCGACATTGTATTCCATGTTCAGTTGCTGCGCGAAGCAATCACCCCTCATCCTTTGATGAACTCGCTTGATTCTCGAATTGAAGCAGGTCCCACTTCTCCCCCTCTCCCCGAGAAATGTTAATCAATTGTGCGAGCGCTCGAGAACACTGCCAGGATGAATGAGAAAGACGATGGCCTAAGTGTCGGAAAAAGGCAAGCAAATATTGTGATACGTATACACGCGCAAGCGCCAAGAATGGTTAATCTGTATGCATTGTACATAATAGAAGTCGGGCACATCTATTTCTTCGTGACTCGTCTAAACCATGATGAACGAGCAGGGTCACAGTGGCCTAATGGCCCACCCCCTTCTCGAACACGGTGATGCTCTCGACCTCATCGAAGTTGTACAATGGCTCGAGCTCGACCTTCTGGAACAAGACGTAGCGCTTGATCCAGTAGGGCAGGAACGTATTGAGCTGGTAGCTCGCGTGCCGCGAGGTGGGCACGGCGAACACGTAGTCAAGCTCCTCGAGGGTCCGTTGCTTGGTTTCTGGTGAATGAACGACGTGTAAGAAGCCATGAGTGCGCGAAGATAGCGTGCGAGCACGAACCGGGCATGAAGAAGAAGATCATGACAAATGCAGCAACATTCAAGCCTGCGTAGAATCCAAACGCTGGGAAGAACGACGGACGATTCAGAATGGGGCGATAGAAATAGTGGGTGAGGTAGCCAACCTCCGGTGCTTCCGAACGCAGATAGGATTCGGGGGAATGTCAGGGATAGGACCGACGCCCAGAAGAAACATGTCGCGACGGCCCAAGACCTACAAACAGTGAGATTTCCGGGAAGAAGACGACGGTGTTCAGATACTCACATTCCCATCTCTCGGTGCGTCAGCGGGAAGACTTCGGCTGAGTACGTGAACGGCACGGGCCCTTCTCCGGGAGAGTAGAATGCTACGAAGAGGCGAGATGAGCATGACTGCTAGCTGATACCGGACTTCTGCGACAGTACTAACCAGCGAAGAGGAAGACGAATAAGGCTATGCACGGGACGCGGGCAGGGCTCTCAGACGGAATGAAGAAGCAGAAACCACCGGCTAGCAAGGTCCAGGCCATGTTGGGGAACGTGAACAACAGCAAGTTGCGACGTCCGAATGTATCAATGGTCTGTTCCCTCGGAAGTTAGGCAAGATTCGGAGCGCGAGGAAAAGAAGCATACCCAGACGGCCGGGAATGCGAACAGCCAGTTGACCATGCCGAAGCCCCATGACGCGAGGAGGGCCTGCTTAGTGGTGTACCCGGCGTTGAAGAAGATCGTCGATGAGTAGAACGCGATGATGTTGATGCCGCACATCTGCTGGGCGATCATGACCACGAAACTGGCGAGGGTGGCGCGACGGATGCGGGGGATGGTGAAAAGCTCCACGAAACGCGAAACGTAGTTGGATCCCTTGAGTACCGCAAACTCTTCGACCAGCTGGCGGTGCACGTAGTACATGTCTCTGGCGGCCTGAAGTTCGCTGTTGCGCAAGCGCTTGAAGGACTTGTACGCGTCCTGGTAGCGCCCTTTCTTCATGAGCCAACGGGGGGATTCTGAAGAGCGATCAATAAACCGAGCGCCGCTGTACGGTGAACTACATAGAGGCTTACCAGGGCAAAAGAAGATTCCGAGTGTAAGAGGGACAGCAGGCAGGAAGGCTGAGCCCATCTGAAGACGCCAGGCAATCTTGCCGACTTGGAAAAGGGCGAGGTTCGCACTGAATCCCAGCATGATACCGAAAGCAGTCTAAACGGAGATGCAGGTCAGAGACCGAACACATGAGCCAAGTAGGTATGATACTTGCCCACATTTGCCAGCACATTACGAGACCTCCTCGGATGCTCGCTGGCGTATTTTCCGCCGCAAAGACAGGGGATGTAGTAGCTTTTGGACCCATACCCAAGCCAAGAAGTAGACGGCAGACCTGCATGGCGAGCGTTCATA
Organism: Lyophyllum shimeji; assembly: GCA_026008595.1. Lineage (NCBI taxonomy): Eukaryota > Fungi > Basidiomycota > Agaricomycetes > Agaricales > Lyophyllaceae > Lyophyllum > Lyophyllum shimeji. The sequence continues at coordinate 1,137,417 of BRPK01000012.1, read as the reverse complement.
ATTCGATCCGTACCGGATGGGACAAGGGACTCACGAGAAGTTGAGGCCATGTTTTTGCTAGACCCTGACCGAGCACAGCGAAGATGCAGAAAATCCCACAGAAGAACAGAGTGCCACGACGACCGAGAAAGTGATTCAACGGGTCGGTGAGCCAAGAGCCTAGGAGGGAGGTTGCGACGTAGGGGCTTTCAAAACGATCAGAGGGCGGACGGCATGACTGCGAGACGACCTCACCCGGCGTTGATTAAGCCGACAATCCACTCGTGCTGGGCTGCGTTCGGGGTACCAGGTTCGTTGGAGATGCCAAACTCCTGAGGGAACGACAAATTGGCGCCATTGGAGCCAGTCTGATCCCATCCCCTGACGACGACGACATGCTCGATCAGATGGCGAGTGTAAGTAGATAAGGCGACGCACTGTACCGCAGCAGCAAGACTGCACACGATAACTGTCAAGTAAAGATCACGCGGTTGAGACCATTTATCTGTGTTGGCAAATGCTTCATTGTCAGATTCCGAGGCGGGAAATTCGATTACGAACGCGTCTTCTCTCTGCGAATAACTTCCTTATCGGCCTCGTCCAGCTCTGGTATATTTTCGAAGTCACGTGGATTCTGTGCGAGCAGAGCACCCTTCTTGAGGATAGGCGTAATGTCCTCCATACCCTTCTCCCGCGCGAAGTCCTCTACTTGAGCAAGGAGCTTGGCCTTCGGGATGCCATGCAACGGGTTCTGGATCCTGTACCATGTCATAGGTCCACGCGTACCGCTATGAATTGCGGAGTTACTTACCTTGCTTGGACGTTGTGAGCAAAGTCGACCTCTCGGCGCTGTTGCTCCTCATCGTAGAATTCCTCGGTGTGTTTCTCGGTCGACATCACAGTGGACTCGGAGAAGGAGGGACACTGCGACGACAGTCAAAGCTTCGCGTCTTTTAAGAGATGTGGAGTGCATCTTTGATCTATCAGAAAAACGGTCGGATTGCGGGGCGACGGATGGGGAGACATTATTAAATTCCTGCGGGGCCCAAATCAGCTGTCGATCTCCAGGTCGATGTCTCTTGGTGATTTCACTGATTTCAAGAATCAGCATGGGCCTGAAGGTAGGAGAAGGCCGCCGCTCACGACGTTACAGCCAGCTTCATGACAGAAATCGTTGCTTCTTGGTGTCTTCATTGAGTGCGAAGAGGCGGACTTGATTGGTTTGGGACCAAACACGCCTTTGCCAAATACCCAAATTTGGACCACTCGTCTTGCGCAATCATCAAACTGTGGAGAAACGTGGAGAACGGAACTTGTGGAGAGCCGAATTCTGGGGTGGCAGCTCAACGATTACCCGCTGCCCACGCGAGAGACCACATGAAAGGGGGCGAAAATTCGCCACGACGAGCAAGTCGACGAGATCGGGGCAGCTTCCAGCCTCTTTCTGTGGACGAACCTTGCGATAGGCACTGAATGGAGCAAGAGAGCCCAGATTCCCAGCCTTTCGCTCTTCGAATTCCATCCACGGCGTTAAATCGTCAGTTCTTGCCTTTTCTGGCTGGATAACAAATTTCGAAGGCGGTCCGTGCACATGGTACGCGTGGTTGTAAGAGTTCGTTGTACTGGTAAGACGTTGCTTCTGGAAGCAGGGGGACCGGGAGGGCCCAAATTGGGAAGGTACCGGTGAGGGGATGGGCATGAGACTAACTCGTCCCGAGCTCAAGCCATCCTACGTCAACGGCTACACTGCTTCTCAGCCTACCATCTCGAAAGCAGTGGTCGATGTAGTGACTCAGAAGGCAGGGCAAGGTTCAATAGTTGTTCGATGTTGCGCCTCACCTTTTTTCCGGTGCCAGACCTTGCACTGAATTTGCAATACCCGGAAGAGTCGGCCAGGCACGCAAAAAATAAGCTTGCCAGTCAGCTTGTTGAGTGCTTGTTGTCGTCGCGCTCCGTGACGCCACTGATGTGATCGCCAGGTCTATCACTCGAGGCCAGGAATTGAGCGTGTTGCGTGGAACATGAAGCGGTACATTTTTAATAGGGTTAGGTTTCCTCACAGCGGGAAAGGGTATAGTAAATGTACAAGAAGGTACAAGACGGGATGCATGGTCGATCTGGACATAGTTGTACACCTTTGGGGGTGGGAGTCCGGGGAAAGCTGCAATCACCAAGAAAATGAAAATGATTTGCTTCCGAACCTGGAAAATATGCTCAGCCACAACGTCTAGTATCTTTCATACAGTACCTGCATTTACCCACACATCGGAAGCTAATTAACCACCACCGTCATTCCTCATTCCTTCTGATGTGCTTCCTTTCCGTTGTTTTTGCTTGTCGACCACACGCTGCAGAGCGCGCTTCGTCTCACCATTGGGAAAGGACGTGATATCAAAGTACGCAGGTGCGTGTTGCACGAGCCTGTAACGTGATAAGTGCATACACGGGCTGGGCTGACGGTAGCGGGGAAGGGGAGACGAGGACTCCGGACTGACCACTCGCCTTTGACTTCAGTGACTGTGCGGATGTACGGGCCTGTGGTTAGAATGAACTCGTTGAAGACGACCCACTCCGGCTTGTCCTGAAGTCCACATGATGGATGAAACGATACCACCTACGTGATTAACAGGCGCGTCAGCGACCCACGAGCCAGGAGTGTTTCGGAGGCGCGGGTAAACTTCGACGCACCTGATTGTCCTTGACTGTGAGATAATGATGCTGAACGCCTTTGTTATGCGCTTCTTTATGTGCGATCTGCATAAAAAAACCACAGACCAGCGCCTGCCGGATATTGATGTTCAGTTGGCGCTGGTCGGGGTGTGAGACGAGTTCGATGTCGAACTTCTGCATTACGAGCTGCAACTGAGCACGCGTTTTGTCGGCCTGCTCGAGTACATCTTCCGAGACGTAGTGTCGCCGTGCCCAGTCCTTGTCTTGTTCGTCTGGCGAATACGTGGTGAGCCCGGTAACACGGACATCAATGCAAGAGGAAAAGTGACACGAACTGTTTATATACTGGTTATACACATTGAGAAGGGTCAGGTGGTCGCTGCCGGGAACGGTGAGATGTCGTTTTGCATCATCTGCTTCGCGTTCTTGGTTGCTTGGCCGAATCCAGACATTGGGTACTAGTAGAAGTCGAATTACATATCCGAAGGTTCTGCGGAGCACGTCCAACGGGGAGGGGGAGGGGGGTGACGTACCGGACAACATAGACACAATCTTCAAGATCTCGTTGCTGCATTTAAACTTCGGACTGACGATAAGTAACTTCGACAACTGAACAGATTCCATCACTCTCTGGTGTTGAATGGAGAGATGCTCGTACCTGAGGGTCAAGAGGAAATTCGGCCATGAGGGAACCAAGCGGAGTGAGATTGCCTTCATCATCGAGAGCTGCCAAGTAATTCAGGAGCTCCAGGGCACGCATTAACGTCTCTGGAGCCGGCCGATCGATATAATCGAAGTGTACGAGGTCCTTATTGATCCGTATGATAAAACTGTCCAAGGAGCAAGGGGACCACCCACACGCACCTTTACGCCAAGTTTCACCATTACCAGCACGAAATAGCTCAGATTAGACCTCAAGATCTCAGGGTACGTCTGCTCCTCCAGCTCCGACACGAAGTCTGCCTCGGTGTAAAGCCTGAAACACTTGCCCGGCCTTGTCAGTCCAGCAAGACGTGCACGCTGCTGCGCCGATGCCTTCGAAATGGGACTCGCTAACAGACTCTCTACACGGATACGGGGGTTGAAGATTTTCTGCTTGGAGAGCCCTGGGTCAACAACATACACGATCCCGTCGATCATCAGTGATGTCTCCGCCATGTTCGTCGACACGAACACCTTGCGCCCAAGGAGGCCATCCGGCGTACGTGCGCTTGGCGGCAGATCGAATGTCCGCTGCTGGAGTTGGGAAGGGAGTGACGGGTAGAGCGGGATGCACGTCAGAGGGCCCACGGAACTCGGATCCTGGTTCATGAAGTCGTAGGCCTCGAGTCTGATCCTCCGGCATACAGCTTCAACCTCCTTTGCTCCCGTCAGGAAGAGGAGAATGTCGCCGGGCTTTTCGTCGCGGTGAATCATCAGCACGGTGCGGATGGCGGCCTCAACGTAGTCGGGCTCGCGCTCCTGCGTGTAGAACACCTCGACGGGATGTGCACGCCCAGGTATATTGAAGATGGGAACTTTCTTGCATGAGGTTTTCTCAAAGTACCGTCGGAACTTACACGCGTCGACTGTTGTGGACATGACGATGATTTTGAGGTCTCGGCGCCTCTTTGTGAGCGATTTGACAAAACCCATCAGGATGTCGGTCGCGACCGTGCGTTCGTGGACCTCGTCGAGGATGATCGTTGAGTAGCGGGAAAGGTCCGGATCGTCCATTGCTTCACGCAGGAGTAGACAATCCGTCATGTATTGGAGGAATGTCGCACCGGGTTCCGTCAGGTCCTCAAATTCGCCAGAGTAGCCCACATGCTCCCCAAGCTGGACATCCATCTCGTTCGCAACACGTTTCGCAGCCGTCATGGCGTCCATCCTTCTTGGCTGCGTACAGGCCACGATCTTTGCTTGTGTATGTGGTAGATCGAAATATGCTACAAATTGTGGTATTCTGTGAAGATGTTATCATAAAGCATTTGCCTTCCGGGTAAAATGACGTACTGTGTTGTCGTCCCTACCCCCCTCTCGCCGCTCACGATGAGGATCTGGTTCGCGCTTAGCTACCATGGGGCGTCAGTTAACTACCATGCTACGACGTAGGCAGCACCACCCGCAACACCATCCTCGAAGAATGAAGAACTCAAATCCAGTTCCAGTGTATGGTAGTGAATGCACCATTTGAAAGAACTCATCCATTTTTTCGTACACCGGTAGCTTCTTCCGGGCCTCCAGGAATCCCTGGTATTTCGTTGAGAACGGCCGTTTGGTAAATGGATTGATAGCCCCGTCCTTTTGATGAATGAGAGACTTCGAGAGAGAACTGAACCAACTTGGGACTAACTATGGCATTTCGCACTTGCTCGCCATTGACTTGTCTGGGTATGAAATCGGCTAGAGGATCCCCGCCGGCCGTACTGCCTACAGAACAGCCAGCGTCTCGCGGTTCTGCCATATCGTCAGTCCCTGGGAGGAGGGAGGATAGAGACAAGGCAGATCCAGTAAGCAGGCTGCACCAGGTGGTCGTCCTCTTAAGGCTATGTCCGAAATCCGATACGAAGGGCCGACGTACAGCCAATGCTCAGGATTTTAAATTCTCTTGTATACCTCCAGTGTTCGGCCGCAAAGTTTCCAAATGGTCTGGGTCGAGCCACGATGTGTGCGCATCTGACGTCGAGGTGGGTTGTTTCATTAATCGCGTCCTCATCGTCGATTTCCTCATGTGCTTGTTGCGCTGTCGTTCAGCGCTCAGGGTCGTTAAGACAATGACATCCGTCATGGCCTTCAAAGCTGTGCGCTCTAACTGATAACTCAGCCTTCAACCATCCTCATGCCTCATTCCTTGATTGTTATCATCTGGCTTCCATTATAAGTATATCGAGATGTGCTTGGCACACATACACTCGTTCCCCTCATCTCACACAGCCGCGTCGGCGGTCTTGGAGTTGGAAATCAGTGCGTCAAGAGTCAAGAAACTCAATTGTCGAGCATCACTGTCGCTAGAGAGCCATGTTCGGCTCCCTTCTCTTCGGACTTCTGCATGTAGCTACGTTGCTCCCCCTCGTACTGGCCACGCCGAAAACAGCAACGAACGTACCGACTTCCGCGCCGTCAAGCAACACTGGCTTAGACGTTACACTTCCACCTCCCCTGGATGGTGCAAACTCGCCGAAGCCAGAACTTAAACGGGAAACGGGGCTGTTGAGCGGTCTACTCGCTCGCCAGTCCTGTGGGGCAGGAAACGGTCGTTGTCCCAAGGGCGCCTGCTGTACGCTCGACGGACAGTGCTGTAATGGGGGTGGTATGTTTTAGTCGTGACTCATCACGCCCTCTCCCTGTTACTGACATTGACCCGCGCTTTGCTAGACTACTGCTGCTTCCGGCAGAATTGGTGCTACAATGGTGGGTGTTGTCCACGCAGCCAACTCGGTTGTGGGGGGTCCTGTTGTTATAGCGGATCTACCTGTTGCGGTGTGTCTTCTACCTTGTTTTTTGAGCAGATAGCTGACGCGTGCCGGTAGAGGTCACAAGTCTTGAAGCCACTGACAAGAGGATCAAGTACACTGGCAGTTGGTCCAACGCAGTCTCGTCGTGTCAAGGATCGTGGGCTCAGACTAGCAAAGTTACCACAACATCGGGCTCGGCGATTAACTTCTCCTTCAATGGTCTGTAGTATACCGCGCTCACAGACACCGCAGCCATAGTGCTGACGCCGAGGACCCCCATCATTAGGCACCGGCGTGTGGCTGTATGCTAAGCAGAGCACCTACACCGTCGTCTTCCAATCTAACGACAACTATCTGTTGACACCACGCAACGTGACTGGGGATTGCGACATTGGCTGGTCAAGGGACGGTTTACCGTATAACGAGTACCATGTCTCTGTGTTCCCTAATACAGACTCAGGTCCATTCGAGCTGTTAAGCGTCAGGTTTGCTTTGTTCTTTCATACGCTGTCGTGGCTGGGCTGACACACCCCCTACCTCGCAGCGTTCAGCAATTGGACAAGTATGCAGTTGAGTCGACGCCGACAATGACCTCGACGTCCGCGACACGAACACCGACCCAATCCTCGAGCGCATCTAGATGGAAGAATTCGTCCGAGCGTGTTGCTTGCGTTTTCGCTACAGTAATGCTCGCCGGTGCGCTTTGATTTTCGGTTGGCTCTTCGTGATTGATTTCGACATGTACTTATGTACTCTACGACACGACTGCAAATGGGTTTAATGTTAGTGCCATTCAGCACTTCAAGCTTCAAGTTCACCGTCGATCGCAGATCACCCTCAGTTAGACGCCTTTCGACACCGCGTACTGAGGAACGCCTTCAACACTCTCTTCAACAGTGCTTAAAGGAGTATCGTACTACGGATCTCCATCCTCCGGGTCGTGCACCCTGAAGCGTGCCTCCTCGCTTGGCCTGCCCACGCGGGTACAATGGTAGCTGCACTGATGAACGACCAGTAGCGATGGTACCGCTAATTCTCACATATCGATCGACGCGCCGTAGGACCGTGCGCAACTTGAAAAACTAGTCTTGGGACGAGGACGCACGACGCATCATGACGGTTTCTAGCTTCCAGGTCCCGCCTTCGAGTCTGTGTACAATGGTAGATAACAGGTAACCTCGACTGGTCTTCACGAGACGCGAACTTCGTCAGGCAACCAACCTCCCCACGTCTGATCACCCTAATACTCGCGGTCGCATCTCAGCTCGACCCCGGCTCTGTCACATTCTCCGCCCCCCATTCATGATTGCCGCGGAGCCGTGCGAATTTGGGTATTTGGCAAACGCGTGTTTGGGTCTTGCTCCACCAAAATTGGTGATGTCCATTCTTGCTTCCCGTACTGCTGTATCTCTTGCAAGACTCTGGTCTTTCGCGATTCTTCGTCGTGTGGTATTGCAGAATCTCGACGTAGAGCTTACCCAATGCCTTCTTCCAGGTTAATGCGCCTCAACAATGAAATCCAATTACCCGAATATGCAGGGCCGATCTAGACACAACAACGAATAAATTTGATGAGTCTCACACATCCCTGCCGGGCCTGCCCCACACTGCCATCGGTCAGCTTTCCGATCGAATCGTAGATAGATCAAAACGCGCCATGCTTCCTCTTAAAAAGCGACCATTCTTGTTCTCAATTCGTCGTGTTCCCTTCCTGCTCCCTCGACTGTGCTACGATGTCGACCGAGAAAGTCACCGCGGACGTAAAGGAAGAGCACTATGACGAGGAGAAGCAACAAAAGCTGAACGTCGATCTTGCCAACAATGTCCAGGCAAAGTAAGTTACCACACTTCGAGGACGTCGAAGAAAGCTTATGTGTCATGTCCCAGGATCCAGAACCCTCTGCACGGTATCCCGAAGGAGAAGCTCCTTGCGCAAGTAGAGGAGTTCGCGCGAGAGCAGGGTATGGAGGATATCACCCCGATTCTCAAGAAGGGTGCCCTCCTCGCTCAGAATCCCAAGGATTTTGAGAACATCTCCGAGTTGGACGAGGCCGACAAGGAAGTTATCCGCCGGGAAACGACGCGTTCGTAACATGCATCGTTCCCTGGAGTACGCCACTGACGCTCCCATAAACATAGACAAATGGTCCCAGCCGCGTGACCTCTACTTGACTGTTATCATTTGCAGTCTTGCTGCTGCTGTGCAGTGCGTCATTCCTGTCCGCGTTTCATAACACTGGAGCTGAGCGGCTTCGGTCTTCGTGCAGGGGATGGGATCAGACAGGCTCCAACGGCGCTAACTTGTCATTCCCCATCGAGTTCGGCATTTCTGATGCAGCAGGAACCCCGAACGCAGCCCAGCATCAATGGATCGTTGGTCTCATCAATTCTGGGTGAGGTCGTCTCGCGATCGTGCGCTCTGCATTTGCTGATGCTCTCAATAGCCCCTACATTGCATCTTGCCTCTTGGGTTGCTGGCTCACCGATCCCCTGAACCACTTCTTTGGTCGCCGCGGTACCTTGTTCTTCTGTGGAATTTTCTGCATCTTCGCTGTGATTGGTCAGGGTTTGGCACAAACATGGCCTCAACTTCTTGTAAGTGACATTCATACCAGCGTCTCGCCTTTCGATTCTAAACCGTGCATACCAATCTCCGTTTTGCAGGTATGCCGTCTACTACTTGGCTTGGGTATGGGACCTAAAGCCAGTACATCCCCCGTCTTTGCCGCGGAGAACACGCCCGCCAGCATCCGAGGAGGCCTCGTCATGTGCTGGCAGATGTGGGCAAGTACCCTACTTAGCCGATGTGTTCCGTCTCTGACGTACATTTTCGTAAAGACTGCTTTCGGTATCATGCTTGGATTCAGTGCCAACCTGGCCCTTTTCCAAGTCGGCAACATTGCCTGGCGTCTCCAGATCGGCTCAGCTTTCCTGCCCGCTGTCCCCCTTACGATTGGAATCTTTTTCTGCCCTGGTCAGTCGCCAACGCCCCATCGCAAAATGGTTTACTGATGACCATGTTACCCGGCAGAGTCTCCTCGTTGGCTGATGAAGAAAGGTCGCTACCACGCGGCGTATAAGTCATTCAAGCGCCTACGGAACAGCGAGCTCCAGGCCGCACGGGACTTGTACTATGTACACCGGCAGCTCGTTGAGGAATTTGCTGTCTTGAAGGGCTCGACGTACTTCTCCCGCTTCTTCGAGCTTTTCACCGTCCCCCGCATTCGTCGCGCGACCCTTGCCAGTTTCGTCGTCATGATCGCCCAGCAGATGTGCGGCATCAACATCATCGCGTTCTATTCATCAACGATCTTCTACAATGCCGGGTACACCACTAAGCAGGCCCTCCTCGCGTCGTGGGGTTTCGGTATGGTCAACTGGGTGTTCGCATTCCCAGCTGTCTGGGTATGTGGATTTTCGTTGCATATACGCTGATTGTGGAACTGTCGTTGATGCTTGGTGGTGCAGACCATTGACACGTTCGGCCGTCGCAACTTGCTGTTGTTCACGTTCCCGAACATGGCATGGACCTTGCTTGCCGCTGGGTTCTGCTTCTATATTCCGACTGACAACGCTGCCCGCGTCCCGTGCATTGCCTTCTTCATCTTTATCTTTGCTGGTAAGCCTATTGTCGCTCTCACAATTGTGTTTCCGTCGCAGATTCTCAACCTCCTTGTCGCAGCGTTCTACTCGCCCGGAGAAGGTCCTGTACCATTCACGTACTCTGCCGAAGTCTTCCCCTTGACGCATCGAGAGATGGGAATGTCAGTATAAAGGCGCTCTTTTGCATCTATAGATCTGATCATGTCCGCAGGTCCTGGGCTGTCGCAACAAATCTGTTCTGGGCATCGGTCCTCTCATTGACCTTCCCTCGAATTCAAGCCGCCATGGGCCAGACAGGATGTTAGCATTCTCCTCCTTACCGTTTAAACCACCCTCTGACGTGTTCATCGTCTTGCGTAGCGTTTGGATTCTACGCAGGCTTGAATGTTGCTGCGTTTGTCATGATCTTCTTCCTCATGCCCGGTTCGTGCTCGCACGCTATCTTCGCGCACTCATGGCTTCTTACACGTCGTTCATTCACCAGAAACCAAGCAACGGACCCTCGAGGAGCTTGACTACGTGTTCGCCGTGCCCACCGCGCGGCACGCGGGCTACCAGCTCAATACCTTCCTGCCCTACTGGATCAAGCGCTACGTGCTGTTCAAGAAGGTCGAGCTTGAACCGTTGTACAACTTCGATGAGGTCGAGAGCATCACCGTGTTTGAGAAGGGAGTTGGCCATTAATCGAAACCAACTAATGTACGCTGACGTCGTGCCTCTATACCTAAAACTCGCCTGCATGGCTTGAGCTCCCGTCTTCTGTTCTCAGTTGTCCATGTATTATTTAATGAAGATTCATGTTGTATTCCTGACGAGGCAGTTCACTGTAAGAGACAGAAGCACCATGCACTTTGTCCATTGACCGAGGCCTTTCCTGGCCTTGCTGGTACGAGCAATTTGTACATGAAGTGTTTGCAATGGGGTGTGTTTTCCACAACCCCCAACCAAACACAAAATGACGTCTGTGACGTCACCGCGAGAACAGTATAAAGACCACCTCGGGGCGCGGCAACTGTCGCCACTATTCACCCCAAGCCATGTCCGACGACGCTCCTTCCACGAGAAAACGCACGACGTCGGGGTCATCCACAGCGACAGCCAACAATCTTCCCCCACCGCGTACCAGCAAGGGTCTCAAATCCGTCTCGGCACCACTGACCCACACGCGTCTCAACCGACTCATCTACCTACTCGCGTTCCTCACGACGCTCCTCGTCGCGTATTATTCGTACCGCGTCGTGCAGTACAAATCTGAAGTCGGCGGGTGGTGGAATCTTGCGCTAGGGCGGCCTCCGCCACTCCAGACGGAGGAGGGCGGCAATGGGTTCTCGAGAGGGAAAGGCCGGCCTAGGAAAGAGAAGGCGAAAGGAGAAGAAGAAAGCGTCGAGGATAGGATAAATGCACTGGCGCGGGCGCTTGGTATGCCGTCGAAGGAGTTGGCGTCGGCTATTGCGGTTGCGGTGAGGGACTACGTGCCGCCTGCCAGTTTGTCTTCAGTCGCGGCACGGGAGACGGGCCCGGCTGTACAGGCAATGGTCAGGGGTGTGACATATGAACCTGTGAAAGTCGAGGGGACTGCTACAGAATCGCAAACACAGGGTATGTTCGGTAGTGTTGTGAGCGGGATGGAAAATCTTGTAGGAATGGACGAGCCTTGAATGAAATCTCTACATCCGTCGTAATATTGTACCGTAGCTTGATAGCACGCATCGGCGTCACCGACGTCCCTAGTAATCACATATCCTGATATCCGCGTCGTCGTACCCAGTGAGCGACAGAGACGTGCGCAGCAAATGGACACGGTTGGGGCCTGTACAACATCCTTGACCTCAGCTACTCATGTCGATGTTTCCTGACTGACTTATATCGCGCGTTAGACCGAGCATCCGATGGAGGACACGAATTTTGCTCACCAAGACTGCGTGCGAGTGGGCGACAACGGGTGACGGTTGTTCGGGAAGCGGCTTATCCCGCACCAGTACGGGTCCCACGGTCACTGCTCTAAAAATTCCCTCTTGACTCCCAGCTTTGCAGCACAACGGTATGATCTCTGCTATGAGCGGGCTTCTGGATAGCCCTCGAACTGCCCATTCATCCTGCGCGGAACCCCGACTCCTCGTCGGAAAAAAACCTCTCTCTGGCTCGTTCGCGGTCGCTGATTGGCATCCCATGCACAACTTGGGACGTAGAACGGATTGAAAGCTTCCCATTGCGTCGAGAAGTTTTCATATGATGCAGAAGCGATAGTTCATCTTTCCGTATGCTGCGTGCACGTCATGCATTACCCGAGTCAAAGGCCCGATGTCACCCTGGACCAATCTTTCTACGAAGTGAGCGCTGTCCATGCCTTTGGTCCATCTTCTGCGCAGTCCAGCGAGCTATGTCAAGGAATAGAGAACCCACAATCTCACCTTACAGATGTGCCAAACGAATTTCTTCGCTGCGGACCTGACGAGGATCATGCTAGGCGAATAATTTGCTCATTCATTCTTCGAACGAAGGCTAATGCTACAGCACTCGTACATGGAGGAGGGAGAGGTTTCATCCCACGCCTGCGTTGCGCTGCTCCGTAGCATTGTCGGCACTGTTCGGCCGCTACACCTTTGAAGTTGTCGTGGACTCGTGCCGTTCAATACATCAGTCGTACATATACCTATGCATTTGGCGCCTCCGAAGCTACCGCCGCAGTGTACACAGAACGATGTTCGCTTTCCGTAAGGAGTCGGTGTGCCTCTCGGTGTTTCACTCCAGGTGCACTCTGCGCTTCCCTCTGTGCTTCTCGAGGTCTTGTGCTTTTGAAAGAGCTTGATCATTCATATCCGCGCAAAGCACGTTCCTTCTAGCTTTGCTGGACATTTACCTTAGGAGTAGGCTTTATAGAGTCGATATCGAAGGCACGTCGTTGCAGTCTACGATGCAGCCCTCTTCCAAAGGCTCTGGTATAACTCTTCGTCACGAGTCGAGGCTTCTTGACGATCACATTAGCTCATTGCGCGCAGCCACATCCGACTGCGTGTCTCACTCTGCGCTCACCGTCCAGCGCGCACACAACGAGTCAGGAGAGTAACAATCCAAGGTGCAATTCGGATGTAAAGAACTTGGGACGCGCAATGGCTCAAGCAGCCTGGAGGGAAGTAACTACTGCTTCTTCAGAGTGCACAACTTACAAGAAGCGTCATCCAACTCATATATGCAGAGAAGGTAAAACGTAGTGCACATTAGGTTGAGATAGTATTTTAATTATCGATACAAGTATAAGGGTGTCTATCTAAAAATTAATGTACGATAGCAGGAGACGAAGCGCGAGAATTAGGAGTCAAGATATTGACCAGGACGAGTATAGGTCGAGCGGCTATTGATACACCAAGAAAGCAAGAAAGCGAAAAGGTCCATCACTGCGAAGATTCCCAAACCTCGGGGGAGAAGTAAGTGGTCAATTCCCATTCGTAGTTCTTCTTGAGAGCGAAAGTCACGTAGGTGTGTATTCCTGTTCGCTCACTCAAGTCGCGGTGGTTGCTGAGCGGAAAATTTCGCGTCAGCGGCGCTCAGGGTGAACAGTAGAAATCAACTCACTACGCCGCTGAGACCTCCCGAGATACCCAACCCTGTTCACACGTTCCCCGCCCGTCGATGGCGTGAAACTGTTCCAGGGCTTCAGCGATCGCGAGATCATTCCGGCAGTAACGACTGTAAACCAAGTCAGCATGTCAAAGAAAACGCACAGGCGAGAACCACGAACGCGACAGGCAGATATATCTTGGGCAGTACGATGTCACTCCCAGGGACGAGTGAGTAATAATAGAGCAAACCACCAGTCGGGTGATCGGGAGTCCCTCGGTGACAGTCTCTTGTGCGATGAGTGCGGGAGTCGTCAAGGTCGTGACTGCTGCGTGAATCAGCGAAGGGGAAGAGCAGGTTCCAGAGCATCTCCAGGCGGGCCAGTGCGCGGTCCATTTTCGCCGAGGTGAGCCTTCCGCCAAGTGTGAAGGCGCGACGGGCGTCAGACCAGGAGCTGCCCTGCGTCGGACGGCAGTACAGCTGCAGTAAAAGGATCATTAAACAATGCATGAGCGAATCCGACTTCGGGCGTACCTTCAGCCTGTTAACCTCGTTTGGTACACAATCCATGGAGAGAATCTGGACCCTGGGTTTGAATGGCACGTCCACATCCTCGACATACGATATCAACACGTCGAGGGATTTGAGCAGCGTGGGATCAAGACGTGCAACGAGGTCGCGTAAGGGGCTATATTCGACATCCCAAAGATTTAAACGCGGGACTTTGGGGTGATGGTGGAAATCATCGCACGTCGGCCGAAGGCTCGGAAGATAGTATGTCTTGAGGACTATATCCCCGGAACGCGAGAAGTCAAAACCTAAACAAAGACTATCAGCCCGCCGGCATGTTAGAGTAACAAAGAGAACGGCTTACCAACGAAAAAGCGTTTTCCGGATTGAGAAACCTCGTTGTCAGGGTACAGAAAATCTTGCGTGATCATGGACCAATCAAGTGCGGTTTTGTCACACCTGACGAGACCAAGACTGCCATTCGGGGATGTGAGGTACTTGAGAACCTCGCTTCCGCGAAGCAATTTCCCAGACCGCGGATCGCTAAAGAAACCCTGAGCTATCTGTATTTAGAGGGAAACACTTCAGCACACTCACATAGGCTCAATGGCGAAACGTAACTGCCGGTCAGCACCCGTTTGGCTCGAGCTGCCGCCTCTGGGCATAACCCAGCTTAGCTCCACGGGACTGCCGTCAAACGTCATGAGGGACCCGGGACCGACGGCCTCCAGGGGACCCATCATGCCAAGTAGCCGCGCGTAGACGAAGGTGAGAAACGAAATTTGCGAGGAAATTGGGAACTCTGCGGTATCAAGCATTGAGGCGAAACACCGCCCAAACTTTCTCCAGAAGAATACCGACTGGGGCGAGCGGGCGGGGAGTATCTAGAAAATTGTCCTTGGATAAGCATCACTTGCAACATTCGAAGAGATTACCCACTTTGGTTAATGTGTCATAAATGGCCAGTCCAGTGGCCTCAGAGTCGTCGATGATGCTTGGCGGGTTGAACTTGAAATCAGATCCCAGAACTGTCGAGGCAGCCTTCATAACATAGTCATGCCCATCGCCGCGAAGACATTCCAGTTTCGACTTCAAAGACGAAGTACTCGGCGGGATTTGAGCTACAATGTCGTCATCATTAACGGTTACGAAGATTTCGGAGGATTCGCAGCACTTACCAAAGAATCGAGGGTCACCGGCAAGCGTGTCCATTTGACAAAGAACAGCCGTTGGTGTAAGACGGGGGATTTTGGCCAGCGCAAAGCGGAGGTTGTGCCATTTTATACGACCTTGAGAGGAGCGTTTCATGTTTCGTCCGGCTGAATCTACGATGTTTCAACACATGTCAGGACAACTGGGAATATTGTGCGAAACCAAGTCAGGGCAGGGAGGGAGCCAATCGACGGGTCGCGGCTACGGTGAAAGCAACTACCTCAAGTTGCAATTGATGCGTACATATCTCGATGATGCTCGCCGAATTGCCACCGATGCAAAGCAAAAAATAGAGCATGATTCGATCGGGAGGTAGAACCAGGGTCGAAAGGAAAACTTACGAGGTGGGCACTCATCTGCCCTCAAACTCACATTACCAGTACAACGATGGCTAGGATCCACGAGGATACCTTGTCCCAACGACCGTTCACCAGTGCGAGATAGGCACGATGAGATCAGCCCGCTAGTATCCCTTCCTCCTCCGTAGCGTTTCGGATAGCCTCAGATGTGACGATGTGATTGCAATTTATAGGATCGGAGGGAAATGGTCGGCAATATCACGAGCTTCGCGGCGGTCTATTGCAATTAGCCTTTAGGTACCTGTAGTCATATGCATTTACATATCTTCCTGGAGCAAGCCGTTTCCTACTTCGTGAACTGAAGCGACGCCGTACCCTGTTTCAGCCAGTGGCAACATAAGGACGGAAGTTC
Organism: Lyophyllum shimeji; assembly: GCA_026008595.1. Taxonomy (NCBI): domain Eukaryota; kingdom Fungi; phylum Basidiomycota; class Agaricomycetes; order Agaricales; family Lyophyllaceae; genus Lyophyllum; species Lyophyllum shimeji. The sequence continues at coordinate 1,121,737 of BRPK01000012.1, read as the reverse complement.
GACTTGAGCTTGCGCAGATTCGTTTGGGATGTATGGCGAGAGACTTTCCTCGATCCTCGTCTCTGCTGCATCAGTTGTGGAGAAGTTCTCAACGAGCTCCGCTGACCGCAAAGGCGTGAAACTATCATAGAAACTGTTGGAAGTTCGTTGAACGCTGCAACATCTAGATGTACATTGTTTGCATGACCCTCAAATGCAGGAATGTGCTGTCGCTGAGTTGCGCACAAGTGGGGGATGGGTAATATGTGGCCGGTGAGAGCAGAAGGCGGCGACGTCGCGCACGACCGTGGCCGGATATAGTGCTGATCTCGTGGGCTCCACGTGGCATAGCAACTCGGACGGAAGCGCGAGCTCGTCGGAGAACGAGCCACGCGAGGTTCTAAACCGAGTACTCAAAGGGTCAAGGGTCCAGATTTCGTCTGGATCAATGCGCTGCCAAGCCTGGTTCCTGCAGGTATAGAACTCATTCCCTGGTGAACACATCAATTTGCCGAGGACTACTTGGGATGATAAACGGATACTGCGGTTTCGTATGTGATAGCTGCTATCGGCGGCGAGTAGCTCAGCGTCGAGGCGACCCGACGGCCTTGGAAAGGATGCTAACGGTGATAACGTTGCTTTTTCACAGGTGCACCGGTTGTAACGGAGGCTTTCCTTCCCAATTTGGCTGAGCTTGCCAGCAACCTCCGTTTGTAGGTCCATCGGCCCCATTGATCTAGCACCACCAACCAGAGCTAATTAGTAGGCATCTCGCGAGGAAGCCTCGCCCATCAGTACTTGACATTCTTGCAATCACCTGCAAAAGCGGGTCCAACCGTAGACTCTCCAAAGTCCTCGAACGTGGGCAGGCAATAATTCCTAGGAACACCCTAAAAACTCATCCTGTTACAGGACCATTTCACGAGGGTTTGTCCCTTCACGTCTTACCCAGGAAATTTGCCACGCGATATTTGCTGTGAATCCATAAGGATTGGATCTTGATCTAGGCGATACGGATATCCCTCGGCCGACGGGCAACTCAAATTAGTGCGTCATCCATCCAAATAATGCAGAGTTTGACAGGAAGCCATAATCATAGTCTACAATGAATCCAAGATCGTCATAGAACGTGATCAGGCGGTAGTGAAATCGACGCAGCTCTCGTAAGTCTGGTGATTGTAGGCGTACCAGAACCACTGAATCGCGCAAGCACCCGGCTTAGTACATTGAGTCCCAACGTCGGGAATGGTGACAGAGAAGTCAGCTATCAATCCGGATCAATCATCGTCGAAAGGATTCAGATAGAGAGAAGCGCAAGGACAAAGCGCCGAGGGAAAATTGCGACGTACTTTCGTTCTTGACCCAATCGGCAGGACCGAGGGTGTCGTTGGCGTACACGGGCCAGAGGAACAAAGGTGCGCCGATCGGTTTCTGGGTTGTCAGGTTTACCTTGAGGAGCAGAATAAATGAGTGGGGAGGGATCGAATCGAGCGATGCTCTGCGGACTCACAACGGAGACATTCTTGGAGCAGAATCAGGACCATGCAATATATCGTCAATTGAAGAAGAACACTCACGGCATATCCTGTGTGATGAGCCTCAATATCGACGTGGAATGGAACAACAGTGCCAGGCTTGTACACCCGAGTGTTGCTCTTGTTGTCCTCATACTGAATTCACAGTGAGTTGTCGAGGACGCCGTTACAACACATTTGGTATCGCCATACCTGCAATCCTCTGCAGAAGAAAAGGTGGCAAGCGGTGGGGTCATATGCGGCATCAACCTTGGCGGCGGCGTTCTCGATCTGCGTTTCTTCATAAAAACCAGGCACGACCCGTGGGGTCTTCAGCGACGTACAGGACCATATTTGTCTGCATTTCAAACTCGATCAGCCCCCGCACGGTGAAACCATCGCGACCTGCATACCAGATTTCAAGACGTTATAGACGCCGGTGCCACAAGCGGCGAGGTTCGCAGCCCCGATCTGGAAGGCACCATACTCTCAGATGCTGCGTCGCGTGCCGCGCCACTCAAACTTCAGGACATACCGCGCGAGGGGTCGGAGAGGTCACAATGCCGTGGCCTGCGACCAACACTGCGAACAGAGCGACGGTCGAAGCAAGAGATTTCATAGAAAACATGTTAGGAGTCGTTAGGTGAGAGCTGTTCGAGAGAAATCCTCGGTGCCAGCCTATTTATTATCCGGCAGGAAGCCAGACAACGCAAGTGCGTCACAACAAGCGGGCCGCTGAGAGGGTGAAGGTAGGAGGATGACATCCTGACCGGCCCGCTTATATTCGCGGTTGAATCTCGTGCAGCGAAGTCAGGACCAAGACGCACAGATTTCGGTGTTTCTTCGCCTGCAGGCTTGTTCGTTCAACAACCGAAGGGTCTCTTGGCTATGTCGGATACGACCACGGGTCACTCCATCAGCTAACTTGGGTCAAAACAGAATGTTAGAGCCAAAAGGAGAGGAAGATGGTTGCCAAAGTATACCATGACAAGAAACGAAGGCTTTGAATTTCCACGCCTTGCAATTGCCTTGGAACGCGACAAAGCTCTCTTCGTTGACCATAGACCTGGGCCAGGTACGCGAGCAGCGTGCTTAAGTACTACTTACTCGCGACTGTTCTCCCCTACGTCGGCTCCAGGAATAAGTCTAAACATAGTTGGCCGGTGGATATCTAGCCCAATCTGGTTCTGTGATTGTTCTGCGACAACTTCAACGTTGGTCGCAAGTCAGGAGCCCGCGCCTCATCGGACCGCCACATATTCGCTATTATGCAGGGAGGCATGCAAGAAGAGGACGTTCCAGAACAGCGTATTGATATCGTTGAGCTCCCGAATTTCGTTTGAATTTCGTCGTTCGCGTTTCGTCGGTCGACGTTTCGACACTAGCCGCGAAGCTGGGCTGCCATGTGGCATTTTGCGGAGCACGTGACGCAGCATTTGACGACAGCGTCAGCGGCAATCTTCAGCTGCCCCCAACAGCGACGACGATGAGCTCAACATACCCAATCTTGCCTTCGCGGCCTGTAGCGCCCCACATACCCACCAGCTGCTCCAACACAGCCTGCAATGTGCAGCTCGAATTCCCTGTTCCAGTACCCTTTCCCCGCCCCGGCACTCTGCTTCAAATCCGCTGTTTCTCCTGCCAAACTATCATTTCACATGCTTTCTACCCGGGGCAAATCCCTTCATCGAGCGCGTCGGCGCATATCTCGCATAATGCCGGGCATAAGTCGTCGTCGAGCCAGAGCCAGGGCAGCGCAACACCGCCACCGCGGAGAGGGAGGAAGATCGGGACACAGGAGCGACCGCTCGAGACAGGGTACTACGATATTCTAGGTGTACCTATCGATGCCACCACCGATGATGTGAAGAAGGCTTACCGTGCGTTCCGCAACTTCATCTCTCAATTTTACTGTTGACATATATATTTCAGGCCGTCTTGCAATTAAGCATCATCCAGACAAGAATCCGGACGACCCGCACGCCGAAGAGCGCTTCAAGGAGATCGCAATTGCGTACCAGACGCTCTCGGATCCTGTCCTCCGGAAAAAGTACAACGAGTTCGGGTCGAAGGAGAGTACGCCTGAGGGCGGGTTCGTCGATCCTGAAGAGGTGTTTGGCGCCATCTTTGGTGGGGAGAGATTTACGAGCATAATTGGGAACATCAGCCTCGCGAAGGACATGAAGGCGGCACTGCAGGAGGCGGAGGAGGCAGAGGGCGAGGACGATGGAAAGCGGTTACGCGATGCTAAGGGACGGGAGATCCTGAGTGAGGAGGAGAAGGCGGCGAAAGAGGAGCGAGAGCGCAAGAAGGCAGCGGAGGTACGCCGGTTTGTTCTCTCCTAGGAGGGTGTAAATGCTGAAGCAAGTGATAGAAAGCGGCTGCGCGGAAGGAGCGTGTCCAGAAGCTGGTGGAGAATCTGGAGCGCAAGCTGGGGATCTTCACGGAATCGGCCACTGGGCCCAATGATCCTGATGTCTCGAAGAGCTGGCGGACGATATGCGAACTTGAGGCCGAGTGCGTATATGCTGTACACCTTCTGTCTTGCCAGGGTTCTGATAGTGTCGTTCTCAGGGAGCTGAAACGCGAGTCATACGGCGTGGAACTTTTGCATGCCGTAGGATTCGTGTACACTGCCAAGGCCAAGCACTTTCTTGCGACGAACCAGACGTTGTTTGGTGTTGGTGGATGGCTCCACAATGTGCAGGGCAAATATCATGTGTTCAGCGAGACGTGAGTCACTGTTATGGATGCAAGTACGCCTGCTCATCGTCCCACAGTGTATCGACGCTCCGATCGGCGATTGAGCTTAAGACCGTGTTCGACCAGATTCAGGCCGCTGAAAAGGCGGGCAACCTGAGTCCGGAAGAGAAGAAGAAGCTTGAAGAGCAGGCTGCTGAGAAGGGGTTGCAGGCGCTGTTTAAGGTACGCTCCTTCTGGTTTTCGCTTCATGCATCACGCTCATTCCTGGACAGGGAACGAAGCTCGAGATCGAGTCCGTCCTGCGCGAGACGTGCGACAGGGTGCTCGAAGATCCCAATGTCACGCGCGACAAGGCTCAGCTCCGTGCCGTTGCGCTGCAGATCCTTGGTGAGGCTTATATGGCTGCCCGCAAGGACGACCAGCCGCACAACGAGGACAGTGAGTATGTGAAGGTCGAGACGAAGACCAGCCGCGCACGGGAAAAGCGGTAAAGCTTTGGGATCCGAGTGTTTCATGGTTGACCCAATCCTGCGCCTGCGCGCTTCGAGCTCCGCGCTACGACTCTACCACTTCCTGCTATGATGACGATATCTATCCTGCTTGGCCGCCGACATACACTCCTCCACATCTCACCCTGCCTCACATAGATTCACATAATGTACGACTGCACTTGTACCCGATAATCCGACAGCATTGCATGTTTACAGACATTTTTACATTGACCTCATCCCTTGCCTCCAATCGCTGCTAGGCTGACCCTTCCACTGACAAGTTGGGCTGTTGCTCTGCCAGCTCTACCGCAGCCTGACCCAGCTCAGGCGCACCCTGGGCTTCGGGAGGGACGACGCCGGGGTCGGCAGTAGGGGTTACGTTCTTTCCTTTCCCTGGCGGGGGTGGGTGGTATACTTTCTCCTGTACATCGACGGAAATCAGTCATCGATCCGAGGAACGAGATGATATCACCGACGAACCTTTTTCTTTTTCTTCTCCGGTTTCGCGTTCGGATCAGGGTATGCTAGCGCCTCCACCTTCTTCCACTCCTCGTTCTCCTCAAACGCCTTCCGTATCGGCTCGAGCAGGTTGTTGATGGCAGCAGCCACCGAGTTCTTCAGATCCTTCGGATGCAGCTTCTTCTCCTCAAAGTCCTGCTTCATCTCCTTGAACGACGAGTAATGTAACGAACCCCCGAATTTCTCGTCCCTCTCCACTGTGAACACCGTCCCCACCGGCGCGCCCTCGCCCACGAACGGCTTCTGGTCTCCGGTACCCGCCTCCAACACGGGGTCTCCCGCCAGGCGCGACAGGCGCAGCTCGGATATCGGGATGAGGACAGCCTCGACGAAGGAAAGCACGCCGTTCTCCTCGGCGTTACCCTCTTCGCAAAACGCGAGCTTGATCTTCTTGCGCACCGCCTCTGGGGAGTCGAGGAAGTCGATCTTGGAGTTGGGGTCGGAGGAGGACATTTTCCCGCCTGCGAGACCGGGAACCATAGCGTTCATAAGATGTGCGCGCTTGCGGTAGCCGAGGCGCGGGAGGTAGAGCTCCGCGAAGGTGAAGATCTTGCGCTGGTCGACACCCCCGAATTGGAAGTCGACCCCGAGGTACTCCTCGTCGAGCGCCTGGAGGCCAGGGTACAGGAGCCCGCTGAGCAGGGGGCTTTCGACCTGCTTGACGACTTCGGCGCCGGCCTTCTTCGCATCGTGCTCCGAGACGGTGGCGCAGAGCTTGTAGTTGTCGAGGTTGTACTCCTTTGTGAGCTGGTAGGAGGAGCCTTCGATGAAGTGGAGCTTGGAGGTGGGGATGCCGAGGGAGGTGAAGACGGCGTGCAGGACGTATTGGTAGTATTTTGTGCGGTGGGCGACGAGTTCTAGTGGGGCTTTGAGGTTGTCAAGGAAGGCGTGGACGTCTATTTGGAGGTCGTTAGATCACCAGATGTCGATGAGGCGATATATCCGTCGCGGACTTGCCTGCCAGCAGAACCTTGACCTATCGACAGTGTTCCTTAGCATCACAATTGGATATACACGATTCACAATAACAGCACATGAATCAAACCTACCTCCACACCCGCGCGCAGGAAATCAGCAATCTTCGTTAGTGGCACGAAGTAACCAATATGTGCTATTTAACACCGATCAAGACGCGATCGCTCATCACTCTGCCTTGAATGCACTCACGCCGTCCAGTAGGCGCCGTACCTGTAGTACAAGTCAGACTTGTATCCTAGTGAAATGGATTCGGATACGCACCCCAGTAGGCCTTCGGCGACCGTCCCTCTGCGAGGATCGCCTTGATAGACTCGCCTCCTAGCACCTCCTGCAATCTCCGGGTAATGAGCTCGTACTTCTCGTCCGCAGTCGGCGCGGCCATTGTGGTGAGGACTCAGGAAAGGCAGGCGAGGGTGGACGGATTTTTTATCTTTCAGCGTGAGTCAGATCGCCGGCGTAATCTCGATCATACTCACTGTTGGTTATTTCCTTTAGATGTAAACAACGCCACGCGGCGGGGACGCGTTCCGAGTCCAGAGGGTCCGAAAGGTATACAGGGGTATAACTCAGCGAGTAAGTGTTGTGATTCAACTAGCCCTTGTGTGATTCATACACACGAGAGCAGCCTTTCCCTTGTACGTAACACAGCGACAAATTCGACTTCAGAACTCTTCGTCGACAATGCTCACACTGGCAGCCTGAGCCGCTGCATACCATAATGGTACTTGGGCATCTACGGTTGGGCTCTTGAGCCTGTCTCGATTCGTTGTTTCTGGGGCTTGTGTGCTAGCGTTAGTTGATTTCAAGGAACACGGAACTCGGCCAGTTATCGGCAAAAGCATGACGGCCTGTTTAGATTGGCGATTTACTGGACTTCCTCCCAGAGAATACGGAAGATGTGACAACGCCTCCTCGCGACCTGTACAGATCAAGAGTCAGGTTCGGTCAATGGACGCGGAGATGGACAAAGAAAAGACGCACATACTTGCGAATGTCGTCCGTGTAAACTATTGCGTCTTGAGAGCCCAGTCAAGGTGGTTGGATAGCAGGCAGCCATCCTTCCAAGAAGCAGGTACCCCGTAGCGTTCGGGACCCGATAGAAACGGTTCTGTCAAACGGAAGCATCGGTTATTTTTAGATTTTAATTTTGACCGTACTCGTAGCCTTCGACCCAGTCTCTCCAGCCCTCTGTGTTGAGCATCCCCGCACGCCTGAGCATCATGGAACTGGGTGTGGACAATTATCACTCCATGAAACAACTCGGCCACGGACGTCTTCAATGTTTGGGGTCAGGTATCAGCACAACGACGCCGTGCATAAAAACACAACCTTGAAGGATCAAGATCACCATGTAACTCGGACACTGGGACTCGAACCCAGCAGTGCTCAGCCAACGGAAGCGCAGAACGTGTAATTTCCAGCGGTCTCGATGTGGGCACAAAGACCAGTATACCATGTCCGAGGCGATAAATGTGGCGTAACTTATAAGGAAGCCTGATGTGCAGAACACTGACGCTCGGCGCCGGCGTCTGTAGGTATCAAGAGTTCCCGGTGCCTGCCAATGAAGGAGCCAAAAGCGGGAGGCCTCGGCCGGCAACTGCCTGACTTCATGCAAGTCCTGTTGGAAGGCCGATGAGAATTCCGAGATAAGCTGGGCCGCGGAGACCGCATCACAGAAGACGCACCCTCGTTGCTTGGTTGTGCCTCCGAGACTCTCGCTAACTCTACCGCGCCTGCTCATCCTCGTCGAACGCCAAATCTCTGCTTAGCAGCATAGTTTCTCCACTTCAAGATATCCTCTCGCTCCAGGAGCAATTCCACGGTATAGTATTCTCGCGCCAACTCTTCATTCGTCGCGACATGATGGACGGCCGAATGGCACGGTCTGCAACACAAATCAACTCTCGAAGGGAAATGGTAATACGCGTCATGCACCCGCACCTGCATAGCCATGCCACTGAATTCAACATCGCCTCGGGGTGCCACTTCTTCTTCAGGGCCTTCGCGTGCGTCGAGCGCGGTATCAGGTGATGGTACGTCAGCGGCACCTCGCGTTCGCAGATCTCGCACTCCGTCGTCCGGGTGGCAGACCACACAGGCGGAGGCGCGCAGGCGTCGTCGAGGTAGCTTGCGAGGGCATTTCTTAGGAACCGGAGTGAGTCGTCGGTGTCTGATGCGAAGCCGTATGAGATGAGGGTGTCGGTGAAGGAGACGGAGGTGTTGTCCAGCGGTATCAGGTCGATGTCGGTGGGGACTAGGGCGCGGGTTTCGTATGAGGCGGTGCGGATGGACTCAGGGAGTGTGGGCCAGGCTTCGGAGGCTAGGTACGAGGAGAAGTCGTCCAGCTCTGAGGAGTCCTGGGTCTGGTGAAGGGTCGTGGGGTGTGAGAGGATCCGCCTTGCGATGCTGTCCTTGAACAGGGAATATCGCGATGAGGTGTGGTCCATTCGTACTTTTTGGGCGGGGTGAGTGAGTCCCCAAATCAGCTGGACGGCTGTAAAGTACCTGAACCTGACTGGCCTTGCGTCGAAGTGACGATCAGTGGGGTATGAAGGGTTTCGGCTCCGAACTTTGACCTTGTTGGTGTAGGCTACCAGACAGCGTACATACTCGCGTCACTGTAGGTTGTTATGAGTCACGAGTGAATTGAAAAGGTTACACAGGACAGAGTATGCACAAGTTGCAGCTACAAGGTGATTGACGTCAGATGAGATGTTCGGGAGATGAGTGGCAAATTATTTCGATCGAAATTATGCATGTAGCTCTACTATTAAAGATGACTGATTAGTGGACTTCGTCGGCCTAATGGTCTAGTAGCATGATACCTCCTTCGGGTTTCTTCCCGCCCTCAGCAAGGGCACCTTTGGAGGTGGTCCTGGGTTCAATTCCCAGTTAGGCCCTCTTTTTTTCTTGCTCTCTCCTGGCCCTTCCTTCCCCAGTCGCGTCCAGAAATCATCAAAGTGAGGTGCAGATGTCCATGAAGGGTTTTCATATTGGGAGGTGGCAGGCTGATGCGCTGACCACGAGTATTCGTGTCCACCAGGGAACTAGAGTCGGCCGAGGTGACTCTCAAAACATAAGTAGCAGACGACGGTGTACTCGAGTATCGCTTCTGGGGCAGACCATCCTTAGCAACGGGGGCGTGGTCCTTTTGTGGTCCTTTCCAGTACCGCTACGCGACGCGTCGCGTCTGAGTGGTGAGCGAAAGTTTGGTCGTGTTAGATTTCCAGCGTGCTACAGGTCCGAATTGAACGGATCCCTGATTCTGAACAATCTCCTTGATTTCCATGCTTCACTCTATATGATACCCAGTCCTACGTCTTTCCAACGGGAATGGTCCAGCAAAGACGGCGAGTTTCCTACGTGATCACGGCGCCAGTAGAGCCCCCGCCTCGCCTCCAGCTTCCGCCACATGGAATATCACGACTTGGGTCTATCGGGCCACTTCTTATCCCGCTCACAAGCGCCGCTGAGGCAGAGGCGCCTAGTCGGCCTAGACACCCGCGCCATCGGCTAGGCATATCATCGTTGGCCCTCGACACTTCAACGCAACTCGCTGGCCGTGGAGCACCAGAGGGCATTCTGTATTCTGCGGGGCGGGATGGGTTGGTTATATCATGGGACTTGGGGATACCAATGAAGAAGCGGAAACCTGAACGCGCTGATAGCCTTCGACGCGCGGCCTTGAGGTGGGAGACGATGACGGGTTGGGCAGATGAAGGCATTGACGAGGAGACGGAGGACGGGGAGGAGAGGGTACAGAGTGATGGGGATGTTCTGGGAGATGTTCCGATGAGCGGTCGAAGGCCTCGGAAGAGCGATACCTTGTCAACCCCTTATGAAGACCAATGGGAGACGGACCTGGCGGCGTTCAAGCCAGGAAAGGTGCGGTTTAGCTGTTCGGCAGAGATTCGTGTGCTCATGATCGCGGTTCAGCGGAGTGAGTTCCGTCAGTGCGCCCAGATCAATTCCGACTGGGTGAATGACATATTATTGTGCAACCGCGCACAGACGGGTACGTTGTACGGCCGTCTATCTCAACTAGTCTGACATATTCCAGTCATCTCGGCATCGTCGGACGGAACTGTCAAAGCATGGAGCCCTCACCTCCCCCATTCGCCTGACCCGTCAACCCTCGGCACTCACGGAGACTATGTGCGATGTCTGGCCCAATCGTACGTGTTTACGAGGCCTTAAATGCATGAACTCATGGGCTGCGTAGTCGAGAACAGAACTGGGTTGCTTCAGGATCCTTCGACCGGACCATCAAGCTGTGGGACCTTTCGCGTGAAGGGCAACATAATCCTCTCGTTACTCTAAACCCTCCCGATGTGAACGCGCCGAAGTCGTCCATCTATGCCCTCGCGGCAGACCCATACGGCACCACCCTCGTGTCTGGGTCGCCTGAACGCGTAGTTCGACTATGGGATCCTCGGACGGGGAGGCGGACAGGTTGGGCGCTAGTTGAAGTCATGGTCATTTTCGTGTCCCTCTAACACGCATATGCAGGAAAGCTGGTTGGCCATACGGATAACATACGCGCTATCCTGATTTCCGAAGATGCAAGATATGTACGTCGAACTCATAGCCGTTCACATAAACGATACTGACGGATTCCTAGCTATTAACCGGATCTGCTGATGGTGCGTGGGTCGCTCTGAAGCACGGAACGGACATTCAGTATCTTTCCAGCGTCGATCAAGCTCTGGTCTCTGGCCTCGCAACGTTGTCTCCATACATTCACTCACCATACGGAATCAGTGTGGTCCCTCCATTCCTCGCACCCGTCCTTGGAAGTCTTCTATTCTGGCGACCGTTCTGGTCTTGTGTGCAAAGTCGACGTAGAGGACTGTTCGGACATCTCGGAGGGAGAGTGTATCCTGCTCTGCCAAGACGCGGATCCATCCACGCCGTCATCAGATGGCATCAACAGAATCGTGGCCATGGACGACAACCTTCTCTGGACGGCGTCGGGCCACTCCAACATCAAACGCTGGGCTGTCCCGCAACGCCGATCCGTCAGAGCCTCCGCGCTCCTTCTTGATCCGGAAGACGAGCGGTACGTGAGGAGCGAATCGCCTGTGCCCTTCGGAAGCAAGGACAGCAGCGAGTTGATGCGCTCGGCAGCCAGCACGCGGCCGTCCACGGCCCATGGTCCTGGAGCTTCGTCGTCGGTCGCAGCGTCGACGCAGTCCCTTTCGTCGGACACGTGGCCCGCTCAGGCCGAAAGAGACGACGACGCGCGGTTGTACGGTATTCCCTTTGAGAGCCTCATCCGGCTCATATCGCCCAACGAAGCGTTCGCGTACACAGCTGGCCGCGGGCGCGACCCGGAGGTGGCGACGCTGTACTCCGCCGCATCTATCAAGTCCGTCCCGCGCACGAACGTCCACGCCGCGGTGCGTGCTCCGGCTGTCGCTGCCCCGGCGGACTCCAAGCAAGTGCACACTACGAGCCCGATACGCAGCGCCCGGACGGACGATACGGCGCACCCTGCAGTCAGCACGGCGCGTGCGGACTATGAGGAGAGGGAGCTCGCGAGCGATGCGATACCCCTGCAGTCCGAGCCGGAGGATGTGATACGGGGGGAGCACGGGCTCGTGAGGTCGATCATACTGAACGATAGGATCCACGCGCTCACCGTCGATACGTCCGGAGAGGTGGCGGTGTGGGATATCGTGCGGTGTATGTGCCTTGGCCGGTTTGCGAGGGACGATGTGGCGGCGCTGAGTGCGGCGGGGAGCTGGGCGGGGGGCAGTGGCGGGGAGAGGGAGAGGAGCCCGAGGGAGGCGCTGGAGGCGGTGAGGGAAAGGATTGAGGGGGAGGCAGTGGTGAGCCAGTGGTGCACGGCGGATACGAAGACGGGTGTGTTGACGGTCCATTTGACGGAGAAGAGCTTTGAGGCGGAGGTGTATGCGGATGAGGTGGGGTATGCAAATGATCGGAGGTTCAATGATGAGTCTAAGAGTACGTGGCTCGCGTCTCGGACTTTATTACTGTCTGACGTGGATATCTTGCAGTCAACGTCGGAAAGTGGGTGCTCCGAAATCTTTTCCTGGGATTCATACGGGAGCAGCAGCGGATACGGCGAGAACAGGATGAAAGCAATACCCCGTCCGAGGGAATCCTTGCTCCTAGCCTGGGTCGTGCCAACGGCTCACTGCATGACCAGGCCGACGGTCGATCCGCGCCGACCACCAGCCCAGAGCCAAGTCGCAGATCGTCAGCCGTCTTCTCGAGCAGCGTCGTTGTCAAATCGCCCTCCATGATTCCAGCTTTACCTCCCCCGGCAGCCCCGCCTACGCGCCCATCTCCTTTACTAACCCCATTGATACCCTTGCACGTGAAGGACGTCGGCCTCACTACAATACCCCAGACCCCGACTGGTCGCGCCGGCGATACCCCAGGCATGCCACGCAGGCATCGCTCCGCTACCGTGGACGATGTCGATACCACCCCCTCTGCTGGAGCTAGCCATGGCGATTACTTCATCGCTCGAAGGCGCCAGCCCTCATTGTCCGGCGCTGTCACACCTGCGCCTGATGACTTTTCGGGGTGGAGCGGACCGACCCCAGTCAATACCCCAGGTGGCCTCATGGGCCGCCTTAAAAACTTTGGGAAAACCAAACGACCGTCTAGCGAGGTGACTAGCTCGCCTGCGATAGGCTCCACCGTGCCCTCCTCCGAACTTACAGTTTCGCCCGAGGTAGGTCTCATCAAACGCTTGCTGGTGTTTCTCCTTCATTGATTGTCGCTTGGTAGGACACCTCTCGTCCCGTCGAAGTCGACATAGTGAAAACGCCGGCGCAAGTCACACTCTCGGGCCCGATTACCCCGCCGCCGTCCGCCGAGGCACCGACATACCCCATACCCCCCAACACCACAATTCTGATGTCCGAAGAGGCTGCGCCCAGCTTCGTCACCGTGTATCGTGGCACGGTCTCGAGCACCAAGCAGGATGTCCGGGCCCTTGAGGAGGCCATGCCACTGTGGCTTTTGGAGTACCTCCTGTTGAACAAGATACCTCCGCTGCCGGCACATCCGAAGATTAGCTTTGTGTTGCTGCCGTGGCCGACTCCGAATCCGGAAGATCAGCTTCCGGAGCTTTTGAATACGTGAGCAGTGGCTTCCTCTATTTCGCGCTGGATGAGTTTTTGATGTCGGTGTATGTCAACTAGTGCACAGTCTAAGCTGACTTCGAGTCGATACCTGCGAGTCCGGAAACTCGTCATCCATGTGGGTGTTTCTTTGCATGTGTGTCAGCGTTGGCCTGAATTTATTTATTCTCTTGGTAGGTTCAGGAGAAGCTGGAGAAGATCTCAGGTCGCTCGAGGCCGGCGTCTGCGGATGAGGGTCACGAGAGTCAGTTGCATCCTCATCCTCGAGCAGAGGACGAGTATGAAATCCTGTGCAACGATGTACTGTTGCATCTGGGTATGAGCTTGGCGGTTGTACGTCAGTACGCGTGGAAGCAGAGCTCTGAGCTCACGATGTTCTACCGCCGCAAAACGCCGTCGTCTGCTGAGCAGCGTCGGTCAATGTGAGCTGCAGGAGGCATATTTTTGATACACTGTTTTGTAGCTCGTATTTATCTTTTATTGTTATGCGTACATGGAAGTCGTGGTTGACGCGAATCATCAAGTTTGTCAACGATGAAGACCTATCCCAGAAAAACCATCTACGGCTGAAACTGGCCTCGTCTTCCATTGCGACCGCCAGACACGAGCGAGGGTTTCTAAAGAGCACGGTGTCTCCTAGACAGATGCCAACGGATGTTCGTCCGCGTATATGTCCAAGTGCTCTTGTAAGTCATCCCACGTCGACCGATCGGCCTGCCCGCCTCCGTAGACCTCCCTTAGCCTTGGGAACATCCGTAACAGGCACTTCGAAACCCCTAGTGTCTCCCGCTCTATGCGCGACACAGTCGTAAAATCAATCATGTCGATGTGCATGTTACCAGCCGATGGTTCCAGACGCTGTATGTCAAACGGCTTCAAGACGGTCCCGATACTGATGTCCTTCAGGCTTGGGCATCGTCGGACTAATGGCGCAAGACCTTCAAGCGTTGTTTCCGTCCTGTTAAGGATTGTAAGTCGTCGAAGGCGAGGCCAGCCCGCGGCAGCGTTCTCTAGCCAGCCGTTGTCAATGACTTTGGCGAAGGGCATGCGGAGGGTGAGGACTTCAATTCCCTGGAGCTGGCAAAGGACATTGAGGTCAGGGGGATCGCTGGTGAACATGCCGCCGTGATCTCGTGGCCATGGATCTTCCGTAAGAGAGAGATGTACTAGCGATGTGCGGCATGGGTGGCGCGTGAGGGCGTGCATGAAGTTATTGAATTGGATGGCATGAAGTGGAGACGGGTACAGGTCAAGGTGGCGGTTTCGGAAATCCGGGAGGATGGAGACGACCAACGATGTCAGCGGGTTCTGTATGAGGTTGATTTTTGCAGTCGCATCCTCCCATGAAGTCGCGGAGAAGGTGAACCTGCGCAAGCCTGGGAAGATTACCTCAAGAGATGTCCGCTCTTGAAGTTCCTGAACGATCTCCGAGTCAAAACATAGCCAACCGAGACTAAGATATTCCAACACTGGAAGTGCGCTGATATGGAGCGGCGCGTCGCAATGCGTTGGATCCAGATCTAGCTTCCGAAGATAGGAAAGACTGGACATCAGCTCGTTCAAGGCGTCGATGACTTCATTCTCAGCTGTATATTCATATTCGTGCCATCGGACTTTGAGAACCTCGATCCTGGGACATGTGCGACGAATATCACTGATGAAAACGGGTATGCCAGCATCAGTTCCTGCCAAAGTCAGATCCACGTCCACAACGTTGCTGTTGAGTAGACACTGCGCAAATAGGAGTGCCGTCTGGGTGTCGGGATGGCAGGGTGACGAAGTTGAGAAAGCAAACCGTCGGAGGTTTGGGAGCAGTGAATGGACAGGACGGTAGCTTGCAAGCATAATCATGGCATCCATGTGGATGCCCAGGCCGGTCCGAGGCCAAACATATCCCAAGGTGCGCACCTTGCGTGCATAATAGTCAAATCTGCCCCAGTCGGTGGCTTCCAAACCTCGAACAAACGTCTGTATTTCTTTCTTCAGGCTTGTTTGAGTCCAGGTAATGAAGAGACTGACCACCGAGTGACGCCCTGGTGTCTCCTCGACGACTCTCCACAAATCCAGTGGCATTACACGAACCAATGGTCCCAAGGTCGCTTGATGATACCAAAGAGCATCATGTGCTGGCTCTAAGGGAAAGCACGACGGCCATCAACAACGATGAAAATGCCATGTTTAGTAAGACTCGCTCCAGAAAAGACAATATGCCAGACCTGCGAAAGCGCGGCAAGTTCTGGCGAGCGCCGCGAGTGTGTTCCTATCAACTTCGAAGGCTCGTGGATTCCCCGTTTCGTCCCCATCTTGATCCTCAGTCTCGCGGTATTCGTCGTCGTCGTCATGGATGGCGCAGATGTGGTTGAATATCGTTGATAGCAATTCTGGAACGGCGAGACAGGCGTGCATTTCCCAGTGAATCCCAGGTTATCTGAAGACATCAGCGATCTGCTGCAGAATTTAAATTCGAAGTGCAGTGGCACATCGAAGCGAGGGAACAATGGAAGATTTCGTCATTGCTCCGGGAGCCCTGTCACCTTCCAAAGTCGGCGGCAGCGGACCGCGATGTTCCTTCGCAGCCTTAAGGCTGCACATTCTATACATTCGCTTCTTACGCTCTTTTCCGCCGGTAATGAGTAGCTGTCTCTTAGGCCGTCTGATTTTCATAAATGGCCTCGAAACCTTGTGGGGTCTTTTGAAGACCGAAGACGGTATCTGGCACTGACTGTCGTCGAAGGTGAAAATTTTCACGATGGGTTTGATCAACAAGACCTTTGACGCTGCCGTCTAGCAACTCACAAGGAGATATACGTTAGCAATACCAGGGCGCGTACGCATGCCAGGTCGCTTTCGACGCCAGCGGTGCCTGGCATGGCAAACAATATACATGCACAAGCACCGCTGGACGGGACTCTATTACTGTGCAAGGTATATCATGTAAGCTCCGCTGATATACTTCTCCTGCCAGCCTGCCTAACTTCTTGTCGTCCGCGTTGATTGACTTCTACCCTTGGGCCCCGCAGCGTTTAGTTCAGGCACTCGTCTCTCCACCGACGTCACGTTCACCCTTAAGCATCTCGATCCTTGGCCAAGCATCTCTGGCAAACATGTATACCGATTCCGCATAATCAAATCAACTGGAACTGTCCTCCGCCCTTTCTCTTCAAGAACAAGTACCGGCTCCACACACTGATCAGCACCCATTTCTCTCGCTCCACTATCTGGGCAAGAAAGAAAGTCCTCACGTGCCCCGTTCATAGCACCATACAGCAACGCTACCATGATCGCACCAGCTGCATTGTGCACACCGAGGATGGCGTGCACAAGTGCCGCACACGCGCAGCTGGTGGGGATGAGCACGTTGTAGCTCTCTACTTTGTCGGCAAGGAAGTTGGGGATGAGTCGTCCGAAGAAGCCTCCGGCGTTGAGGAAAGAAACTTGCGCGTGAGGTTGCTAACTTGCGAGACAAGTAATGGGAAGGGCGCGAACGATGTAGTAGGCCAGGTTTTCATCGATCCTGTGTTCTGAAGAAGTCGGTCATGCTGTACAATTGCACCACGTTCCCGGCGCTGGAGAGGATCGTTCTGCATGGAGAGGGCTGGAATACCTTCATTCAGCATTCAGAATTCGCGTTGTTTCTACTACGTATCGTTGACCGTGGATGTTGAATTGAATACCCTAACGGTGAAAGAATTGCGTAGCCACAATGGAAGCATTAAGCGTCCGCGAACTCCGTGTCGGTCATATGCATGTTGAATCCAGTCGTGAAAGATTTTCCGCGTGAAAATGGACCGGAGATGGCAAGGAGATGGGCATTCAGTATACGAGAGGGTAAACTTCACATGGATCCGCGTACGAGACTGTACAGTGTATACCAATTCGAGCACGGCCTGAAAATTGAATGGAAGTTCGATAGATCAGGATTCCGCAGTCATCGCGTCCCACAGACAGGCTTCCGCTCTGCTGTAAAATCGGCCGGGGT
Organism: Lyophyllum shimeji; assembly: GCA_026008595.1. Taxonomy (NCBI): domain Eukaryota; kingdom Fungi; phylum Basidiomycota; class Agaricomycetes; order Agaricales; family Lyophyllaceae; genus Lyophyllum; species Lyophyllum shimeji. Next base: position 1,104,456 of record BRPK01000012.1, on the reverse strand, counting down.
GGCGGCTTTCCACAACTCTCAACCGTCTATTTTTTTTCCTGATCTCGGTCTCGAAGTCGCGAAACTTGTGTACGATGGTTTACGGATGCGGGTAAAGTTTATTCGGGTGTACACACTCAGCATGTGATCTCGTTCCAATCTTGGGATACTAGCCACGCGACTCGGTTTCAATTTTAACAGCTTGCCCGCCCATCACCCTTGACGCATTCTAGGCTTGGCAATCACATACGATGCCCACATTACCCTTCTACATGTCCCACGATGCAGCACTGGTCGGTACCGCGCACCCATGTTGGAAGAATCGACCCCGAAGTTCGACCGGGCAGCTGGCTATTCCACGCCCGGCCAACGCTGATTGGGAATGGACTTGCAACGTCCCTCGGCGTACCCGCTGCCGCGCGCCTCTGATCCGCCGATTACCTTTGCCTCTCTGCGGTGAAAAAAGGCTTGTCGTTCACCTCCGCGCCAAGCGTCCGTGCGTCACAGATGACACAAACTTCGCTTCTTCCTCAATTGATCCGGGACAGGGTCCCGTCGACGGAAAGGTATGAACGTCATATTAATATGTCGAAGACCTCAACATTCAACCTTCGAAGCCGCAACTCTTTTTCGGTTAGATAATCATATCCGCCGCCTGATATAACCTCCTCGTTGGATCGAACAATGCGAAGCCAACTGCCACCCAACAGTCCGTGACATGAAGAGCTATATTTCCCCTGTGTTGACCGTTCTTCTCCTCGCGGGTCCGGCACTCGCGGCGAGTTACCAAGTCTCGGACAGCATCGTTGGCCCGGCGTTCTACGACGCGTTCGACTTCCAAGCTATGGCCGATCCGACCCACGGACGTGTGTACGTATAAGGTTGTCCCACGACTGAAGAGCAAATTGATACCTACTTTTTCGACAGGAACTACGTGGATGGTTCGACGGCTCAGAATCAAAACCTAACGTACGCGGCGGGAGACACGTTCATTCTGCGGGCAGACTTCACGAAGACTCTCGACCCGGCTGGTCCAGGGAGAGACTCGGTCAGAGTAAAGTCGAGGAAGGCTTACACGACCCATGTAGCAGTGTACGTCTCCACCGCTCTCACAATTGGGATATGATGGTTCATAGCTTCCATAGATTCGATGTTCGTCATATGCCACAGGGATGCGGGTAAGCCTACGGTGCCCGTCGTATGTCGCGTTACTCATACAGTATTTCCCATTCAGCACGTGGCCCGCCGTCTGGACGACGAATGAAGCCAGCTGGCCCAATGGCGTGCGATGCGATTCTCTATTAAATTTACCGCTCGATCTCACTTTCTACTCAGGGCGAGATTGATATCCTGGAAGGAATCAATGACCTGACACCCAACTCCCTCACGTTGCACACCAGCCCAGGTAGGTGGTGAGCTTTGCGCCCTATTCCGTCCGAGACCTGAACAAGTCTGTCAGGATGCACAATGCCTGCCTGGCGTCCTGAAACTGGGTGAGCGATACTAGGATGTAGAACAATGTGTTTACTCACGTCGCACTTGACAGAACCGCCACGCAGCTTGACTGCAACTCGGCAGTAAATGGGAATACCGGCTGTGGTGTTATGCTGAACGCGGAGCAGAGTTACGGTCCAGGGTTCAATGCAGCTGGCGGCGGCTGGTGCGTTGTCCGTAATGATTTAAGTTCTTCAGATTACTCACGGACCACGCTGCGTAGGTACGCCATGGAGCGGACTCCGACTTTCATCAAGATCTGGTTCTGGAGCAGGAACGACCAGTCGGTTCCTGCAGACGTACGGAACGGAAATGACAATGTCAACACCGATAGCTGGGTACGCGAGTCTCGCTCCGGACCCCTGGATCGCTGATGCTCATGATATCTGCTCCGTTCAATAGGGAACCCCCTCTGCGTTGTTCCCTAATGACAGCTGCGACATACAGCAACATTTCAACGATCACAACATCATCATTAATCTGACTTTCTGTAAGACCGGCGAACTGTCTTTTTGATTCTCGACGCTCACTTGGAAGCGCAGGCGGTGACTGGGCTGGATCTGCCTACCCTCCAAGCTGCCCCTCGAATTGCGTCGGTAAGTATCACTCTCCCCGTACGACATTATCTGTCGGAACTGAGGGTAACCCAGATCACGTCAATAACAACCCGGCTGATTTCGAGAACGCCTTCTTCGACTTCGCTTCACTCAGAGTCTACGAGTAGAGTGCTGCGCGCGCTGGGAGCTAACGCAGCCATGGTACCTAATCTTATCCGTAGATGCACCCCCCTATAATTATCAGTACAAAAGTCTTCTCTATAGACAAGCCGAACGCGAAACTAATTTTATCCGTAGATGCGTTTATCACACCCCTATAATTATCAATACAAAAGTCTTTTCTACAGAACAAGCCAAACGCGAAACTCCGTATGTCGTCGAGCTTCTCTGAGGTCAAGCATCGTACACCCGAACATCATGATCCGTCGTCTACTACGGGTCGACCCCGATCATCGAGGAAGCAAGACATACGGAAGCATCAATCTCACGAAAACTTGGCACAAGTGTTCCTGGCCGGCTGACCACACATTGCGCGTCTCCTGAGCTCGACCACTGACTCATCTCTCATACATACCAACTTCCATGTCAACACTTATGTTACCGGAAGCAACTGCCCTCATCGTGGTAGATGTGCAACAAGGTGCGTAGCGCCCCGCCATCGCCCTCTCCCGCATTAGATTTTCCGATGTACTCAATACTACTTTTCTCGAAGATTGAACAACCGGCTTCAAGCGACCGCCGTACAAGGACCTCAAGTCGAGCACCCCTGCATGCATTCCAAACATCGCCAGAATCATCGCCGCCTTCCGCGCCGCCTCCCTCCCCGTCATCCACATCCGGCACCACTCCAAGGACCCCAGCAGCCCCTTCCACCCTCGAAACTGCCCAGAGGGCGTGGCCGTAGAACCTGACGCCGCCGAACGGCCCGGGGAGCCCGTACTCACCAAGAGCGTCAACTCGAATTTCATCGGGACAGGGCTCGAGGCGCATCTCCGCGCGCGGGGCATCACGACCGTGACGCTCGTCGTGGTCGGGCTGGCGACGGCCCACTGTGTGAGCACGACGGTGAGGATGGCGGGCAATCTCGGGTGGGCGGTGTACGTACCGCGGGACGCGACGGTCGATGTTTGGGAGGAAGCATGCGCCGGGTGCGCGGGAGGGACGGAGGGAGTTTGATGCGCAGACGGTGACCTCCGTCCGGGTCGAATTACCACCCCCTCCAGCGGTTCTTTCTTCCCCACTTCCCGCCCTCCTCCTCTCGGTCCGACGTCATGTGTGGAAGGACACGTTTACGTTTCCCCCGGCGCTTTTTCGGAGTGCGTGCGATCGGCGTGGGTGATGGATATTCGAATTCGAACCTCATGCATCGGAGGGAAACGTCCTGGTGCCCATGCTGCGGCCCAAGTCATGCATGATGGAGGAGTCAAGACCACATCGCGTTCCTTCGCCGCGCTGAGTCCGGTGTGAGGAGCTGACCGGAGCTGACCGACTGCTGCACGAAGCCCGGAATCAAAACCACGATCGATACCGCACCCATACTACACCTGAAATGCACACGACGACGTCGACGTCGACGCCCGCATTAGTCTTCGGACCCGAATCGCATTGTGCAGTGCCCAGCCTGTCGTGCAGCCGTGATATGTTCGCCGTAGAAGCCGAAGTCGAGCGGCTGCGAGCAGACCGACGGTGAGCGTCGTGAAGGGAATGGAGAGGAGAAAGAATGGGAAAGACTCACCATCGCTCGGCGGGGATCCACGGTTCCGAACGCACCTTTCTTGCCTTCGTAGTAGTACATGTCCCTGTTCTCTACGGCGAGGCTGTTGGTGAGAGGGAGAGGGGACGGGGATAATTTGCCGAGTACCAGTCTGCACAGTACGGCGCGTCCTCAACGACAGTGGTGAGAGAACATGGAGAGGGGCACACGCGCTGTGCGAAACGGAATAGAGGTAAGAAAGTACGATCCCCGCAGTGAATCGCCAAGCACGATCCGGACACCGGCTTGCAGATCGTGTTTTGCGCGGCAACGGATTGAGAAAGCCTGCATGCCTGCAGCTGAAGAGCTGTGTGTACATCATGGTGCAACAAAAGTGAGGACCTCGAGGGGCACAGTGGCGCTGAGGGTGAATTGAGGTCTGGTGATGGATTCGTCAACTCGCGCACCAAGGCTTCATGTCTGGGAGGGAGGAATCAAACCATGGTTGACTCGAAGAGACCAGTAAACGTTAACGCGACAACCTCCGAGAACGGCGATCGATGTGGTTGATGCATTCAGAGACTCAGGCCGCAAGCAGAAGATTGTGGTGTTGATATTCGTATCATCGATCATCATACAACGTACTGTATATAGTAACAGCAAGGCTGGAGGACTTAATCATCCTTTCAGCTTCTAGGTTTTCGTCGAGTTGGCAGAGACATCGTCAAGTCGCGTCAGATCACGAGCGCCCTTTGTTTGCAAACAGCCCCAAACAACCCCCTCCATTCACTGTCCAATTATGGCAACTGCGCATTGCTGACAATGGTACCTGAGCTAGTGGCATTGACCACCGGATATGTACATCGCGTCAAAGTTGTATAAAAACCCGGCGCTGAAAGCCATGGACGAACCATCCAGCTGCTGGCTCATCGTCTCCTGCATTCCTCAGCTTCGTTGACTCGGACTCGGACTCTCCAACGACCTCGCATCTCATCTCAAGCATAGACTTTCTTCGCTTTCTGCTCTCAACGGTTCCATCCACTGTATCCATAGCTCACTAGGTGTGTCCGCACGTCTTGTTGAATGACAGGCCAGCTTACCCGATCCACTCAGCTTCCGTCACGCCCGCACATCGCAAGTCGATCGTCCAATCACTGTCAGATTCACGCCCCACGCACAAAATGTCTCCCTCCGCCACTTCCTCTCCCGCCGTCACCGCCGCCGCCATCTTCCTCACCCGGCCCTTCCTCCTCCTCGGCTTCCTGCCCCAGCGCATCGTCCTCTCCCTCCAGCTCTTCCTCTGCTCCGCCCTCTCCTCGCCCTCATCCACCGGCAGCGCCAACTCAAACTTAAACTCGCAAGTGCTGTCGTTTACGCCTACGTCCCTCCCGCCCCTCCCTATCCAGCTCGCGTGCGTCGCGTTCGGTATTAAGTGGGCGGCATGGATACAGGCACTCGGCGGCGCGGCGTTTGACCTCGTTATGGAGCCGGGGAGGGTGTATGTGGTGAAGAAGGCGACGGGGCAGATCGGTGTCATCTGGATGGACAAGGACTGCTCGTCGTCGCTCCCCTCGCAGGCCCCCGCCGCGGCTTTGGATGCTCACGACGAATCCGAGGATGAGTTTGATATCGACGACGCACCGAGTTCCCGACCGAGCTCGCGCTCCTCCATGCTTTCCTCCTCCTCCTCCGTCCTCTCCTCACACTCTTCGCACTCCTCCACCACTTCTATCTCCTCCGCGCCGCCCTCCAAAACACCCGTCGCGACGAAGGCCACACAGCCGACGAAGTACATCTACCAAGGCGGCGTGAGCAGCGTTCTCACCGGCGGCGTCATGCTCGGCGCCTCGTCCTCCACTCCCTCTTCCTCCCAGAAGCGTGCTGCGCCTGCCCCGGCTCGGGCGGCGGTGTACACCCCGCCCCATCGGCTGCGCGCTCCCGTCAGGGCCAGCGAAACTGCCGGATCCTGGCGCCGCGGTGCTGCTCGCGCTTGAGACGACCCCCGCCCCCAATCAACACGAAGACCAAGACCAAGACGAAAATCTCCGCACGACTTGAATCATCGACTGTAATTTCCGCTGTATCATACGACTTCTACGACTACGACCTCTCCTCTCGGGACACTCCGTCCAGTGGACTCGATCGTTCTACTTCAGCCTTTGATATGACTTGCTCTCTCTTTCTCTCTTATACTTCTAGGTGTATCGTGTATCCTGTCTTCTGCCCTCAGCCCCGCGTATGCAAGTTGTAGCTTCCCTTCTTCCCGTCTTCCCACCCACCCCACGCACTATCTCTTCTTGTGTCTTATTGCCTCATTGCTTCACTGGATATAGGTGTTCGTGATTTTACTCTACTAGGCTACCCGATACTCTGACTCGGGCTTAATAGATGCTCTGGCAGCTTGTGACGTTGTGCATGTGTTGTGTGCCCTTTCCCCACTTGCGCTCGCTCTGGTGGCACCAGCTTGACGACTGGGACTTCTCGCTTTCGTAGTTCATGTACACAGTACCGCTTGGAAATAGACATAGACTCTACTGCCTGACCTTGGTTGTCGTGATTGAGCGAAGCTGTCCCGGATGACCCGAGGGTCAACTTAAGGGGAAAACGGGTCAAGGAATGTCAGACTCCGAGACGAGGCCTCGGGCTGCCTGGTCATCACATTCGTCGCTGAGTACCTCACCTCAGAGCTATCTCTGTCCTTCAAATGAAGTTTCGCTTGAGTGGCGGGGGTCCGGAGATCTTCGGAGACAGAGGATCGAACGAGACGAGACGTCCGAGTGGTCAAGCCTGGCTAGCGCTGAAATTCGCCAATATCTCGGACCCGTGGGTCTCGTTCCCCTCACCCGGACGAGATCATCGGACGCTCTTTCGCTCTGAAATGGCGCGTCAAAGTCACCCGGGAAAGAACAGAAAATCGACAGAAGGTATGTGACCTATATGTCTAAGGTCTCGGCAATCTCTTTCCAATGTCCTTCTTCTTCTTCGACCTCCAATGCTTCTAAGACCTGTTCCCAATCCCCCGCAGAATACAAGATTTTGAGCTCATTAGGCATCTTTTCGCCTGTCTCGAGGTACATCTTCTCCATGCAAAATCTGATGTCTTCCAGATCTGATTGTCGCTTGTCCTCTTTCGCAACCGCACGTTCTGCGAAAGTGTGAATCTTATCGGCAAGGAGGAGTGCAGGGCCCGCGCCGGTGATGCCGTTCTCCTCGTCGTGGATGGCATGCCTCAGAAATAAAGGCATGAGGTCCGCGCGTCTGTTGGCAACATCGCATTTTACTGCATGGTTGGGATGCAAGTGTGTCACTCTCATCATGTCGTAGGCCCTCATACGAGCCAGCATAGAGTCAGTGCTCGGAATTTTGGGGAAGGCTGCCACGTTGATGTCGACGTCCTAAATCAAATCAACTGTTAAGGATGAACTCGCTCGGCTGGAATGGAAGACCTACCGTGGTCCGACGTTTACTTCCATTCATTGCCGCGGCTAATTATCCCTGGAATGTGTTGCCTGTTGAGGACCTCAAACACAGCCCTCGCAGCAGGCAGGAGGCGTGAGGGAAGGGTGGGCATCACTGCAGTACTATGTGCAAGGGAATATGTAGGATGACGTTGGGCTCGTGAATATCGACGATTTGGGTAACGGTATCTAGAAGGAAGCTTTCTTGGGGCGAGCTCTACGACCTGATCTTCAAGCTACAGATCAACGGTTCTCTTCGGGTTCTGTTAGCGCATTCTATTGTAATCACTTTGTAGAATGCGTTGTCCTCGTGTTCTACATATCTTTAGGTCGACAAAAGAGCCCTATGAAGTACCTTCGGCAGCCGGAGCCAACTTGTGACGCCACACACTGATCACGAACAACGTTCAATTTCTTCTCAACTTGAACCATCACTGCCCTCAATGCTACATCTCTACGACTCCAGCCCATACTCCCAAAAATCTCAGGAGATTCGCCTGAAAGCTGCCTGCGCTCTATCTAGAGCGCACATCAAATCTTTTGTGTGGGGAGAAGATGCCCTGGCGTTCATCTACTTCGTTCCCGCCGACCTCGATGCTCTCCATTTGGTCGTTGCAGATCATGACCTCGGTCTAGCTTCCACCAAAATCATCGAATCACTGCCTTACGAAGTTTTCACTGGCATCTTGGATCAGAATTACGTCGAATTCGTCTGGTTCGACCCAAACCAGCCAAGGAAATTCCCCAACTCAGTGCACCTCCAGCTCACAACTCCGGTTGCCGAACGCTCCGTTGACGACCCAGAGATGATCTTAATCCATCCTCAGTCGCAATTCCACCTCGACATCCACGACGACAGCCGCTCGCTCTCACTCCCACCTTTTCCCGAAAATATCCGATTTCCAACACGCACCGCATTTCTTGACTCAATCATCGCGACGTATTTGGACCCTCCCTCTGGTCGGGTACATACCAAATTGAGCTCGACGTTGCGAGTTTGGATGGGATACTTTTTCGCCTACACTCTGCGGAAGACGCCCGCTGTACTCCCAACCGGCGACCTTGAACCAGAACGAAGGCAGGTGCTGCAGAGCCTTAGGCCAGAAAATCAGCCCTTCTTCGAAGCCTTTGCACGAGGCGAGCTGTGCAAGCCGAGAGAGCATATGATGCATCGTAAGGAGATACTGGAGAAGCTTGGGTGCGTCGTTTTTTCTGTTTCCTCCGAAGGTCAAATCGTGTCATAAGGGCTGTGTAGGAAGTATGAAGAAGCACGACGTCCGCTTCCCGTATTTCCTCCTGGAAATCCTGGACTTCGGTGAGCCTTATTTGAATTTTCAAGATGCTACTCGGCTGACTCGAATATGCCAGGGCTAAAGCCAGGGCGGATCGCGCCAATGCGCTCGCAAATCAAACGTAATGTGGTAAATCGTACTTTTTGGCCCTCACCAGTCCTTATTCCTGTTCCACAGGCGCCCGTACTCTGTGTCGGCTTTGAGAGGGGCACACTCCACCTTTGCTAGATTCATTCGACTGATCCGTTGAATTGATACTGCATAAGACTGACATACCTATATCCTTTTCCAATGATTACTGTTGTCTGACGTCAATGTTCTTCATTCCTTCTTGTTCGTATCACACTGTTACATCGTAAAGCCATGTACACTGAATTCTGATCCGTGCATACTCTACGAGACAAGCCCACCCGTTGTAGCGACGCCTTCACGGAGATCGAGCGGAATAGGAAGTGGTATCGATTGGTCGATGGGGGCGAGCGCTGGTTGTGGGTCAGAGGTCATGAACGTTTCAGTTCAAGGAGAACCGCGTCGTGAGAGCGCCAACAGCCAAGGGAAGCAGGCCAGGTAGAAGGTCACGGAGCGACCTTAGAGTTGTGCTGAATTTGCGGAACTGGTCTTTAGAGAAGGTTGAGGAGAGTATAAAATCGAGATCGTAGACAAGCCCCGTCGTAGCGGCGACGGAGAAGGATATTGAAGAAGGTCGAGGCAGTGCGCAGGTGGAGGAAGAAGAGGCCGGGCTGCAAGCAACGTGTATTCTGGTCGCATTGTTGTCGAAATCGGAATTCGAGAAACTTGAAGTTGTCCAGAGCCGAGAATACATTGATGATTTGAGGCAGCTCCTAGAGATGCTCACCGATTGATGGCAACTCTGGAGGAGTTAGTGATGTTCAGAAGTTGGACGAAGGGACAATTGAATGCTCGGGGTGCTCGACACGATATTGACGACGTAACGGGACGATGCATAGCCCGGACCCAGGCTGTGAAACGGTAGAAAGCGACGAGCGATGGACGCGCAGATGATGAATGAGAGCTGCTAACTAGGTCGAGGTCGACGGTCGGCTCGTCGTCTAATGGTGGGAAGACTCTTCGGCTTTGTGGCTCGAGGGCTGGAGATGGAGAGGGCGGTGCTGCAGGCCCGGGGACAGCTGTAAACATTCAGCGTACCTTGCTCACTCCTAATGTCCGAGTCCGCGAGCTCCATCGGACCCTTGCGTTCCTTCTTTCCGGCGGATGAGGGTCACGAGAGTCAGTTGCATCCTCATTCTCGAGCAGAGAACGAGTATGAAATCTTGTGCAACGATGTACTGTTGCATCTGGGTATGAGCTTGGCGGTTGTACGTCAGTACGTGTGGAAGCAGAGCTCGGAGCTCACGATGTTCTACCGCCGCAAAGCGCCGTCGTCTGCTGAGCAGCGTCGGTCAATGTGAGCCGCGGGAGGCGTATCTTGAATACACTGTTTTGAGCCCGTATTTATCTTTTATTGTTATGCGTACATGGAAGTCGTGGTTGACGCGAAGCATCAAGTTTGAATTTGAAGACCCAACCAGCAAACCCATCGGCTTCCAGTGCGACCGCCAGACGCGAGCGAGGATTTCTGCGAAGAGCGCGGTGTCCCATAGACAGACGACACCACCGGATGTTCTTCCGCGTATGTTCTGGTAAGTAAGTCCCACGTTAGCCGATCCGCCTGCCCGCCTCCGTAGACCTCCCTTAGCCTTGGGAACATCCGTAACAGGCACTTCGAAACCCCTAGTGTCTCCCGCTCTATGCGCGACACAGTCGTAAAATCAATCGTGTCGATGTGCATGTTAATACCAGCCGATGGTTCCAGACACTGTATGTCAAACGGCTTCGAGACAGTCACGGTCCCAATACCGATGTAACGGCGTTATGTATGCAATTTCTTCTCCAATCACTGCGCTCAATGCTACATCTCTACGACTCCAGCCCATACTCCCAAAAATCCCAGGAGATCCGCCTGAAAGCTGCTTGCGCTCTATCTAGAGCGCACATCAAATCTTTTGTGTGGGGAGAAGATGCCCTGGCGTTCATCCACTTCGTTCCCGTCAACCTCCATGCTCTCCATTTGGTCGTTGCAGACCATGATCTCGGTCTAGGTGCCAACAAAATCATCGAATCACTGCCTTACGAACTTTTCACTGGCATCTTGGGTCGGGATTACGTCGAATCCATCTTGTCCGACCCAAACCAGCCAAGGACTTTCCCCAACTCAGTGCACCTCCAGCTCACAACTCGGGCTGCCGAACGCTCCGTTGACGACCCAGAGATGATCGTCTTCCATCCTCAGTCGCAATTTTTCCTCGACATCCACGACGACAGCCGCTCGCTCTCACTCCCACCTTTTCCCGAAAATATCCGATTTCCAACACGCACCGCATTTCTTGACTCGATCATTGCGACGTATCTGGATCCTCCCTCCGGTCGGGTACATACCAGATTGATGTCGACGTTGCGAGTTTGGATGGCATACCTTTTCACCTACACTCTGCGGAATACGCCCGCTGTACTCCCAACCGGCGACCTTGAACCGGAACGAGGGCAGGTGCTGCAGAGCCTTAAGCCAGAGAATCGGCCCTACTTTGAAGCCTTTGCACGAGGCGAGCTGTGCAAGTCGAGGGAGCATATGATGCTTCGTAAGGAGATACTGGAGAAGCTTGGGTGCGTCGTTTTTTCCGTTTCCTTTGAAGGTCAAATCGTGTCATAAGGCTGTGCAGGAAGTATGAAGAAGCACGACGTCCGCTTCCCGTATTTCCTCCTGGAAATCCTGCAATTATGTGAGTCTTATTTGAATTTTCAAGATGCTACTCGGCTGACTCGAATGATACCAGGGCTAAAATCAGGGCGGATCGCGCCAATGCGCTCGCAAATCAAACGTAATGTGATAAATCGTACCTTTTGGCCCTCACCAGTCCTTATTCCTGTTCCACAGGCGCCCATACTCCGTGTCGGCTTTGAGAGGGGCACACTCCACCATTGCTAGATTCATTCGCCTGATTCGTTGAATTGATATTCCATAAGACTGACATACCTGTGTCCTGTTCCAACGATTACTGTTGTCTGACGTCAATGTTCTTCATTCCTTCTTGTTCGTATCACACCGGTCCATCGTAAAGCCATCACTGAATTCTGACCCACTAGACAAGCCTCTACGCCTTCACCGTACACGATCAAAGTGTACACAGACGATGAACAGCATGCCTGTCACCTTCGGATCGATGTAGGGTGAGCACAAACAAGATCGGAAAACTGGAAGCGGGCATACATTGTCAATGTTGAATGTGAAAAGCAACAAAAGAACGCATCTGGCCGACCCATACATCCCAGAAGAGTGCCATCCCTTCCCATCTCCTCGGAACTCCTGAACTGCCTACCTTTCTTTCTGATGTGCGAGTGATGCGAGGGCTAGTTGAAAACACCGAAGAATTGGGTCAACATGGAACGAGGGAATTGAAAATGGGAGTACACACCAATCACTCAGCTGTCTTCCATACCGCCCTCCGGTAATCTCTCCGGCTCGCCCTGCTGTTCACCAGCTCCATTTGAGCATCTCAAAGGCGTGATCGGATGATCCTTCGGTGTCTATCCCCTCGCTCCTCCCGCGCTTGCGCCTGCATCCGCTCCAGCTCCAGCGCCATACCACATCGGCGGCTCATCCTGCACGGAGAGCACCACTGCTTGCCCCGCAGTGCCTAAGATGCTACCAGACACTTTGCCCTAATCCAAGGGTCTGGTGAGCATGGGTATACTCGCAAAGAACGGGCTTTGAACGTCGGAATTTCTGCCACCTCGTAAGAGTCGTGCCCCGCGTCGAGCAGAGCTCGAGCCCCAGGCCCTGCGGCTGAGTGAGACTGAGAGTGGACGTTCTGGATCTGGCTTACCAAGGCTAAGATCGAGCGTAGTAGGAAGTGGTATCGATTGGTCGATGGGGGCGAGCGCTGGTTATGGGTCGGAGGATATGAACATTCCCACTTCAAGGAGAACCGCGTCGTGAGAGCGCCAACAGCCAAGGGAAGCGAGCCAAGTAGAAGGTCACGGAGTGACCTTAAAGTTGTGCTGAATTTGCGGAACTGGTTTTTAGAGAAGGCTGAGAAGAGTATAACATCGAGATCGTAGACAAGCCCCGTCGTAGCGGCGTATGCCTATTCCGCACAATCAAATCACTTGGAACTGTCCTCCGCCCTTTCTCTGCAAGAATAAGTACCGGCTCCACATCAATACCACAGCGCCAGCGGTGAGACATACACCGCTAAACACCGTGGGACGCCACCAAACGAACCTCTCCGTGAGGAGCGCGCCGCTAATGGGCTGGCCAAACAGTGCCGCTGCGGCTGTGAAGGCGAACAAAGGATCAGCATAGGGGCCGGGGAGGGATCTGTAATGTGGTGGGCACCTTGCATCGTGAAATAGAATCCCATTCGGATGCTAATGAGACATGATCAGCATCTCGCCGGGCTAGCCAGACAAAAAACCCACCCCACCTCACTGACATGGCTCGAGATGTCAGACAACAGTGCTGGAGTTACCGAGATATCTGCGTCTCCACTGATCAGCACCCATTTTACTCGCTTTACTATCTGGGCAAGGAAGAAGGTCCTCACGTGCCCCGTTCATAGCACCATACAGCAACGCTACCATGATCGCACCAGCTGCATTGTGCACGCCGAGGATGGCGAGCACAAGTGCGGCACACGCGAAGCTGGTGGGGATGAGCACGTTGTAGCTCCCTACTTTGTCGGCAAGGAAGTTGGGGATGAGTCGTCCGAAGAAGCCTCCGGCGTTGAGGAAAGAAACCTGCGCGTGAGGTTGTTAACTTGCGAGATAAGCGATGGGAAGGGCGCGCGAACGATGTAGAAAGCCAGGCTTTGATCGATCCCGTGTTTGACGGAGAACAATTGGAGGTAGAATACTGATCAGTGTATGATGAGAAGCACGTTACAGAGGTGTCGGACGGCAGGGAGGGTAACATACTTGGGTAGAATATCCCCAGTGTCAGCAAGACACCGCTGAACACCGTCACCTATCAGACTCGACCTCTTAAGCAGAAAACAGATACGCACGACGCGACGCAGGTCATGTACGGCATGTCCTTGAGAAGCACACGCAGCGAGGTGCGCTTCAGCCTCGGGTCTCCTTCGCGCAGGACAGGTGGCCGCGTGCGTATGAGCAGGTTCGCAATGGCGAGGAGACCAGTGATGACCGCTGCAGTGGCACGCACGCCGAGAGCGAAGCCCTGCGGGCCGAAGATGAGCTTGTTGAGCATGATGGGGAATATGATGCCGCCGATGGAGCCACCTAGCAGGAGGAGATACAGTGTACAGTCAGTAACGGTTTGATGTCGGGACGAAAGTCAAGTACCGGTCATCAGGATCCCGATGGCGAACCCACGCCGTCGCGAGAAGTGGTGAGCGACGACGGTGACCACGGGGAGGAAGGTCATAGCGAGGCCAATGCCCATGCCCACGCCTTGCGCAAGGAAGACCTGAATGTCTCATAGGTGATCAAACTCGACAAGAAGCATCGGACAGGCATTCCATACCTGATAGTACTGTCCCGGCTGAGCGAGGGACACCATGAAGAGCGAGAAACAATATATGAACGATCCGCCGATCATCAAGTGATGGCTGGTATCCGTCAACAACGAGGCAGGAGCAGGAGGAAGACGCTGAACGTACAAGTATCCGGCGTCAAAAGCGATTCCTACGGGGATGCCGAGGAAAAATTGGAGGGCGATCTCAAAGCTGCCGATCCAACTACAGGAGTCGGTGTACAAGCGTCGATCAGAAGAAAGAGAAGGGCATGAAACTTACGCGATTTCGGACGGGGTCTTGTTGGTCATGAATTTGCGAACGTAGAAGTCTGGAGCATCCTCTTGGGTGCATTAACAGACTTCGGGAAAGAGACTGTTCACCTTGAAAGACGCTGGGTTTGCGGTCAGCGGGGCACTTAAGGACCAACGAGGTAGAACGTAGCATGGCGTGCGTACCCATATGAGTTGAAGAATCTACAGGTGTCGAGGCTTAGAGAGAATTTGAACAAACGCCTGCGAAAACGTGCATACCCCAAGCCGCAGAAATACACTAGCCACCCGCCCACGATCGTCATCCATGCCACCAAGCCCCCATCTGGCGGTCCATCGTCGGCTGCGTCGGCTTCAGTGGAACGCCGTATGACCTCGGCCGCATCCGAGCTAGCTGATTGACCATGGTTCTCTGACTTTTCCAACGATGAAGACCGATTCAGGGCCATGATCCAGGAGATGGACGCGGAAGAAAAGACTCTACATGCTGTAGTCGTAATAAAACGCTGTCGGGCAAATGATCATCTGGCCAGGTGAGAAGTTTTCGATGAAAGCAGCGTGTGGGACTCCGTGCCATGAGAAAATAGGTGCTTTCAAGAGCGTGCCTAGATGATGAAGCGAAGGCCCAAGCTGAAGCGAAGGCCCAAGCTCATTCGGATAATGGGCTCAGCCGGGCTGAGGCCTTCTGTTCCTTGTCAAAGTGACAAGGCAGGGAGAAAACGATAGATTTAGGCTTCCACTGAACAGATACTCCTAGCCTAATGGTATAGGAATTCCCACATCGCCCCGCGCGCGAGGCGGGGCCTTGGAGCCGCGCAAGTGTCCTGGGAATGTCGCATTGGCACAGCGGCGAACCTAGGTCCGCCAGGCTTAAACGAGGTGGTCGCTCAAAGTTCTGGCGGGAGAGCAGGGCGATTCCGGTCCTTGGCTCATAGGAGCGAGAATTATCGGGATCCGGATTGGCTGGTTCAGTCTGCGTTCCACCCTTGACACAAGAAGTACCCCTCCCTCGATTCGGTGCGGCTCGATCGGGGCTTGATGAATTTGACGTCGTTGAAATGCGATTCGAGTGTCTCTTTGCGGAATTGCTGCAGCAGCGGATGCATGAAGTGCTTCATTCTATTGCACACGTAGAACAGTCAGTAATGGCGCTCTAAGAGGGACACGTGAGGAGAGACGCACAGGAGGACACCACCACGTTTCCGCCCGATGCTCTCTGCCGATCGCATGTGCCGTCTGGCAAAATCGAAGACGGCAAGGCAGATTTCGAGGCTCGACTCGACGTCGCGAGTGAGGTTCCCCGAGGCGTTTGCAGCCATGTCGGAGAGAATGACATCGACCTTGCCCTCCGGGTTTCCTTTCGTGCTCAATAGCCCGTGAATAAGCGTTTCAGCGTCTGGCGAAAGGAAATTCGCTTGGATGCAGTGCACGCCCGGGATCGGCTGCATAGGCAGGAGATCCACCGCGATGATTGTCCCCCGTCCCCGTTGATTTTGTTCTGCCTCTAAAGCGTCATCGATATTCAGGGGATCAAATACGAGGCTCTCGCTATCAGGACCACGAGTTATAGAGGTCTTCCGTGGAGTCCTCCAAGTGCCACGCTCGTCCCTGAGCTCTCTAGAACTTTCCCCATCGACAAAGGAGGTTACGGCCTGTTTCCGGGGCTGGTTGCCCCACCCGAGTTTCCCCGCGACAACCTGGCTCCACCCACCTGGCGCCGCACCTAGGTCAACCACGACGTTCACGTCGGGTTTCAAGAGAAAATTATCCCACTCATTGTCAATCTCCAAGAGCTTGAAGGCAGAACGTGCGCGGTAGTCGGCGGGGTCGGAGAGGCGCTGTTTGACGTAGGGATCGCGAAATTGGCGCGCGAGCCAGGCAGCAGATGAAGGCTTAGACTTCCCCAGCGCTATGGACGTGGGTCGGAAAAGCATATAATCGAACTGAATTTCAACGGCAATGAAAAGCATTGTTTGGCCACGACCCCAAGAACAAATACGCCGCTTCGAACGAGGCCCGATCAGTGGCTATGTATCGTTGACCGTGAGGGACAATCCCCATGCAGAGGAGGTACCACTGGCAGCATCCAGCGCAGGTCTGACTCCTTTCTCGACAGATACTGAATGTTCGCCGTCGCTGCGTATTCTATCTTGCGAGCGATGCCCGACTTTTGTCTCCCCTGCTGGCCTCAGACTGCATCATCGCACCACGAGGATCATGCACAATCGCCAAGTACTACCTTCTGTTCCAGAATGTCATGTTGACTGTGAGGCAGTGACGTCGCCAATGTAGCCCCTAACTGTTCACTGGTCGCAAACAGCTGACCGGCGAAGGCGACGGGATTGAAAGCCGACTGCATCAGAGTATGCTGGTGAGGCGGCAAAAGAATTCCTCAAGGTTCTTCAAGCCGTGGGCCGTGGCCGAGCAGATCCCTGTTCTCGGGGTCAGCGGAGCTTTGAAGATCGCGGCCTCCCATACAGGCATGCGAATTAAAATCATACACCTTCACCCGCTCGCCGACTATATAATCACATCTTAACGACGGTCTTTCCGAGAGCCGAAGTACCTTAACAAAACTCGACGGAATTGCCTCTCGACACGCTACTTCTGGTGATCTCCTCAAAAGCATCAACGAAGGGAAGCTCAAAAGTGAAGTACGAGGTATGACATGCTGCATATTCCTTACTCTGAAGCTGGACGAGCCATCCTTGGTTATCAACAATGAGGAGAGAGACCGGGCGTTCGCTGGATTGCACCGGAGCTTGCAGCATGTGTAAGGCTGGATGACTGCGCCACAACTCCACGTTGGCTGCTGCGGTCGGCGCAGAGCATACTAGTCGCAGTGTTGTGTTCCGGACTCCACGCGTGCGTCAACATCCGTTCGACTGTTGGGCCTTTGGATGATGTCCAGTCACGTCAAAAGTCCGCCTCAATGTTTTCGTGCCTTTGGCGCAGCGCATGCTTCGTGACAAATACGGTTCAATTCCGTAGTACAGGAGCGTCGCACAACGTGGTACAATAGTTGAAGCTGCGGGACGATAGATATACACATCTTACAATTGCAGGCCAATGTTCACATGGACCGACTTGATCTGAGTATACCTTTGATGACAGTCAGCACCGTCGCGTAAGAAACGTCACAACATAGGCGTACATTGCAAGGGCAGATTCACCCATCTCACGACCGATTCCAGACTGCTTGTATCCTCCAAATGGGACCGAAAATTCTCCGGTTTGCGCGCAATTGACCTAAATGCGAATGTCATCCATGAGTATTGAGGAAACCAGACAACAGACAATTGCAAGATACCCAGGCGGTTCCTGCCTCAATTTGATGGGCGACTCGCAGGGCACGAGACGCGTTCTGGGAGAACACGTTGCAAGCCAGGCCGTAGGTGGTATTATTCGCTGCCTCTATGACCTCTACGGAACCGAGTGTGCCTCAGGAATATGATTTGTTCGAAACGAGGAGCGCTCGTACCTTCCTCGGTCTGGAACTTGACCACCGCCGCGACAGGCCCAAAGATTTCTTCCCGCATTATTTTCATCTCGGGCTTGACGTCCGTGAAGATCGTGGGCTGTACAAAGTAGCCCTCATTCCCATGACGTACGCCGCCGACGTGGACGTTGGCGCCGTCACTCTTTCCTGACTCGATGTAACTCATGACGCGCTGGAGAGAAGAGCGCATCAGCAATTCTACCGCATCGTGCAGGGAGAGGAGGCTACCGACATCGAACTGTGTCTGCGAGACTAGCGGACCGTGCTGGGTGCTCTGCTCGAACGGATCACCTGTAGCGCTGGCGAGACCCTTCGCGATCTCCGTCATCTTTTCAAGGAATTTGTCATAGATCCCTTCTTGCACGAATATGCGTGAGCCGGCCGTGCAAACCTGGCCTATAAGAAAAGGAAAGCAGCTGACATCAACCCTCCCCGCGCAATTTGTGAGAGATTGACCGACCTGAATTAGCACTGACCAAAGGCGAAGCTAGAATCAATGACTCGGATTACGAGAGAGAGAGGCAATCGGCTCACAAGATACCAATCGCCGCCCACTTGACTGCCTGCTCGAGGTCTGCGTCGTCGAAAACGATTGTCGGGCTTTTCCCGCCGAGCTCCAGCGTCACAGGCTTCAAGTTGGATTCGGTAGAGGCCCGCATGATCGCCTTGCCGACCCCCACGCTACCTGTGAATGCGACCTTTGCGATGTGGGGATGCGACGCGATGGCTGCACCAGCTGTCGGGCCTGATGAAGATAGGATCGAATTTTGAACATCAAAGCTCGACGTGCGAAACGTACCATAACCATTGACGATGTTGACGACACCGGGCGGGAAACCGGCCTCGTTGAACAGGCCGGCGATCTTGAGTGCCGTCAGAGGTGTCATCTCAGATGGCTGAAAGTCAAGGTATAAGTGTATGGCAGGAGGACTAAACAATTCGCTTGCCTTCAACACGACAGTATTACCTGTGGCGAGCGCTGGCCCGATTTTGCAGACTAACATGATCTGTGACAGGCGCTTAGTCGATCGGGACTGTGATCAGAAAAGACACTTAGACCACATACGAATGGGAAGTTCCACGGAATGATCTGGCCCTATCATCCCGATGAAGTGTGAGGCAAGTCCCGTCGACGGGGCGGAACGAGACGCACCACGACCCCAAAGGGTTCATGCCTTGTGTACGCGAGCTTTGTTTCATTCGTCTAAATTGAATCGTCAAAGAACAGCGGGAGCTCCAAAGTAGCTCTTAGCCAACCTCGATGGTTTTGCCTTGCACCTTGTCTGCCCAGCCGGCAAAGTAGCGGAGCACGGCGATGGAACCTGTTATGTCGTGGGCGCGTGCATTGTGGAATGTTTTCCCTGCAGAGACGTCCTCTGGATCTACAACACTGGTGAGAATCAGGTGAGGGCGTACCAGTGTCTAAGGCCTCGAGGGCGGTGAATTCATCCAGACGCTCCTCAACAAGGTCTGCGAGCTTATTGAGGAGGCGGCTTCGCTGGCTGCCCGGAACTTTCAAACCCCAGGAGGTCTTGTATGCCTGATGTTCCGAAGTAAGCACCGTTCAATAGCATAGAATGTACATGGAGCGCGCCTTCTGAGCCGCAGCGACGGCGATGTCCACGTCGGCAGCGTCGCCTGCAGACACTGCCGTAATCAGCTTGCCGGTTGCTGTGAGAAATATCAGCGAGGGTGCTCAGGGAGTACCGTGCGCGTAAGGTTGAACGTGCCAGGATTGATGACGCTGAAAGGTGATAGAGATTTCAAATATCAGCTACGTCGGTGTCTTACTCAAAGCGCCCAACTTACTCAATGGTGGCAGTCTCATTGACGGGTTTGACCCATTCTCCATTAATGAACAGCCTGCAAAGCACCCTCGGGTTGACCATAGTACGTCATGGTAATGATAGGCACTCACCCGGTGTGGACGGTCGCGCTGCCCTTGTAGGTAGGCGTGTCGAAGGTATAGGTGAATGTTCCAGTCATCCTGCGTGTCAGTGGCGTAGGTGGACGGGAGAATGGTTGATTGGATAGCGTGTGGGGAAGACTGAGACTCGGTTTTCCAGGCTTTATACTGTAATGTGTAGAACGTGCCAAGTCGGGTTCGACGGCGACACAGTCCTACGCGATGGCTTTTCCTTTTTCCGCAAACCCTTGGTACGGCTCGAAAGAAGCTGGATCACGAGCGCCCTCACAATCACCGTCCAGTACCCCACTAGGCAAACCTGGACCCTATCTCTGATGGTCGCTCGAAGTTGAGGATGTTTGATGACGATGCGTGTGGACCAGTGCAACTTTCCGGTATGACACAGGCACGTTGTTGTTGTGCGTCGGCCAGTCTGAAGTGCGATCCTTGTTCCCTGAATCGGAAGGGTCGTCATGAGTATCGCAGAATAGCTTAACCTGGAAGGTGGAAATGCTCCTGATACGCACTAGGGTAATGGAAGGAGGATGGCCGCCGAACAGGGAGGGATACCGAACTTGCGAAGCGCACAGCCATAGAGTTCGAGGGCATATGTCATGGGGAGAGGCGCGGAGCTTGTGAAACGCCGCGCCGGAGAGTTGTGGGCATCCCTCAGGTTGGCACCAGCGAATTGCAATGGTACTCACGTCCTGGCGTACAAGCCGTAGCCAAGGTTCTTCAGGGGCATCTGGACGACCAAACGCATCTGGTTGGTGAGGTGAGAATAGCTTTACGTCTACGCGAGGAAGTTGAGGCTGACTGCGCGCAGACACGGGTCCGGATATGTGAAGGCGTGGTAAGACGGGGCGGTCCTCGCGTCGACGCTTCGCCCTTATTTTTTGCGATCCGGACCATGTGAGATTCCCAACGTGGCGAGGTGGTAAATATGCTGTAGCATGCGGCGAAGGCATGTTGCTTGGTTCGATCGGCCGGGGGAAGTGTTGCGGATGCTGTCCAGGTGAGGGCTGCCTGCGTTGGGACGATGTGTTCAAAGGCCACGATGGCGTGACCGCGATTCGCGAATAGCTACTTTCGGCGAACAGCGGTCATCGCTAATGGACTTTCCTATCCGGAGGCGCTTACAGCGAACGAGTGGCCCGTCCTCGAGTAGCAATAGTCTTTCAGACAGAGTGATGACAAGCTTTCTCGTCAAGCGAGTCAAGCAAAATTCTCGACGGGGCCCCAGAAAATCCCGAAACCGCGGACGTGAAAGCGCAAACTGGGTCAAGTTTCAAAAACGCGTTGGACGCGTTATTTGGCTAAACCCATTCCGCCAAACAAGTCAGATATCGCATCCACAAGTTTGCACTCATGAACGCCGCAGCACCATCTCTATGCCCGGGCTACAAGCAAGTCGACGCCTTCGGCCCTGACGAGGAGTACGAAGATGAGGAAGAAGTCGCCTACGTCACTCTAGACTTGGGCAACATAGAACCCACGCTTGTTCCCAGTTCGTCAACGTACCGGCTTATAGTGAGTCTTTACATGCGAAATCCGACTCAGTGTTAGCTGCTGAGAGTGTGTGATTTGAAGGGACTAGATACGCCCACGCCGTTCTTGCAGCTTTCGGGGACGATCATGAAGGGACGGCATGAGAATCTACTGGGCACTGAGCTCATCTTCACCGACGGAAAAGGTCTGCCCCCCATCTTTCCAATTCTCTTTTAGTCTCGGCCACACATCTCAAGAAGGCTGACTCACACCCCGCCCGCGCACGCACAGACCCGCACGACCCACACAAAAAGGCCGTCACGCACGTCGCCAACACCTCGCAGCGCATCTGCTTCAACGAAGTGCGGCTGCAGCCCAAGGGCACCGGCACCGGCCCCTTGCCACCCAAAGGCAGCAAGGGCAAGGCGAAGGCCGTCGAGCAGGAGTACTTTGATCTGACGACGGAGGCGGAGGCGGCCGCGCAGATGGTTGATCGGGTGACGGGGAAGAATGCGCCGAGGGCAAGGGCGGGGAGGACGCCGCGAACTAAGGAGACGTCGCCGAAGAGGACGAGGCAGACGAGGAGCGCGAAGGGGAAGGGGAAGGGGAAAGAGAAGGCGCTGGAGGGAGAGGAGGAAATGCCGCCGGATGAGGGCGGAGAAGATATGGATGTTGATAAGGAATCAAGGTCCTCATGATGCCCGCTGTTCGCTGTTTCTTGCCCATGGCATTGCCGCTCCACGAAGTACCATTGCTTGCGGTCTGGCTGGCCTTCGACCAGTCCTGGACAGTGTTCTATTTTCAGTGAAGTGGGACAAGCAGAGCATCCCTAAGTTGATTCGCAATCTTAGAGAACATCAGAAAATTTCATGATGTAGCGTGCTGAAGGACATAAGACAACGATGACCAAACAGGACAGCAATGTCTTATCCACGGGTAAAGAATAGTGTCAATAGTAGCGGTACCGTAGCAGGGAAGGCGTGTTACATATAATGTACAAAGTTGTGAGTCATAAAGATAAGGGGCATGGCGACACGTCGAACAAGGTCTGCGGAACGTGGTCAATGCCCAACGTGATGAGCAAGTAAGGTAGGACTCACGAAGCTTGTCAAGATGCTTAGGCACCGAAACCGTACAGAGTGCGACCCGAGCGTTTGAGGGCATAGACGACGTCGAGAGCGGTGACGGTTTTGCTGCGGAGCAACGATGTCCAATGAGCCCATGAACCAGCGACGACAAAGAGGGGTGAAAGTACTCACCGCTTGGCGTGCTCAGTGTAGGTGACAGAGTCACGGATGACGTTCTCAAGGAAGATCTTGAGGACACCGCGGGTTTCCTCGTAGATGAGGCCAGAGATACGCTTGACACCACCACGACGGGCGAGGCGGCGAATGGCGGGCTTGGTGATACCTGCGAGTGGGGACGCGTAATGTGAGTGGGTGCGCTGGCGGCGTTTTGATCGTGCTACTCACCCTGGATGTTGTCGCGAAGAATCTTGCGGTGACGCTTGGCACCGCCCTTTCCGAGGCCCTACACAGCGAGAAAACGTGTAAGCGGTGCGGCCACACAACCGAGGAGATGAAGGTTCTTTACCTTACCGCCTTTTCCGCGTCCAGACATGAGTGTTTATAGGTTGAGTAGAGAGGTGCTGGTCGAGGTGATTGCTGTGGTGTCGCACTTGGTGCGGAGGCGATTGCTGGTGGTGGTTGCTGAAGAAGCTGCGTTTGTTGATTCAACGCGTTTAATTACCTTTGTTGCGCGACTGTTTGGGCCTGTTGACGCGGTTTCACATGACCGACGCGCCTCGCTTAGCGTTTAAAGTCGAAGTCAGTCAAGTCACCCAAGAACTCACGATTGCACGACGATTCCAGGTCGCGAACGCCGCCATCCTGCATCGAACGAGCTTTCCGTCATTTTTACGGAAAGAACGACGCGCTTGCATCAACGCTGAGATCTCTGCCCAGGTCTTCATCCATCAACTTGAAAGCGATCTTTTAGACACTAGTCTATCCCCAGCGACAAGTACAGGACCCATTCAGACGATCCGTGCTCTCTCAGTTTACCGCCTTCCTGTGGTCCATGTCTCCGCAGCGGGAAGCGGTTCCAGCACGTCGATTGCTAGGTGGGGAGCGGAAGGCTTCTCGGGATCAGCGTCTACAACACTCGTTTTTGGCTGCATGGATGCTTCATCATGGACGTGACCAGCGACTTGATCATCGCCGGTGTGTGGGCCAAGCGATTGCAAGATTACTGCATCAGCTATCGGAGCTGACGTCTTTTGGGTGCTATCCATCGCCATGAGCCTTTCCTTGAGGCTTCGAACCTTGTTGACATGGTCGACGAGGTGGCGCTCTAATTCTTGCATAGGATCGCGGAGAGTGACAACGCTGCACGCTGTGCGGTCGGTGCTCACTTCAGCATAGCATCTGCGAAGTAAGGCGAGCCGCCGACTTACTAGGAATGCCTGAGTAGGGACCATCGTAGGTCTTGGCATCCGTTTGGTCCATTGGCGCAAGAGACATTGTTGAGTGAGAACAAAAGACTTGTGGACGATGGAGGCCGAGTCACTCCTGATGAAGCCGTTAAATCTCTGTAATAGACGCTCGTCTGAGACGCCCATCAGTGCTTCGGCAGCCACGACCTGTCCTGACGAAGGCAGTGCGTTCGCAGCTGTGGCCTGAGGACAAACAGAGGCGAAGGACCTGATAATTTGGGAGTTTGTCAGATTTCCTGGTCATAGCCCAGAAGCAAAGTTGCCGCGACAAAGCGCCCTTCAACGCTTCAACGCGAAGGTGAAGGTGCACCAAAAGAGAACACTGCGAGGAGCGCAATAGCGCGGATCTTCGGGACTTCACCCCTCACGAGTGCGTCTCCAACCCATACATACCGCCTAAGTAACCTCGCTGTGAATGCCCGACAAGTGAAATTGTAAGAGGTTGAGAATTTGCCTCAATCAGGGCCGTGGCGAATCGCGTCGATAGGACAGGTTCTAAACCATCGTTCTGAAGAATGTTTCCGTCTCACTAATTGCTGCCGTTGGCCGGTCTGGGAGTCATAACAGAGTTATGGTGATAACGACAAGGGTAATAACGATGATACAGAGCAGCTAGTATTGACGCAGACACAAGTAGCTAAGGATACAAGTCAGACAACGGTTTTGTCAGGCACCAGATCAACGAACCTATTACATAGGCTGCACGCTTTCTTGACGATAGTGAGTAGAGAGAAGACTGGACTGGCGGTAGCCGCAGCGATCGATACGTGAGCTTACACACCTAGAAGCTAACAAGGAAGGCGGACTGACAGATTGTGGGTGACGTCCGAGCCGTCATGTCCTCCATCCCCTACCCTCACCGCACCCAGAAAACTACAGCACTCCTTACAAAGACGAGCGTGGGTGGTGGATTATATAGGCTTGATCTTGAAGTGCAATGAGATGAGTGAGAAGATCAGGCACTGTGATGGATAGTTAGTATGACCACGCGGGACGAGTCGTGGGCGCAGACCTTCAAATCTTGGACGAGATAATAGAACACGCGAAGGCCCTCGGGATCCTCGCTGTCCTGGATATCGACTAGAGAACCAATTTTCGCGGTCTGCGGGTGCGGGCAGGCGTCAGAATTTTGGCGGCATGGCATGGCGCAGGGGACTCACCTCAAAAGCAATGTGGTCGTTTCCAACGCGGATCTCGAGCTCCTGCTTCCCAACGATATTCTTCTTCGGCCAGTTCGTGTCGTCTTCCCTACAATAGGCGTTAGCCAGCTCCGGCGATGTGCCGCATGTTCACTGCGTACTTCGTGATCTCGCTGGATTCTACTATCCGCTTGAGCTCCTTGACGACGAGCGGCCCGACCCACACTGTTTTTGTTGATGGAAATTAGCAACGAAAGTAATCGAGCTGCTCCAAGGAAAGGCAGCACTCACTCTCTTTGCGGATAAGACTGTCGTTACGGTAGTTGGAGTTATTGGCATATCGCAGACGCCCATGCGAGTACTCGAATTCCAAAAATTCGTGGCCGTGCTTTCCTGAGTGTCCGGTGCTGCATAATGAGAGATTTGGTGAGCACGATTTTCCTTCCGCGGTCTAGCGGTAAGAACGCACTAGTATCTGAATACGAATCAGTCAGAACGATCATCCAGAGAGGGTAGAAGGTGTATTATTCCGTACCTCAGGTAGAAAGGGTCAGCCTCCGGGGTGGTCATGATGGTAGTCGATGGTTGACCTCGAACGCCGTGAAGGTCGTGTAAAAAGTTGAAAACCGTCACGTGACATACTACACGCCACAGAAGCCTCCGCTTGAGGTCAACGCTTGATTCACATACGCCGGTCAGTCCTGTAGCCTGCTCGCTTCGTAATCATGGACCCATGATCACGTCCTAGGATTTCACCTCCGTTACCGAGAAGCCACGCAGTATAGGAGGCTGCTGGGATTCTTACGTCGCCTGGAGCCTCCGCTGCCAACTTGCGCCAGGCATACACTTGGTATACATGCTAGGCATAGCTCCGCGCCTCGAAACAATCAGTCGTAATGCCGGTGAAACCCGCGGAAGTTGACGCCCTGCATGCGCAGATCCACCGTCGCCTTGTTAACAGTGGCGAATGGGACCGGTGAGCTCATCCTCTTCTCACCCTCATAAATCCCGCGTCGTCTGAAATGAAAACTCATGCAGGATTCTGTCGAATTTAGCCTCGAAGCTGAATGAGAGCGGATGGTCGGACGACTTGCTGCACCGTAGTAAAGGTTCGTCCCGGCTATTCCCATTTCTTGTTCCTCGTGCTGTGCTACAATGCTACGCTGCTCCAACGCCAATGCTGACGTCCTCCGTGGCACGCGTAGAACGCGCGAGAGTGATGGAGCCCTTATCTTTCCAAGCGTTGTTCGACGAATTCGCGCCTAACGCACAAGGTGGGTGGGTCGTTGCAGCATCCAATTCGCACCTCAACAGTTCACGCGCGTGTCCCCCCCTTCCACCCTTACCATCCACCTCCACGATCGTTATCCAGGATCTTTGCCGCTCGCCATCAAACGCGAAATCATGGCCCAAATCAGAGAATACGTCGAGAAGCAATTCGCCTGACTCGGATCGTGAGGATTCCGCTGAACACGCATACGCATTTCTTGGACATACGTCTCGCGCGTCTGTGTGACCATTTCTTGTACATACCAGTAATTCGATTGCATGCGTCTCTCGTTCTTCCAGGTTTGCTTACATGGATAGGTCTCTCGTTCTGCTCGGGTGTTGCGAGGAGATCGCTCGGGCGGCGGGCATTACCTACCTGCGACCACGTCAATTGGCTCCTGGGCACAGCGGCGCCCTTCACAAGCCTATCAGCAAGCGTGATGACACACTGGTTGCCAATTGGTCAACGACGCTCTTACATTTCTTCGGACTCTTGCGTGGGCAAGAATGAGGCAAGGACTAACATTGTTTGATATTAGTACACTAGATATGGTCTACATGGGGTCTACACTAATGAGCCAGCGCCGACAAGGTAAAAAAAAGAGTACAAGAAAAGAAGGCTTTCAGATATTGAACGCGTCGCTCTGCCAACCCGGCTTCTTCTTCTCCTGCTGCGCCTTCATCTCAACGGCCCTCTTGAAAGTCTTCGCCTTCCTCTGACTCTCCTCCGCAATCCCCTTCGCCCTGGCCGTCATCTCTTCCGCCTTCGCACGCATCTCCTCCGGGCGTTCAGGCACCTGCACGTCCACTCCCAGCCTCTCTTGCGCCACCTCCTCCACCTTCCTCCCAATCGGCTCCGACGCCGTCCCCAACGGCCCCTTCTTCTCCCCGCTCAAAATCTGCGGCTCCGCCCCCATCGCAAACTTCACGTCCCCCTTCTTCTGCTCCACCACCACGCCCGTCCCCGTCGCCTTCCACTCAACACCCGTATGCTTCCCCTCCCTCCTCAACCTCCCCAGCTCGCTCCACACCGCCGCAATCATCGCCGGCCCACCGCCCACCACACCCATATCCTCAAACACCTCCCTCCTCCGCCCCACATCCCACGCGATCCCATCCGCCCACTCAATCGCAGCCCTCACCTGCTCCGCCATGGTCTTCTCCAACGCCTCCCGCAACCGCATCACAAATATCGGCTTGAACATCGTCAACAGCACCCCATGATTGCTCTCCTTCACCTCCATACTCACGTCGTCGCTGATACTCACCTTCACATACTCGACATCGTGGAAGTGGCCCCGCGCCACGCGCGACTTCGGGTCGGACGCGGGCAGGTTGTCCGGGATGAGCCCGACCTTGACGTCGAGCGACACGCCTTGCGGAGGGAGCGTCAGCTTCAGGCGCCCGGTGAGCTCCTTCGGGGAGAGCCCGGACGCGGCGAGGTCTCTATACCAGAACGACACGTCCTTGAGCTCGAGCTGCACCGCATCGACCTTGATGCGCGTGAGCGTGCCGAGGCCCGTGCGTGGCGCGGCGCCTTGCTCGGCGGGCGCGTTGATTTCGACGTCCGTGATGTTGCGGATGTAGACGTGCGAGGGGAGAAGGTTGAGCGACGAGATGTCCAGGTTCTCAAGCACGAATTCGATCTCGGCGTCTTTGTACTCAGTTCTGGAGCGGCACAGTCAGAAGTGACGACGACACGCGGGAACAAGGATGGGAACGTTACCTGGGAATGGGGATGTCGCGGAGGGACTGGAGGATGCGCGGGATGTAGACCCGGAAGAGGTCCTGCCAGAACCACGTCGCGCGTTCCATGAGCGCCTCCATCCCCGTCTGCGCCTTCTCACTCGCCACGATCAGCCCCCTTTCCAGATCCTCGCTCAGCTGCGCATGGGCGGCGCGTACCCGCTGCAAATCCTGATCCGCCTCCAGCCCCTGCTGGATCTTCTGCAACTCGTTGTTCACCTCCTCGACTGTATTCTTCCACTGTTCATTCTTCTTCTCCATCAACAGCATCTTCCATCGCTCGCGCAGCTCCTTGCGCTTGTTCTTCGACTCCTCTGAGCGCGCGTACCCCTCGATGATGAGATTTTTGCGCGCGAGATCGAAGAAGTCGTCGAACCACTTGCGCAGCTCGGGGTCGTCCGCGATCATGTTGCAGCACTCGCGTAATTTCGAGAAGAGGGGATTGAACGACATGTTCGAGAGGCGCTCGAAGAACTTTTGGAAGAGGTCGAGCGCCTGCGGGACGTGTTGCTCCGGCGTGGGGTCGTGGATGAACGACGACAGCGGTTGGTTCTTGGTCGCCTCGAGGGTCTGGTGCGTGCGCTGCTGCAGCACCGTGAGGATGGTGTTGACAGCCTCGCGGTACTGGGGGTCGGACACCGCACGATCGCACATCTAAATACGATGCCCATAAGCTGGGGGAAAATGGAAACCGAGAGTCTAAGCTTGCTTACCCTCAAGTACGCCTCCTGGGCTTTGGACGTTAAGCGTTCCTTCTTCTCTTCCGCCGCCGCAGTGGCCTTGCGGGTCGTATCAATGACCGTGTCCCCCGCCTCCTTCACAGTATCCATGCTATGATCCCACTTCGCCTTCGCGTCCGCCTGCTCCTCCTCAACCCTCTTCTTGTCCCTTCCCGAAACCGGCATCCTCTGCCCGCTCTGCACGCCCTGCTCAATGTCGCGCAGACCCTCCTTCGCCGTGCCCGCGCCGCTCTCGACGAGCTCCGCGGCGTCGGCGAGCGACAGCCGCGTGAAGGAGGCAAAGTCGTTCAGGAGGTTGCCGCCCTCGGAGGACAGCGAGCCCCAGACGACGGAGAGCAGTGTGCGCAGGGAGGAGCGCAGGGCGTTGATGTCCGCCGTTGCCTGGTCGGTCACCTCGGCTGACGGCTGGATCTCGCCCTGGGTCAGGTGCCAGATGGCTTCCTGCAGGATGTTGTCGCCTGGAAGTGTCGGTCGGGATATGGTCAGATTGATTGATATCCCGGCTAAGGAGAATGATGGAGGAACCCACCGTCCTTGTCCAGCGCAAGCTGTTTATACGCATCGAGAACTTCGCGCACCCGTTTTGCGAGGAGCCGACCTTGCGCGCTGAGGTCGTCCGTGGCGGCCGGCTCGACGGACGCGATGCCGACTCTGTCGAGCCAGTCTATGAAGCCGCAGAACTGCTGGGTGGTGGGGAGTTTGCCCGCATCGAGGGCTGCGACAATATCGGCTGCTTTTTCCATGCTTAGAAAGTTGGGAGTTGGTGGTTCGTGGTGAAACGCTTATATAGTCGTGATATTGGTGAGCGCCGTCACCGATGACGACATGGAGTCCGAGCGCCGAGGTTTGAGGAATTCGTTCTTCGGTCGTCATCGACGTCAAGGAGCGCTGACGTCACCGCTTGGTCTGCGGCGCCACAACACAACAGCGACGGGCCGATATCACCTGGACCAAGGCGCAACAAATCCTCTCACAAGGAAACGTGCGCCACAGGTGCTGGGTGGACAGCAGCAACACGCCACATACAGTCGATTGGGAAACGAGCCATAGATGCTTCGGGATCCCTATCATGATTCTTAGCATCTCGTTTTATTCAATCGCAGTTCCTCTGTCATTCGTGGTCCATACATATCTACATCGTCTCGGGATCAGAAACAACAATTGAAAAGGCGCAAGAGAAAAGGACTGAGCAGCAAGAAAATGCTATCCCACTGCAATGGGTAGGGGCAATCGAGACCCAGTCGCACAAGCACAAGCACGAGGTCATTCGAAATTGTACGCGTATCACAACAACAACAACAACAACAACACAAGCAGTGTCCTCGATCCTCGATCCTCACTCATCACGTTCCAGAGAAAAGAAAACGAAGCGGGCCCTAGTTGAGCGGCACCTCAGTGGTCGCGGGACTTCCTAAGTCAAGGTCCGTCAGCTTTGCCTCTCAAAGGAAAAGGAAAGGCAGGGGACGAGGAGGGGAAGGGGAAGGGGACGGGGACGGGAGGGGCACACGTTGTTACGCACCTGTACTCGCCCTCGGCAGCGACGGAGAGCTCCTCGATCTCGCCCTGGATCGTCGACAGTGCTTCTGCGGCGGTGGAGAAGTACAGCAGCTGCGGGAAAGGGGCAAAGGGCGAAGTGTGGATCAGTATGCTGCGGATGGGAGAGGGCACATGCTGCGCACCTGGGCTTTGGCGAGCTCGTTGAGGTTCTTGATGGGTTCGGGCTGCGGGGGCAGGTGAGATACAGGGAAGAGGGGGATGAAGAAGGGAAGGGAACAACGCACGTTCTCGAGGACGGTCTTCATGAGGGTGATGGCGACCTCGGTCTTTTGTACGAGGTCGTCCTCGGCGTTCTCGACTTCGAGCCGGGCGTGTTCCTGTCTTTGCGGGCTGGCATTTTTCAGGCTGCGAAGGGGAAAACCAGACAAACAAAAACAAAACAAAGAAGTTTGCGACGGGAAGGGGGGAAAGGACGAGGGAGGATGACGTACGACTGCTTTGCCGCATCGAGCTCGAGCCGGCTGACGCGGACGGCCTGGCGGGCCTTCATCGCGACGGCGAGGCTGGTATTGAGGGTCGTCTGCCACGGGTGCAGGAAGTTGTCCTGGACGGCGGCGTCGTGCTCGAGGCGTGCGAGCGCGACCTTCTCCCACCCAGAGGCGTAGAGTGCGAGGGCCTTGCCGAGGCGGTCGTCGGCGCCGGTGACGGTGGCCTGGATCGCATTGGACGCGGTGGAGGCGGAGCGGAGGAGGGCGTGTGGGAGAGTCTTGTGGGAGGACACGGGCGGAGCGGTGGGGGAGGCGGGGATGGGGAGGTTGGTGCCCTTGAGGTTGGTGGCGGCGAAGGAGGTGAGGTTGTACCCGATGGTGGAGGAGAGCTCCGAGAGGGATTCTTGGATCTGGGTCGGGTAGTCGTAGGTCTCGGACTCGTAGACTTTGGTTATCCTGTGAGAGGGTTAGGAGAGCACGGGAAGGGGAAGGGGCGAGCGTACTTGAGAAGGGTGATGTGGGCGGTGCGGAGGGCGTCGACGCGGGCTTCGAGGTCCTTGTACTCTGTCGGGGTGTGAGATGGAAAGGCGTATAGGATGTGGAGGGCATGCCTTGGGGGAGTTCTGTGATCTCATCGGGGGCAACCTGGCCGAGACGTTCCCTTGTGGCCTGCACGCTGGAGTTGAAGCCCTTTGTGAGCTTTGAGCCGGCCTGTGCAAAGTTGATGCTGGTCAGACTGGACTGCAGTTTGTTCCACCCGTCCATGTTGTCGTCGTCGTGGTTCAGGCGTTGACTCCCGTCACGCGTACCAAGTCACGCTCACACCACCGCAGCGGTCCCGCCTGCCCGCTGGTCAGATCGGAGTTCGAAACTAGCAAACAACGCGCAAACAACAGTCTCCCCATCTTGTCCTCGACCGCGATGGAACACTCACGGTTATCTGATGGCCCTCTACTGAACGACTGGCTGGATATTGACTGCTCTTTTCCTCCTCTACTTACAGAATCTCTCGTCGGTCATAGCGACTTTCTCTGCAAGCTGGACAACACACCCGGCTACCCTTCCGATGCTATTATCTGTGCTTCTCCTGTGCAATCTTCTCCTGCGGTTCTGACCGCACTCGGATGCTCTCTTACTCCTCTCACCGGACTCCAGCGCTCGCCGCCGCGTTTCTACCTATCTCCTCTGCTCGTAAACGAATTTCAAGACCCTCTGTTCACTGACCAATACACCATGTCACCGCCCTGGATCTCCGCAGACTCCTACGTCTCTCCCATCGTCCGTGCTTCCTCTTTCGGAAGTGACGAAACTCTGCCGGAGAGCCCAACCCCGGTGACGCCAAAGCACCCGACCTTCCTTGACCGCCTCCGTGCCGCCTCCGCGTCTTCAGCAAACTCTTCCCCTGAACGACCTCTGGCCGACACCTTCAAGTATAATTCTGGACTACCTGTCTTTCCTCTCCTGTCCCCGTGCAAGCCTCTCCTGGAGCGCCCTACGACCCCGACCTGGAGCAGCCACCCCGAGCTTTCCTCTCCACTGACTCCTCTAACGCCCAGACTATCCCAGTCTAACCGTGCCAATTCCAAGGAAGAAACTGTTTCCCTTCAAGCACTCCCCACCAAGCACCTCAAACGCAAGCAAAACGAACCAGACTCGCCCACGCCGCCTCCCCGCCCGAACAAGTATCCCCGGCGTGCCCTCCGTTCCTCCGCCCGCATGCTCCCGGCCTTCACCAGTCCCGCCCCAAGCCCCCGCCCCTCATCACCGCCACGGTCCCCAACAACGGACTCTCCCTCCTCCTCCTCTTTGTTCACCCAAATACCAATCTTTACAAACCGCACCTTCCCTAGCACGCTCCCCATCTCACCCGACTTCCCGCTCCTCTACCGGCGCTTCCCCGCCAGCTCCTTCTTCCAAGTCTCCCCCTCCTCGTGCGTCCCCCTCCTCTCCTCTCCTCCTCCGAATCTATCTTCCCATACTCAAAGAACCTCGCAATTCAGCTCCCCGTGCGCGTTCACCGGCGCCAACGTGAAGCACCCCGGCGGGACGTACAACGCGCCCCGCTGGCCACTCGACCTCTACACCCCGCGCTTCGTCAAGGGCAAAGGCACGGACAAGGTCGGCCTGTGCCCCGTCTGCGTCGAGCCCCCCGAGCGCGGAGGCTCCGGCCGCAGGGTGTGGCTTGCGATGAAGTTTTCTGCGTTCAAGTGGTGCGTTCCCCTTTGTTTTCTGGCGTTTGGGTGTGATGGGAGAGCTGATGTGCGGCGTGTGGTGGTCCAGCGTTTCTAGTTTTTTTTTTGCTGGTTTTAGGGTGGGGAGCATCGTGAGAGCTGACTATATGCGCCAGCTACCATATGCAGTACGCACACGGTACGCCGCCCTCCCCTCTTCTATCCTCTCGTTTCTTCCCCTCCGTTCTCGTCGAGTCGCTTGACATACCATACCCCCACCCCCACTCCCAGGCATCTCAGCAGCCACCGGCCTCCCGTACTCCCCGCCCACCGCGTTCCGCACCACGCCCCGCCCGAACGCGGGCAAGAACGAGCGCACGCAGGTCCACGAGGCCAGGTGCCACAAGTGCAAGCGGTGGGTCGCGCTGGAGGGGACGAAGGCCGTCGAGATGAAGGCATGTGTTCGCTTCGGAGTCTGAGCTCGTCGATGCTGATCCGTGGCTCGCTAGGTGAAGGAAATCTTCTGGTACGCCCCCCCCCCTGATGATCGGTGTTCTTATACAAGGAACACGGGAATCTCTCCGCTTGCTGACCTACTCGCGTCGTTGCGTTGGATGAGGGTAGGTGGAAGCACGCTGCGCTGTGCCACCACGCTTCGACGCTCGAGGGGGAGGGAGACGTGTACGAGCCGGACGATGTGTACGAGGTGCTGGCTGGGCTGGTGGACGGTGCGGCTTGAGCTGAGTGTGAGTGTGAGTGTGAGGTTCGAGATGTGGGGTGTGCTTTTTTTTTTCTTTTTGTCGCTGTGTCAGAGGCTTTGCCTTTGTCTTTGTCGTTGTCTTTTTCGTTGTGGTTGGTATGGTATGATATGATGTATGGTTGTGAATAATGTGAACATGCATATGCGGAATGTCTTCTATCTGCCAGTCATTTACACGCGTAGTGGTAGGTGTGCCCTCGGCAAGCATAAGCAACACTCCACGGAGGAATCTTGATTCTCAGCGTCCGTCTATCTGACTCGCGGCGCTCACAAAGCGATTCATGTGCAGGAACTTGACAAGCTCAAGCTCATGCCTCGGATCCGTCAGAGTCGAGTTACGTTCCGCTATCGTCTTGAAAGACATTATGGGGTTTCCAGTATTGCTGGCCGGGGAACGTCCTGTTTGACGAGGCGCGAGGATACGATGTATACGGACCGGTTTGACATCACGACTTCACGACCACGTACTATGATCAGTTGGTCTTCACCTCATGCTTTCCTCCTCATGTATCTCTTTCATTCGTTCATTCGTACATCCATCGTCTTGTTTCTCATCCGTTCGTACACTACGCTACGTGTACGAATATATCGTGTGTTTACTCTCGTACGGTGCTCTCGCCCGCGTTCCGCTTCCGCTCGCCTGTTTCTGGTCGTCGGCGCGGTCTGGAGTCCCTTTGTCTTCCGACATCGCACCCTTTCCAGATCCCACAACATCACCCCCCACCTGGCCTGGTGCCGCAATCCAACAACTTAACTGCCTTCTTAAGCTTACTAGCGACCCGGTGTACACTGAAAGCTGACGAGGTCGTTCCCCTCGATCGTTTGCATCGTTCCACGCTCTCTGAATCAAGATTGAGAAAGACAACCTCCTGGCATGGAGCGACTGGACAGGCATCGAAATGAGCGGCGCTTCATTCATGAAACGGTGATTCTAGGCCTCGTGCTGATCATACTACTAGGCGTAGGTAAGCACGGGGCGACGCAAAAGTAATGGCGCTCCTCCTCACCACCGGCGCCTCAGTCTATGCCTGGCTTCCGAGATGAGACCGGAGGAGAGGAGGGAGAGAGGGCCGTAGGGAGATCGCGGGGCTCAGGATAGCGGGCACGAGTCCGTGGAGTTTGCGGGCAAATAAATGTATTTGGTCGCCCAAGCTCTTTCGCACGGACTCCGCGATGGGAGGCCGAACTCAAGCCGGCATGGAGCGAGTGTACACGAGAGTAGTGCCAAATGTAAAAAACATAAGAGAAAGAAAAATTAAAAACACAGAAGAGGGGTAAGTGGATATGAGGGGTGGGAGAAAGAAAAAATCTCGAGTCCAAAGGACTAACGAGCTCTATGTGAGTGATGGGAAAAGAAGCAGGACGAGGGATCAGGAAGCAAGGAAAGGTCTATATAGGCGTAGCATGAAAGAGATTGTCGATGAAAGGGAGGTATGCATGAGGAGGATAAGATAAGATAAGATGATCGTACGCTTGCATAGACCTCGGTCAAAGGTTTTTGATCGATTCAGCTTAGTAGCTCCCCAACTTTCGCCAAGAGTGGCTCTGCGAACGGAACGGGCTTTGAGACCAGCCCGGGGTCTGCGTAGAATTGGGAACCAATGCTCCGTGCACACTCATGCTCAGATGCCGATAAACGATATGCAGGCTTGTTGGCTGCCGGAGTATAAAAGAAGGAAAGCCGGTCTGCGGCCGTCGATCCCAGGAGTCGACGACAAGGTCCACGACTTCGACTTCAAGATCGTCCAGAACGCAATAGAAGGCTAGCCATGGTTGCGGAGACTTGTCAGTCACTCCCATTTCTCATGCCCCAAGTCATGATGATGTGCCAGGGTAGGCGATCACGAATCCGTGTCCAACGACGGTGGCGTTGGTGCCTGCTCCTGCACCGAAAACACTACTCTAGGAAGCTACAGACGTCGAGACCAGATTATCAGCACTTTCGCCAGCAAAACCCAAAAACGGAATTACGACGTACTTTCCGGACTCTCTGCAGGAAGTCCCGCCAGTCCGCCTCGTTCCTACAAAGGAACCCAATCACCATGTTCGGATCGAGCTCACTCAATGGCATCTTCCTGACGCGTTTGCAGTGGAACGTGTCAAGCTCCCAAGCATGGTATGTCGACAGGTAATGCGCTTGGACAGGCCCGAATTCAAACCACGGCGCTGATTCGGTCAGGTGCGTAATTGTCGACGAACCAGTGCTCCCTGTGTCCCCCGTCCCGGTGGAGAAGGACGGGGAAGCGGGGCGGCTCGGCATTGTGTCTCGGCTGAGCTGGGAGCTGTGGAGTTTAGGGGGGAGGAAGGGAAAGTCGGCATGGACGTTCAACGCAGTGGAGGACGCCGCGAGGTGCGTACGGTCCGGTGTAGAATCAGAAAATCGTTGGAAATAGGGCCATGTATCGTCGAGATCAGGTTCCGGAGCTGCTTCGCGGTCCGCCTCGGAGGGCGGAGTGTGCCGCCGGGATTCGGAGGATTCTTCGAGTGCATCTTCAGGAAGTACAGGGACATGGACCGGGCTCGGAGGGCTCCGTTTCGCTTGCTCAATATCATCGTGTACAGACCCAGGAGGGGAATTTTGGCCAGACTGGACGTCCCGAGGTGCGGAGCGGAGAGACACGGCAGGACGGGTATGATGTGGATCGAGGTAGAATAAGCTATCAGCTTGGGATCCAACAAAGTGATACGAAGAACGTGGGCGCCCACTTGCGATTCCTATGGATTGGGGGAAGGTATAAAGGATCTGCACAAATGATAGTCGTCTTTGAAGTTGAACAGGCAGCTGATGAAGGATCCGTACCTTTATCGTATCGTAATAGATTGGGTTCACTTTCTGAACGTCTGAATCCAATGTAACACATATCAGGAGCAGCACAGGTCGATCACCCCAACGGGATGACAAGGATTCGTGGGCATGTTGAGGACCTGAAGCCTCGCCGTGGGATGCTCTGAATACGTCGCTCTGGTACAAAATGCTGTGGGTCGCGGAAGACACGCCTAGCCCAGCTTCAGGGAAATTCTTCACCAGCATCCTGGGAAAAAAAATAGTGTGCTGAGCGAGCTGTCCGATGACAGGAATGCAGAAGATCACGCACCTGATTGCATCAGCGGCGGTTCTGGGACCGAACCACCTCCCAACATCCTTACCAAGCTCCTTCCCGGCAAGAGCCATCCTGTGTACGCCTGAACGGCGCCTCCGGAGACGATGTATCGAAAAACCAAGTCAAAACTCGGACATAGGTTGCGTAGTCTTCGGTATGCACTGGATATGGCGGTCGTCGCCACTCTGCACGATGAGCATAATTTGAACAAGAGTCACCACGGTCAAGAATGCGAAAGGAAAACAACGAACCTCGGCCAAGATGAACGTGAATTACCGCGTTCGCCAGCATACTCTGGCCTGTACGCAGCATGGATCCCCAGCCCGAGTCGCTCGTCCATTGCTTCTCTTCGCCGGTCGCATTGCTCTCTGCATT
The DNA here is from genome assembly GCA_026008595.1 of Lyophyllum shimeji. Taxonomy (NCBI): domain Eukaryota; kingdom Fungi; phylum Basidiomycota; class Agaricomycetes; order Agaricales; family Lyophyllaceae; genus Lyophyllum; species Lyophyllum shimeji. The sequence continues at coordinate 1,067,489 of BRPK01000012.1, read as the reverse complement.
GCTCCGCTCTGTCGCTAGATCTGCAAGCCGCTCATCTTTGATCGGCGTGAAATGCGAGCGGCACCTCAGCCAGACTCTGGAGGTAAAGTCGGCATAGAAGAAGGGTGGCCACGCGGGGGGATCCCTCCCAAGCGGGGTGGTTCATACCCAGGATGTTGGACACCCATAAGCCAGATAGGGTCAGTACACCTGTCCGGGATGTAGTCATCGTCGTAGGATTCCTCGCTGATGTGGCTCTTCCTGTCATCGGTAATTTCAACCGGGGAAGAGGAGCCTGAGCGTTGTGAGAGCTCGGCTGGCAAGGAATCCACGGATGATGTCTGTGAAAGCCAATCCAAGATGCGCGTCGAAAGATCAAGAGGTCCGGCTGAGGACGTGGCGGACGTGTCTTCATGGGCCTCCGTTACAGCGTCTGCGACTTCTTCTGACCTTGAAACCCGACTGCTAAAGGTATCGATAGGTTCGAATGGGGCTTCACTGATGCTAGGTAAGCTGGTGGTGCTTCCGCTGGCACGCGATTCACGGACGGCCTCTGACTGATTCCCATCGCTCCGCCGGGAACTCTGAAATAATCTGCGGAATAGAGATAGTACAGGGACTGGCTGTCGTGAACCTTGGACTTCATTCGCCGATATTCGATCATCTTGCCCATCAGTCATGATGTTGCGTGACTTGGACGTCCTGGACGTCGAAGATGGACCCTCCGAAGAAGAAGATGGCGGCCGATGACCGCTTCCTAAGCTGCTGGTGCTACCACTGCCAGACCGGGCATTAACAGACCCCGAAAGATCGCGGCGGGTTGGTTTCGATGTTCGGAAGAAATTTCCGACTTTATGCGCATGTTGGGAAAGCGATGGCGAATGAGGGGGATTCGAGACTTCTGTCAGTGGTCCTGGATTGTCATCCTTCTTGACCGTGATCGACAACTCCCCGGAAAGGCTGTCGCCGACCGTACTCGTAGGTGCATGTCCGATTTCTTCCCAATCTGTCCCCAGCGGCTCGCTATCCTTCCGCCGAATTGTATCCTGGGCTGAAGGCTGCTTCGAAAGTGGAGGCGGCCGGACTTCGGGGACAGGGATCGCAGCAGATGGTGGTGAGGTAGGCGTTGAAGAGAATCTCTTCTTGTTCTCGCTCAGCCATTGCTTAACGCCTGGCAATGTCATCGGAAGCTTGTGTGAACCACCATTTTGAGAGGGGGACCGTGGTTGTGTGCTAAGGTGCGATGGGGAATGAGGGGAAGTGTACATCCTCGCAACAAGATGAGGATCGGAAGTCTGGTGGGACAGCTTGCGCTCTCTGGGCATTTCAGGAGTTCGGGCGCCTGGAGTATCGAACTTGTCAGTCCTGAGATTGGGTGGCGGTACGCGAGAGTCGCCGCCGGTTGAGCTGCTGGCGCTGCTGGATGCGTCATGGAAGGACTCATGATCCCGTTTCCTGTGTCCTGTGATATTAAGCAATCGTCGGAATCGGGAGGTAGGTTGCGAGGGTAGCCGTGACTGCTGCAGTTTCTGTATTATTGTCGTTCCTGAAATTCCAGAACATCCGTCCAAGCCGCGTAATGCTGATGAAGACGAAGGGGAATTCAATGAAGTGGAAGGCATGCCGCCTCCCGTGACTAAGCCGTCGGTAACAATGCCCGGGGAACTGTTCACGCTGAAATTGGTGTGAGGAGGTGGTTGGATCTCTTGCTTTCTGGATATCCTGCCGAAGGCCGTGGTGGGTTGCAAAGGAAAGTCACTGTCAGATTCCGGCATGCTGCTGGAGGTCACTCCGTCCGTGTCGCTGTCCGCTTCACGGCACACGATACTGTTCAGCTGCGAAACTGTCATCATCTTCAACGGCTGGCTCTGCCTCCCGCGGATCCGGAAAACCGCAGGAGAGAGCACAGTTCCGCTCGCACTCGACCTGTAGTCCTGTAGCCGTTCAGATGACAATCGCCTGATGACCTCTTCGATAGACGGCCGCTCAAGCGGATCGCGCTTCCAGCAATCTTGCATAACTGTCCATATGTTTTCTGTCAGTCCCCATTGTTGCCAGGACGGACTCAACGGCTTCGGCCGCGCAGGACGAGCACCCGAGGTAATTTTGAGAATGACAGTCACGTCAAGCTGAATATTTGCGAAAGGAACTTCGCCAGCGAAGATCTTGAACGAGTCATTGAGCACGAGTAATACTGCAAAGCTCGCGACCTACTTCATAGCAAACGCACGACCAGGCATACACGTCGCTTTGCACGGTGTTTTTCACTATCTCGTCATTTTCAATATCAAACAACTCGGGTGCCTGCCACCGCACTGAACCGCCCTTCGAATATACGGCCGAGTTGGATGTCCAAGCTAGTATTTCAGGGTCGGATACTGAGGAGATTCCGAAATCTGCAAGGCATGCCCTCCCGGCTTCGTTAACGAGCACGTTTGGCTGAGAGAAGACACGTCAGAAACTTCCAGCTTCTGTGAGTGGGAAAGCCGTGGCGTACCCCCTTCAGATCACCATGGATGATCTTGTGTTTATGTAGATAGGACAGCCCAAGAGCGACATCAATAGCCTGGACATATGTGTACTCAGCTCAGTGTTAACTAGGCTGATGCAAAAGTGTACTCGCCAGAGGGAGTCAGACCACATCTGGCCTGCGCTTCAGATACTTTGTGATATCCCCCTCTTGCATCCACGGAGCAACGAGACAAACTCGATTCTCGAAACGGAACAGCCCGTATATCGGCAGGACGTTGGGGTGAGATAACTGGCCCCAAAGGATTGCTTCCCTGGAGATTTTCTGTGGATAGTCAGTGGGCGATAGATGCGTGCCGTTGACATAGGCACTAACCTTTAGGAAATATTCAATCTGGGTGTGTTCGTATATCCGGATGGCCTTCATGCACACGGTTTGACCATGAAGGGTGCCCTTATAGATGTCGGCGAAACCTCCTGCACTGACAGGATATTGGCCTCCCTGTACCACTCCCTCCAGCACGTAGCACACAGGGTAAAGTCCAGACTTTGCCGAAAGCCGTTGAGTCGCCACGATGAGACTGCGTCTGAATCTTCGGTCCAATTGTGGGATGTCCAATACCTGTTCCAAACTTAAATCATAATGTCCCACCGAACATCGTAGGCCTACCCATTGGAATAAATCGAGCAGATCTTGTGCGATTGAACCACGGGACTTCAGCAACCGTCTATAGAGTCCAAGGTCAAGAAATATCGCTCGAAGTCTAGCGATAAGTGCTGCGGTCTCGCGATCGCCGGGCGCTTGATCGCTAAGTGAAGATGATCAGCAGGCTTCGGATGCAACGACTACCTGAGGAGACCCACCTTATGTTATGGGTAGATTCTTCTTCATCATCTTGCGCAATCGGGACAGCGACAGGAGTCGGAAGCAAGCCTTTCGTGCCAAAGGTCCTTCCGGACATGGGTGGACGGTGCACGCCTCGTTTTGGAACGCGAGCGCCTATTAGGTGGCAGACATATCTTTCCCACGTCTGTATCTAACTTTCGACATTGTAATCTCACTCGGGAGATTAATGCAGGCTTTGTGAAGCTGTGATCCAACCTTGAAGCATGATGGTGGCTAGTAGGTCGAGTTGCTGTGGTGAATCCATGTCGGAACTGTCGACTGGCTTTGCGACCGACAAAATGTAAATGCGTTGGTCGCGGAGTCGGCATTTCAGGAAGAACAGTAAGATAAACGTATGCCAGGACGTCCTGAACATAAGAGTTCACATGGCGCGGTGCAAAAGTTGTTGAATGAACTTGAATCGTGGGGGAAAAGTTCAGAATGATGGCGTAATTGTGACGATAAGATAAGATTAGAGCTGGAAGGTGACCGCAATCCAGCCGCGACTCGGACTCAGCTGAGTCTGATGGTTTCATATTTTCACAGTATCCGAGTCTGTGGTTCTCGGGTACGTACGGTCGGCGTCGAGGAACTCGGAGATTGAGAGGGAGATCTCCCGTGCAACAGTATACTGCTTGATGGCATCGTCGTAGCGGTACAGATTGAAGAGTATGTTGCCATAACAGAATAGCACGGAGCCGAGGAGCCTGCTGTTGCCTTCGAACGCTTGATTGAACTTCAACGCATGCTCGATGGTACGAGGCCGTATCGCCTGCAGGTGATGCGCCAGAATGAGAAGATCCTCGATCAACTCTGGCGTGCCACTGGAAGTCGTGGTCTGGAGAAGAATTGCTTGGAGGTTGCCTTCTTCCGCTGAAATCGCCGTAGCAGTTTCCTTGTACGAAACATCATCGGGTGACGATTTATGCTGCACCAGGAAGCGCCTCCTCGATTCAATCATGGCGGTGCGTATCTTGTCAGGGAAACGGGAAGGATCGCGGAGCGACCAATGACGGGAAGGACAAGATAAAGCGCTCGTGTCGTTCTACCAAGGACGTCTCGCTGAGGACATGCAGAGCACCCAGGAGGTTTGGAAAGGATGGTGCCCACCAAGGGAGAGGGTCTCGAACTTGGTACCGATGGGGAGCATCGCGAGTGTCGCGAGAAGCTCCAGAGCCTCCGGGTGCTTCTGCATCGGCGAGCTAGCGACGGAGCGGGCCAATCGAGACATCCATGCTTCTGCATCGACTCCCCGGCTGAGCATCGCGGTGCCGACTCCGTTATACTCCTCTATGAGCGTCTCGGCTGGAACCATCATGGTCCTTGCCAGCTTGGCAATCAGGGTAATCGCAAGCGGCATGTATCCAACCAACCGCAGAAGATGACTCCTGTGTCATACAAGTTTAATGATCGTCTGACCTCGCAGGTCTGGATTAGGCTTGTAGCGAGCCTCACTGCTGTACCGACCCCCGGCACAGGTTTTTCCTCCGCTGCCTCCAGAATCTTCAGGAATTCCTTCGCTGTCTCCTTGGCGTATTCGCCGGTGTTTGGTTTCTGCAGACTGTCATCATCCTGCGTGCGCTTGCCACGTTGCAAGTCCGAGCCAGGCGAAACTACAGAAATCGCAGAGCTCGTAAGTTGCATGGGAGTAGTGTCAGCGTAAGAAAGCCTTGCCGGGATTTGGTCCTCTGTTAAGTGCGAGTTCTTCTTCGACGCGGCCAAGCAGCGAAAGCTGAGGTTAAACATGGTGGGCAAGAGCCAAGGAGGTGAGAGCCGTGGAGCAGCGTGCGTCGGCCTGCTGCCAGCATCGTGCCGATTGTGCAAGTTAGGATACATCGGTGGGAGATTTTGACCTTTCTCCACGCTGAGCAGTTATCTGAAGCGATTAGGAAGAGAGTCACCGCTGGGCCGATGACTACAATGCGTGTGGAGTGTTGGTTCGACGTCATAGAATCCCCACCTGCTTTTCGCAGTCGTGATTGGTGTAGCTGTATGTTGTCGCGCTTGGAGGGGAGGAGGAGGCCGACAGGGCAGATGAAATTGGCCTGTAAAGCAGCAGGTGTTTCATCAGCATTAGGCGAAGGCAGAGCGTAGCAGGAATCGAGTCAGTTCACACTTGTCTTGCATGGCTAGCTTTGACGGTCGGACTCGATCAAGGACGGCACTGACAGTTGCGAAGGTTCCCGGATGACATACTAAGATTACTCCTAAGATAAATACAAATCCAGCTCCCTTTCTACACCTTGTACCGTCGGCCGGTAGTAGTGAAGAAGGTCTGGAGGATGTAGACTTGCAGTCTACATCAGTGGAAGGTGTGTGAGAGAGTAATCAGGATGTAAGAAGGTGATAGGGACGTACACTGCCATGCCGACTACGCCCAGGGTCTGGAGAACTGCATACCAGAATATGCGGCTATGGAAGGTCAACGGCAAGCAGGGACGAGAGACAGAGGAACAGCCCACTTTTGTGTCGATTGGACGACGGAGAAACCGCGGTTTTCGGACGTGTGGAAGCTGGGCATTGACTGGTCAAAACAGGAGCGCCGAGGGAAGCCAGACAAGCATACTCACTGTTTCTGCAGCCTCTTGATATTCATGAGCATCCCATTCAGCCTAAACACACTCTCCTCCAGCGCGCTTGTCTGATCTGCAATCTGCCCGGGCTTCGCAGGCGCCTCCCGGCGAGGTTCGCTCTCCACCATGATGTCGAAGTCAACGAGCTTGGCGGTAAGCGTGGAGATGTCGTTCTCGAAGCAGAAGGCGTATTCGCCGACGGTGTTTGCAGTTAGGACATAGTCGCCCTGACGCTCGCGCTCTCCGGCGAGGAGGAGCTTGTCATTCGGGTCCTTGATGTCGAAGTCGATGTCGAAAGAACCTCCGGATTGCACCTGAGGTGACGGTTAGAGACAACCCGTCATGCGACGAGAGAACGAGAACCTACAGCAAAGTAGAACTGAGCATGCGGTCAGTTACGGTCTGTAACGAAACGGATAAGAGTACGCACGCCAATCTTCTCGCCAGCCTTGTCGACATCGGCGTAGAAACATAGCCGTTCGTTTGCTGCAAGAAGCGTCGTCAATGCCGCCGCGCGGACCGTCAGCGAGAGGTATAGAAAGAACAATAGGGAAAGGAGGAAACGGAAAGGGAGCACGGCGGCCATTTTGGAGAGTGTCGTGTCGGCGCGTGCTCCTGCTGGCACGGAAGATCGGAGTCTGAATCGCGAACAACAACATCTCGCAAACAACCTGCACTGGTTTTGACGGTGGCGTCTTGCAGTCACAGGCGATGATCTACCACATCAGCTAATACACCATCCGGCCGTCGCCACTCCGTTAACCTGTCTGCCGATGTCTCAGTACTTTCATGCCACTCTGGCGTCCATTCTTGCGATCATTTCTCACGTGTCAGCCCAGCCTGAGGGCGCCATATCTTTCCCTCTGTGTTGTTCGTACTCAGATCAATTGCGTCCTAAGCGGTCTATTTGTGCTATGCCACTTGGTCGATTCTTGTGGGTGCGTTCTTCTGCAAGTATGGGTAGACCCACAATCAAATTGCCAAGGTCTGTGCTGCGAGGTATCCTCTTGGCGCTGATCATCGCCCCTCGTAGGATGGACTCAGTTGTTCTCGTCTGTCGGTGCGTGCTAATGTGCAGGATGGCCATTTTAGTCGAGATGGCATGCATCTTTATGGGTCCCATCATGCGGTTTTGTGACTCCTCTGGCGAAAAGAAGAGACATTATTCTTCTTTTTGACTCCATGACAGGGCTGTGTAAATCCAGATTTCAGCAAAAATTCTGTTGTCTTACATAACCTGATGTTGAGCCTCGCCGCCCCTTACTCCTGAGCCAACATTTTTTGGAATCCACAGCACCTATATCACACGATCGGACCCTCGCCCGAACTTCTCAGCATTAGTCATCTGCCTGTTCGTCCGACCTGATTGTACTAGCACCCAACGTCTAACTCATGTTCTGTCTGATCGCAGGTGGCTGATTCTGCAATATAGGGGAACCGTCCCCTCGGACACGTATCTTTCCCCGAATTGTAAACCTGCGAACATCGCAACTTGTAGCCTAGGACAAATATGCGAAATATGCTAATACCCGAGTCCAGATCGGCACAGTCCATGAGCGCAGAACAGAGACGCCACACTAAAATGATGCGGGTTCACAGGCTCGGGACCGGTGGAGGCCGTCGTTACCAGACGCAATTAGTGACCAACGCCAGGGTTCAGGCCAATCTTGTCTGCTGTAGGCCCCAACGCTCTTTGAAAGACTGTGAGGAACTTCAGGAAGAGACCTCGTTCCACGCGACGGTTTTGGTTTAGGTATGTCTCCATCAACCACGGATCGATGAACAACCGCCCATTGACTACAACGCCATCAAAAAGCGTTCTCTTGGATGAAAATGACTCTTGCGCCAGAAGAAGCTGTTGTTCGTGCGTAGCAAACGCCCTGCCATGCTCCCTTGGTTTCGGCATCCTCAAGGCGGTGCGATGAACGCATACAGTGCTCATGCTGGCCATAGTATCCCCTTCCGAAGGGTTCCTGGAGTTTCTGCATATAAAACCTCTGCGTCTTGAGTCCTCAACCACCATCTCGAGTATCTCTTTGAACTGGTACTTGCAATTCCCATTGCATCAACCGTACGCTTATATGCTCATCCTAGTTGCCGTACCGCAGTTTAGTGCTTCCAAACTCAAATCGTCACTCACACGATGTGCCTTGCCAAATCTATGACCGTACGTACCCTCGCACAATCCCATGAACTCTCAAACTCAATCTGGGTATCATTCATTAGAATCCGATCTCTTTCTCCAATATTGCTGTTTCTGGGGACACCGGGGTGCATACACACTTCGCCGAATCTTGTCTCACTGAAGAGGCTCGTCTGCATTTACAGGTTCTGGTCGACTTCGCCGTACGATGCTCCGCTTGTAACAATTGGATCGCAACTACTGGAGGAACACACACCTGCTCAGGCGGCAGTGGAGGTGCAAGATAAGGAGTTGCGCGAACCACTCGCCAACGCTAATACTCATCCAATCCTGAATTATTTTCTATGAAATGTCTTACTCAGCCATATCTGTACAATTTGAATGTCCAAAGCGTCCTGTCCAACGAAGCCGTCAGCCGCGTCACAAGGCGCGAGACCGTACGGGCTGCGGCTTGAAGTGTTTACGGGTTACATCACGCGGCTTTTGTTTCGGCATCATTTTGATTGAAAGATGGTGATGAATGTCCGACTTCGTTTGTTAACCTCACGGTCAGTCAAGAATTAAGTCAAGGAATTTGTCCTCAGCTGTCTGTGGATCCCTGTGGGTCCACGGTATTTCTATCTGCGGAGATCTTTGACTCCGCCCAGAATTTCATACGTGGTCATTCGCATAGAACACGGGCCTAACCTCGTCTTGACGTGTTGAAGCGACTATGACCACCGAAGATCTCCCATTTTACAACTTCCTTGGTGAGATTGAATACGTCCCCGGCTACCCCTTATCATTTGGCGATTGGTCGCATTCAACCGGTGAAGCGGCCTCCGCTGAACAAGAGTCATTGCTGGACGCTATCCCCGGCATTCTTGGCAAATCACCCACCGAATCTCATGTTCGTGCTTGCGACCTGAACTTGGTGAGTCAATTCGCTCACTGGAGTACCACCGCCGATTTATTCCCTTCTGCGAAGACGTTAGAAGTCGGCTTTGAGGACGGCTCATCGGTCATCGCCAGGAAGATTCTCACCAACAACAATGCTGATGCGGAACTGGGCGTTCAGAAACTGCGCACCGAAGCTCGTCTATTGCACTGGCTAGCGAAGAATACCGATATACCAGTTCCTCGAATTCTGCCGCCGGTGGAAGATCGGTCGCGTAACTTCTTTATCACGGATAAGCTGCCTGGCGTCATGTTATTGAATATATATGGCACCCTCGACAGCATGGCGAAGGTGCATTTTTCTTACCGTATCTCCTCTGTTACCGTGCACGTCTGAACAGAGCTCTTTAGGAACGCCTTGTCGAGTCGTTTGCGGATATCGCACTGACGATGTTCAGGCTCGACGTGCCACAGAGCATTGGTACATTTGCTCCCGACATATCAACCGGGTCCCTCGATGTCGTTCCCAGAATTGGTGTGCAGACCTTCCGAGCCAGGAGGGTTTTCGACGATATTCAGCAGTACATCGATTTCTTGCTCGAGATGAAGCGTAATTCGCCCGTAATCGGCGGAGATGACGGTGGACATATCGAGGAGTTAAGGGGGCATCTTGATCGTGTTCTGGCCGACCTGTTCTCCAAAACCAGCGACTGCACTTCACTCCTTCGTTGCGTTCTTGCCCATGGTGACCTCAACGAAAGGAACATCCTCGTGGACAAATCCGGCAACATCACTGGCATCGTTGATTGGGAATATCAGGTACTCCACCCAGCGGTCCTTGCGGCTGACTACCCGCCGTGGCTTTCGTACGATGGCTGTTGTGATCCCCGATTTGCCGATCCGAAGCAGATGCTCTGGTTGGACAGCCCGGATGAAAGCAGACGTTTACGGGACATGTATCTGCAGGTAAGCAGATGATCCATGAGGGAGTCCCTAATTTCGGCTGAATACTCCCGCAGATCGTCAAGAGTAGAGATCATGAATATTGGACTGCACTCGTACTGGGTGCTAAGCTAAGGTCGTGTGTCAACTGGTTGTTGAACGTCGACAGCGATCCAGGGTGCAAGAGGATGAAGAAGTGGATGGATGCAACGTTCGTGGGATCATGCTCCGATTAGCATTTGTATCCACTTTCGCAGGGGGGATTGTACCCAGTGTCAGCGAAAGTTGATACAACGGGAGTAACTTTTCGAATCGCCACAAGGTGACCACATAACTTCACACACTCTTGTTTCTGCATCCGCCAGGGACGTATAGAGGCTGTACTGTGACGTACTGTGCAGCCAGTCCTTCCTCTACTGCGATGAAACCAACCGGGCCAGTTCGCCGGCGTTGCTCTGCTTGACTTGAGTTTCTGGCCGCCCAGGCAGTCATAGGCGCTCGACGATCAGACCATGAACTCAGTTATGCTTCAGTACACAAGCATATTATCAATATCGATCTTTCGACGTTCTCAATAGAATTAAAATGGGTTGTGATTGGCAGGCGGCGGGGGATGGCATGCGTTGCAGGCCGAGCAAACAAACCCAGCACGGCAAGGTCCTTCCCAGTGAAAGACTGGCAGGAGCCTCGTGCTAGAGCTTCTTACATCTCTGTGTCAATGGTATAGTCAGTATGAAAAACCACGACGGCATAGCACGTACGCCGGTGGTATCGCATCGAAGACCGCTGCAGCAGGGTACACCTTCTCCAAATGACCCGCACCAGGCTCCTTCGGTCCTGCAGGTGTTGCAAAACTGTATCCGTTGTGCAGTCAATACAACATGAATATGAGCCATTTTTCTTGGAGACTTACGCCTGTGGTAGAACAAAATAGGCCGCTACAACAGGGCACACCGCCACCGAATGACCCGCATCGACGTCCCACAACCCCGCAGGTGCTGCAAATCTGCCACAATGATCGCGGAGTGAGTATGACATATAACGACGGCTATTCTGCTTGAGCCGCACATTACTGGTTGAGCACCAGAGATTAGGACAGCAGGCGAAGGTACCCCCTATGGTGTTGCAGAATTGACCGTTGCTCGAGCATCGCTTAGCCAGAGTCGAACGTTCCAGGCTTGCAGCAGAAGTCGACGACCCGAGAAGCAGGCAGTTAAAGGCAAGAAAAAGACCGGTAGAGTAGATGCGCATCGTTAGGGTGTGAAAAGGATAGGAGTTCCTATCATCCACAGTTGCGCAAGGCAGGTCATTTTATACCCGTAGAGAAACTCTGGCACGCAAGGTTTACAGGAACAGGAATTATAACCTCGTGGTGCATCACGCCGTCTACTCAAATCGCCTGTCCACCGAAAGACGTTGACGTTACCCGAAGACAAGATCCCCATGATCCCAACTGGTGTCCTCGTCTGCGAGGGGCCAAGAGGTTGATGAGTACGGGTCCTTGGCGTTTGTAAATTCATGCTTGAAAAGGTGTCGCAGAACCTAGAACGAGGTATTCGCGTCGTCCTCGTTAGTACAGACTCCGGAGACGTAGTCAAATACCGGCCCCCAACCTGGCAGTCAGGGTAATCGGCACGATGGCGGCTGAAGGATGTTGAGGACGACTTTGATTAACAATCCAGTGAATTCGTACTGATAAACTCGCCTGACAGTTCGAAGCACGATACGAGCCATCGAAGTCCAGCAACATGGGTGTATCAGCGACTTGAACATCCAAAGTCGGATGCGCTGGGCCCTCAGTATACCAACGTTGAATCCGTAGGACCCACGACGTGTCGGAGGCAGGTTGTATGGCGGGCTAATGACCAAAGCTCGGACGTCTTGCCAGGCCATGGGCAAATCCAACGTTTTAAACTCCTGGGACCATCAGAAATACGTCTATTCTCGTAGCTTTCCAACGTATCAGACAGATCGGTACTTACGACGAGCCGTCAAATCCGCGCAGCGCAAATGGTCCGACTGGTCTCCGAAACCCCGTCGTCCCACTGTACTGGTCAAATCGTCGCTAAGCTTGCGCCAATGCGATTTTTGCAAGCCGACGGCAAATTTTCAACCCAAATTCCGTCATACATGCAGTGCAAGCATATATGCATTCGTAGTAGGTAGTACTCAAACTTCAGGCGTTGGAAATTTCAGCTGGCTCCTTACTTTTGAAATTCCGATGCCTGTAGTTCTCTAGGCAAGGCTGCTGCAGAGTAGCCGACTACAGTACACACCGTAAACCGGCAAGCCTGGCAAGCTAACGGTAGGCGCTGACCATGAACGTCTAAATCGATGCCTGGGTTCCGGCGACGGGAAGGCTCCAACTAGAAGGCTTGCACGAGCCGGGCCGATTGCCGGCGTTATTTTGTCCAAGTGTGTCTGCCAAACAAGATGGGACCAATTTTGTCCACTCCCAACACCATGCTCTTGGTCTGCCCTTGATGATGCTCGACCTGGACGTGCTGCAGCAGTGCGACCTTAACCAGGGTAATAATCTGGCTCAATACGCGGATGGACAAAACTATTCAACTTCCAGATTCTGTAAACGCACTCCGACCCATGCTCGAGCTTGATCACCTCTTGCCTTCGGGCGTCGTTAGGTTCTAGTACGCCTCGGAGACCATTGATGTAAATAACCCGACATTTATACCGGACCTAATACTTCAGGATGAGTTCGACGCAGAGAGTGGCCATGTGCACCCCGCTGTCCACGACCCTGCACCACGGGCCGTCCGTCTGTTTTTCGCTCTTCTCAAGGCGTGACACATGACCAGTTGAGAAACTTCGCGAACGGACATGGATTCAGTGGACCAGCCAAGTCAGGATTTCACTATGCAACCGGAGCGGTATAAGTACGCCCTCTTCTGGTGCAGCATGAGGAAGCGCGACAGTCAGTTGCCTCGACCATGAAGCTTTTCCCCGGCCTCTTCTTCGTCTCATGTCTTGCGCTGCTTGGAATTCGTATCGTGCGCGCTGGATCTGTGACCAAGCTTGGATCGATTTGTACCGTGCATCCTAGCGCGGACGGCGTCAGCGACGACGCGCCCGCTATCCGGCAGGCATTCGACTTGTGTGGCAGGGATGGAATTATCAAGTTTGACCCGGCGACATTTCACGTGGAGAGCGTACTTCAGACCACAGGCCTGCGCAATGTCATTATCGACCTTCCTGGGAAGTTCTTAGTACGTCAAATCGCATCTTTCGTGTGGTCGGACCTAATTAGGCGCTTCTCGCAGTGGGGGACCAACATCACGTACTGGAGAGCTAATGGGTTACCTCTCGGATACATCAACATGACAACGGCATGGATGTTCGGAGGAGACAACATACTCTTCCAAGGTCATGGAGTCGGCACCTTCGACGGCAATGGCCAACTCTGGTATCGTCCTTTGTGACCGTGGCTGGAGTCAATTCTCCTCACTTCCTGCAGGTACGACTTTACTCAAGGGGTGTCAAACCTGCCTGGCCGGCCAATTAGTTTCATGATAAGAAACACCAACAACTCGCGATTCACCGGCTTGCGGTTCGTTCAGTCTCAGTTCTGGACAATGGCAATCAAGAATTCGGAAGACGTTTTGCTTGACTCGATTTATATCAACTCCACCTCCTCGAGTTCTGTACGCCGTCCGTTCGTTGAGCGCCCTCCCTGCAGTTGACATATCTTCCGACACAGGCCCCTGCGCGCAACACTGACGGCGTGGACACTTTCTTCTCCAACCGCATCACATTCCGCAAATGGACTGTCACGGGCGGCGACGACAATATTTCGTTGAAGGCAAACTCCACCAATATCCTCATCCAGGACTCCGTCTTCCATGGCGGTCTGGGGGTGGCAATCGGGTGCGTCATCATTTTCGCTATTGCCGGGCTCATGCAGACCATCATCCAGCTCCATTGGTCAGTACTCGGGACTTTATGAACGGATAGAAAACGTCACTGCTGAGCGAGTTGTATGTCTCGGTACCCGCTACGCGGCGTATATCAAGACATGGACGTAAGTCATTCACATTTTGTTCTCCAAATCCGCAGATCCGACCAGTGTCTCGTAGCGGAATACAGCAAGGATTTCCTCCAAACGGTGAGCGATGACGCACTCCATGTATCTAACGACGTGGATTCAATGGAAACCAGGTGGAGGCGGCGGTTTTGGCTACGCCCGGAACATCAGTACGTGAACCTTCCTTCCCGTGTCGCGATCTCCTCCGAACCAAACATTCCTCTAGCATTCCGCGACTTCACCTTGACTAATCTCACGAATTCGGTCGCACATATCACCCAGTGCACATCCTTCTCCGGTGCCACAGGCGGGTGCGATACGTCTCTCTTCCAGATTTCGGACATCACCTGGGGTCCAATGACGGGCAATGTCGCGACTGGGACACTGGCATCCATGCGGTGCAGCGGCTCAGCGCCGTGCCCGAATATTACCTTCGTGGACTTCGACAAAATCGCAACCGCGGGTTCGCGGAAAATCAGCTGCAGTAACGTTGTGAGCCCCGTCGGGTTCAATTGCACGGGGTAGGAAGATCGAAAATCAGAGACCCATTTTTACGAAGAGCAGGAGGGAGTACAACTCGTGTATGTACATTGCCAAGACCCACATGGAACGGCGCAATTATCGACCCTGACTGAATATAGTTTTCCCTTTCGCAGCCAAGGACTTTCAGAGTTCTCCATGAAATAGAAGAACGTACACGGCTGATCGAAGACGATTTCAGTGCACCCTTTGACTGGTGAATGGAACCCGTTATCTCCTGCTGAGTGATGCGTGGCGTTTTTCTTAGGGAGCTACGTCAAAGAGTCGGTACTATTAAGGCCTACAAACGCGTCTCGGGGTACACTACTGTCTGCAATGGTGAGCCAGGCCACCATAAGTCACATCGATGGACAACGACTGTCACGAAGGCGCCTGCTCCATCGGAGCCGGCCCAGATACCTGCGATCCATACGGCGGGGGGAGCTCCCTCACCGTCACGCCACGCGCATCGGTGTGCTGGATCACTACCTCACTTGGCCCAGGGGACGTCTGGTCAATACCCGGCGGCCATCGTGAGTCTTCAGACGGAGTGGAAGACAGCAGCGCTGGCGCCGCAGAAGGAGTAGGAGAGACGGCAGCCGCGGAAACCTCCCGCGCCTTTGAATTGCGACCCACAGCAGTGGTCGGAGCTATGGAGACTGCTGTGGAGGTGGAAGCGGGCATAAGAGTAGCAGTGCTGGGCGGCTCGTAGCTGCTTGCGACGGAGATGACGGTAAGGGGCCCGCGCTGCCTTGAAGGCCCTGCGTTGCGTTGCTTGGTAGACCCTGAAGAAGGGGCCGACACAAAGGATGTGGGCAGCGTGGTGAGGGGGTGGTAATTGCCAGTCTCTTGGAATTGTCGTGGTTCAAGGTATTCCTTCTCCGTTGTTGCGTTGCGTTTGCGCTGGCGAAGGAGGAAAAGCAATATGGCGCCGATGATGAGGAGGCCTCCGAGAGCGCCACAGACGCCAGCAATGATAGGCGTTTTGTTGCTATTGCGGTTGCTCGTGGTGTTCGGTGTGCCAGTGGATGTGCTTGAGTTGCTAGTGGTCGAGGTAGTGTCTGGAGGAGCGACTCCGCTGAAGCTTGTCAGTCCCCCGCAGGTGGTGTCGTTGGAGCCTGCAGGGAAGCGAGTTGGAAGGAGACATGAAGTGAGCATGTCACTGTTTCGTACCGGTTGTTATTACATAGGGCGTTCCCTTGGCCCATGCGCCTTTTCTGTACGAGGGGTTGAATGAGCACAAGGGACGACATAAGACTTGCGTAGGAAACTCCTCACGAATCGCTGACCGCGGCTAAATGATTACAATACAGTCAGCTCTTCAGTGTGAGGAAGGATAAGTGCAGAACTACTAACCCAGCAGCGTCCCTTGCGGTGCCGCCCGGTTCACGTACGTGTACATATTGCTACCCGCTGGCAGCGTGACATTCGTCACCGACGAGGCACCAGGCGACGCGAGCAACACGTTATACGGTGGTGACCCGCCTCGCACCACCAGCTGCCACAAATCGCATGTCGCGATCTGTTCAGTCACGTTTGGCGTGACTGTGAAGGAAGATGAATTCGGGGAGGAGGGGAGACATTGCGACGATTGGCCTCCTGAAACGGGGTCGACGTCAGCAGTTCCTGAGGTCATTATGGGGGGTGGGTTGAAGCTCACCGGTAACAGTATACGGCGTCGGCGGGATGGTACCCGAGTTCCCGGCGCCGTCAAGGAGATACAGCAAGACCGACGTGCCTGCCGGTTGATTCACCACCCATGACAGAGTACCCCCCGTGGTCCCTACGAGGCTCGTCGTGGGCACCCCATTGGTAGCGAGTGCAATCATGTAATAGCTTGCACCGTTCGCACCTTTTGAGGTGATGGTAATGGGGAGCGTAGCGCATTCGGTAAGGCTCGTCCCGACGTCCTGGAGGGCATTACACAGAATTGTTTAGAAAACAGTGAGGAACGGATCGGCGAGGTAAGAGGTGGCTCACCTGTCCGAACGACCAACCAAAGCTAGAAGACTGTGCGCTAGCGACCCTCGCGAATGACAGCAAAATCCAAAGGAAAGGCACTATGGAAAAGAAGGACGGCCGCACCCGCATACCCGAATGCTTTCACGCGAGGTGGGCCTGGTGGGAAGTGGGAGGAAAAGACGACGACGAGACCCTGACTTGGCTATCATTGCAATTGCTGTTGCTTTATGATCAAACACCCCGGACTCCGGAGAAGTGGCCCGTCGCGTGGAGCGGCGTCTAGACCGACGAGTTTCGCGTGCAGCCGCCAATGCCGAGCATCGCCCCTGGAAACATCGGACCATCGTATTTCAAGCTTGATTTTTCGGCTGTGCTGCGATGATCAGAGGATCGAGACATGAAACGCGACAAAGACGTTGATCCATTTTACGGTATGTGCAGTTATCTGCTATTAGTTTCAGCGAGAGGCAGAAAAGATGGCAGATATAGGATGTTCTGGGTTGCCAGGTTTATGTATGGACAATGCGTCGATGTAGATGCAAATGCAGTATGTACGAAGCAGGATAGCAAGGCGTGCCGAGTACGTGCTTAGGACGCCATCATCAAGGGTGCCCTCGGCGACGGTGTGCAGCCTCTTCGCCTTCCTGGCTTGGTGTTTTGAGGGCTAGACTAAGACCGATTGCGGTAGATGCGAGAAATGTGAATAATTGAAAGCAGCAGCGACTAGATGCGGAGAGATGTGATGCGAGAGATCCGATTGATGAGTGTTATGTAGTCCTCTTCGTCCAGTTAGTTCCTCCATCCATAGGTTGTGTTTTGATACGAGAGCGCGTCCAAATAGCCTGGAAAGTAAGGATTGATTGGTCTGTGCTGCTATGTTGCCGGAGAGGCAGAAGAGAGGCAAATTAAATGTACTTACATGAGCATCATCGTCGGATGGCTTCACTCTTTGCGCTCATTCGGCTGGTAATCCGTGAACCCGTCTTTCAGCTCAAGGACCTCCTCCTGGTCGCTTTTGCTTTCAGCGGTCAGCTCCTCAGAACTAGACTTTGCTTGCTCATCAGCCGGCTTCGCGTCCTGTTCAGCAGACCCCTTCTGCGTCTCTTCCTCCTTCCTCCCTTCCTCCTTTGCCTTCGCAACCCAATTTGCTTTCGGTTTGCCCTCCCTTATCTTCCCTTTTCCGCCTTTTTCATTCGCTTCCTTATCTTTAGGTTTCGCGCCGTCGCTCCCGCCCTTTCCCCGCCCTTGGCTCTTTCCCCGCCGCTTCTTGGAGTCCAGGCGATATAGCAGTACTTCGAGGTGGCGCTGCTCCTTTGCATTCTTCTCAGCGAGCTCCATGACGCCTTTCACGCGCTTGATCTGCTCTGGGTCGTTCCACCACCCGTGCGTGGTGGGAAGGGCGTCCTTGGAGTGCGAGTAGATGCATTTGAGGTCGCCGAACTTGCACGCGTCGAGGAGGTGGTAGATGCACACGTTTTTCCCTCTGCAGAACGCGAATTAGCGGTTTGTAAAAAAAAGGGAAGGCGGCGAGAAGAAGCCAGAAGCTACTTACAGGTCATCACGGACACTCTTCTCATCCGGCGCATGCGAGAACTCGCACTCCGCGCCGCGCGCACAGCCGTCGTGGTTGTAGAACCGGCACGGCACGCCGTTTCCCACGTGGTTGCAGTCGCTCGAGTCGGACGGCTCCGCGAGCTGGAGCTTGTCGTCGTCGTAGCGCGGGAAGGCGAAGTCGACGGGCTCGCCGTCGGGTGTGACGTCGGAAGGGGGAGGGGAGACGACGTGTGCGCCGAGCCTGGTGGCTTGGAGGAGGGAGAGGACGCGTCCGAGGGAGGTGTGCGCGTCAGCGTGGGTCGGGTTGTGAGCGATGACAGTTTCAAAGTCTGAAAAAAGGGAAGCGGGGAATTACGGTGAGACCGGGGCCATGTTACGATGTATGTGGAAGAATGTACCTATTTTTGCCGCGGGAAGGAGGCCTTGCTCGAGGCGAGCCACTCCTCTTTGATACCGTGCGTCGAGTGATTTGGGATCGAACGATAGAGCTCGAGTTGCGGCGTGCGCTGCATCAGCATAGCTGCAAGTAGTTCCTGAGGTATGCATCGATGAAGAAGGAAAGAGATGCAGGACGTACAGTTCGCATTTGAGATATGCGTGCGTGAGTTTTACATAGAAGTCTGCATTCGAGGGCCACAGATTCGTCGCGTCAATGTAGCGCGCTGACGCGCCCGCATAGTCCTCGTTCTCAAAAAGCGCATCACCCTTGTTGTCCGATATCAGGATCGTTTTTCATCGAGTGGCACCGTGATCACGTACCGTCTGGCAGAGTTCCTCTGCTATCTGGTGATTCTGTTCCCTGCGCTCTATGCGCTTCAGCGCACGATCTTTGAGAGCTTTCTCCCTAGCCTGGATGCGTTCCTCCGCGGTCGGCGGTGCGATCTGCACGACATCGACGCTGTCGGTGCTTGGGTTAGCGTTCGTGGTGATGGGACCTGGAGTCTTGAGGATCTCGTTAGAAATTGCAGGATTTTCGGATTGAGAGGGAGTCTGGACGGCGGACATGGCGAGCAGAAGTGGCAGATGGTCGTGGGGAGTGGTGTAAAGAGTTCGTTACCCAGCCACCTAGTGTCGTTGGGCCCAAATTTCGGATCACAGGTGATCGAATCACCCTGATCGCGTTTGGAGGTGATAATCGATTCACTTCGACGCTGCCCACGACGACCTCCACGACTCAGATGAACAACGCGCCATCGGGGTGAAACAGTGTCCCCCATGAAATGCGCAATCTCTTGGACTACTGCACACCTCCAGAGTCGACGTCCAGTGGCCTTTTTTGAGCATCGTCATTGATCATTCTCATGACGGTCTCGTGCTCAAGTTTCGGCCCCGTTTCCTGCATACAAGGCCAGTGTATACAGGCTGATCTATTGCAAGAACTCCTCGGCAATGGATCTGGTTCACTGTCACTTATCGCAGAAAGGTTCGGAGACCGACTTCAAGCTCTCCATCTCGGTCCATTCATCGCCCACCCAATCCTCGGTACTGTTATGTGCCTGAACAGTGCAGGTGCCATGACCGATGGGCGGCTCTATGTGCGCCTTGTGCGTAATTGAGGCTGAGGTATGTGTTCCATGTCTCTGCGCGCCCACCTTTCGCCTAACCAAGGCTGCCCAAGAACCATCCAGCCACACAAATTGCCCGTCACGCGCCGGGACCGTTATGAGGCAATATCAGACAACAGGGGATTTGGCCAGCCTACCTTTCCCTCTTCGATCTCGCCCATTTTTATCCGAGCCACCATGCTGTCCAATCGCCGCAGCCACGGCAGCTGAGATCCTTCTTGAAATTTCGCTGGCGTTCATAGACGTGGGTTGCACATCCGCTCGCGGCCTGCAGGATAATTGTAAGAAATACATAGGATAGTGAGTAACTCTGTCCGCAGTGACATTCGCTAAACTGACAATGCCATGCGCCTACACAAGACTAGCTGGCCGGGGACCCATGCGCTTGCCGGCTGTTGTCCTTCACATTGGCTGCCTGCGTCAGGCTAAGCGTACCGCCGGATCGGACACTCTGCTCTCCGTGAGACAAGACTTGTCCATGACACGTTGGGCGTACAGCGTCGACGACAGAGTGACGCTTCCTGGGGTACTTTTCCGGTTCTCGAAAAATAAGAATGACGATGTCTACTCGCTTGACTTCATTCTTTCGGTCATGATGACACCACGGCTTCCCTCGGCCGACTGATTCTGACCTGTCTAATCCTCATCATCCACCTCTTCCCACCAACTTTGCACCGCCTGCCATTCACGAGGCATTCCGTGGGAGAAAAGCCTCTTTATCGGATTCTGTTTCTCGAACACGCTATTGCCGTGGGCCTTCAGTACCGCTAGCTTTTCATCTTCGTTATGTCGGGAGGCCATCTGACTTCGTATGTGCTCGTTTCAAGCCATGTCTCTTCGGTGTCGCCTGGGGTTCACCCCTGGCATGCATGGTCAAGCCCGGACGAACCCGTCCCACGCCTCCTGTACTGGCGTCATGATGAGACCGCAGTCTTCTTCTGTCATCATCGAAGCCAAGATCGCTCCAGTACCGTGTACTCTCGATGCCCATTTGAGGGAATGTGATCGTCTTACGGTGGCAAACACAGCAGCTGTTCTGCTTCATGTACGCATCGTTCCCGTAGCGCCGATGTGATTTTCTGGCGGGCGTGTGTATACCCGCGAGCCATTTCCGCACTGGTTTTTAAATCGATCACCTTCGCATCCTGTTTTATTTGCGGCATGACACATTCCTTTCCGGTTCTTATAAAAAACCCGCAGCTCCGTCCCCGTAGTCAAAAAGGACGGCCCTTGTCTCGTGCACCAACGTTTACCCACCCCCTCCCAATCCTTGCATCCCCCGCCCCTATATTATCGCACTTGCACATACAATGCGTCTCTTGGCCGCTATCATAGCTTTCTCAGTCCCGCTGCTCGCAGTTGCCCAGAATAATCCCGTACGTCGTGCCGGCTGTCTTGCAGGCTCGCTTGCTGTTGACCTCCCTTGCGGTCAAGGTCATACTCGTGGGCAGCACATCCGATGCCCCAGGCGGCATCTTCCAGTTCCTCCCGCCCTCCATCAACGCCACGAACGGCACCACCATCACTTTCCGCTTTACTGGCGCGTGAGTCGGCTTTCCTCGTCGTCTTTCTTGCCCATCGCTTATGGGATTTCGATGCGTCTGGGATTTAAATACAGGCCTGGCAACCATAGTGTGACACAGTCCACGTTCTCGGACCCTTGCAATCCGATGCCAGGAGGTTTCGACTCCGGCTGGGTCTTCATCCCCCCGAACAATGTCTCTACGGCACCAGAGTGGAACTTGACCATCACCAATACGTCTACGCGTGAGTCGCGAGATCTTGGGATCCGCCTTGTGTGTTGATACCGATGCGTTATCACATCTGCCTAGCCCTGTGGTTCTTCTGCAAGCAGCTCGTTCCTCTGACGCATTGCTCGGCCGGTGAGTGATATCTGCAGGTCCACGTCCAAGAACAGCCATCAATTTCGACGTCACGCTCCAGGCATGGTCGGAGCGATCAACGCACCCGCAAGCGGTAACCTCACATTCGACAACTATAAATCGAACGCGCAGAAATTCCAAGGTCCCTCCGGTGTACGTCCCCCCTTTCCACCTCTTCTTATCACATCATAAAAACAAACTTTTTGCATATGCATGCAGCAAGGCGAAGGCTCGCTCGTCGGGCACGGTGCCTCCGCATCCTCTGGCCCAGGCCCCAGCGTCAGCGGCGCGCAGTTCTTCACCGCATCCCCGGTATCGTCGGCGTCGGGTTCGGCGTCGGGCACTGCTCCGCCCTCGCCTTCGAGAACCAATGCACCGAATGCGGCGGTGGGTCTGTTGGCGAGTGCTAGTAGTGTCTGCACGCTCGTGATTGCGTTGGGCGTCGCGGCCGGAGCAGTCTTGAGCGTTGCGTGAGGGTGAGGCGTCGGACGATGATGATGGAGACTCTCGGACTTTTTTTTTTGGTTTCTGCTGTTTTTGAAGAGGTTTCTGAGGACCTTGGTGTGATAGAGAAGGCGCTTTATCGTGTTCTAATGAGTGTAATACATACCCCGTGGTTCTTCTTGGTATAACCAACGCCAACCTCGCGGCCGGTGTTGCATTCGACGGCTGTAGCGTCCATCAGTGAAGGCTGCGCTTCGCTCAAAACTGCCTTCTGAAGTTCGTTGAAATGCCCTCAACCTCGAGCCGACCACAATCAAACGAAGCATGTACACGAAAGGCGATGTTGCATGTTGAGCGCAATCAGACGGTGGCAGCCAAGCCGAAATGAATATATATGAACCGTGTTTTCATGTATCTGGTCAAGGGAAACGATAACGGTAGGAATTACATACATCGCATCGCATCGCCGCCCTGTCCCCAGTCCCGCAGCCGTGTACGCTTCCCAACCTCATTCGCATTATCAATATCGTCACACAGCTCCTCAGGTCCCTCTATGAGCGGCGGGCGGTGTCCGTGGCCCGACGAACGCCTTTACTCAGTGGCAAGCTGGAGCTTGATCTGGGCGATGGCTGCGGCGGGGTTGAGGCCTTTCGGGCACGTGCGGGCGCCTGTTTTCGGTTGGGGTTGGTTAGCGGTGGGTGAGGGAGAGAGGGGAGGAGACGAACAGTTGAAGATGGTGTGGCACCGGTAGAGGCTCATTTCGTTCTGGAGCACTTCTTTGCGCTCGGCGGCGTAGGAGTCCTGGTGGGGAGGTATTAGTGTTAGTGTGCGGGTGGAAGCGGGAGGAGCGGGTAGTGGGGTTGCGAGCCGCAGCCCGTTATGATTACAGGCGTGGAACGGAATGAGGGACAGGTGGAGAGGAAGGGAGCGAAAACGTACCCTAGAATCGGCAATCCACCTGTATGCGTGCAGGAGCGCGGCGGGGCCGAGGTACTCGTCCTGGTTCCACCAGTAGGAGGGGCAGGAGGTCGAGCAGCAGGCGCAGAGGATGCATTCGTACAAGCCGTCGAGCTTCTTGCGGTCCTCGGGCGACTGGAGGTACTCGCCTGTGTCCCTGGGTCAATAGAGGGAGGGGGTAAGAGCTGCGGGGGGAACGCACCTTTTTCGGGAGGGTTGTCGTTCTGGAGGTACGGCTTGATGGACTTGTACTGCTTGTAGAAGAGCGTGAGGTCCGGGACGAGGTCCTTCACGATGTACACTGTGCGTCATACCAATCAACATGTCATGGAGTTGGAAATTCCAAACGACAACGCACTATGCGGCAGCGGGTATATCTTCATATCCTTGTTCGCATCCCTATCGATCCTGCAGAGACACGCGAGGGTGTTCTGGCCGTCGATGTTCATCGCGCACGAGCCGCAGATGCCCTCGCGGCACGAGCGGCGGAAGGTGAGGGTCGGGTCGACCTCGTTCTTGATCTTGTTCAGCGCGTCGAGGACCATGGGCCCCGTCTGGTTCAGGTCGATGTGGTAGGACTGGAGCGTCGGCTTCTTTTCGGGCTCATCGGGGTTCCAGCGGTAGATCTTGAACTCCTTCATGAGGACGGGCTTGGGCTCGGCCTGCAGGCGGGCGGACGTGGTGGCGAAGGCGCGGGCGGGGAGGTGGCGGGGGGCGAGGCGCGGGGCGCGCGATAGGAGGGACTGCATGGTGGTGGAGGAGGTCAACGACGACGAGCGGGAACAGGAATGAGCAGGGGATCGGCAGGTCGCGTGATTTCGGAGGCGAAGAGCCTGTTCCGAGCCAATCACATGCCGTCTTTTTTACAACCGACGTTGGTCCTGTTTGCCAACAGCGACCAATTCAAGCACCAGCAAACACGGCGAGAGGACTGTAGATAAGTCAAAGAGTAAACGAGGTACGACGGTTGTCTATTACTCTGGCTACGACCTGATATCCAGAGTCTCACGGTATGTATGTATGATTCCTCTGCAGAGTCTAAGAATGCTTGTGGATATCTTTTCCCTCCGAGGCCAATCAATCATGCTCGACGCCAGCGGCGACATGCGCAGCCTTGCTGTGGTGGTATGCATCGGTCTTCTTTGCCCAGGTATAGATGCCGTAGCCTGTAACGCGTGTTAGCCATTGGGGTCCGCGACGCTGTGAGATCTGGTGCACGCACCCATGCCAAAGGGAATCAGCCAGAAAACAAGCTCGCCCGAGAGCCTCCGGTAGCCGTTGAACAGGTAGTTACGGAGCATGTGAGGAGCGGCCTTGGCGCGGTAGGCCGAAATCGCTGTGTTGTTGTAATGCGGTGGCGTAGCAGCACAGGTCAGAAGGGATGCGAATGCACATGGCGGCGTGACGCACTGTATTCGACAACGCCCTTTTGCTTCGGGATGGTTCGGTCACCCCACCAGAGGCTCTATAGTCCACAGTTGGCATTTCTGGCTTTTGGACACGGAATATGGGACTTACGTAGACCTTGGCTGCATGCGAGGGAGGGAATACTGTCAATGCACGACAATACAGAGAATGAGGTGGACATACGGCCGGGCATTTCGCTTTGGCGCGCGACGGAGGGCCTCATTGTGCTGGAGGATGGATGGAGGACGTTTGAGCCGAATGCCTCCGGTGTTGATTTGGGATGACTAAGCGACCCGCACGTTGTTCCTTGACCATCTCCTTGTCCTTGGCCACTCCTTGCACACCATGGTACGTCGCTGTTCTCTCCAGTCTGCGCTCTTCTCATCTGCTCGCCCCAGTCGACCAACTGCAAGCGACGCCTCATCCGCGACTTCAAAAGGCTCTCCACCGACCCCCCTGGCGGGATCAGTGGCAGCCCCTGCCCCGACAACATCATGCTCTGGAACGCCGTCATCTTCGGCCCAGCCGACACACCCTTCGAGGACGGCACCTTCAAGCTCCTCCTCACCTTCGACGACTCCTACCCGAACAAACCCCCGACCGTCAAGTTCCTCTCCCGCATGTTCCACCCCAACGTCTACGCCAACGGCGAGCTCTGCCTCGACATCCTCCAGAACCGCTGGTCACCCACATACGACGTCGCTGCCATCCTCACGTCCATACAGAGTCTCCTCCACGATCCCAATCCCAATAGCCCCGCGAATGCAGAGGCCGCACAGCTGTATCGGGAGAATATGAAGGAGTATGTCAGGAGGGTCAAGGCGACTGTCGAGGAGAGCTGGTTGGACCCAGAGGACAAGGTCGAGGAGGAGCAGACCGTCGACGCCTCCTCTAGCAGCCAGTGACACCGACCATCGGGGCGCCCGCTCTCGTCTCTCATTTTTTGGTGAGTGTGTGTAGGTCATCCGCAAGTGACACTTGGGCTAAATGGACGTGCAGATCACTCATTATCTAGCATTTGTAGCACACATCCAATCTGTAATCTTACCATTCCTCCCGTATGCGAGCAAGCCTCTCAAAAAC
This sequence comes from Lyophyllum shimeji, assembly GCA_026008595.1. Taxonomy (NCBI): domain Eukaryota; kingdom Fungi; phylum Basidiomycota; class Agaricomycetes; order Agaricales; family Lyophyllaceae; genus Lyophyllum; species Lyophyllum shimeji. Next base: position 1,042,208 of record BRPK01000012.1, on the reverse strand, counting down.
ATGTCCACGGACAACGTCCTAATCTTATATCATCTGTAATCAAGCTATCTCAGTCTCTTAGCCGAGGGGTAGATTAACGTTTTGGCAAACATCAATGCGACCGCCACTGTGTGACCACCATCAGTCCAATGTCAGCTTGAGCCTTGCTCATTTGCACTATCTGGGCAGCTTTGTATTCAGAGCAAGCTCCAATCGCCGCTTTCGCCACAGTATGATCCTCGCAGTCGTCGGCGGACACTAGACAACGGCCCCATGACAACCGCTGCCGCCGACTATGTCAACCGCTCCGGCCTCCATGGGCGCTAAATTCTATAGGCTCTCCAACACCGGGTCCACCATGGCGCTGCGGCTTTTCTATAACTATGGCAACTTTCCGGCCGCAGGCTGGGCCACTCCTATTCTCCGCATAGCGTTGTTTCGTTCAAGCCACCACCCACTGCCTTGACTTTGACTGCACCGGCACCTTGAACAAAAGCGTCTTCCTGGACAAAGCGCCCGCTACTCGCATATAACCTCGGTGCAGCGGCAAGCGTGTGGCACCCACTCATATCTCACCAAACCAAGATTGAAACATGTCGCAACCAGCTGCAGCAGCGAGCGGCTCCGCTCAGCACCACCCACCCCAACAAAGGGCGAAACACGACCACAACCGCCAGAGCGCCTCCTACGCGCCCGCCGCGTCCTCGGCCTTCCTCAGCGAAGTCGACACCTGGCTCGTCGCTGTGCAAAGGGGCATCCGCGAGCTCGAGGATAGGCACCAAAGGCACTTGAGCGGCGATGCGCAGGATGCGAAGATAGCAGAAGCAGGTTCGTCTGGCTTTTTCTTTTTTCTTCGATCGTCGGCTCATTGTGGTGGAGCAGTGGGGGGTGGGAGGGCGCCGGCGCCGACTTCGCCTGCGAAGGGACAGGGACAGCCGGTCCCGGTGATACCGCCCAAGAGTCCTCATCGACGTCGATAGGGTAGCTGCCGTGTATGTGATCTTGTAATAACTGGAATTGTAGCCTCAGCGAGTGTCGGACGGGCGGGGATTTAGACTGGCCAGCAAGAACGGAGGTAAAAATAAAGCGGATAGCAATACAACATTGGGTACACATGACAGGGAGAGACGGGTGGCTGGGGTTATGACCTCGAGATGTTTTGGTACTGCAGGCTGGCGCTCTCGTACTCTGCCTGGAATATCCGCGCTCGCTCTCTGACCATCCACCTGTGCAGGAAAGCGTGGAGTCAGAATGGAGAGGAGAGGAGAGAGGGAGCGATGGGTGGTTGCGTACTCTAGCAGCTCGTTGACGTAGTCCCTCACCAGCGCGACGGATTCGCCGTCCAAGCTCGAGCTGGCGATCATGCCGGGCAGACTCACTTCGTATGAGATAGTCAGGTCAAACCCTGCGAGAGGACAAGGGGAACGCACCCAGCATACGAAGAAGATGCTCCGCGCCATAGACCTGGCTCACCTCCTTCTCCGTCCCGATGACGACCTGCTGCCCCGTCTTGTACTTCTTCCGGACCTCCGCGAACTGCGGCCTTTCGAAGCGGTACAGCAGGTTTGCGCCGAGCGAGCGGTCAAAGTAGACGATCAGTCCTTGGACGATGCTTGGGATTAGGAGGACCGGTTCCCGCAGGCTGTTAAGGTTTAGCAGGTGAGGCGTAGCAGCGGGAGAGGGGAGGATGGGAGGAAGACGTACTGCGCGGGCTTCTCTTCGACGATGTAGGCAGCGAATTCGTCTAGCAGTTCGACGACGGTCGGTGTGCGCGGTAGGGTCACTACCTGCAGAAAGGGAGGATAAGTGACAAAGACGCGGTATCAGAAGGAAGACCCTCGTACCTGATTGTTTTTCGTGACCGCCTCCCAGTCGTCCACCAATTGAGCCTTCAGCACCTCTGGGATGTTGAGTTTCAGGTCGGGCTTCTTGCTACTGTCGTCCTACACCCACCACAACGCGAAAAAGCATCAGCATGGAACCACAAGAGCGAGAGAGACATGGGAAGAACGTGCCTCTTCTCTACCACGCTTCGTTCCCCTAGTCCCGTCCTTCCGCACACCTCGCGCGCCTCCCGCCTCCTTCGCACCTGCTTTGGCACGCGAGGCCGAGGCGCTGGCGGACGTCGCGGCGGCATTGGAGCGCTGCAGCTGCTTCTGCACCTCGATATTCGTCTCGTTGTATTTCAGGATCCGCGAGTGATGCACCCATTCGTCCCACCTGTGTGACGAGGAAAGAGACGAGACAAAGTCAGTATCCCGGGCAAGGGGAAATGCATTCGAGACGACACGATACGTACGTTTGTTTCCAGCCTTTATAGTGCACGAAGCAGTGGAGGCCTAGTTGGCCGGTAAGCGTGGTTTCTTCCGTGAAATCGGCGACCTTGAGGACTTTGGCCTCGTAGATGAGCGGTCCGTGGTAGCAGAGGATGCGTTCGTTGGGCGCGTAGGTCACCGCCGGCGGAGCGGAGGTCGACATAGTTCGTTAGCGGGTGGTGGTAGGAAGCAAAGATGCTGTATTTCAATTTCAGTTCCTCAGTACATCACCAGCGTTGGACTTTTTGATACTCGACCACAAATTGGATTCTATGTACAGGCCTACTAAGACATGTCGAGTACAGATACACGGGGTGTATGAGGGACTGTTTATGTAGGTACATTGTATGATGATTGTCTCCCAGGGAAGATACGAAAAAATGAAAAGGAGATGCTCATGAAGACCCAAGGTAGCGAAAAGTTCGAATGCTGTATGCTGGATATGAAGGCAGATGGGATGGTAAATGCAGTGGCAGCAGCAAAGCAAAGCACAGCGTATATTATACAGGATAAGCATTAGAGACGTACAAGGTCAAGCGGAACGTCCGGCAGTGGGTTATTTGACTACACATCTCGGTCGCAAATGCGAGTTCGGATCCAGGCCACGCAGCGAGACGACGCGTACAGGTCCTCCACGCCACGAGCCTTCGTCGAGATGGTGACAGGCAAGACCGCCACGGCACGGATGATGCGAAGTTTAGGGAACTGGAATTTCGGATCGTAGGCGCAGGCGTGAGCTGGTCCGAGCTGATCCGCCTCGACGATCAAGGCGGACGTTCTACTTGCGTGCCACGAATAGAGTGGCGAATGGATCGACAATCCACGGATATACGAGGAACGGCGATGCGTTCCATTCTATTGCAATTCGCGCCACCCGCGCGGGTGGGCATTTTAAAGCTCTGTGCAAGACTGAGGGAGATCGGTCAGCCAAGCAGGACGCGAAATTAATCATGGTACATACGCCCAGACACCGCTGCATGACCATCTACCAACTATCTCCATTCCTGTCTTCGCGTAGCTCCCAGTTTCCGCTGGTTACACGCCTCACAAAATCGTGCGCCCTTCGCATGACCTTCACTGACACTGCGCCGACCATGCCCTCTCCGATCACTGCTGGCTTTCGGCACAGTCCAGTCGAACACTGCATCATATTCCACACCTACTCGCTCCGCTAACCCTCGGAATAAAGCGCGTAGCCCCGCGTAATCAGGCAAGTCGTCGAACTCAAGACCCCGCGCGTAGCGGTAGAGGATGTCAAACTCGGGCGGGAGTCCAACGGTCAGAAGCGGTTCAGCTTCTAATTTGGCATCTCTGATGAGGTCCCAGGTCGCGGAAACCGGGTTGTAGTGCTGTGGTGGTATAGCCGACGGTTCCGGGTTCGAGGGAGTTGGTGACGGTGGTGGTGGTGGTGTATTTGGGGCGCGTATTTTCCGCCATGGTAATGTGCCACGGAGGAAATAGATGAGCATGTAGGCGAGGGACTCGAGGTCGTCCCTTCGTGAAGATTCTGTGCGCTAAATGAGCGACGCGGTACAAGTGGCATGGACGTAGAACCCACCGACTCCTAGATGGGTGTTTATGGCTGCGAAAAGTGAGGTGCCTACACCGTGGTAGTCGTCCTGCTTATAGGGGATGTGAGCGGAGGTCTTGGAGTCGCGAAATTTCTTCGCAAGGCCAAAGTCGATGACATTGACCATATGGGCGGCTTTGCCTGTTCCCATGACAAAGTTTGCAGGCTTGATGTCGCGATGCACGAGATTATGGTTGTGGATGAACTCGATGCGAGATATCTGGGTATAGGAGAGTCAACGTCAGGGGCGGCAAGAACAGAACACGCGACTGACGAGCTGATCAGCGAGAAGGAGGACGGTCTTGAGCGAGAAATGGCGATTGCACATTTTGAAGAGGTCCTCCAATGACGGTCCTAGGAGATCAATGACCATGACGTTGTAGTCACCCTGTCGCCCCGACCACATAATCCACGGCACGCCCGTACCACCCATCAGTGTCTTGTAAATCTTCGACTCTTGCCGCAGTGGACTGTTCGTGTTGTTTTTGCTAGAGACAGCGGGCTCGAGCTTGATGGCGACTTCCTTGCCCGCCACAGTGTGGACTCCTAAGAACACCGAGCCTGCCGCCACATTAGCTTGTTCGTAGTACGAGTGCATGGAAGTTTCTTACCGCAACCGCCGTTCGCGATCTCCTCTTCTAAACGGTACTTGCCTCCAAATGTGTAATCCATGAGGGAAAGGCGATGGGGGGGGGAACTTGAACAGACAAGACGAAACTCGAACAAACGCGTGTCTTTGTCAGCAGCTGAATGCATCAACAAACTTTGATGCCAACACAGCATGGCCGTGCCGGTCCTGGTCTGCAAGGGATATATAATCCTGAGGTCTAGTCCATCATTTGAATCTTTTGTTGCTCTCTGGCGTTCGAGTGGGTAATGTAAGGTACAGAAGACCCTATTGGTTTGTACATCAAGCTTCGTCCTCGTCTTCGTCGCCCGAGACCTCCGCGTTCTCTTGGCCGGCCTTCGCCATGAGCTGAGCGAGATCCTGCTCCTCCGTCTCCGAGACCGCTTTTGGCTATCATGGCAAATGTAAGTTCGTGGAGATGGCTTGCGTGCAATGCAGGATTTCCATACCTTCATCTTCACCACAAGACTGCCTCCTTGGTCTTCAATCGTGCTCTGTATCGATTCGATAGCGCGTTCTAGCCGTTCGACAGCAGCGTACTGGGCGGCTGGCGTGAGAAACTTTGATATCAGTACTACTGCAAGGACAACGCACCTTGTCCGTAGCGTTTGTGCTCAGCACATACAAAGGCGGTGCGACGAGCTTGGCTTTGATCGGTACGGCCTCGCTGCTTGCCTTCTCGCCTGCTCGGAGCGCCTTTTTGATCGCGTCGATCCCGGCGGGCGTGTAGCACGTTAGCTCAATGTCTGCACGTAGCTTGATAGGTTGGGGCGTCAGGCGCCTTGCGATCGTTGCCATCAGCAGCGACATCGTCCCGGGCGGAACGGGTGCAGGGAGTGACGAGAACACCGCATCTTGTTCCCTAAGAACAGTGATCAACTTTCATGCCGGGCTGATCTGCAGCAGCAAAAGGACGTACGTCAAGGCGAGTTTGAATGCATCATACGGGTGCCCATACTTCTTCCCTAAAGGCCACGCGATCGTCTCATAGAGCATCTCAAGGCGCTCCTCCTCATTCGGCCCGCCTGTCGGGATCTCCGGCTCTGGGACATCCTCCTCACCCGCCGCCCGTCGTTCCCGACGCGCCTTCTTGCTTTCCTTCTCCGCAGGCTCTGCGGGCGCGCCGGCGATCTCAGCCTCGACGTCGTGCGAGGGCAGTTTTGAGGCGACGTGCCTAAGGATCGACGCAACCGTTTTCGATTTCATGTAGCGCTCCTCGCACTTGACGATGTCCTCCGGAGAGACCCGTCGTTTTGACAGATCGATGTACCCTGCGCGATTGTGATAATTAGCGGCTTAGGACATCGGCATATCCTCCGGCGTACCACACCTTTCTCTTTATCTACACGCAGCACCACCACCACCTCATTCCTGCCCACCCGGATCAGCTTTTGCACCGATCGGATACGTCGTCTGGATAGTTCAGATAGTAGGATCATACCCTCCGTGTTGTCGTATTCCAGCTATCTGAGCGGTCAGTGTCCGTCATCGTTCAACAAAGGTCAGGGCCGCACAAGTTTCACGTAGGCTCCCATCTCCGCGATCTGGCGGACCTGGACCATAACGAGCTCGTCCACCTCGGGATATTTCTGCTCGTAGTAGCGCATGGTGGCGACAGAGGGAGAAGATAATGGGACAGGTGAATCTCTGTGCCTCGATCACGAACTGTGACTCAAAAATTTGACCCTAACCCTACAGTGGTTTGATGGCTCCTTTCGCCGGGACTGGTAATGCCTGCCAAACAGTGATGTGCCGGTCTGACTACTAGTACACCGCCATTTGGGCACTACATGTCCGCCACATGTGATCCGATTAGTAAGACCAGCACAACAAGTGGAGAGGCGCAATGCCTGCCAAATTGATTTTGTTTGTACATGTTGTCTCTCCCTCACAAGATAGCCTGCGGACAGGATAATCCATTTTTTGACCGAAACACCCCCAGTATGGTCACAAGGAGGTCTCAAAACTCGTTTTTACCCCAATCCGCAGGATCTGTTCAGAAAAAAACCGGAGAAAGTCGAGATTATCACAGAAATACGACGCGTGCACGGGTGCTCCTGACATCATGAAATAATGTATTCCTGTTTTAAACTGAACAAGTCCTGCTCCTTATCATAACAATGGATCCTGTCAAAGAATCGAGACAGTTGCTAATTTGTTTGGCCTTAAAAACGAGCGCAGTTTGGACACATCAGACGTGCTCATTAGCTTACATAACACGCGTCAGAGCATATCGCAAGGTGTTGCAGCTGCTACATTTGGGTGCCCAGCATGTAAATTTATGGTCTATTCGCATTATAACGACTTTGAAATGCCTTACCTAACTCCAAAGCAATATGCTGGGGACAGATACCTTCAGGTGAGGTTGGACTCGAAAATCCTCGTGGCACGTGATGTGATTTAGGCTAAGCGCTAAGAGTAACGTTGGTGATAAGATGATCTGACCTGAGCATGTTTGAAGCCGTAGAAATATTTCCAATTATCTGAGGGAATGCTGTGAATTTTTGCATACCATAGAATGGCTATTTAAGCTTGCTATTAACCTCTGGGACGTGATTTCAGTGTGTGGAAGAGACGGAAGTGTAAGGGCGACCCTTGAACGCTCGCGGACTCACACGAAGCTGGCAAGGGGAGATCCAAAGTATATTAAAATATGTACGAGTAGATAAGCTAAGTGGCGCACCTGGCAAGGGGAGATCCAAAGAGAACAAGTCTAAGGAGCCCTTGCCTGGTGCGCGCACGGTATGTACGACGATCGGGTGGCTTGGTAAAACTGTACAGTACCTTGTAAAAACTGTATAGTAATGTGCGGCGCTCGTGGCGCAACGATGAACCGCGAATCCGGGATCCGACGGTGGAGGAACGGGGAGTCCGGCGGAACGAGCACGGAGGCCGGCGGGGAAGTACGGAGGCCGGCGGGGAAAGTGCGGGGTCCGGCGGGATGAGCGGGTGGGATCCGGAAGTCCGCCGGGTCGAGTACATCTAGAAGTAAGTAAAGTATCGTAGTGAAGGGAAGAGAAATAGAAGGAAAAGGAGGGGAGAGGGACGTCCCCTTACATCACCCCCCCTCTAGGGTGCAGCGCCCCGATGCACCGGAGCGCGCGCGGCTCGCAGGGCCGCCGGGTCCACAAGGAGCATCCCACGGACCTGCTTGGGGGCGTCGGGATGCCGGCGGTGGAACTCGCGGACCAGGTCGCGGGCATGCGCAACGTTCTCCACAGGCTCCCAGGAGGCGTCTTCATAGCCGTAGCCCTTCCACTTGACCTTGTACTGGAGCTTGCGGCGGAAGAAGCGGCTGTCCAGGATGTCCTCGACGTCGAACCACTCCTCGTCGTCGATCAACGTTGGAGGCGGAGGCGGACGAGCGCGACGGCCAGGGATCGGGTCCGGGGGAGCAAGCCGGAGCTTGACGGCGTTGAACACGGGGTGGAGGCGGCTCATGGAGCAGGGCAGGCGGAGCTTGTACGCGAGAGGGCCGACTTGGCGTTCGATGGTGTACGGTCCAAGATAGCGGTGCGAGAGCTTCTTGGAGGGACGCGTCGTCTGGATGTCCGAAGCGTCGAGGTATACACGATCGCCGGGCTTGTACTCCGGGGCCGGGATCCGGCGCTGGTCGTAGTACCGGGCCATGTCGTCCTTCGCCTTGGCTAGGGCCGCCTTCGCCTCCTCCTGGGCCAGCTTCATGCGCTCGAAGAACTCGTTCGCCGTCTCGTTGTTGGAGTTCAGCGGCCGAGGCTCAAAGCCCATGCGCGGGTTCCGCCCGGTGTCCAGCATGAACGGCGTGAACTTGGTGGCGGAGTGGACGTGGTTGTTGTACTGGAACTCCGCCTCTGGGAGGAGGTCATCCCAGTCGTCCTGCCGTTCGTTGCAGAAGACCCGGAGGTACTGCTCCAACTCCTGGTTGACGCGCTCCGTCTGACCGTCGGACTGAGGGTGGTACGCCGTGGAGGTGCTGAGCTTGATGCCGAGAAGGCGGTAAAGCTCCCGGGTGAACTCCGCAACGAACTGAGGTCCGCGGTCAGAGACGAACGCGTCCGGAAGCCCGTGCAGTTTCCACACGTGCTTGCGGTAGAGGTTTGCCGCGCCCATAGCCGTGCAGGTGGTGTGCGTCGGGATGAAGTGCGCACGCTTGCCTACGGAGTCCACCACAACCATGACCGCGTCGTAGCCGTGAGCCTCGGGGAGCTCAACGATGAAGTCCACGGACACAACGCTCCAGCGCCCCTCCGGAATGGGTAGCGGGTGTAGCTGGCCCATCGGGAGCTGCCTCCGGACCTTCGTCCGTTGGCAGAGGTCGCAGGTGCTGGTGTAGGAGCCGATGTACCGGGACATCTGCGGCCACCAGTAGCTCCGGGAGACGAGCTCCAGAGTTTTCCAGCGACCGGGATGCCCGGCAACATGGGAGTCATGGTGCTGCTCGACGATCCGGCGACGGAGCTCAGGGATGTTCGGGACGTAGATGCGGCCCCGGAACATGAGCACTCCCTGGTCCTCAGACCACTCTGCACTCCGGACAGACCGGACTCCGGAACGGGCGGACTTCAGCGCGGCGGCGGCCTTGGCGACGACGTCCTCCTGCGCACCTTCGCGGTTGCCTCGGCGGATGTCCCGCAGGATCTTGTCCTCCTCGCCGGCGGCGATGAGACCCTGCAGGGCACGGACAGCGAAGAACTCTGGCTTGAGCAACACGATGTCCGCATTGTCAGCACTACCGTCTCCGTGATCCGGTCGGCGCGAAAGTGCGTCAGGCTTGCCCATACTACGTCCAGGACGGTGGTGCAGCACGAAGTCGAAGTTGGCCAGATACAGGGACCACCGGGCCTGCCGCCGATTGAGCTTCTTGGCGGTCAGGAAGTACTGGAGGTTCTTGTGGTCCGTGTAGATTTCGACCTTGTGCCGCGCACCTTCAAGGAAATGCCGCCACTCCTCGAGTGCGCGGATGATGGCAAGCATCTCCTTGTCGTGGATTTCGTAGTTCCGCTCGACGGCGTTCAGGCTTTTGGAGTAGAACGCGACCGGGTGCCATTTCTCGTCCTCCGGCGACTGCTGGGATAGCACCGCACCCGTGGCGAAGTCTGAGCTATCGGCTTCGACCCGGAAGGGGCGGTCGTCGTCCGGGAAAATGAGGACGGGCTTGGAGGTAATGGCACGCTTGAGGGAGTCGAACGCGTCCTGCTGCCCGGACCCCCAGGTCCAGGCAACATCCTTAGCCGTGAGGTCGAAGAGCGGCCGAGCGTGGTGGGAGAAGTCGCGGATGAACCGCCGGTAGAAATTGGTGAAGGCCAGGAAGGACTGCACCTCCTTCTTGTTCTTCGGAACCGGCCACTCCGCTACTCCGGCGACCTTCACCGGGTCCATCGACGCCGTTCCGTGCGAGATGATCAGGCCGAGATATTCAATCTCGGTCCTCTCGAACTCGCACTTCTCGGGCTTCAGGAACAGGCGATGTTCGCGGAGGCGGTCCAGGACGATGCGGGTGATGCGCCGGTGTTCCTCGAGAGTCTTCGTATAGATTAGAATATCATCGAGGTACACACAAACGACTCCCTGCGCTATGAGATCGCGGAAGATGTCGTTCATCATCGTCTGGAAGGTGGCGGGACTGTTGGTGAGTCCGAAGAACATGACCAGCGGCTCGAAGAGCCCGCGGTTCGTCCGGAACGCGGCCTTCCACTCATCGCCCTCCTTGATGCGGACATTGTTGTAGCCCCAACGGACGTCCAACTTGGTGAAATATCGCGCACCGCGGAGGTTATTGATGAGCTCGGAAATGAGGGGAAGGGGATAGCGGTTCTTCACCGTTATCGCGTTCAACGCTCGGTAGTCCTGAACTAGACGAAGGGAGCCGTCCTTCTTCTTAATGAAGAACACCGGGGACGCCATGGGAGACTTCGAGGGGCGGATGCGACCGGACTTGAGATTCTCCTCCAGGAACGCGTCTAGCTCGGCCTGCTCATTGGGGGCGAGCGGATAGACCTTGCACGAGCTAGGCGTGGAGCCGGGTTCGAGTTCGATAGCGTGGTCCCATTGCTTGCGCTCCGGGAGTTCATCGAAAGCGGCCTTGGAGAATACGTCCTCGAAGTCGTGGAGGTAATCGGGGACGGCGTCGCGGAAGTCCTTCGGCGCGGAATTGCGCGCGAAGGCCTCCGCTAGGCGTTGAGACGTCGTCTGGCTCGCGCGGATCTCCTCAGCAGCCGGGTAACCGAAGAGAGCCGTCGCAAGCAGTCGATCACCTTCCTCCATGGTGTCGGCTTCCCGGGAGTCCGGAACGGGGTCCGTCTCCGGGTTCGCCTCCGGCGGAGGGTCGTCCTCACAATCCGGATCCGGGTACAGCTCCGGAATGTCGTCCAGTTCAGGCTCGGGGGCAGGGACGCCGCTGGAGCGGCAGGCGCGGATAGCCGCACGGGTCTTATTCCGCGCCTTGCGCTCTACCTTTACCTCCTCTCGGCACGTCTGGCAGCGGGCCGGGCAGCGGCTCATGGATACGGTGCCGGCCGCCCAGTCGATCTCCGGGTTGTGCTCCTTGAGCCAGGTGTACCCGAGGATCATGTCCTGCTCGCCAAGATCGGTGACCGCGAACACCACACGTTCCGAGTGACCATTGTACCGGAGTACTAGGTCGACGACCTCGGTGATGGCGCCGGCGGCATTCGCGGTACCGTCTACGTTCTTGACGGGGATGGGCCGAGAGAGAGTCCGGGTAGTGATGCCGTGCTCGCGCACGAAGCGGATGTGCAGGAAGAGTCCGGAAGCGCCGCTGTCCAGGAGAGCCTTCAGGCCTAGGATCTCCTGAGTGTCGGTGGTCTCGACTTCCACCCCGAGGATCAAGGAGTTACGACTGGGGGTGGCGGCGAGGGTGAAGCTGCGTGGCAGGCGCTTCTCCCAGCGCGGTAGACCGCGGCGGCAACGGACGTTGATGGTGACTTCCGGCACATCAGAGTCGGGAGGTCCGGAGTTGGATTTGGTGACGGTGGAGGAGGGGGGTACGTCTTGGTCCGAACGGGGTTCACACGTAGAGAGGGCACCAATAGAGATTGATTCCGCAGACTCTATAGACAGACATGCAAACCGATTCGAACTTGCCAACGGGGGCGTACTGTTCACCCGTGGCGCAACTAAAAACCCTCCTCAGGACCTTCGGACCTCTCTTCTTCGGCAGCGGCAGGGGCCTCAGCCTGCGCCTCGGTGGACGCGGCAGCGCGGACGGCGTCCAGGTCAGCCAGCAGACCCATGACCCAGTCGTCGCGTTCCTCCGTCGTCATGGAGCGGATGTCGAATTGGTCCGGGCAGTTGCGAGCGATGTGCCCGGGCTTCTTGCATCGACGACAGATGATGGGGGTTCCGGAACGTTGGCGGGACAGGTCAATGTCCATCGGAACGCCAGAGGGAAGGGGGCGACTGGCTGGAGCAGTGGGAGCGGAAGGGGCTGCGGCGACCGGACGAGGTGGGGGAGCGGGGAGCGCACGGAAAACCGCCGGAGCTCCCGGGTTCCGGACGGCGGGAGCCGGGGCCGTGCGCGGCTTGGTCACCGCGGAGCGGAAGTCCTGGTGGGCACGGGTGTTGTAGTCCACCAGACGCGCCGCGTCGATCCACTCCTGGACGCGCTCGTCCGAGGGACGTCCTTCCACTATGTTGGCAACCTTGGCCTCAATCCGGGGATCAAGACCGTGGCGGAAGCGGAACACCAGCTGCGCGCCGTCCGGGAATTGGGCCTCCTCTGCGAGATCCCAGAACTCGTCGATGTACTCGTCGACGGAGCGGGAGCCCTGATGGTAGGCGGACGTCTCGAAGGTGGTGGCGGCCTTCCGCTTTTCGTCTCGGGGGCAGAATTCCGCAATGAACTGCGTGCGGAACTCCGCGTAGGTGCCGAAACGGGGGACTCCGCCATGGGAATTGGGATAGCGGAGTGTGCGGGCGGCGAAACGAGCGGCGCGGCCCCCTTTCATGTAGGAGAGGACCCAATTGATGCGGGTCTGCTCGTCGGGGAATGCGTCGGGGGTGAGGGACATGTAGAGATCGCAGGAATTGATGAAAGCGCGCCCTTTCTCCCTCTCGCCGTCGAAGGAGTCAGGGGGCGCCGGCCGCAAGCGATCTCCGCCGCGCGTGAAGGACTGCGCGGAGAGGGGGTCCGACTGCGCGGGGGTTTGCGCAGCGTCGGCGGGTTGGACCGCGGCGGGTCCGGAGTCACGGGGCACGGAGGGGGTGTTGTGCTGTTCTAGGTAGAGCCGGAACTCGCGAAAGGTGTTGAAGATTTCAGCCATTTGGCCGTCTTGGTGCTCCAGACGCACCTCAATCGTCGTTAGCCTGCGCCAGGCTTCCTGCGCGGGGTCTGCCGCAGGGTCCTGGGGTGCTACGTCCGATGCAGACGGCATACTGAGAGGAGAAGGTGGGGAAAATGGGAGATGGCTGCGGAGTATCGATGCGCGGCAGTCGAGGGGCAGAGATCTCGGATTTTCCGGACCTTCCTGGAGACTTGTTCTGCTGTAAGGGCGACCCTTGAACGCTCGCGGACTCACACGAAGCTGGCAAGGGGAGATCCAAAGTATATTAAAATATGTACGAGTAGATAAGCTAAGTGGCGCACCTGGCAAGGGGAGATCCAAAGAGAACAAGTCTAAGGAGCCCTTGCCTGGTGCGCGCACGGTATGTACGACGATCGGGTGGCTTGGTAAAACTGTACAGTACCTTGTAAAAACTGTATAGTAATGTGCGGCGCTCGTGGCGCAACGATGAACCGCGAATCCGGGATCCGACGGTGGAGGAACGGGGAGTCCGGCGGAACGAGCACGGAGGCCGGCGGGGAAGTACGGAGGCCGGCGGGGAAAGTGCGGGGTCCGGCGGGATGAGCGGGTGGGATCCGGAAGTCCGCCGGGTCGAGTACATCTAGAAGTAAGTAAAGTATCGTAGTGAAGGGAAGAGAAATAGAAGGAAAAGGAGGGGAGAGGGACGTCCCCTTACAGGAAGGCCATTTGCCACCTTGATGGTGGCTGTGCGCTTAGTCATACGGTCCAAATAATTTGCAGGGATTGCGCCTCTCCACAACAAGAAAACCTGTCGAAAGGCTGAACTTCAGGCTCTACAGCCATATGCCTGATTGGACACTTCTTGACTTTTCATTGCAATATATTCACTCAGATGAAGTGTATGGGGCATGATAGACATTTGAATTCAAGACAGATGATGGAGTACAGTTATAATATGTTGAGGTTAGACGTACCAAGCCCTGATTTTGTAAGGGCGACCCTTGAACGCTCGCGGACTCACACGAAGCTGGCAAGAGGAGATCCAAAGTATATTAAAGTATGTACGAGTAGATAAGCTAAGTGGCGCACCTGGCAAGGGGAGATCCAAAGAGAACAAGTCTAAGGAGCCCTTGCCTGGTGCGCGCACGGTATGTACGACGATCGGGTGGCTTGGTAAAACTGTACAGTGCCTTGTAAAAACTGTATAGTAACGTGCGGCACTCGTGGCGCAACGATGAGCCGCGAATCCGGGATTTGACGGTAGGGGAACGAGGAGTCCGGCGGGATGAGCACGGAGGCCGGCGGGGGGAGCACGGAGGCCGGCGGGGGAAGTGCGGGGTCCGGCGGGATGAGCGGGTGGGATCCGGAAGTCCGCCGGGTCGAGTACATCTAGAAGTAAGTAAAGTAGCGTAGCGAAGGAAAGAGAAATAGAGGGAAAAGGAAAGGAGAGGGGCGTCCCCTTACATCACCCCCCCTCTAGGGTGCAGCGCCCCGATGCACCGGAGTGCGCGTGGCTCGCAGGGCCACCGGGTCTACAAGGAACATCCCACGGACCTGCTTGGGGGCGTCGGGATGCCGGCGGTGGAACTCGCGGACCAGGTTGCGAGCGTGCGCAACGTTCTCCACAGGCTCCCAGGAGGCGTCTTCATAGCCGTAGCCCTTCCACTTGACCTTGTACTGGAGCTTGTGGCGGAAGAAGCGGCTGTCCAGGATGTCCTCGACGTTGAACCACTCCTCGTCGTCGATCAACGTTGGAGGCGGAGGCGGACGAGCGCGACGGCCAGGGATTGGGTCCGGGGGAGCAGGCCGGAGCTTGACGGCGTTGAACACGGGGTGGAGGCGGCTCATGGAGCGGGGTAGGCGGAGCTTGTACGCGAGAGGGCCGACTTGACGTTCGATGGTGTATGGTCCGAGATAGCGGTGCGAGAGCTTCTTGGAGGGACGCGTCGTCTGGATGTCCGAAGCGTCGAGATATACACGATCGCCGGGCTTGTACTCCGGGGCCGGGATCCGGCGCTGGTCATAGTATCGGGCCATGTCGTCCTTCGCCTTGGCCAGTGCCGCCTTCGCCTCCTCCTGAGCCAGCTTCATGCGCTCGAAGAACTCGTTCGCTGTCTCATTGTTGGAGTTCAGCGGCCGAGGCTCAAAGCCCATGCGCGGGTTCCGCCCGGTGTCCAGCATGAACGGCATGAACTTGGTGGCGGAGTGGACGTGGTTGTTGTACTGGAACTCCGCCTCTGGGAGAAGGTCATCCCAGTCGTCCTGCCGTTCGTTGCAGAAGACCCGGAGGTACTGCTCCAACTCCTGGTTGACGCGCTCCGTCTGACCGTCGGACTGAGGGTGGTACGCCGTGGAGGTGCTGAGCTTGATGCCGAGCAGGCGGTGAAGCTCCCGGGTGAACTCCGCGACGAACTGAGGGCCGCGGTCAGAGATGAACGCGTCCGGGAGCCCGTGCAGCTTCCACACGTGCTTGCGGTAGAGGTTTGCCGCGCCCATAGCCGTGCAAGTGGTGTGCGTCGGGATGAAGTGCGCACGCTTGCCCACGGAGTCCACCACAACCATGACCGCGTCGTAGCCGTGAGCCTCGGGGAGCTCGACGATGAAGTCCACGGATACAACGCTCCAGCGCCCCTCCGGAATGGGTAGCGGGTGTAGCTGACCCATCGGGAGCTGCCTCCGGACTTTCGTCCGTTGGCAGAGGTCGCAGGTGCTGGTGTAGGAGCCGATGTACCGGGACATCTGCGGCCACCAGTAGCTCCGGGAGACGAGCTCCAGAGTTTTCCAGCGACCGGGATGCCCGGCAACACGGGAGTCATGGTGTTGCTCGACGATCCGGCGGCGGAGTTCAGGGATGTTCGGGACGTAGATACGGCCCCGGAACATGAGAACCCCTTGGTCCTCAGACCACTCTGCACTCCGGACGGACCGGACCCCAGAACGGGCGGACTTCAGCGCGGCGGCGGCTTTGGCGACGACGTCCTCCTGTGCACCTTCGCGGTTGCCTCGGCGGATGTCCCGCAGGATCTTGTCTTCCTCGCCGGCGGCTGTAAGGGGACGTCCCTCTCCCCTCCTTTTCCTTCTATTTCTCTTCCCTTCACTACGATACTTTACTTACTTCTAGATGTACTCGACCCGGCGGACTTCCGGATCCCACCCGCTCATCCCGCCGGACCCCGCACTTTCCCCGCCGGCCTCCGTACTTCCCCCGCCGGCCTCCGTGCTCGTTCCGCCGGACTCCCCGTTCCTCCACCGTCGGATCCCGGATTCGCGGTTCATCGTTGCGCCACGAGCGCCGCACATTACTATACAGTTTTTACAAGGTACTGTACAGTGTTACCAAGCCACCCGATCGTCGTACATACCGTGCGCGCACCAGGCAAGGGCTCCTTAGACTTGTTCTCTTTGGATCTCCCCTTGCCAGGTGCGCCACTTAGCTTATCTACTCGTACATATTTTAATATACTTTGGATCTCCCCTTGCCAGCTTCGTGTGAGTCCGCGAGCGTTCAAGGGTCGCCCTTACAGCGGCGATGAGACCCTGCAGGGCACGGACGGCGAAGAACTCTGGCTTGAGCAACACGATATCCGCGTTGTCAGCGCTGCCGTCTCCGTGATCTGGTCGGCGCGAAAGTCCATCAGGCTTGCCCATACTACGTCCAGGATGGTGATGCAGCATGAAGTCGAAGTTGGCTAGATACAGGGACCACCGGGCCTGCCGCCGGTTGAGCTTCTTGGCAGTCAGGAAGTACTGGAGGTTCTTGTGGTCCGTGTAGATTTCGACCTTGTGCCGCGCACCTTCAAGGAAATGCCGCCACTCCTCAAGTGCGCGGATGATGGCAAGCATCTCCTTGTCGTGGATCTCGTAGTTCCGCTCGACGGTGTTCAGGCTTTTGGAGTAGAACGCGACCGGGTGCCATTTCTTGTCCTCCGGCGACTGCTGGGACAGCACCGCGCCCGTGGCGAAGTCCGAGCTATCGGCTTCGATCCGGAAGGGGCGGTCGTCGTCGGGGAAGATGAGGACGGGCTTGGAGGTAATGGCACGCTTGAGGGAGTCGAACGCGTCCTGCTGCCCGGACCTCCAAGTCCAGGCAACATCCTTAGCCGTGAGGTCGAAGAGCGGCCGAGCGTGGTGGGAGAAGTCGCGGATGAACCGCCGGTAGAAATTGGTGAAGCCCAGGAAGGACTGCACCTCCTTCTTGTTCTTCGGAACCGGCCACTCCGCTACTCCTGCGACCTTCACCGGGTCCATCGACGCCGTTCCATGCGAGATGATCAGGCCGAGATATTCAATCTCGGTCCTCTCGAACTCGCACTGCTCGGGCTTCAGGAACAGGCGATGTTCGCGGAGGCGGTCCAGGACGATGCGGGTGATGCGCCGGTGCTCCTCGAGAGTCTTCGTGTAGATTAGAATATCATCGAGGTACACACAAACGACTCCCTGCGCTATGAGGTCGCGGAAGATGTCGTTCATCATCGTCTGGAAGGTGGCGGGACTGTTGGTGAGTCCGAAGAACATGACCAGCGGCTCGAAGAGCCCGCGGTTCGTCCGGAACGCGGCCTTCCACTCATCGCCTTCCTTGATGCAGACATTGTTGTAGCCCCAACGGACGTCCAACTTAGTGAAATATCGCGCACCGCGGAGGTTATTGATGAGCTCGGAAATGAGGGGAAGGGGATAGCGGTTCTTCACTGTTATCGCGTTCAACGCTCGGTAGTCCTGAACTAGACGAAGGGAGCCGTCCTTCTTCTTAATGAAGAACACCGGGGACGCCATGGGAGACTTCGAGGGACGGATGCGGCCGGAATTGAGATTCTCCTCCAGGAACGCGTCTAGCTTGGCCTGCTCATTGGGGGCGAGCGGATAGACCTTGCACGAGCTAGGCGTGGAGCCGGGTTCGAGTTCGATAGCGTGGTCCCATTGCTTGCGCTCCGGGAGTTCATCGAACGCGGCCTTGGAGAATACATCCTCAAAGTCGTGGAGGTAATCGGGGACGGCGTCGCGGAAGTCCTTCGGTGCAGAGTTGCGCGCGAAGGCCTCCGCTAGGCGTTGAGACGTCGTCTGGCTCGCGCGGATCTCCTCAGCAGCCGGGTAACCGAAGAGAGCCGTCGCAAGCAGTCGATCACCTTCCTCCATGGTGTCGGCATCCCGGGAGTCCGGAACGGAGTCCGTCTCCGGGTTCGCCTCCGGCGGAGGGTCGTCCTCACAATCCGGATCCGGGTACAGCTCCGGAATGTCGTCCAGTTCAGGCTCGGGGGCAGGGACGCCACTGGAGCGGCAGGCGCGGATAGCCGCACGGGTCTTGTTCCGCGCCTTGCGCTCTACCTTTACCTCCTCTCGGCACGTCTGGCAGCGGGCCGGGCAGCGGCTCATGGATACCGTGCCGGCGGCCCAGTCGATCTCCGGGTTGTGCTCCTTGAGCCAGGTGTACCCGAGGATCATATCCTGCTCGCCAAGATCGGTGACCGCGAACACCACACACTGGGTGCAAAGGACAATATTCTAGTAGAAGATATTCTAATAGAATTGTGAAGGTCCTCCTTATACATTAAGGCCATTTTCAGCAGATATATTGTGTGATAAATTCTGAATTTCAACAAATGAGATACTGTAGAAAAATCAATCATTTTGTCAAGTAAAATTTTCTAATGAAAATTTGAAAACTTTCACAATATCTTTCTATGACTTATTTAGAATTTATTGACAGTATTTTACATCATTTAAAATATATTCACCATAATCACAGATTAACTATAGATATATTTTAAATGTGTCAATAAAAAATATTGTAAACATCTTTTAAATTTGTTTGAGACATTTTACTTGATAACATAATCAATTTTTCAATCATATTTTATTTGATGGAATTTTAAATTTATCACACATAATGCATGTTAAAAATGGCCGAAATATATAAAGAGGACCTTATCAGTTTTATCAGAATATCTTTTATCTGAATATTGTCATTCGCACCCAGTGACACGTTCCGAGTGACCATTGTACCGGAGTACTAGGTCGACGACCTCGGTGATGGCGCCGGCGGCATTCGCGGTACCGTCTACGTTCTTGACGGGGATGGGCCGAGAGAGAGTCCGGGTAGTGATGCCGTGCTCGCGCACGAAGCGGATGTGCAGGAAGAGTCCGGAAGCGCCGCTGTCCAGGAGAGCCTTCAGGCCTAGGATCTCCTGAGTGTCGGTGGTCTCGACTTCCACCCCGAGGATCAAGGAGTTACGACTGGGGGTGGCGGCGAGGGTGAAGCTGCGTGGCAGGCGCTTCTCCCAGCGCGGTAGACCACGGCGACAGCGGACGTTGATGGTGACTTCTGGCACATCAGAGTCGGGAGGTCCGAAGTTGGATTCGGTGACGGTGGAGGAGGGGGGTACGTCTTGGTCCGAACGGGGTTCACACGTAGAGAGGGCACCAATAGAGATTGATTCCGCAGACTCTATAGACAGACATGCAAACCGATTCGAACTTGCCAACGGGGGCGTACTGTTCACTCGTGGCGCAACTAAAAACCCTCCTCAGGACCTTCGGACCTCTCTTCTTCGGCAGCGGCAGGGGCCTCAGCCTGCGCCTCGGTGGACGCGGCAGCGCGGACGGCGTCCAGGTCAGCCAGCAGACCCATGACCCAGTCGTCGCGTTCCTCTGTCGTCATGGAGCGGATGTCGAATTGGTCCGGGCAGTTGCGAGCGATGTGCCCGGGCTTCTTGCATCGACGACAGATGATGGGGGTTCCGGAACGTTGGCGGGACAGGTCAATGTCCATCGGAACGCCAGAGGGAAGGGGGCGACTGGCTGGAGCAGTGGGAGCGGAAGGGGCTGCGGCGACCGGACGAGGTGGGGGAGCGGGGAGCGCACGGAAGACCGCCGGAGCTCCCGGGTTCCGGACGGCGGGAGCCGGGGCCGTGCGCGGCTTAGTCACCGCGGAGCGGAAGTCCTGGTGTGCACGGGTGTTGTAGTCCACCAGACGCGCCGCGTCGATCCACTCCTGGACGCGCTCGTCCGAGGGACGTCCTTCCACTATGTTGGCAACCTTGGCCTCAATCCGGGGATCAAGACCGTGGCGGAAGCGGAACACCAGCTGCGCGCCGTCCGGGAATTGGGCCTCCTCTGCGAGATCCCAGAACTCGTCGATGTACTCGTCGACGGAGCGGGAGCCCTGATGGTAGGTGGACGTCTCGAAGGTGGTGGCGGCCTTCCGCTTTTCGTCTCGGGGGCAGAATTCCGCAATGAACTGCGTGCGGAACTCCGCGTAGGTGCCGAAACGGAGGACCCCGCCATGGGAATTGGGATGACGGAGTGTGCGGGCGGCGAAACGAGCGGCGCGGCCCCCTTTCATGTAGGAGAGGACCCAATTGATGCGGGTCTGCTCGTCGGGGAACGCGTCGGGGGTGAGGGACATGTAGAGATCGCAGGAATTGATGAAAGCGCGCCCTTTCTCCCTCTCGCCGTCGAAGGAGTCGGAGGGTGCCGGCCGCAAGCGATCTCCGCCACGCGTGAAGGACTGCACGGAGAGGGGGTCCGACTGCGCGGGGGTTTGCGCAGCGTCGGCGGGTTGGACCGCGGCGGGTCCGGAGTCACGGGGCACGGTGGGGGTGTTGTGCTGTTCTAGGTAGAGCCGGAACTCGCGAAAGGTGTTGAAGATTTCAGCCATTTGGCCGTCTTGGTGCTCCAGACGCGCCTCAATCGTCGTTAGCCTGCGCCAGGCTTCCTGCGCGGGGTCTGCCGCAGGGTCCTGGGGTGCTACGTCCGATGCAGGTGGCATACTGGGAGGAGAAGGTGGGGGAAGTGGGAGATGGCTGCGAAATATCGATGCGCGGCAGTCGAGGGGCAGAGATCTCGGACTTTCCGGACCTTCTTGGAGACTTGTTCTGCTGTAAGGGTGACCCTTGAACGCTCGCGGACTCACACGAAGCTGGCAAGGGGAGATCCAAAGTATATTAAAGTATGTACGAGTAGATAAGCTAAGTGGCGCACCTGGCAAGGGGAGATCCAAAGAGAACAAGTCTAAGGAGCCCTTGCCTGGTGCGCGCACGGTATGTACGACGATCGGGTGGCTTGGTAAAACTGTACAGTGCCTTGTAAAAACTGTATAGTAACGTGCGGCACTCGTGGCGCAACGATGAGCCGCGAATCCGGGATCTGACGGTAGGGGAACGAGGAGTCCGGCGGGATGAGCACGGAGGCCGGCGAGGGGAGCACGAAGGCCGGCGGGGGAAGTGCGGGGTCCGGCGGGATGAGCGGGTGGGATCCGGAAGTCCACCGGGTCGAGTACATCTAGAAGTAAGTAAAGTAGCGTAGCGAAGGAAAGAGAAATAGAGAGAAAAGGAAGGGAGAGGGGCGTCCCCTTACAGATTTGGTGATGTCGTGCCGTACTTCCCGTTTTGGAACTCGGGTATTTGATACACCTCGACGCTGTGCATCGAGGCCTCTTTGTTCGTTTCTGCCGTGCAGTACTTACCAGTCTTTACAGATAACTCTATTGTATCAATATATAATGCCTATATACACATACCTCACCCTCAGTTGTCCTTTCACATCGTGTCTGGACTCTGAGGGTGTGCCATCTTACTTACCTCTCGTATAGTTTACCTTACTGACATTTACCTGTTGTAAGGGAGCCGGTGGATCAAGATGGCAGTGTTTGGCAACGTCCTCTGACGTTGCCTATTTAACTACTTACATAAGCTAAAAAACTTCATCTTGTATTCACTTGGACATAGCATATACCATCTGGATATCACGGCATATATGGGACCGCTCATGGCCATGACGCAGAACGGAGCGCCGTTCTACTGGAGACCGATACATCAGCGCTGCTTTGATATGATAAAGCACTGCTGCAAGACGCCGATCATCAAGCCTATCGAGCCAAAGACTGGTGAGCCTATATGGCTTATCTGCGACGCATCTAAATCGGGCGTCGGAGCCATGTACGGTCAGGGACCTACGTGGGCACAATGTCACCCTGCTGGATTTATGTCCAAGAAATTCACCAACGCGCAGCAAAATTACGCTGTGCACGAACTCGAAACACTGGCTATTCTCGAGGCGCTAATGAAATGGGAGGATAAACTTGTGGGCTACAAGATCCACATAATTACCGACCATAAGGCCCTCAAGTTCTTCAAGACCCAGTCGAACATGATACCACGCCAACGGCGGTGGATGGAATACATGTCGAAATTTAATTTAGACATTACCTACGTCAAGGGCGACCTGAATAAAGTCGCAGACTGCTTGTCGCAACTACGAGAGCGACACGGCTCAGGACGTCCATGACGTCTACGACTACGTGAACGTTGACGCACACATTGACCCCACTGGTGAAGATTTACCCGCTCACCGCTACCAGGAGGTCGTAGAATGGGTACTGGTGGCCAACACTGGCCAAAGACGTCCGGCTGTTCTGCAAAACCTGCGAGACCTGTCAACAGTCGAAAGACTCGAATCAGAAGCCCGCAGGCAAACTGTAAGGGCGACCCTTGAACGCTCGCGGGCTCACACGAAGCTGGCAAGGGGAGATCCAAAGTATATTAAAGTATGTACGAGTAGATAAGCTAAGTGGCGCACCTGGCAAGGGGAGATCCAAAGAGAACAAGTCTAAGGAGCCCTTGCCTGGTGCGCGCACGGTATGTACGACGATCGGGTGGCTTGGTAAAACTGTACAGTACCTTGTAAAAACTGTATAGTAATGTGCGGCACTCGTGGCGCAACGATGAGCCGCGAATCCGGGATCCGACGGTGGAGGAACGAGGAGTCCGGCGGAATGAGCATGGAGGCCGGCGGAGGAAGTACGGAGGCCGGCGGGGGAAGTACGGAGTCCGGCGGGATGAGCAAGCGGGATCCAGAAGCCGCCTGGGTCGAGTACATCTAGAAGTAAGTAAAGTATCGTAGTGGAGGGAAGAGAAATAGAAGGAAAAGGAAGGGAGAGGGACGTCCCCTTACACAAACTTCATTCGTTGCCTGTGCCGGTGAAGCCATGGGACTCAATCGGAATGGACTTCATTGGGCCATTCCCGGAATTGAAGAGGTTTAATTACCTCTGGGTGGTTATCTGCCGAATGACGGGTATGGTGCACCTCATTCCGGTGCACATGAATATGACGGCGTCGCAGCTGTCTTGGATTTACTTCCAGGAAATGCCTTCACAAATTACTAGGGGCAAAGCTCCTTATGTCGACGTCGTTCTACCCGCAAACGGACGAAAAACCAAACGTGCGAACCGAAGCATCGGTCAAATTTTTTGGTCGGTCGTACGTCACGATCAGAAGGATTGGGTCGAGCGTGTACCCATGACGGAGTTCGCTATTAACGCGAGTGTATCTGGAACGACCAAGTTCGCACCGTTCGAACTTAATGGCGGCTACATGCCGTCGATGTTGAAGGAAATACGCAGTGATAGCATAATACTGCGGGGTATCAAGGCGTATGCGGAGCGAGCGCTTCTCAATCTGGCAGAAGCGCACGATGCGATCATTGAATCGCACGTGTTTCAGACCCACCGCGCAAACCAGCGCCGTAGCACTGACCCGGACATAAAGGAGGGTGACTTGGTATATCTATCTACCAAGAACCTCAAGCTCCCTAAGGGACGCGTGAGGAAGCTGTGCCCACGCTTTGTGGGTCCGTACAAGGTGTTGAGGGCAATGCCCGAAACGTCTACATATACGTTGGAACTACCGACAGCGCTACAAGAGCGCCGTATTAATCCAACCTTCCACGTCTTGCTATTGCGGCCGTATCATGCTGCAAGTGATACTATGTTTCCTCATAGGGCACAACTGGAGCCCTATAATTTCGGCGCACCCGACGATCACAAATGGTTCGTGGATGAGATCTTGGGGCACAGGTGGACCCAGGATAAGAAACTGGAATACGAGGTTCGGTGGAGCCTCGGGGATACCACCTGGAGCCGCACGATAACTGCAAGCAGTTAGCAGCACTGGATCACTACTTAGAGCTGCAGGGCGTCAAGCGCCCATCTCAATTGCCCAAGTGCGTCTAAGACGCGCTGCGCGGTCATGTGCCGACATGTGACTGGGAAATCGTGCCAGCTGACATAACCATCACTGGACGCACCCTGATCATGCAAAATGTGTCGCAACAACAACTATGATAACCAGCCCTCGGGCAGCGGTGAAAGCCGCACTTTGCAAGATTTGGCCTCGGGAGCGAGCCCTGGTGGGGAGGGAGGAGCGGGGTGCGTTTACGACGCACCAGCACCCCCTACCATGATGGGCTACCCACCCCAACAATTTTTCGCACAAGGTTCATTTCCGACGGTTGGTCTATCCAACCAGCAACAGGGTCAGATGCCCATCCCGATGATGGGTGGGTACTTCATCTAGCAACCGATGGAGTACCCATTAATGTCACTAGTCAACCCATATGTAGGGCCAGGCCTCTACGTGCTACATCAAGGCCCGGTTGCGTATCCGAACATGGCGCAGGTGGAGTCTAGCGGTGATTCTACACAGCATCAGATGGCGGACCAGCAAAGAAGAGAACCAGACGGGATGGATGTCGATGAAGCGCAACCGGAGCCGCGCAGCACGCGGCCAAGAGCACCGACACCGCCGGAACGGGTACCATGGGGTGACTCCACCCCGCAATCTGGTCCATCCACGCGGCCCGGAGCCCGAACTCCGCCACAGAGGGCACCACGGGCTGAAACCACCCCGCGAGGTAGTCCATCTAGAATCGACCGACGACCGTCATCGACGGTAAGGAGGACTACACAAAACGAGCGGCTGGACCTATAGGCGGACCTGACACGGCGGCTGGAAGCGGCCGGAATTCATCGCGAATTCTGTGACTTCCTAGACGTCGGAATGGCGCAGCTGGTCCTCACCCAGCTACTCCACTACAACAAGAGCATGCGCACGGAATTAAACCGCATTAAAGCGCGGGAGCTCGTCATGATCGTGTAAAGGAACGTCCCTCTCCCTTCTGTTACTTTCTATTTCTCAGTTCTCTTCTTTCCTCTACAATATCTTACTTACTTCTAGATGTACTCGACCCCGGCGGACTTGACCCTGGCGGACTTCCATCTCTGCCGGACCCGGACCCGCACCTCGCGTCTCCGCTCCCATCGGACCCCGGATCGCGGCTCATCGTTGCGCCACGGCTGGCCGCACCTTACTACACAGTTTTTACAGGTACTGTATAGTTTATCAAGCCACCGGATTGATCGTATGTAGCGCGCACGCAGTAGGCAAGGACTCCTCAGACTTGTTCTCTTTGGATCTCCCCTTGCCAGGTGCGCCACTTAGATTATCTATTTCGTACATACTTTAATATACTTTGGATCTCCTCTTGCCAGCTTCGTGTGAGTCCGCGAGCGTTCAAGGGTCACCCTTACAGCAGAACAAGTCTCCAAGAAGGTCTGGAAAGTCCGAGATCTCTGCCTCTCGACTGCCGCACATCGATATTCCGCAGCCATCTCCCACTTCCCCCACCTTCTCCTCTCAGTATGCAGTCTGGATCGGACGTAGCACTCCAGGACCCTGCGACGGACCTGGAGCAGGAAGCCTGGCGCAGGCTAACGACGGTTGAGGCGCGTCTGGAGCACCAAGCCGGTCAACTGACTGAAATCCTCAACACCTTTCATGAGCTTCGGCTCTACGTAGAACAGCGTACCACCCACACCGTGCCCCGTGATTCCGGACCCACCACCGTCCAACCCGCCGATGCTGCGCAAACCCTCGCGCACTTGGATCCCCTCTCCATGCAGTCCTTTACGTGCGGCGGAGGTCGCTTGCGTCCGGCGCCCCCTGACTCCTTCGACGGTGAGAGGGAAAAAGGGCGCGCTTTCATTAACTCCTGCGATCTCTACATGTCCCTCACCCCCGACGCGTTCCCCGACGAGCAAACACGCATCAACTGGGTCCTCTCTTACATGAAAGAGGGCCGCGCCGCTCGTTTCGCTGCCTGCACACTCCGTTATCCCAATTCCCATGACGGAGTCCCCCGTTTCGGCACTTATGCGGAGTTCCGCGCGCAGTTCGTCGTGGAGTTCTGCCCCCGAGACGAAAAACGGAAGGCCGCCACCACCTTCGAGATGTCCACCTACCACCAGGGCTCCCGCTCCGTCGACGAGTACATCGACGAGTTCTGGGATCTCGCGGAGGAAGCCCAATTCCCGGACGGCGCGCAGCTGGTGTTCCGCTTCCGCCACGGTCTCGATCCCCGGATTGAGGCCAAGGTCGCCAACATAGTGGAAGGACGTCCCTCGGACGAGCGCGTCCAGGAGTGGATCGACGCGGCGCGTCTGGTGGACTACAACACCCGTGCCCACCAGGACTTCCGCTCTGTGGTGACCAAGCCGCGCACGGCCCCGGCTCCCGTCGTCCGGAACCCCGGAACTCCGGCCTTCCGCGCGCTCCCCGCTCCCCCACCTCGTCCGGTCGCAGCAGCCCCCTCCGCTCCCACTGCTCCAGCCAGTCGCTCCCTTCCTCCCGGCGTTCCGATGGACATTGACCTGTCCCGCCAACGTTCCGGAACCCCCATCATCTGTCGTCGATGCAAGAAGCCCGGGCACATCGCTCGCAACTGCCCGGACCAATTCGACATCCGCTCTATGACGACGGAGGAACGCGACGACTGGGTCATGGGTCTGCTGGCTGACCTTGTGTTGGATTATGTAATCTGTTACAAAGGATGTGATGTTACATGATCCAGTTGGTGCATGGTCAACCCAATAGGGAACAAGGTTGAATAATGGAATATTCTCTTTGGTTGGGTTGCATGCTGGAATCAACAGGGTGGAACCCAAGACCAGGTAGCTCAGTGGTTAGAGCATCTGAATTGGAGCGCAGATCCAAGAGGTTCTGGGTTCAAATCCCAGTCTGGTCACTTTTCTGGTTCAACAGGTTATGGGCCCCGAGCGCTTAGTCATAGGAGTTGACAAAGGCTGGTGTGCTTTGGAGATGCCTTAGAATCAGGATTGTGACAGATTAGGAGATTGTGTTGGATTATGTAATCTGTCACAAAGGATGTGATGTTACATAATCTAGTTGGTGCATGGTCAACCCAATAGGGAACAAGGTTGAATAATGGAATATTCTCCTTGGTTGGGTTGCATGCTGGAACCAACAGGGTGGAACTCAAGACCAGGTAGCTCAGTGGTTAGAGCATCTGAATTGGAGCGCAGATCCAAGAGGTCCTGGGTTCAAATCCCAGTCTGGTCACTTTTCTAGTTCAACACCTTGACGCCGTCCGTGCCGCCGCGTCTGCTGAGGCGCAGGCTGAGGCTCCTGCCGCTGCCGAAGAAGAGAGGTCCAAAGGTCTGGAGAAGGGTTTTTAGTCGTGCCACGGGTGAACAGTACGCCCCCGTTGGCAAGTTCAATTTGGTTTGCATGTCTTTCCATAGAGTCTGCAGAATCACCTTCTATTGCTGCCCTCACGTAGAGACGTGTGAACCTGATTCGAACCAAGACGTACCCCCCTCCTCCGCCGTCACCAAGTCCGACTTTGGACCTCCCACTTCCAATGTGCCGGAAATCACCATCACCGTCCACTGCCGCCGCGGTCTACCGCCCTGGGAGAAGCGCCTGCCACGCAGCTTCACCCTCGCCGCTACTCCCAATCGAAACTCCCTGATCCTCGGGGTGGAAGTCGTGACCACCGACACTCAGGAGATTCTAGGCTTGAAGGCTCTCCTGGACAGCGGCGCTTCTGGATTCTTCCTGCACATCCGCTTTGTACGCGAGCATGGCATCACTACCCGAACCCTCTCTCGGCCCATTCCCGTCAAGAACGTAGACAGTACCGCAAACGCCGCCGGTGCCATCACCGAGGTCGTCGACCTAGTACTCCGGTACAACGGTCACTCAGAACGCGTGATGTTTGCGGTCACCGATCTTGGTGAGCAGGACATGATCCTTGGGTACACCTGGCTCAAGGAGCACAACCCGGAGATCGATTGGGCCGCCGGCACCGTTTCCATGAGCCGCTGCCCGTCCCGCTGCCTGACGTGCCGAGAGGAGGTAAAGGTAGAGCGCAAGGCTCGGACAAAGACCCGCGCGGCCGTCCGTGCTTGCCGCTCCGGCGGCGTCCCTGCCCCCGAGCCTGAACTGGACGACATCCCGGAGCTGTACCCGGATCCGGATTGCAAGGACGACTTCGCATCGGAGGCGAACCCAGAGCCGGACCCCGTTCCGGACTCTGAGGACGCTGACACCATAGAGGAGGGTGATCGACTGCTTGCGACGGCTCTCTTCGGTTACCCAGCTGCTGAGGAGATCCGCGCGAGCCAGACGACGTCTCAACGCCTAGCGGAGGCCTTTGCGCGCAACTCCGCGCCGAAGGACTTCCGCGACGGCCGTCCCCGATTACCTTCATGACTTCGAGGACGTATTCTCCAAGGCCGCGTTCGATGAACTCCTGGAGCGCAAGGAATGAGACCATGCCATCGAACTCGAGCCCGGCTCTACGCCTAGCTCGTGCAAGGTCTATCCGCTCGCCTCCAATGAGCAGGCCGAGCTAGACGCGTTTCTGGAGGAGAATCTCAAGTCCGGTCGCATCCACCCCTCAAAGTCCCCCATGGCGCCCCCGGTGTTCTTCATTAAGAAGAAGGACGGCTCCCTCCGGCTAGTTCAGGACTACCGAGCATTGAATGCGATAACGGTAAAGAACCGCTATCTTCTTCCCCTCATTTCCGAGCTCATCAATAACCTCCGCGGTGCGCGATATTTCACCAAGTTGAACGTCTGTTGGGGCTACAACAATGTCCGCATCAAGGAAGGCGATGAGTAGAAGGCCACGTTCCGGACGAACCGCGGGCTCTTTAAGCTGCTGGTCATGTTCTTCGGACTCACCAATAGTCCTGCCACCTTCCAGACGATGATGAACGACATCTTCCACGACCTCATAGCGCAGGGAGTCGTTTGTGTGTATCTCGACGATATTCTAATCTACACAAAGACTCTCGAGGAACAAACGCCGTTGAGCAGAACTACGAGATCCACGACAAGGAGATGCTTGCCATCATCCGCCCACTCGAGGAGTGGCGGCATTTCCTTGAAGGTGCGCGGCACAAGGTCGAAATCTACACGGACCAGGGACATCCGCTGAGGCAACCGTGAAGGTGCGCAGGAGGACGTCGTCGCCAAGGCCGCTGCTGCGTTGAAGTCCGCCCGCTCAGGAGTCCGGTCTGTCCGGAGTGCAGAGTGGTCGGAGGACCAAGGGATTCTCATGTTCAGGGGCCGGATGGGCAAGTGTGCGCATTTCATCCCAACGCACACCACTTGCACGGCTATGGGTGCGGCGAACCTCTACCGCAAGCACGTGTGGAAGCTGCACGGACTTCCGAACGCGTTCATCTCCAACTGCGGGCCTCAGTTCATCGCGGAGTTCACCTGGGAGCTTTACCGCCTGCTCGGCATCAAGCTTAGCACCTCCACGGCGTACCACCCTCAGTCCGACGGTCAGACAGAGCGCGTCAACCAGGAGTTGGAGCAGTACCTCTGGGTCTTCTGCAATGAACGGCAGGACGACTGGGATGACCTCCTCCCAGAGGTGGAGTTCCAGTACAACAACCACGTCCACTCCGCCACCAAGTACACGCCGTTCATGCTGGACACCGGGCGGAACCCGCACATGGGCTTTGAGCCTTGGCCGCTGAACTCCAACAATGAGACAGTGAACGAGTTCTTCGAGCGCATGAAGCTGGCTCAGGAAGAGGCGAAGGTGGCGCTGGCCAAGGCCAAGGACGACATGGCTTGGTACTACGACCAACGCCGCATCCCAGCTCCGGAGTACAAGTCCGGCGACCATGTGTACCTGGACGCTTCGGACATCCAGACGACGCGTCCCTCCAAGAAGCTCTCGCACCGCTATCTTGGACCATACACCATCGAACGTCAAGTCGGCCCTCTCACGTACAAGCTCCGCCTACCCCGCTCCATGAGCCGCCTCCACCCCGTGTTCAACGCCGTCAAGCTCCGGCCTGCTCCCCCGGACCCCATTCCCGGCCGCCGTGCTCGTCCGCCTCCACCTCCGACGCTGATCGACAACGAGGAGTGGTTCGATGTGGAGGACATCCTGGACAGCCGCTTCTTCCGCCGCAAGCTCCAGTACAAGGTCAAGTGGAAGGGCTACGGCTACGAAGACGCCGCCTGGGAGCCTGTGGAGAACGTTGCACACGCCCGCGACCTGGTCCGCGAGTTCCACCGCCGACATCCCGAGGCCCCCAAGCAAGTCCGCAGGATGTTCTTCGTGGACCCGGCGGTCCTCCAAGCCGCGCGCACTCCGGTGCATCGGGGCGCTGCACCCTAGAGGGGGGGTGATGTAAGGGGACGTCCCTCTCCCTTTCTTTACTTTCCATTTCTCATTTCTCTTCCTCCCTTTACGACACCTTACTTACTTTTAGATGTACTCAACCCCGGCGGACTTCCAGACTCCGGCGGACTTCTAGATTCCAGCGGACTTCCAACTCCGCCGGACCC
The DNA here is from genome assembly GCA_026008595.1 of Lyophyllum shimeji. Taxonomy (NCBI): domain Eukaryota; kingdom Fungi; phylum Basidiomycota; class Agaricomycetes; order Agaricales; family Lyophyllaceae; genus Lyophyllum; species Lyophyllum shimeji. The sequence goes on along the minus strand of BRPK01000012.1, from coordinate 1,012,023 downwards.
GGACCCGCGCCTCCTCCTCCGCCCCCATCGGACGCCGGGTCTCAGCTAATCGTTGCGCCACGAGTGGCCGCCCTCAGCTATATAGTTTTTACAGGTACTATACAGTTCCTCAAGCCACAGGTTCGATCGTACATACCGTGTGCGCACCAGGCAAGGGCTCCTTAGACTTGTTCTCTTTGGATCTCCCCTTGCCAGGTGCGCCACTTAAGTTATCTATTTAGTACATTCGTTAATATACTTTGGATCTTCCCTTGCCAGCTTCGTGTGAGTCCGCAAGTGTTCAAGGGTTGCCCTTACAGTACTTTTGTGACCACCGCCACTTCATCAGCGGGAGGCAACGCAATTACGACTCGCTCAGTGCCAGCCCTTGGAATTTCCAAGGGCAAGGCTTGTGCTCCTTCACCAGATCAGGTCAACCGCTCTCCGATCAACGAGACTCTGCCTGACTCGGAGAGCATATCTTCTCCTGGTCCTTCGCTACCTTTGAAAGGTCTCTTACTGGAGCTGGAGACAAAATTCTCAGGTCCCAAACCAGTTCGAGATCCCCCTCCTCACCAAAGACAGCCTCATTCTTTCAGAGAGCGAACTTAACACCGTAAAAGGACCTTACACCCGTTCAACGAACCACCAGCGAAGTCTAGCAAGAAGGCACACATTGCTTTACCTGCTGGTGAAAAACGCATCGCAAGCAGGACTGTCCGCCAAAAACAGCTCGCTCAGCCACTCCCAGCGAAGATATTTTTTTCTCACATCGAAGTTCCACCTGGTCCATGGAAACCCCAGCGAGTCGCTCAGCTGAGCCATGCTACTGAGCATCATTCTTCGACTCGTGGGGCCCAGGATTCACCTCTTCCCTCCAGATCCCAAACTTTGTCCCTGCCTTCGGAGTCATCCCAGGCACTGCCTCCTTCTGGGCCCCAGCTACCTTCAGCACTCAAAGCACCAGAGCAGGCTTCATCCATGTTCAGGGGCCCATGCGAGCCTGAAGACTGACTCTTGCGAGGGACATTGCCGTGTCTTAAAGTTTTTTGGCATGTTTTGTTTTCACGGACTTGTCATTTGCTCTACGTGCGGCTTACGGTCTCGTCGCCCATCTCCAACACCCTGCCAGACACGCCTTCAGTGTGCATCACAGGTTGAACGCTGCCAATGCTGTTACAGAGGCCACCTTCCGTCGCAAAAAAGGGTCTATACTAGCAGACTTCGCCAAGCATGTAGCTCAGTGTGTCTCAGTATGGTTGTCGCAGGCTGTTGATGATGTCAAGGGCGATATGGAGATCATCGAGCTCTGTGCAGCTTCCAAGGACCTCAGCACCCTGACGAAGACCAAGGACTCCCCTTCGTCATGCACCAACAGCCTCAAGCACCGTTATAAATGTCCGTCGTGCCCTGCCTGGGTGTCTTACAATCAGAGAAAAGGCAAGCCACATCAAGAACTCAAAAGACATGCCAAGGATTGTTGTTTATCGCAACTAAGCTTGACGGAAGGAATCAGTGAACGTTGGGTCCAGCATCTGTTTGTGGCTGTCGAAGACAACTCTTTAAACCACTTCAAATTCCTGGTCCTACCCAAAGATTGGCAGCCCGATGGTGAAGCACTACCATCCCTTGCCCTATCTTGCTCTTCAGTCCCTAAGGCGACTGTCCCTGTTGCGTCTTGGGTAATATGAATAAAATAGGATGAGTATTGCAAAGGTCTCGGGAAGTTCAGCCCTAGTGGCATGCGCAACCTCATCAATTTGCCCTCTTTGGACCTTGTACTCTGCCAGACGCTTGATGCAAATCAGCATCTTGAGAAGGGTCTTTGAACCCTCAAACGAGTCGCACTAATGTATTTGCGAGAGGCTGTCCAGTACATTGGCCATAAACCACACAGCTTCCGCGGAATACTGGGAATCGGGTGTGTTTTTTCTGTGGGACAAGCCTTTGATTGTACCTTGACAAATCTACTTTGCGTTACAGGGTATCCTCCAGGTACAAGATAGCCTCCGAGATGAGCTTGTACAAACCCTGTGCTGCCTTGATATCAGTCATCGCCCTCATGCTTCGCTTTGAGCTGATCGTGCAGACAAATGACAAAAAGAGGTTGAAGCTTCTTGGAACCTTCCGACTTCAATGCTCCCCCAATCAGCAGGCTGCTCTGAATACCCTCTACGACCTCTTGATGCGTACTGAGGGTGAACCGGACCTCATTGATCTGCAGAAAGTGTTCCATGCCCTTTGCTTGCCGCTGCTGAAGCCTGAACTTCTTGAAGAGAATGTTATGGCTTGCCCGACCGACCAGCTACTCTATATCATGGGTGTCGGGTGTGATAACTCATAAGGTAGAGGCAATTCATTGCCATCCAGTGTCATGACATGTGCTTGGACGTGATTATGCGTGACAAAAGTGAAAAATCAAAATATCAAATAGAAGGAGCATTTTACAAGATTTCTGAGACCGTCAGAAATTTGATTTTCAAGTTTTTGAATTTTTGACGGTCTCACTTCTTTCAGATACGCAGTGGAAGAGTTGCTATAATTTAAAAGTCGATTTATCGACACAAGGAGTACGACCACGTGATTGCTGCCTCCAGGGACCAGGCTGAGGATGACTAAGGTCCTTCGACGAAGTTTGGGATCGAGGTCTCTGTGTTCCGGCCGTTCTCCAGATGGAGAGCCGCAATGGTTCTATGAGGAAGAAGTCTTCGAAGGAACAACGAAACTCTTGCAGGAACGGGGGCTTACCGAGGAGGCAAAGTTATAAGGGTCGTAAGTGCGAGAAGGGTGCGACACGATGCTGCCAGAGGCACGTACTCTACAACCAGCCCGACTTCGCTGACCAGGAATATGCGCTCGAGATTGCATGCAAGGCTCGAGGCTTTAAAGCCATCTTCTTGCCCGTGTTCCACTGTGAGCTCATTTTCATCGAGCAATGCTGGGGCCACGTGAAGAGGGTCTACCATCAGTATTTGCCGTCGTCGAGGGAAGATGATCTTGAAAGGAATGTATGTACTGTCTGCGCTCAAGTCCAATCCTGTGGAGACAATGTGAAAGTGAGTGTCGATCTCGATTCTCATTGAATCTCTGATGCATCACTGATAAGACTCTTGCAGGTATGCTCCTCGCTCACGGCGCTTCATGGATGCATGTTATCATAGTCCAAATGGGAAGCAGGCTGCTTGGGCATCTGGAAAGTATCGCTCTCATCGTGCCTTGCCAGAAACACTTATGCAGGACCTTCTGAAAGCAAAGATCTAGGTGTAAAATCTACAAGCTCGGAGTAAAATTAATCATCACTACAATTACATGTATATATAACCCACTACATGCTACTCTATTCATCCCTAAATCTCCTCATCCATCGGTCCTCATCGAGAACAACAATTTTCGGTGCTCGCGACGCGCGGAGGGCTGGAGTTTCTGCGTGGTCGTGTGATCAGGTCATGTGCTTGTGCTAACCCTCCGTCACACATCAGTCACAACACCTGACATTGGATGGCGATGAATTGCCTCTACCTTATTCCCACCCAGCTCACCTCTATGTGAAGTGTGGTGCACTGCAGGTGGCCTTTCAGCTCATCTTAGTTCAAATAGCCCGCTTATACGAGACCCATCAGACCGATTACAAGCCTTGGTCAAAAAACGTTGTTTTGGTGGCCAGCAGACGACCTGAATGTGAAGATATAGACCTGGGTGAAGATAGCGAAGATGACCTTGACCCTTTGGAGCAGCTTGATGCCGAGGATGACGATAGGCTAGTGGATACTCTGCGCACCTCAGACTCTGCAGTTCGCAGTGGCGCCGGCACAGCTACTCGGTATATGAGGTTTACTTGTAAGCTTATAGAAAGGAAATTTGTCATGCAACAGAGTCCTTGATGATGGGTTCCAAGCAGGGGTGAACGAAACACTGGAGCCAGAAGGGAGAGGTGTCGATGGCACCAGAGCACGAGTCGACTCGGGTATTTCCATTCCCTGGCTAGGAGAAAGCCTCAAGAATTCCCTCATGTCCGCGTCTATAGCAATTCTGGTTACCATGATCATAGCTCCTTCAGATCTGACCTGGTTATGACACATCCAGATCTGTGGTGGTGTTACAGACAATTTTCACCGTGATTATGTCTGGACCATCATGACCCATAAGTATATCTAGAGACTGCACACCCCCATTGCAATTGTCAGCTTGCAGTGCCTCGCACTACGGTGCGGTGACCCATATATAGCGGCAGCGCTGCAATGAGACTTGTTTATAGAGAATTTTTCATCATAAATACCTCTAATCCTTTCGATCATGTCCAGGTCTACACAGTTAAGGGGTGCGCCTCAAACCCCACGGTCACCAGATTTTTCCTCTCAATCGTGAGAAAGCTTGAGATCCCCCAGTCTAGCAAATGTCCCTCTCTCCCAGGAGAGTTCAATCCTGGAGCGTCTTAGCGTGGTTCATGTAACTGGCATGTCGTTCAGGTTTCACTGATGCATGATTCGTACTTACTTTCCAGCTTCTCACAAGATCATTCTCAACCTGCTGGGTGACTTCGACGATGGTTTGACGGTCTTACTTTGGTATGTTGGGTCTCTTATCTTTACATTTCACCTTGCAGCTCTAACCGTAGCCCACTTTAGCCTGGGCGACCTCTTTCAACCCCTAACAGCCCCGTCAGCCACGTTTCCTAGTCAGCTAGCACCTCATACCGCCAACAAGCACCCAACGAGTGCAATTATGCTCTCGATGGTTTGCTCATGCATGACCAAAAGTTACTGCCATTCCTTTCCTTACATTGATTTATCTTCTGTAGAAAAGTGTTCGTCATCATCTCATCAGGCTCATCGGGGCAGCAAATCTACTTGTGCCTTTGGTCACTCCTGCCGAAGCAGAAGCCTTTTCACGCTCCGTAAATTCCTTAGGCCAAAAGTTCACTGAAGCATGCTGCCAAGCATCGGCATTCCAATTCCATATTCTTGGCCCACCCCATTATCCCTGGAACAGATCTGCAGCAAGAGTCTTTGCTGTAGACTTCATGAGGTTCCACATTCTTGAACCCTGGGCCAACATTGCGCACGGAATAATGGAATTGCTTTTCACCCGAGTAAAGTCTCTCATTTACAAGTACAAGAAGAATCTGTCTCAGAATCCGGCAATCACTTCCCAAAAACTGAGACGTGCACAGAGGAAGAGAACTGTGCATCCTTCACTTTCATTCCCTTCGTCACCTGGCCTTGTAATCACTTAATCCTTCCAGTTGTTTCAACGAAGACTCAAAATATCACAGTCTAATCCCTGGATGGCATGTCCAGCAATGAATCTGATGATGCCAGGCGGGATCTGTCTGTAGGTGCTAGACGACCTAGATTCCATGTTCTTATTCCAAAATGGCGAGCCTGAGAGATGACAATCTGGCTGCACGTCTTCGACAGCGTGTATAATGCGACCCGAAGAATCATTGGCCCTACCAAAGGAGATTATCCATAGGTACGCCATCACAATTATCAAACTCCGTAGGTTACTTATAGTGACTACTTTGTTCCCAACTTGCCTCGCTGTGCATACAGCCAGGCGTGGCTAGACTTCCTTGATACTGGCTTTGTTGATTTGATGGTGCGACCTACTCAGGACGCTTATCAATTCATGCACGATGACAAGCTTGTCCGGCAAGTTATTCATACCTCAACTAACCTTCAATCTCGTTAATGATGATTGCGAATCCAGGATTTTCTTGCCATAATAAATTTTCTCCTGGTGCAAGCATCATGCCCTTAGTCTGATGTACGGCTGATTGTGATCGTGAACCTATCTTCAAGCCTCATTGCAGTTTCGAGTTATTCTCATTGAGATCAAAATACAATTTGTTCTCTTCATACATGTAAGAGGCATGACTATCAGTTTAGGAAGGATGTAGTGCCGGTGGACCTCCCAGGAAGGCTCGAGATGTGGGTCTAGATCTAGATCTAGATTCCCACTGCACTTGATAATAATTAACTTCACTCGCTTTTGTGATATCGCGCCATGCCCCGTGTTTATACAGCCAGGCCAGCCGTTGAGGTGGTCTATCACTGATATAGATCAGATGAAGGTACAGATCTCCTTCATTTACAAGTTGTCGCTCAAATTTCGGCAGATTCACGAGCAGCACCGTAGACTTTGAGGCATACCATGTGGTGACAGTGTGGGCCCTTTTAAAAGGTTTGATGTGTTGGTAGGTCACCACATCCTTGTTATCAGTCGCAACGCGCAAAGGTTCCTGTCTGGATCTGACGACACTACAGTGAGATGTTGATTTGCTGTGCAATTAGATGAGGACTCACGGCTTCTTGGGCCGTTTTGGTCGACAGGATCTGATACATATAGAGAGTCAATTTATACATTGATGAGGAATATATATTGCTTACATACTGGAGAGGAGCTTTCGACGGCACTAGTACTGCTAGATCTGAAGGCGACGGCGTGCTATGCAACACATGAGTACACTACTGATGGTGTAGAAAAAAGGTACTCAATACGCTGTAACATGTGGAAGCGCCGGCATCAAAAGCTCCTCCAGAAACCGACACTTGTAGTTGGCTGTGCTAATCGCTCAGTATCCGAGTAATAAGCACAAAAGAAGACTTTGTAGGATACAGCTGATGAAGCACTGTTGAACTCAGTTAAGCAAATGAACTATCAGTGTACCACTGATCAGATTCAAGTCCCAACAGAGTGCAGTAACTGAGTAAGCACACAAGTTTGATAATAGATAGACTTGCAAAATACGTTGTATTCAACCAATTTTTTGTCTATTCTCCAGACAAGTAAGGAATTCTATACTACAAGGTCATAAGTATGCAAAAACCGCACAAGGCATGAAAAACAGTGTCCACTAAATCGCGTTTTTGGTTATACTTGTTTATACATCAAAAAAGAGCAAAGAATTGCCAGAATTTGAAGTTCTATCGTATTTTGAAGTGTTTTAGCACCCCATTTCAACAGGTTTTGCTTAGCCTGTGTAAGTGGACCAGTGAAACCAGACCACAGACGGTCATTACCCCTTTACAAAAGGCACATGTCTGAATCAATCGTTCAAAGCCCGAGTAATCTGAGCAAGCAGATAAAGAGTATAAATACCAAGTAAAGCAGTTAATGGAACGGAGCGAACTGACCAGAGACATCGCAAGCACCACAACTTCAGTGTTGCATTGCAACTGGGCCGACAACGCGTGACTACTGTTTGACGCTTGCTAAAGGTCTTTAGTGATCAACTTGGTAAGCTCAAGCAAGACTCCGTCTCCAAGGATAAGCCAGGGCTCAGTGTGAGATGCGCATGTTGCCTAGAAAGTGTGAAATAAGCCAATGCTGGCCACAGGGATGAGAAATCGGACAGCTCGTTGTAGTGTCTGATGGCAGTTCGAGCATGCTGTAAGCCGTCGCTTGACCACAGGCAGCAAGGGAACAGGCCGAGATTTTTGAGTGTCTCCTTCCAGGCAATGGAGGGTGACTCGAGGCCAAGCATGGCTGGCCTCACTCAGTCTACTTGGAGGGTAAAGTGATGTCATCCACAAACATAACTTCGATGCCATCTCTGTCATAGATGTAGAGTGATGGGTCAGAGTATGTTTTCTTGAATCCCAAAAACCATATCTGGTTCAGGTTGGCAAACCGCAAAGGCTGGTCAAACCGTATGTGCTTGAAGAGAGGAAATGATTCAGCCGTAGTGCGCCAAAGACATCGTGCTCACATGCTGAGCTGCTTTGTCGACGATAGAATTGTGATGATGTATGATTAGATTGCAGAAAAAATGGCAAAATGTATCATGGAGGTGCATCCAGATGGAGTTAGGGTCGAACATCGCCAGTGTGTACTGCCTGATGGGAGCGGAAATTTCAGTACCAGTCCAGTAGTATTTATCATGTGCTTGGCGACGATAGTGAGCCTATATCTCCGTTGCATAGGCAGAATCGTCCCTTGAAAGTGACCTGATAATCTGGCAAGCAATCGGCCTAAGAATAGTGATGTCAAACATCACTATATCTTCATTCTTGGGCCGTGCCATTCGATTAGCCCATAAGACAACTTTGTTGGGTAAGAGCCAAACTCCGTGGGTCTCCGATGGCGTACTGTCATACAACACCCGATACTCGTGCTGCGGTGGGCTTATCCCGCACGTCAAGCCGAATACGATTGCTAGGCACTTCAGAGTGGATTGCGCTGCATCCAGCCACTGCACACACATTGTTTAAAGATACGGCAGCGGACATCCTCATGCAAAGGATCAGCCACTCTGCATTTTGTGGTTGCTTGAACACTGAGCGCTGCGACTGACCATTTGAGCAAGTGGATGATAACAGGCGCGGCCCCCATGTTGGCGATCTGGATAACGTGGCCCACATTTTGTCACGGTCGTGTGCCGTTCCAATGCAACCTTTGCTCCGCGGTAGAAGGTGGAGCTGAGGAATTTCAAGCGGCTGAAGGGAGTCGTGAGAGCTGTGCTCCCGTGAATAGGTTTCGCAGAGATATATAATATATGGTCAAAGATGAACCTGAGCAGAAATCAGGAAAATAACTCAAGCCCGAATCTCATGCTCCCTGGCGAATCTGATGTCCTTTCTGTCGTAGTGTATTGCCCTTAGATGCTATCGCCTCTGTTTTCTGGCAAAAGAGTCAAAATACAGATAAAAAACACAAAGGCAGTCCTTGACGACCCTGGCTGGAAAAATGGTGATCATGAAGGACTCTGGACTGGGGTAGAGGGAAACATGGCCAAGATTGTCATTGGACGGACATCGCAGCTCTTGGTTCCTGATATATACATGTCGCCCAAAGAGCCGTCCATCAAGGGTCAAAAGGTTATCATTCTCAAGGGCGATCATATGTGCCATGAATACTCGGTCATCAACGTTGGTAGAGACGAGTGTGTTTTAGGACATAGGCGTCACGGAAAGCTACTACCAAAGACCACTATTCATGTTACTAGGACCAAGTTGGCAATTGTTTGTTGATCACATTTCTAGTTGCTATTGCGTGTATTACATCTGAACATCGTGAAATACCAATTTTTTGTACATGGTCAGCCCCCATTAGAATAGATAATGGGCTGTGCATGAAACTCCGATTGCTGGGGTGTGCCTGCAGTGGTGCAACATCAAGGTACACCTATTTGTTCATGTAAATACTATGGTCTGACTGTACTGAATCAGGATAATTACAAGAAAACCGATTTTATACATAGCGCCAGAGTCTATATAGCAAATCCCTACCCCCACAAACGCCAGGACTACCATTGATGAGAGCCACCAAGTACCATCGCAGTCTCCATGACTCATACCTATTTGAGAGCGAGCAACATCATTTCTTGCCAGGTCTCCGTCATTGTTTTGGTAATAGTCATCAGTAGGAATTTACCTCACCTGACACAAGATCTGGGTGCTGACCTTTGACAATGCTGTGTCCTTCATGCTCCCAAGCTGACCCACCATAGTATATATCTAGGTGTGACCCTCCTTTCGTAGCTGGCAGTGTAATCGTGATGGTGTAGGTGGTGTTCCGTATTCGAATGGCCTCCACGGTATGCATCTCTTGTACAATGCTTCTTGTGGTATGCATCTCACATATAGTCGAGGTTATAGCCCGGTGCTCAGTCTGGGTATGCGTGATTGTCATCGTCCTGCGAAGTAGTATCACATTGAGACCGTCTAGAAATGCATTCTTGTTCTTCAATACGAAATAAGTGCCCAGGCTGGAGACCAGGATTGCAGCACATGTATGCCATTTCACGAACAGCATTTCTGGGTGAGACATCAAATCATCAACCAATCTTTTGTCCGTTCTCCAGACAAGTAAGTAATGCAGGTACGGGGAGGAGGCTGAGGGTTTAATTCATACCCTTCCGACTTTTTTGGTTGCCTTTCCCGTAGGGCTCTCTTTCTTTTGTAGCCTGTAAGTCGTCTGCGTCGCAATATCTCACTTCGACTTACCTCTAATAACGTGATCATAGATGTCTTCGGTCTCCGGTCAGTGGTCATGAGATCTCCTCCCCTGCTAATGCTTGCAGCTGCGACAATGACTTTTCCAGTGTAGATGAAATCTTACAACCACTGAAACTCCTTTATGCTGTGTAAGCCTCCAAAATTTATGTCAAGCTACTCTTAACACTCATGTGAATTTGGCAGCCACAGGTCGACTTGGATTGGGTTTTCTTTCATTAATGTAGTTGCAAAGACTACATCACCACGGCTATGCCCTGCGGCGACAGTATTGCTGCCAATGAACCGGAGGCTGGAGACATAGGTTTCCTTCATGTTAAACTTGGTAGTAGCATACCACCTCTGTTTCAGGAGGGAGTAAAAGTCAACACCATTGCGATAATTGGAGACGGCCAGCATCGTGCCCGATGGAGAGATCGCTAACGCGCCACTACAGCACCTGTGAGCAGTGATATTATCCAGGAGAAAGCCTCACTACATTGTCAGTCTGTCTGCCCTCAGCTTCAGCCGAAAGAGGACTTCCGGTGGGGAGGACGTTGAATAGACACTTGAAAAGACATTCTATAAGCAGTAGATCTTCTCTCTGATATATGAAAACTTACATGATTCCCGACTCTGGGTCCATGAAACATACTACCAACTTCTCGTCTCCGACGAAATGGACTTCCTGGGTAACCAGGTCCAAGCCTGAATTTGGGGTTATGGGGAGGCCTTCGGTGGTTCTGTTGTCCTCTAGCAGTATGTGAGTCATCTTATCATCCACAACCGCATCAGAAGCTGACCATCGAAGAGGTAGACATTGGAACCAACCACGACGGCCATGTGTTTGCCAGTCGCACTGTATTCCAGGAAATTGATGAGCCCATCGAACTCATGAAACTTGTTCAAATTGTCTTTTTTTTTTTTTTTTTGAATCCTATTATTGTGCGTGAGGAGCATTGCTCCTATGGTGCACAGTATATGTGAACAGAGCTATCTACTTGACTACAAGAGCCATGGAATGCCACACCCCCCTGTTAAGCGGAGAATGAGCGGGCCAGTGTGTCCACCACTGTCTTAGACCATGCTCCCCTGGTAAGCCCTGAGGAAGTGAGAAAGGCATTGCAGAGTGTGACTATGCTGTGAGTGCGACGAAGAGCCTGCTGGGCAGGCGAAAGCGAGCGGCACGGCCGTGCGTCCAACCAAAAGAGAGGTAAGAAGAAAGATGGTGGGGATGGTGGGGCAAAAGTGCCGTGCGCCGCAGAGAGGGAGATTAGGTAGAAAAGTTTGGGTATGGTAGGAAGGAGCAGTGCGATGGGATGGTTGGCCACTGGGGAAATTAGTCTGGGGGTCTACGAGCGGATTCTGCAGTAGTCTTGAAGCACTTGGTGATGTGGATGAATCTAACGAGGTATTTTAAGGCATCGGGGTTAGACAGCAGATATGAGATACTCAGCTTTGCATCTAAGCTTGCGTCGAAGGTGGACGTGGCGCTCGTGCCTGTAGTATGGGCAGATGAGCAGAAAGTGGCGTACGGTCTCTACAGACAGTCCGCGGCAGTAGGGGCACTGGGGTGATTCAGCCTGCCGGATGCGGAAGAGGTGCTGGTGGAGGGGCGAGTGACCGGTGCAGAGTTGAGCGAGGATGGCAGAATGGCGCCGATCGAGGTGCTCAATCAGCTTCAGAAACTTCTTGGACGATAGGGAGGCATCGATGGCGTTGATGAGGGAGAACCGCGGCGAGGCCTCCCAGCATCGCCGCCAGGTCTTGCGGAGCGCCGTGAGGTGTTCTTGCCGCAGGGCAGGGATACTGGCAGAAAGGGGCTTGCATCGGAGGTAAGGGGGGAGGAGGTGCATAGGGCAAGTGCCCTGTGCAGCCTCCTTGGTGATCTTGTCTGCGCGTTCATTGGGAGCGAAGTCAACGTGGCCAGAGACCCAGTGGATCTGAAGGTCAATGACACCATGAGTGCGGTCAGTCTACTCGTTACCGCTGTTTTTCGCCGCGCGCCGCGGGTGATCCTGTCCTGTTTGACATGGAGCTTCTCGGCGGCGCTGTGCGCATGGTCCAGGAGGTAGCGGGCCGGGTGGGGGCGCTGGTTGTGGAGCGCCCTGATGACGGCCTGGCTGTCGCTGCCAATCACTGTGAGGGAGCGAAGAAGACGGCTGAGGGAGGTCAGTAGATGGAGACCAAGGGTGAGGCCAACAATTTCAGCCTCCGTGTGGTGTGTTGCAGGACTGAGGAAGAAACGGAGAGAGGCTTTTTCAGCACCACGGACGTAAAGAACGGCAGACGCACCAATACTCCCTTCGAAGCCCCATCGCAGTAGACTGAGACTGGGGCTCTGTGGTGGGTGCGATCTGCTTCAGCTAGAGCAGCAATCTTGTTGTCTAAGATATGCGTACTAAAGGAGGCGACAAAGTTAGGTCGGCGCTGAGTGGGGGCAATTACCTCTACCACCGTGGGATCGACGCCCATGGTGAGGAAGAGGTTGTGAAGGGGAGAGTGATGCCGCTTGACGCAGCGTTTTGCGGCCTTGCGGCTAGGTCCATGCAGAGGGTGGGATGCGGGCAAGGATGCCAAGCAGACTGCAGGTCTAAAGAGGATCTTGTGGTACAGAAGATCTACGGGGAGGAGGTCAGAGTATACGTCAAGAACGTCTCCAGCAGTGGTGCTGAGGGAGCCTGTGATGAGCTTGGCCGCGCGACGCTGAACTGAGGTCAGTTTGTTAGTGACGGCAACTGAGCCGAGACGATTTGGCGAGAGGTCGAGCCGTCTGGGTTGCGGCGGGTCAGGACAAGGGGTGGAGGAATAATGTCAAGGATGGAATGGGGGAAGTCCATGAAAGCAAGCTTGCTGAGTTCGAAGGGGGAGTTGTGTGAGATGGACCAGTCGAAGCAGCCGCCGCATCGCTCGACCATGTCCCGGAGGATGACATGGGCTTGGTGCAGCGTCTTGGCGATGGCCAGGAGCATGGAGTCGTCTATAAAACCGATGGACAACTCCGACTTGCGGGTCGGTATCGCTGTACGGATTAGTGGAGCATTGTAAAAGGTGTAGAAGAGCATCGTGAGTGGGCACCCTTGGGTGGTACTATTCAGGATGTCTATAAGTTCAGAGACAAAGTCGTCAAACTTGAGTCTGGTTCTACGGCTGGTGAGCATGCGCCTGGTGAGGTTAACATAGCATTTGGGGACACCGCACTCCCTCATGTTGTAAAGCAGACGATCCTGGACAGTGTTCGGGAAGGCCCCCTGCACGTCTAAAAAGAGTGCGGCTGCTACGTTACCTGATCGCCACACGTTCTTGATCTTGTGGGTGACCATGTGCATCGCGTCAGACGTGTTGCGGCCTGGGCGACCACCAAACTGGCCTGGAGGGAGCATGTTGTGCTTCTCTGCAAGGTGAGAGAGTGTTGAGAAGTCCTATGGGGCGGTAGGCTTTAGCGACGTCGTACGCCAGTTTGCCAGGTTTGCGCAGGACCAGTGTGGTTGAAACGAGCCAACGTCCAGCTCAAAGACAGCACGAAAAATGAAAAAGAGATAGTCGACGAGCACATCTGCGCAGTGGACCACGTTTGGAATCCCGTCAGGACCTGGAGCCTTATAGGGCTTTAGCTGGCTGATAGCCTCACGGATGCGTGCTCGGGTGAGGAATTTGATCCCAGGTAGGGGATCAGGGTGCCAGTCACAGGAGTAGGAGAGGGAGCAAGGGGGGGAGGAGGAAAAATTGACTCAGCTAGAGTTTCCGCCTTCTCGACGTTGGTGGTGGCAATCTTGTCTACGCCGTCCACCTTGGTCTTGAGGTTGGGAATCCTGTCGCAGGAGAAGTTGGTGGGCTCGTTGACGACATACTTGTTCGCTGTGTAGATCTGGCGAGCATCGATGTTTTCTAGCCAATCGATCCAATGGTCGAGCTTTGACTGTCGGATCTTGTCTGCCATAACCCAGGTCATCTGGGCCAACTCCGCATGGGCGGGGTGGTCGTGGATATAGCCGAACTTGTGCACCTCATTGCTGGCTCGGCTCCATAAGGACTGAAGCTGAGAGAGCTCAGCGTTCCACCAACGTTTTGAGAAGGGGCTGGATTTCTTCATGGGGACGATCCTGTTGTCAGCAATGACCTCCTGAATTACAGACAGAGTAGATCAACCCTGGCATCAAACTCCTCTTTCGAGGTGATGCAACAGGCAGGAGGGTGCGTTGACAACTTCTCCTTCAGAGCATCGTTGAATGCTTCCCAGTCAGCTGCAAGGAAATCCTTGGACGGGGGTGAGGAGGTACGGGCTAAAGGAAGCTCAACCTCTGTGATCACTGGAAGATGGTCAGTCATCACAAGGCGGAGGTCCAAAAGAGGTTGGATGTCGTCTGGTGAGGAGTTGAGGTGGCAGTTGTCGACACTTTCCCACATCGGATGGTGTCGGTTGAAGTCGCCGAGCCATGTCATGTGGTCCCGAGCTGAGGGTCACGCCAGGTGAAGGGAGGACGAAAGGAAGATGCTGAGGGCATCAAGGCTGTCATTGTGGGAGCAGTCGTTGTAGATGCTGAAGATGGAGAGGTGGCTGAAGTCGCTGCTGAAGTGGACGGCAGTGACATCGGGGCTGAGAACGTCAAGAAGGGTGTAGGCATCTGTGGCTATGTTAGTGTTAATTAGTAGTACAGAGCGGGAGCGAGAGCTCCCGTCCTGGCAATGGGTGTGGGGGTATCGGACGGTCTAGTAGGGAGATGCCCGAGTGTTGCCTAGACAGTCGAGGTACGGCTCCTGGATGGCGAGAACATCCCAGTCCTCCACGTGTGCCATGTGGAGAAGCGTCGCCTGGGCAGTATCCGACTTGCGGACGTTCTGCTGCCAAATGCGTAGCTTGTTGAAATGGGGTGCTAAAACACTTCAAAATACGATAGAGCTTCAAATTCTGGCCATTCTTTGCTCTTTTTCGACGTACAAACAAGTACAAACAAAAACGCGATTTAGTGGACACTGTTTTTCACGCCTCGACGCGTTTTTGGATACCTATGATCTTGTAGTATAGAATTCCTTACTTGTCTGGAGAACGGACACAAGAACGATTGAATACAACGCCTTTTACAAGTCTATTATCAAACTTGTGTGCTCACTCAGTTACTGCACTCTGTTGGGACTTGAATCTGATCAGTATACACTGATAGTTCATTTGCTTAACTGAGTTCAACAGGTTATGGGCCCCGGCCTTTAATAACTTGGCAAGTGCTGTTTGATTGCTGCGTATTCTGTGGGCTCTGTTCCTTTGGGAACTTGTGGACTTTGACTGTTGCTATTGCAACTTTGGAGAGCTTCTTTTGAAGCATATTTGAAACAACTTGGGACTATTAGAATTTGGAAACAGACAGGATGTCTGACTCATTGCCAAAGATCAAGCCATTGGGAAAAGCCAACCTTGCAGAGTGGCAAGGCGAGACAAGGGCATGGCTGATGAAACAGAGGATGTGGGGCATTGTCTCTGGAAGGGAAAAGAGGCCGGACTCAAGCAAATTAGAGGAGGTGGAGAAGTGGGAGAGCAAAGCTGAGCAGGCAGCCGGCGACATCTTTCTTCTGGTAGAGGCAAGCCAGCGAGTACACTTCCGTGGTTATGAAACCAACCCTGTGGAGATGTGGGCACGATTGGAGAGGCATTTTATAGCCAAAAAGCCTGGAGCTCGTTTCAATGCCTACGATGAATTGTTCTCAATTCAAAAGGCAGAAGACGAATCACTGGTGGATCTGGGAACTCGCGTGGAGAATGCAATGGCCCAAATCAAGAACCTTCGGCCCAAGGATATGACGCTAGAGGACCTTGACAAGGAGTTGGAAGCGATGGCACTCATCCGAGCTTTGCCTGACAAGTACGCTCACCTGTCAACGTCCTTGATGCTGTTGGACAAGCTGGATGCGGAGGTTGTGCTGGGGGCATTTAGAAGCGAGGATCTCCACCAGAAGAGGGCAGAGTCAGCCAATTTTGCCAAAACACGCCCAGGGGAAAGAGGAAGGGGAGGTGGATTTAGACCACGGTGGGACATGAGTGATGTCATATGCTATAGATGCAATGGCAAAGGGCATATAGGGAGACACTGTCCTCAGTCCAAGGACAAGGCTGGTACAGGGGGAGTCAAGAAAGCGGAAGAGAAGGCAGGAGAAGTCACAGAATTTGCTGGCCAGGCAAGTGCTGTTTCTTCAGAGGAAGCTCTTGCTACATCTACTAATGATTATGATTGGAATGCAGACACAGGCGCCACTTCTTCTATGACACCATACAAAAATTGGATTAGGAATTATACCCCATATAGAATTCCTGTCAAACTTGCAGATGATCGGATTATTTATTCTGAAGGTGTTGGCTCTGTAGTCTTTCGTCCCTTAATCAATGGAAAGCAAAGTAGAGATGTAGAGTTCACAAGAGTGCTACATGTTCCCTTACTTCGTTCTAATCTTCTGGCTGTACTATACTTGACTCGGCACAAAGAGATTGATGTTTTAATTTCTAAACGCACCATGAAATTTATACGGAAAGACCAAGTTTTGTTTACTGCTACCATTAATACCAATTGTGGATACTTGGATGGTACTACTATTGATGCGTTTGAGAATGTTCACATTGCTTCAACTCTCCCTCTCAATGAAGCTTTATGGCATCGGCGGCTTGGACACCACAACTATGATGGGATAAAGCAGATGGTCAAGGAAAACTTAGTTGATGGTTTGACTATGAACAGCAATGCAAAGCATGATCCTATCTGTGAGCCTTGCTTGGCAGGAAAGCAGCATGCCAACCCCTTCCCATCTTCGGATAGACAGTCTACTAGGTTACTAGAATTGATTCATTCTGATGTCAAATACGTTGGTGTTACCTCACATGGTGGCTACAAATACTGGATCACATTTATTACGGACAAGGGACGCTTTAAAACAGTAGTACCTATGAAACGGAAAAGTGATGCTTTTGAAGCCTTTAAACAGTATAAAGCCTGGGCAGAAAACCAGACTGGTGAAAAGATTGGTGCTCTGCAATGTGATGGTGGTGGAGAATACATTAATAATGAATTCAAGGCCTTGTTAAAGACTTCTGGGATTGAACTACGTGTCACTACGAGAAATCGTCCACAGCAAAATGGGGTGGCAGAGCGTGCTAATAGGACTTTGGAGAATGCTATTGTGACAATGCTTGCTGAGTCTGGTCTGTCCAAGCGGTTTTGGTGCGAGGCTATGGCAGCTTATGTTCATGTATAGAACAGAGTTCCTACATCGGCCGTTCCCAATACAACACCCTATGAGGAGTGGTACAAGAGGAAACCCAATGTTGGTCATTTACGGGTTTGGGGGTGTGTACAATCAACGGCCGGGCTTCGATTATGATGAAACCTTTGCTCACACTATGCGCTATGCGAGTCTGCGTGTTGTGTTGGCATTGGCAGCCATCGATGACCTTCATCTACGCTCTGTGGATATCTCCTATGCTTTTCTAAATGGTGATGTTGACTGTACTGTGTACATGTCTCAACCAGAAGGATTCAGGCAAGGAAAGTTGGTCTGTAAGCTGAACAAGTCAATCTATGGATTGAAGCAGTCACCTCGCTTGTAGAGTGAAAAGCTTGCAGAGGTCATGCAGCTTTTGGGATTCAAGAAGACGTACTCTGATCCATCACTCTACATCTATGACAGAGATGGCATCAAAGTCATAGTACCAGTGTTTCTGGATGACATCACTTTGGCCTCCAAGTGCATTGAGGCCTTGGACAAGTTTGTTAGTGAATTGGGCACTCACTTCAAACTGAGAGATTTGGGACCTACTAGCTACTTGCTTGGCATCAGGATTGAACGAGAGACTGCTGAACGAAGGATTTATCTGTCTCAGACACAGTACATTGTGAACAAGTTGGAGGAATTTGGTATGACAGATTGTAAACCTGTCGGGACTCCTATGTTGCCTGGTCTCAAACTCTCATCTTCTCAGTCTCACCAGACTGTAGAGGAAAAGGCAGTGATGGAAAACATCCCTTACATGAATGCTGTTGGCTCTCTCCTGTACCTGGCAACCATGACCCGACCAGATATTGCCTATGCAGCCAGTGTCTTGGCACGGTTCAATGCAAATCCAGGAATGGCACACTGGAAGGCAGTGAAACATGTATTTCGCTATCTGAAGGGGACGATTGGTCTCAAACTCATGTATGGCCCTAATCCTGAACAGGATGACTTGTTTGTCACGTTCAGTAATGCTGATCTTGGAGGAAATCCGGATAATGGACGGTCTACGACGGGATATATGACAAGGATTGGACTGGGGGTTGTGGATTGGATGAGCAAGCTACAGCCTGTTGTCACACTATCGACGACAGAGTCTGAACTTGTGGCAGGGGTTACGGCAGGCAGAGGGATGGCATGGATTCGCAATCTGGTTGACGAAATTGGCTACGCTGCACCTACACCAAGCAAGCTGTTCACAGACAATATGTCAGCTATGCAGGTATCTAAAAATCCGGAGCATCATGGGCGGATGAAGCACTTGGACTTGTGCTGGTATTGGTTGAGGGAGCAGGTTGGGAAGAAGAAGATTGCGCCATTGCATCTGCCGACGGAGGAAATGCCAGCCGACTTGTTGACAAAAGCCTTGCCAAAACCCAAGGTGGAGAAGTTCCGAAGGATGATAGGATTGGTGGAATATGGAAATGTTTGATCAGGGGGTTGTGCAGTTGTGATCAACCATTTGGACATCATGGACCAGCTTGTGTACAGAAGTGTTTTATCAGGGGGTTGTGTTGAAATGGGGTGCTAAAACACTTCAAAATACGATAGAGCTTTAAATTCTGGCCATTCTTTGCTCTTTTTCGACGTACAAACAAGTACAAACAAAAACACGATTTAGTGGACACTGTTTTTCACGCCTCGACGCGTTTTTGGATACCTATGATCTTGTAGTATAGAATTCCTTACTTGTCTGGAGAACGGACACAAGAACGATTGAATACAACGCCTTTTACAAGTCTATTATCAAACTTGTGTGCTCACTCAGTTACTGCACTCTGTTGGGACTTGAATCTGATCAGTATACACTGATAGTTCATTTGCTTAACTGAGTTCAACATAGCTTATCTGGGGCCCTGGGGAGACGCCGATTCATTGAGAGGGCACGGATCCAGTGCGGCGGCGGTGCTGCAGTTGCGAGCTCGTGGTTGCAGAGTAGCCAAAGTTGTCAAGGGTGCTCTGCCGACGCAGAGGAGGGGAGGGGAGGGGGAGGAACGTCATCGTCAGCACTATCCGCGTCGCTCTGCTGGGCGGGTGCGTCCGTCGTGGGGCGCGCTGTTGGAGGTGAGGTCTGTTTGGATGGGGCGGAGGCCCAGTCCAGGCTTCCCCGGTAGGGAAGAATGGCATGCTGTTCTCAGGGAAGCGGTGATCTAGATCATCACAGAGCCTCTTGAAGATGGGGCAGCTGCGGGAAGAGCTTGCGTGAGTGGAGTTAGGGCCGCAGGACATGCACCGGGGAGTAAATGAGATGGAGCATTCTGCAGTGGTGTGATCGGAGCTGGCACATGAGGGGCACCTCTCTTCGTTCTTGCAGGTGTTGCGGATATGGCCATAGTGCTGGCACTTGTTGCACCTGGTTGGCTCCTGGACGTCCTTGCGGATGGTGATGAGGTGGCCTGCAACGAAGACGCGGCTCTGGAGCAGATGGTTAGCGGCCTCAGCACTGGAGCATACTACCTTCAGAGAAGCGACAGTTTGCTTAAGGGAACGGTGGTCAGCCCGTTTCAGCCACGAAGCAGAGACGATCGCTCCCTCCAAGAGGTTGTTGTCCTGTTCAAGCTCGTCTAGATGGTCCCTGTTGGAGGGGTCGAACATGCCTCCGCAGGAGACGAATCTAAAGATAAGAGTGTGAGCCTTCTCTTTAATTACCGCCCACTGCCCGAGTATGGAGCTCGGGAAGCAAAGAGCAGGGTTTCTGGCATAAGTCCGGAAGCGTGTGGCACCCTCAGCGAAGTTGAACTCGAGGAGGTAGGCGCCGCTTTTCAGAGGTGTGATGCCGCGGATCTGGGTCCTGGCATCCTCGGGGAGCTCTCCATCCTCGGCGACGAGGCCTCCTTCGAAGAGGAAGTCGTCCTGGTCCAGTTCGGCTAGCCTCTTGTTCAGTGTCTCACGAACGGTGTGATTACCTGTGGGGGAACGGTCAGCAGGGGCGGTGGCGTCGCCCGACGCGACTTCGATCAGCACTGTCCTCTCGGTGCGTAGAAGGTGCTGCTGGAGACGGGTGTGGTCAGCCAGGGCTGCGGGGTTGTACGCGGTGGGGACAGGTTGGCACAGGGAGGGACCAGACATCATAATGTCAGCCCAAGAGGGTGGGGAGGATCACGAGCGCTGGGGCGAGCCTGTGAGCTTGGTGGCGAGGGCGTCCAGGGAGGTTGCGACGTTCTCAAGCTGTGATGAGACCGACTTGAGCGTCAAGGTAGTCTCCACTTGCTTGACATCTGTGGCAGTCAGGAAAGCGGAGGAGGCATCGAGCTTACCAGCAGCCTCCTCAAGGAGGCCATGGGTCTTCGAGGCAACCGCTTCGGCTAGCGCATCCGAGATGGTGTCTGTGATGTCATCTTCAAGCAAGAAAGCAACCACGAGGGTGGCCTGCCTGGCATCGGAGCGGACCTCTGGGGACTTGTCGGCGAGGTTGAGGGCTGCTGTGAGGAGAATGCGGACCACCTTGCTGCAGTCGTAGGGGTTGCCGGCCAGAATTCATCCTTTAGTCTCAAGGTAGCGGCGCGCGGTCTGCGACAACTTGACCAGCCCGGTCTCACCGGCCATCAAGGAACTTATATTGGCTCGGGCCGGTAATTTTCATGAGGTGTTCTGGGACCTCGGAGGGCTGGCACCGCTCATGGGAGGGGGTTTTTGTGGGCACCTGGTGGTGGAGGCCATACTAGGAGCGGGGGAAATGAATGTATGAGATGAGGAGAGGGCTAGAGGGGCAGAAAGAGGGGGGAGAGAAGGATAATTAGGAGAAGAATAGCGTATTCGAGCCAAAAGCAACCAGGACCCCGAAAAGGAAGATGGAGGTAAAGGATCAAGAAGTGTCCTCAAATTGTCTTTCTGCGCATGCATATAGTAAGTTGTCAAAAAACTTTCATTGGAACTTGTTCTTACTTCGAAGCTCTCTGTGCGTCCGGCCATGCATACCATGTTTACATTCCCGTTCCCGCACCCAAAGGCGAGTTTCCGTGGTACTTTAGAATGCCATGCTAAGCATACAGTACCAGGAATATTGCGGTGGATGTGAGAAAGTTGTGTGCTGTGTGATGGTGCGTGAACTGTGGCGCTATGGCATTACTGCATGAGTGGTGGACGTATATGGGATCATCTGGAGTTATTAGAATGGCACACAAAAAAAATGTACGGAAAGGACGATCCCGCCATGGTACACGACATGCTCATCCACTAAGCCCTCCACCAGTGACTTTCACTTTCCATCGGGCTTCCTTCTTACGAAATCAGCAATAGAGAGGACCTCTAGTAGGACACTCAGCTTCAGCCCCACTTCCTTCATCTGTTTGCAAGAATACGCCACCGAGTGACTCGCCTTACCTCTTGAAGAAAAATCTGGCCCTTAGATTAGTCCGAACTATGAAGCTGCCCCTTAGGATACATAAGCATTCATCCCGACTATGAACTGTGGATCAAACCTCCCCTGCTATTTGACAATCAGCAGAAGAAGCAGTGGTCAAGATCGGTCACAGATAACTGGAAAGTCTATACCCAAGTCGGGAAGAAAAGCTCGGACTCCGACGATTACGAATATTGCCTGTATGACCACCACAACCAGTGAAGGATTCACTTTGACTCCATTCCTTACCCTTTACCTGGCATGGTCTCTGATATTGTCCTATACGGACATTCTGCTCCTCGGACATGTTTTCAAGGACTCATTGGCAAAGTAAAGATATCCCATTCGTTGTATCCCAGCGAGTACCCCACAATATTGACTCTTGCCAACCTCATCTCCGTTCCACTACCACTTCGACCCGGTTCTGAAAACCCCACGCCCACTCTATTGCCAGAAGAAAACCTTGAAGACATGTCAGTCGACATGCTGCCGAGTGATACCAAAGCTCAGGAAAGCAATGACGTGGAAATAGACAGAGTTTCCTTAGGCCCCTCATTGGAGGCCTCAAACCTGGGCCCGAGCCCATCGGCTTATATCCCTTCATCATCGTCGTTCCTGCATTCGACTGCCTTTCCTGCGTTAACGTCATGGGACGTGATCAAACGGGGTCTCCTTGTAAGGGCGATCCTTGAACGCTCGCAGACTCACACAAAGCTGGCAAGGGGAGATCCAAAGTATATTAATGAAAGTACTAAGTAAATAAGCTAAGTTGCGCACCTGGCAAGGGGAGATCCAAAGAGAACAAGTCTGAGGAGCCCTTGCCTGATGCGCGCGCAATATGTACAATGTTGAACCAGAAAAGTGACTAGACTGGGATTTGAACCCAGGACCTCTTGGATCTGCGCTCCAATTCAGATGCTCTAACCACTGAGCTACCTGGTCTTGGGTTCTACCCTGTTGGTTTCAGCATGCAACCCAACCAAGGAGAATATTCCGTCATTCAACCTTGTTCCCTATTGGGTTGACCATGCACCAACTAGATCATGTAACATCACATCCTTTGTGACAGATTACATAATCCAACACAATCCCCTAATCTGTCACAATTCTGATTCTAAGGCATCTCCAAAGCACACCAGCCTTTGTCAGCCTTCTGACTAAGCGCTCGGGGCCCATAACCTGTTGAACTCAGTTAAGCAAATGAACTACCAGTGTAGCACTGATCAGATTCAAGTCCCAACAGAGTGCAGTAACTGAGTGAGCACACAAGTTCTATCGTATTTTGAAGTGTTTTAGCACCCCATTTCAACATACAATCGATCCAGTGGCTTGATAAACTATATAGTATCTGTAAAAACTATATAGCTGAGGGTAGCCACCTGTAGTGCAACGATTAGCCGCGATCCAGAATCCGACGCAGCCCTTCTACTTAACCTTGTACTGGAGCTTGCAGTGGAAGATACGGCTGTCTAGGATGTCTTCGACGTCGAACTACTTTTCATTGTTGATCAACGTCGGAGGTGGAGGTGGGGGAGCACAGCGGCCTGGGATTGGGTCCAGGAGAGCAAGGCGGAGCTTGACGGCGTTGAATATGGGGTAGAGGCGGCTCATAGAGCGCGGCAGGTGGAGCTTGTACGCGAGGAGGCCAACTTGGCGTTCGACGATGTAGAGCCCAAGATAGCGATGTGAGAGCTTCTTAGAGGGACGCATGGTTTCGATATCCAATGTGTCCAGGTATATGCGGTCGCCAAGCCTGTACTCCAGAGCCGGGATGCGGCACTGGTCGTAGTACCGGGCCATGTCGTCCTTCGCCTTGGCTAGAGCTGCCTTTGCCTTCTCCTGCGCCAGCTTTATGCACTCAAAGAACTTGTTCGCTGTCTCATTGTTAAAGTTCAGCAGCCGAGGTTCAAAGCCCATGCACGGGTTCCGGCCAGTATCCAACATGAACAGTGTGTACTTGGTCGCGGAGTAGACATGGTTGTTGTACTGGAACTCCGCTTCTGGGAGGAGATCATCCAAGTCGTCCTGCCATTTATTGTAGAATACTCAGAGGTACTGCTCCAACTTCTGGTTAACGCGCTCCATCTGACCATCGGACTGAGGGTGGTACGCCGTAGAGGTGCTGAGCTTGATGCCGAGCAGGCGGTAAAGCTCCTGGGTGAACTCCGCGATGAACTGAGGGCTGCGGTCAGAGACGAAGGCGTCCGGGAGTCCGTGCAGCTTCCACATATGCTCGTGGTAGAGGGTCGCCGCACCTAGTGCCGTGCAAGTGGTGTGCGTCAGGACGAAGTGCGCACGCTTGCCCACGGAGTCCATTACAACTATGACCGTGTCGTATCACTGGGTGCGAAGGACAATATTAAGATAAAAGATATCCTGATAAAACTGATAAGGTCCTCTTTGTATATCTCGGCCATTTTTAACGCGCATTATGTGTGATAAATTTAAAATTGCCTCAAATAAGATATGATTGAAAAATTAATTATATTATCAAGTAAAATGTCTCAAAGAAATTTAAAAGATGTTTACAATATTTTTTATTGGCACATTCAAAATATATCTATAGTAAATCTGAGATTATGGTGAATATATTTTAAATGATGTGAATTACTGTAAATAGATTCCAAATAAGTCACGAAAAGATATTGTGAAAGTTTTCAAAATTTTATTAGAAAATTTTACTTGACAAAATGATTGATTTTTCTACAGTATCTCATTTGTTGAAATTTAGAATTTGTCACACAATATATCTCCTGAAAATGGATTTGATGTATAAGGAGGACCTTTACAATTTCATTAGACTATTTTTTACTAGAATATTGTCCTTTGCACCCGGTGTATTTGTGAGCCTCGGGGAGTTCAACGATGAAGTCTACCGACACGACGCTCCAGCGCCTCTCTGGAATGGATAGCAAGTGCAACTTGCCCATCGGGAGCTGCCTCCAAACTTTCATCCGTTGACAGAGGTCGCAGGTGCTGGTGTAGGAGCCGATATACTGAGACATCTGCGGCCACCAGTAGCTCCGGGAGACGAGCTCCAGAGTTTTCCAGCGACCGGGGTGTCCGGCAACACGGGAGTCATGGTGCTATTCAATGATCCGGCAACGGAGCACGGGGATATTGGGGACGTAGAGGAGCTTCCGTCTCCGTGATCTGGTCAGCGCAAAAGTGTGTCGGACTTCCCCATACTTCGTCCAGGACGGTGGTCAAGCACAAAGTCAAAGTTGGCCAGGTACAGAGACCACCTTGCCTGACGCTGGTTGAGCTTTTTGGCGGTCAGGAAGTACTAGAGGTTCTTGTAGTCCGTGTAGATTTTGACCTTGTGCCGCACACCTTCAAGGAAATGCTGCTACTCCTCAACTGCACGGATGATGGCAAGCATCTCCTTGTCGTCGATTTCGTAGTTCCACTCAACAGCGTTCAGGCTCCTGGAGTAGAACACGACCAAGTGCTATTTCTTGTCCTCCGGTGACTGCTGAGATAACATCGCACCCATGGCGAAGTCCGAGCTGTCGGTTTCGACTTGGAAAGGGCGGTGTAAGGGCAACCCTTGAACGCTCGCAGACTCACACGAAGCTGGCAAGGGGATATTAAAGTATGTACAAAATAGATAATCTAAGTGGCGCACCTAGCAAGGGGAGATCCAAAGAGAACAAGTCTGAGGAGCTCTTGCCTGGTGCGCGCGCGCTACATACAATCGATCCGGTGGCTTGATAAACTATACAGTACCTGTAAAAACTGTGCAGTAATGTGCGGCCGGCTGTGGTGCAACGATGAGCCACGATCCGGGGTCCGATGGGGGCGGAGGAGCGAGGCGCGGGTCAGGTCCGGCGGAGTTGGAAGTCCGCTGGAACCTGAGAGTCTGCCGGAGTCCAGAAGTCTGTCGGGTCGAGTACATCTAGAAGTAAGTAAGGTATCGTAAAGGGAGGAAGAGAATGGGAAATGGGAAGAAAAGGAAAGGGAGAGGGACGTCCCCTTACATCACCCCCCCTTTAAGGTGCAGCGCCCCGATGCACCGGAGTGCGCGCGGCTTGGAGGACCACCGGGTCCACGAAGAACATCCCACGGACTTGCTTGGGGGCCTCGGGATGTCGGCGATGGAACTCGCGGACCAGGTCGTGAGTGTGTGCAACGTTCTCTACAGGCTCCCAGGAGGCGTCTTCGTAGCCGTAGCCCTTCCACTTGACCTTGTACTGGAGCTTGTGGCAGAAGAAGCGGCTGTCCAGAATGTCCTCCACATCAAACCACTCCTCGTTGTCGATCAACGTCGGGGGCGGAGGTGGACAAGCACGGCGGCCGGGAATCAGATCTGGGGGAGCAAGACGGAGCTTGACGGCGTTGAACACGGGGTGGAGCCGACTCATGGAGCGGAGCAGGTGGAGCTTGTATGCGAGAGGGCCGACTTGGCGTTCAATGGTGTACGGTCCAAGGTAGCGGTGTGAAAACTTCTTAAAGGGACGCGTCGTCTGAATGTCCGAAGTGTTCAGATACACACGGTCGCCGGGCTTGTACTCCGGAGCCGAGATGCGGCGTTGGTCGTAGTACCGGGCCATGTCGTCCTTCGCCTTGGCCAGAGCTGCCTTCGCCTCCTCCTGCGCCAGCTTTATGCGCTTGAAGAACTCGTTCGCCGTCTCGTTGTTTGAGTTCAGCGGGCGAGGCTCAAAGCCCATGTGCGGGTTCCGCCCAGTGTCCAGCATGAACGGCGTGTACTTGGTCGCGGAGTAGACGTGGTTGTTGTACTGGAACTCCGCCTCTGGGAGGAGGTCGTCCCAGTCGTCCTGCTATTCGTTGCAAAAGACCCGGAGGTACTGCTCCAGCTCCTGGTTGACGCGCTCCGTCTGACCGTCGGACTGAGGGTGGTACGCCGTGGAGGTGCTGAGCTTAATGCCGAGCAGGCGGTAAAGCTCCCGGGTGAACTCCGCAATGAACTGAGGCCCGCGATCGGAGATGAACGCGTTCAGAAGTCCATGCAGCTTCCACACGTGCTTGCGGTAGAGGTACCACCCTCAGTCCGACGGTCAGACGGAGCGCGTCAACCAGGAGTTGGAGCAGTACCTCCGGGTCTTCTGCAACGAACGGCAGGACGACTGGGATGACCTCCTCCCAGAGGCGGAGTTCCAGTACAACAACCACGTCCACTCCGCCACCAAGTACACGCCGTTCATGCTGGACACCGGGCGGAACCCGCGCATGGGCTTTGAGCCTCGCCCGCTGAACTCAAACAACGAGATGGCGAACGAGTTCTTCAAGCGCATGAAGCTGGCGCAGGAGGAGGCGAAGGCAGCTCTGGCCAAGGCGAAGGACGACATGGCCCGGTACTACGACCAACGCCGCATCCCGGCTCCGGAGTACAAGCCCGGCGACCATGTGTATCTGGACACTTCGGACATTCAGACGACGCGTCCCTCTAAGAAGTTTTCACACCGCTACCTTGGACCGTACACCATCGAACGCCAAGTCGGCCCTCTCGCATACAAGCTCCACCTGCCCCGCTCCATGAGTCGGCTCCACCCCGTGTTCAACGCCGTCAAGCTCCGTCTTGCTCCCCCAGATCTGATTCCCGGCCGCCGTGCTCGTCCACCTCCGCCCCCGACGTTGATCGACAACGAGGAGTGGTTTGATGTGGAGGACATTCTGGACAGCCGCTTCTTCTGCCGCAAGCTCCAGTACAAGGTCAAGTGGAAGGGCTACGGCTACGAAGACGCCTCCTGGGAGCCTGTAGAGAACGTTGCACACACTCACGACCTGGTCCGCGAGTTCCATCGCCGACATCCCGAGGCCCCCAAGCAAGTCTGTGGGATGTTCTTCGTGGACCCGGTGGTCCTCCAAGCCGCGCGCACTCCGGTGCATCGGGGCGCTGCACCTTAAAGGGGGGGTGATGTAAGGGGACGTCCCTCTCCCTTCCTTTTCTTCCCATTTCGCATTTCTCTTCCTCCCTTTACGATACCTTACTTACTTCTAGATGTACTCGACCCGACGGACTTCCGGACTCCAGCGGACTCTCAGGTTCCGGCGGACTTCCAACTCCGCCAGACCCGACCCGCGCCTCGCTCCTCCGCCCCCATCGGACCCCGGATCGTGGCTCATCGTTGCACCACGGCCGGCCGCACATTACTACACAGTTTTTATAGGTACTGTATAGTTTATCAAGCCACCGGATCGATCGTATGTAGCACGCGCGCACCAGGCAAGGGCTCCTCAGACTTGTTCTCTTTGGATCTCCCCTTGCTGTAAGGGGACGTCCCTCTCCCCTCCTTTTCCTTCTATTTCTCTTCCCTTCGCTACGATACTTTACTTACTTCTAGATGTACTCGACCCGGCGGACTTCCGGATCCCACCCGCTCATCCCGCCGGACCCCGCACTTTCCCCGCCGGCCTCCGTACTTCCCCCGCCGGCCTCCGTGCTCGTTCCGCCGGACTCCCCGTTCCTCCACCGTCGGATCCCGGATTCGCGGTTCATCGTTGCGCCACGAGCGCCGCACATTACTATACAGTTTTTACAAGGTACTGTACAGTTTTACCAAGCCACCCGATCGTCGTACATACCGTGCGCGCACCAGGCAAGGGCTCCTTAGACTTGTTCTCTTTGGATCTCCCCTTGCCAGGTGCGCCACTTAGCTTATCTACTCGTACACATTTTAATATACTTTGGATCTCCCCTTGCCAGCTTCGTGTGAGTCCGCGAGCGTTCAAGGGTCGCCCTTACAGCAGAACAAGTCTCCAAGAAGGTCCGGAAAATCCGAGATCTCTGCCCCTCGACTGCCGCGCATCGATACTCCGCAGCCATCTCCCATTTTCCCCACCTTCTCCTCTCAGTATGCCGTCTGCATCGGACGTAGCACCCCAGGACCCTGCGGCAGACCCCGCGCAGGAAGCCTGGCGCAGGCTAACGACGATTGAGGCGCGTCTGGAGCACCAAGACGGCCAAATGGCTGAAATCTTCAACACCTTTCGCGAGTTCCGGCTCTACCTAGAACAGCACAACACCCCCACCGTGCCCCGTGACTCCGGACCCGCCGCGGTCCAACCCGCCGACGCTGCGCAAACCCCCGCGCAGTCGGACCCCCTCTCCGCGCAGTCCTTCACGCGCGGCGGAGATCGCTTGCGGCCGGCGCCCCCCGACTCCTTCGACGGCGAGAGGGAGAGAGGGCGCGCTTTCATCAATTCCTGCGATCTCTACATGTCCCTCACCCCCGACGCGTTCCCCGATGAGCAGACCCGCATCAATTGGGTCCTCTCCTACATGAAAGGGGGCCGCGCCGCTCGTTTCGCCGCCCGCACGCTCCGCTATCCCAATTCCCATGGCGGAGTCCCCCGTTTCGGCACCTACGCGGAGTTCCGCACGCAGTTCATCGCGGAATTCTGCCCCCGAGACGAAAAACGGAAGGCCGCCACCACCTTCGAGACGTCCGCCTACCACCAGGGTTCCCGCTCCGTCGACGAGTACATCGACGAGTTCTGGGATCTCGCAGAGGAAGCTCAATTCCCGGACGGCGCGCAGCTGGTGTTCCGCTTCCGCCACGGTCTCGATCCCCGGATTGAGGCCAAGGTTGCCAACATAGTGGAAGGACGTCCCTCGGACGAGCGCGTCCAGGAGTGGATCGACGCGGCGCGTCTGGTGGACTACAACACCCGTGCCCACCAGGACTTCCGCTCCGCGGTGACCAAACCGCGCACGGCCCCGGCTCCCGCCGCCCGGAACCCGGGAGCTCCGGCGGTTTTCCGTGCGCTCCCCGCTCCCCACCTCGTCCGGTCGCCGCAGCCCCTTCCGCTCCCACTGCTCCAGCCAGTCGCCCCCTTCCCTCTGGCGTTCCGATGGACATTGACCTGTCCCGCCAACGTTCCGGAACCCCCATCATCTGTCGTCGATGCAAGAAGCCCGGGCACATCGCTTGCAACTGCCCGGACCAGTTCGACATCCGCTCCATGACGACAGAGGAACGCGACGACTGGGTCATGGGTCTGCTGGCTGACCTGGACGCCGTCCGCGCTGCCGCGTCCACCGAGGCGCAGGCTGAGGCCCCTGCCGCTGCCGAAGAAGAGAGGTCCGAAGGTCCTGAGGAGGGTTTTTAGTTGCGCCACGGGTGAACAGTACGCCCCCGTTGGCAAGTTCGAATCGGTTTGCATGTCTGTCTATAGAGTCTGCGGAATCAATCTCTATTGGTGCCCTCTCTACGTGTGAACCCCGTTCGGACCAAGACGTACCCCCCTCCTCCACCGTCACCAAATCCAACTTCGGACCTCCCGACTCTGATGTGCCGGAAGTCACCATCAACGTCCGTTGCCGCCGCGGTCTACCGCGCTGGGAGAAGCGCCTGCCACGCAGCTTCACCCTCGCCGCCACCCCCAGTCGTAACTCCTTGATCCTCGGGGTGGAAGTCGAGACCACCGACACTCAGGAGATCCTAGGCCTGAAGGCTCTCCTGGACAGCGGCGCTTCCGGACTCTTCCTGCACATCCGCTTCGTGCGCGAGCACGGCATCACTACCCGGACTCTCTCTCGGCCCATCCCCGTCAAGAACGTAGACGGTACCGCGAATGCCGCCGGCGCCATCACCGAGGTCGTCGACCTAGTACTCCGGTACAATGGTCACTCGGAACGTGTGGTGTTCGCGGTCACCGATCTTGGCGAGCAGGACATGATCCTCGGGTACACCTGGCTCAAGGAGCACAACCCGGAGATCGACTGGGCGGCCGGCACCGTATCCATGAGCCGCTGCCCGGCCCGCTGCCAGACGTGCCGAGAGGAGGTAAAGGTAGAGCGCAAGGCGCGGAATAAGACCCGTGCGGCTATCCGCGCCTGCCGCTCCAGCGGCGTCCCTGCCCCCGAGCCTGAACTGGACGACATTCCGGAGCTGTACCCGGATCCGGATTGTGAGGACGACCCTCCGCCGGAGGCGAACCCGGAGACGGACCCCGTTCCGGACTCCCGGGAAGCCGACACCATGGAGGAAGGTGATCGACTGCTTGCGACGGCTCTCTTCGGTTACCCGGCTGCTGAGGAGATCCGCGCGAGCCAGACGACGTCTCAACGCCTAGCGGAGGCCTTCGCGCGCAATTCCGCGCCGAAGGACTTCCGCGACGCCGTCCCCGATTACCTCCACGACTTCGAGGACGTATTCTCCAAGGCCGCTTCGATGAACTCCCGGAGCGCAAGCAATGGGACCACGCTATCGAACTCGAACCCGGCTCCACGCCTAGCTCGTGCAAGGTCTATCCGCTCGCCCCCAATGAGCAGGCCGAGCTAGACGCGTTCCTGGAGGAGAATCTCAAGTCCGGTCGCATCCGCCCTCGAAGTCTCCCATGGCGTCCCCGGTGTTCTTCATTAAGAAGAAGGACGGCTCCCTTCGTCTAGTTCAGGACTACCGAGCGTTGAACGCGATAACGGTGAAGAACCGCTATCCCCTTCCCCTCATTTCCGAGCTCATCAATAACCTCCGCGGTGCGCGATATTTCACCAAGTTGGACGTCCGTTGGGGCTACAACAATGTCCGCATCAAGGAGGGCGATGAGTGGAAGGCCGCGTTCCGGACGAACCGCGGGCTCTTCGAGCCGCTGGTCATGTTCTTCGGACTCACCAACAGTCCCGCCACCTTCCAGACGATGATGAACGACATCTTCCGCGATCTCATAGCGCAGGGAGTCGTTTGTGTGTACCTCGATGATATTCTAATCTATACGAAGACTCTCGAGGAACACCGGCGCATCACCCGCATCGTCCTGGACCGCCTCCGCGAACATCGCCTGTTCCTGAAGCCCGAGAAGTGCGAGTTCGAGAGGACCGAGATTGAATATCTCGGCCTGATCATCTCGCACGGAACGGCGTCGATGGACCCGGTGAAGGTCGCCGGAGTAGCGGAGTGGCCGGTTCCGAAGAACAAGAAGGAGGTGCAGTCCTTCCTGGGCTTCACCAATTTCTACCGGCGGTTCATCCGCGACTTCTCCCACCACGCTCGGCCGCTCTTCGACCTCACGGCTAAGGATGCTGCCTGGACCTGGGGGTCCGGGCAGCAGGACGCGTTCGACTCCCTCAAGCGTGCCATTACCTCCAAGCCCGTCCTCATTTTCCCGGACGACGACCGCCCCTTCCGGGTCGAAGCCGATAGCTCCGACTTCGCCACGGGCGCGGTGCTATCCCAGCAGTCGCCGGAGGACGAGAAATGGCACCCGGTCGCGTTCTACTCCAAAAGCCTGAACGCCGTCGAGCGGAACTACGAAATCCACGACAAGGAGATGCTTGCCATCATCCGCGCACTCGAGGAGTGGCGGCATTTCCTTGAAGGTGCGCGGCACAAGGTCGAAATCTACACGGACCACAAGAACCTCCAGTACTTCCTGACCGCCAAGAAGCTCAACCGGCGGCAGGCCCGGTGGTCCCTGTATCTGGCCAACTTCGACTTCGTGCTGCACCACCGTCCTGGACGTAGTATGGGCAAGCCTGACGCACTTTCGCGCCGACCGGATCACGGAGACGGTAGTGCTGACAATGCGGACGTCGTGTTGCTCAAGCCAGAGTTCTTCGCCGTCCGTGCCCTGCAGGGTCTCATCGCCGCCGGCGAGGAGGACAAGATCCTGCGGGACATCCGCCGAGGCAACCGCGAAGGTGCGCAGGAGGACGTCGTCGCCAAGGCCGCCGCCGCGCTGAAGTCCGCCCGTTCCGGAGTCCGGTCTGTCCGGAGTGCAGAGTGGTCTGAGGACCAGGGAGTGCTCATGTTCCGGGGCCGCATCTACGTCCCGAACATCCCTGAGCTCCGTCGCCGGATCGTCGAGCAGCACCATGACTCCCGTGTTGCCGGGCATCCCGGTCGCTGGAAAACTCTGGAGCTCGTCTCCCGGAGCTACTGGTGGCCGCAGATGTCCCGGTACATCGGCTCCTACACCAGCACCTGCGACCTCTGCCAACGGACGAAGGTCCGGAGGCAGCTCCCGATGGGCCAGCTACACCCGCTACCCATTCCGGAGGGGCGCTGGAGCGTTGTGTCCGTGGACTTCATCGTCGAGCTCCCTGAGGCTCACGGCTACGACGCGGTCATGGTTGTGGTGGACTCCGTAGGCAAGCGTGCGCACTTCATCCCGACGCACACCACCTGCACGGCCATGGGCGCGGCAAACCTCTACCGCAAGCACGTGTGGAAACTGCACGGGCTTCCGGACGCGTTCGTCTCTGACCGCGGACCTCAGTTCGTTGCGGAGTTCACCCGGGAGCTTTACCGCCTTCTCGGCATCAAGCTCAGCACCTCCACGGCGTACCACCCTCAGTCCGACGGTCAGACGGAGCGCGTCAACCAGGAGTTGGAGCAGTACCTCCGGGTCTTCTGCAACGAACGGCAGGACGACTGGGATGACCTCCTCCCAGAGGCGGAGTTCCAGTACAACAACCACGTCCACTCCGCCACCAAGTTCACGCCGTTCATGCTGGACACCGGGCGGAACCCGCGCATGGGCTTTGAGCCTCGGCCGCTGAACTCCAACAACGAGACGGCGAACGAGTTCTTCGAGCGCATGAAGCTGGCCCAGGAGGAGGCGAAGGCGGCCCTAGCCAAGGCGAAGGACGACATGGCCCGGTACTACGACCAGCGCCGGATCCCGGCCCCGGAGTACAAGCCCGGCGATCGTGTATACCTCGACGCTTCGGACATCCAGACGACGCGTCCCTCCAAGAAGCTCTCGCACCGCTATCTTGGACCGTACACCATCGAACGCCAAGTCGGCCCTCTCGCGTACAAGCTCCGCCTGCCCCGCTCCATGAGCCGCCTCCACCCCGTGTTCAACGCCGTCAAGCTCCGGCTTGCTCCCCCGGACCCGATCCCTGGCCGTCGCGCTCGTCCGCCTCCCCCTCCAACGTTGATCGACGACGAAGAGTGGTTCGACGTCGAGGACATCCTGGACAGCCGCTTCTTCCGCCGCAAGCTCCAGTACAAGGTCAAGTGGAAGGGCTACGGCTATGAAGACGCCTCCTGGGAGCCTGTGGAGAACGTTGCGCATGCCCGCGACCTGGTCCGCGAGTTCCACCGCCGGCATCCCGACGCCCCCAAGCAGGTCCGTGGGATGCTCCTTGTGGACCCGGCGGCCCTGCGAGCCGCGCGCGCTCCGGTGCATCGGGGCGCTGCACCCTAGAGGGGGGGTGATGTAAGGGGACGTCCCTCTCCCCTCCTTTTCCTTCTATTTCTCTTCCCTTCGCTACGATACTTTACTTACTTCTAGATGTACTCGATCCGGCGGACTTCCGGATCCCACCCGCTCATCCCGCCGGACCCCGCACTTTCCCCGCCGGCCTCCGTACTTCCCCCGCCGGCCTCCGTGCTCGTTCCGCCGGACTCCCCGTTCCTCCACCGTCGGATCCCGGATTCGCGGTTCATCGTTGCGCCACGAGCGCCGCACATTACTATACAGTTTTTACAAGGTACTGTACAGTTTTACCAAGCCACCCGATCGTCGTACATACCGTGCGCGCACCAGGCAAGGGCTCCTTAGACTTGTTCTCTTTGGATCTCCCCTTGCCAGGTGCGCCACTTAGCTTATCTACTCGTACACATTTTAATATACTTTGGATCTCCCCTTGCCAGCTTCGTGTGAGTCCGCGAGCGTTCAAGGGTCGCCCTTACACTTGCCAGGTGCGCCACTTAGATTATCTATTTCATACATACTTCAATATACTTTGGATCTCCCCTTGCCAGCTTCGTGTGAGCCCGCGAGCGTCCAAGGGTCGCCCTTACAGGGACAAAGTCCGGCTCTGGACTCACATTGGAGTCAGAGTTGTCCTCACAGTCCGGGTCCGGGTACAACTCCAGAATGTCGTCCAGTTCAGGTTCGGGGGCGGGGATACCGCTAGAGCGGCAAGCGCGCATCGCCGTGCGGGTCTTGGCTCTGGCCTTGCGCTCCACCTTCACCTCCTCTCGGCACGTCTGGCAGCAGGCCGGGCAGCGGCTCATGGATACAATGCCGGCAGCCCAGTCGATCTCCAGGTTGTGCTCCTTGAGCCAGGTGTACCCAAGGATCATGTCCTGCTCGCCCAGATCGGTGACCGCAAACATCACACGCTCCGAGTGACTGTTGTACCGGAGTACTAGGTCGACGACCTCGGTGATGGTGCTGGCGGCGTTGGCGGTACCGTCTTCGTTGTTGACGGAGATGGGCCAAGAGAGAGTTCGGATAGTGAGGCTGTACTCGTGCACGAAGCGGATGTGCAGGAAGAGTCCGGAAGTGCTGCTGTCTAGGAGAGCCTTCAGGCCTAGGATCTCCTGGGTATCGGTGGTTTCGACTTCCACCGGCGAGGATGAAGCGACGTAGCAGGCGTTTCTCCCAGCGCAGCAGGCCGCAGCGGCATCGGATGGTGATGGTAGCTTCTGGCACATCGGAGGTGGGAAGTCCGAAGTCGGATTTGGTGACGGCGGAGGAGAGGGGTACGTCTTGGTTCGAACAGGGTTCACATGTAGAGAGGGCAGCAACGGAAAGTGATTCTGCAGACTCTATGGACAAACATGCAAACTGATTCGAACTCACCAGCGAGGGCGTACTGTTCACCCGCGGCGCGACTAAAAACCCTCCTCCAGACCTTCGGACTTCTTTTCTTCGGCAGTAGCAGGGACCTCGGCCGGCGTCTCGACGGATGCGGCAGCGCGGACAGCGTCAAGGTCAGCAAGCAAGCCCATACCCCAGTCCTCGCGTTCATCTGTCGTCATGGAACGGATGTCGAATTGGTCCGGCCAGTTGCATGCGATGTGCCCGGGCTTCTTGCATCGACGACAGATGATGGGTGTTTCGGAGCGTTGGCGGGAAAGATCAATGTCCATGGGAACGCCGGGGGGAATGGAGCGAGAGGCTGGTGCGGTGGGAGCGGCAGGGGCTGCTATAACAGGCGCGGGGCGGAAAGGGGGAGCAGGGAGCGCACGGAAAGCCGGAACTCTGGGGTTTGGGGAACCGGGGGCGGAGCCGGAGTCGCACGCATTTTGGTCGCCGTGGAGCGGAAGTCCTGGTTAGCACGATTGTTGTAGTCCATCAGACGCGCTGCGTCAATCCAATCTTGAACGCACTCGTCCGAGGGATGTCCGTCAACCATGCCAGCGACCTTGGCCTCGATCTTGCTATCGAGACCGTGGCGGCAGCGGAACACCAGCTGCGCGCCGTCCAGGAATTGGGCTTCCTCCGCAAGGTCCATGAACTTGTCGATGTACTCGTCGACGGAGTGGGACCCTTGGTGGTAGGCGGACGTCTCGAGGGTAGTGGCAGCCTTCCATTTTTTGTCCCGGGGGCAGAACTCTGCAATGAACTGAGCACGGAATTCCGTGTACGACCGGAAACGGGGCGCCCCACCGTGGGAGAGGGGATGGCGGAGCACGCGGGTGGCGAAACGAGCAGCGCGGCCACCCTTCATGTAGGAGAGGGCCCAGTTGATGCGTGTCTGCTCGTCGGGGAATGCGTCGGGCGCAAGGGACATGTAGAGATCGCAGGAGTTGATGAAAGCGCGCCCTTTCTCCCTCTCGCCGTCGAAGGAGTCAGGGGGCGCCGGACGCAAGCGATCTCTGGCACGCATGGGGGGTTGTGCGGAAATGGGGGCCGCGAGCACGGGAGTCTGTGCATCGGCGGCGGGTTGGACCGCGGTGGGCCCGGGGTCGTGGGGCACTGTAAGGGCGACCCTTGAACGCTCGCGGACTCACACGAAGCTGGCAAGGGGAGATCCAAAGTATATTAAAATATGTACGAGTAGATAAGCTAAGTGGCGCACCTGGCAAGGGGAGATCCAAAGAGAACAAGTCTAAGGAGCCCTTGCCTGGTGCGCGCACGGTATGTACGACGATCGGGTGGCTTGGTAAAACTGTACAGTACCTTGTAAAAACTGTATAGTAATGTGCGGCGCTCGTGGCGCAACGATGAACCGCGAATCCGGGATCCGACGGTGGAGGAACGGGGAGTCCGGCGGAACGAGCACGGAGGCCGGCGGGGGAAGTACGGAGGCCGGCGGGGAAAGTGCGGGGTCCGGCGGGATGAGCGGGTGGGATCCGGAAGTCCGCCGGATCGAGTACATCTAGAAGTAAGTAAAGTATCGTAGCGAAGGGAAGAGAAATAGAAGGAAAAGGAGGGGAGAGGGACGTCCCCTTACATCACCCCCCCTCTAGGGTGCAGCGCCCCGATGCACCGGAGCGCGCGCGGCTCGCAGGGCCGCCGGGTCCACAAGGAGCATCCCACGGACCTGCTTGGGGGCGTCGGGATGCCGGCGGTGGAACTCGCGGACCAGGTCGCGGGCATGCGCAACGTTCTCCACAGGCTCCCAGGAGGCGTCTTCATAGCCGTAGCCCTTCCACTTGACCTTGTACTGGAGCTTGCGGCGGAAGAAGCGGCTGTCCAGGATGTCCTCGACGTCGAACCACTCTTCGTCGTCGATCAACGTTGGAGGGGGAGGCGGACGAGCGCGACGGCCAGGGATCGGGTCCGGGGGAGCAAGCCGGAGCTTGACGGCGTTGAACACGGGGTGGAGGCGGCTCATGGAGCGGGGCAGGCGGAGCTTGTACGCGAGAGGGCCGACTTGGCGTTCGATGGTGTACGGTCCAAGATAGCGGTGCGAGAGCTTCTTGGAGGGACGCGTCGTCTGGATGTCCGAAGCGTCGAGGTATACACGATCGCCGGGCTTGTACTCCGGGGCCGGGATCCGGCGCTGGTCGTAGTACCGGGCCATGTCGTCCTTCGCCTTGGCTAGGGCCGCCTTCGCCTCCTCCTGGGCCAGCTTCATGCGCTCGAAGAACTCGTTCGCCGTCTCGTTGTTGGAGTTCAGCGGCCGAGGCTCAAAGCCCATGCGCGGGTTCCGCCCGGTGTCCAGCATGAACGGCGTGAACTTGGTGGCGGAGTGGACGTGGTTGTTGTACTGGAACTCCGCCTCTGGGAGGAGGTCATCCCAGTCGTCCTGCCGTTCGTTGCAGAAGACCCGGAGGTACTGCTCCAACTCCTGGTTGACGCGCTCCGTCTGACCGTCGGACTGAGGGTGGTACGCCGTGGAGGTGCTGAGCTTGATGCCGAGAAGGCGGTAAAGCTCCCGGGTGAACTCCGCAACGAACTGAGGTCCGCGGTCAGAGACGAACGCGTCCGGAAGCCCGTGCAGTTTCCACACGTGCTTGCGGTAGAGGTTTGCCGCGCCCATAGCCGTGCAGGTGGTGTGCGTCGGGATGAAGTGCGCACGCTTGCCTACGGAGTCCACCACAACCATGACCGCGTCGTAGCCGTGAGCCTCGGGGAGCTCAACGATGAAGTCCACGGACACAACGCTCCAGCGCCCCTCCGGAATGGGTAGCGGGTGTAGCTGGCCCATCGGGAGCTGCCTCCGGACCTTCGTCCGTTGGCAGAGGTCGCAGGTGCTGGTGTAGGAGCCGATGTACCGGGACATCTGCGGCCACCAGTAGCTCCGGGAGACGAGCTCCAGAGTTTTCCAGCGACCGGGATGCCCGGCAACACGGGAGTCATGGTGCTGCTCGACGATCCGGCGACGGAGCTCAGGGATGTTCGGGACGTAGATGCGGCCCCGGAACATGAGCACTCCCTGGTCCTCAGACCACTCTGCACTCCGGACAGACCGGACTCCGGAACGGGCGGACTTCAGCGCGGCGGCGGCCTTGGCGACGACGTCCTCCTGCGCACCTTCGCGGTTGCCTCGGCGGATGTCCCGCAGGATCTTGTCCTCCTCGCCGGCGGCGATGAGACCCTGCAGGGCACGGACAGCGAAGAACTCTGGCTTGAGCAACACGACGTCCGCATTGTCAGCACTACCGTCTCCGTGATCCGGTCGGCGCGAAAGTGCGTCAGGCTTGCCCATACTACGTCCAGGACGGTGGTGCAGCACGAAGTCGAAGTTGGCCAGATACAGGGACCACCGGGCCTGCCGCCGATTGAGCTTCTTGGCGGTCAGGAAGTACTGGAGGTTCTTGTGGTCCGTGTAGATTTCGACCTTGTGCCGCGCACCTTCAAGGAAATGCCGCCACTCCTCGAGTGCGCGGATGATGGCAAGCATCTCCTTGTCGTGGATTTCGTAGTTCCGCTCGACGGCGTTCAGGCTTTTGGAGTAGAACGCGACCGGGTGCCATTTCTCGTCCTCCGGCGACTGCTGGGATAGCACCGCGCCCGTGGCGAAGTCTGAGCTATCGGCTTCGACCCGGAAGGGGCGGTCGTCGTCCGGGAAAATGAGGACGGGCTTGGAGGTAATGGCACGCTTGAGGGAGTCGAACGCGTCCTGCTGCCCGGACCCCCAGGTCCAGGCAACATCCTTAGCCGTGAGGTCGAAGAGCGGCCGAGCGTGGTGGGAGAAGTCGCGGATGAACCGCCGGTAGAAATTGGTGAAGCCCAGGAAGGACTGCACCTCCTTCTTGTTCTTCGGAACCGGCCACTCCGCTACTCCGGCGACCTTCACCGGGTCCATCGACGCCGTTCCGTGCGAGATGATCAGGCCGAGATATTCAATCTCGGTCCTCTCGAACTCGCACTTCTCGGGCTTCAGGAACAGGCGATGTTCGCGGAGGCGGTCCAGGACGATGCGGGTGATGCGCCGGTGTTCCTCGAGAGTCTTCGTATAGATTAGAATATCATCGAGGTACACACAAACGACTCCCTGCGCTATGAGATCGCGGAAGATGTCGTTCATCATCGTCTGGAAGGTGGCGGGACTGTTGGTGAGTCCGAAGAACATGACCAGCGGCTCGAAGAGCCCGCGGTTCGTCCGGAACGCGGCCTTCCACTCATCGCCCTCCTTGATGCGGACATTGTTGTAGCCCCAACGGACGTCCAACTTGGTGAAATATCGCGCACCGCGGAGGTTATTGATGAGCTCGGAAATGAGGGGAAGGGGATAGCGGTTCTTCACCGTTATCGCGTTCAACGCTCGGTAGTCCTGAACTAGACGAAGGGAGCCGTCCTTCTTCTTAATGAAGAACACCGGGGACGCCATGGGAGACTTCGAGGGGCGGATGCGACCGGACTTGAGATTCTCCTCCAGGAACGCGTCTAGCTCGGCCTGCTCATTGGGGGCGAGCGGATAGACCTTGCACGAGCTAGGCGTGGAGCCGGGTTCGAGTTCGATAGCGTGGTCCCATTGCTTGCGCTCCGGGAGTTCATCGAAAGCGGCCTTGGAGAATACGTCCTCGAAGTCGTGGAGGTAATCGGGGACGGCGTCGCGGAAGTCCTTCGGCGCGGAATTGCGCGCGAAGGCCTCCGCTAGGCGTTGAGACGTCGTCTGGCTCGCGCGGATCTCCTCAGCAGCCGGGTAACCGAAGAGAGCCGTCGCAAGCAGTCGATCACCTTCCTCCATGGTGTCGGCTTCCCGGGAGTCCGGAACGGGGTCCGTCTCCGGGTTCGCCTCCGGCGGAGGGTCGTCCTCACAATCCGGATCCGGGTACAGCTCCGGAATGTCGTCCAGTTCAGGCTCGGGGGCAGGGACGCCGCTGGAGCGGCAGGCGCGGATAGCCGCACGGGTCTTATTCCGCGCCTTGCGCTCTACCTTTACCTCCTCTCGGCACGTCTGGCAGCGGGCCGGGCAGCGGCTCATGGATACGGTGCCGGCCGCCCAGTCGATCTCCGGGTTGTGCTCCTTGAGCCAGGTGTACCCGAGGATCATGTCCTGCTCGCCAAGATCGGTGACCGCGAACACCACACGTTCCGAGTGACCATTGTACCGGAGTACTAGGTCGACGACCTCGGTGATGGCGCCGGCGGCATTCGCGGTACCGTCTACGTTCTTGACGGGGATGGGCCGAGAGAGAGTCCGGGTAGTGATGCCGTGCTCGCGCACGAAGCGGATGTGCAGGAAGAGTCCGGAAGCGCCGCTGTCCAGGAGAGCCTTCAGGCCTAGGATCTCCTGAGTGTCGGTGGTCTCGACTTCCACCCCGAGGATCAAGGAGTTACGACTGGGGGTGGCG
Organism: Lyophyllum shimeji; assembly: GCA_026008595.1. NCBI lineage: Eukaryota > Fungi > Basidiomycota > Agaricomycetes > Agaricales > Lyophyllaceae > Lyophyllum > Lyophyllum shimeji. The sequence continues at coordinate 971,623 of BRPK01000012.1, read as the reverse complement.
GCGAGGGTGAAGCTGCGTGGCAGGCGCTTCTCCCAGCGCGGTAGACCGCGGCGGCAACGGACGTTGATGGTGACTTCCGGCACATCAGAGTCGGGAGGTCCGGAGTTGGATTTGGTGACGGTGGAGGAGGGGGGTACGTCTTGGTCCGAACGGGGTTCACACGTAGAGAGGGCACCAATAGAGATTGATTCCGCAGACTCTATAGACAGACATGCAAACCGATTCGAACTTGCCAACGGGGGCGTACTGTTCACCCGTGGCGCAACTAAAAACCCTCCTCAGGACCTTCGGACCTCTCTTCTTCGGCAGCGGCAGGGGCCTCAGCCTGCGCCTCGGTGGACGCGGCAGCGCGGACGGCGTCCAGGTCAGCCAGCAGACCCATGACCCAGTCGTCGCGTTCCTCCGTCGTCATGGAGCGGATGTCGAATTGGTCCGGGCAGTTGCGAGCGATGTGCCCGGGCTTCTTGCATCGACGACAGATGATGGGGGTTCCGGAACGTTGGCGGGACAGGTCAATGTCCATCGGAACGCCAGAGGGAAGGGGGCGACTGGCTGGAGCAGTGGGAGCGGAAGGGGCTGCGGCGACCGGACGAGGTGGAGGAGCGGGGAGCGCACGGAAAACCGCCGGAGCTCCCGGGTTCCGGACGGCGGGAGCCGGGGCCGTGCGCGGCTTGGTCACCGCGGAGCGGAAGTCCTGGTGGGCACGGGTGTTGTAGTCCACCAGACGCGCCGCGTCGATCCACTCCTGGACGCGCTCGTCCGAGGGACGTCCTTCCACTATGTTGGCAACCTTGGCCTCAATCCGGGGATCAAGACCGTGGCGGAAGCGGAACACCAGCTGCGCGCCGTCCGGGAATTGGGCCTCCTCTGCGAGATCCCAGAACTCGTCGATGTACTCGTCGACGGAGCGGGAGCCCTGATGGTAGGCGGACGTCTCGAAGGTGGTGGCGGCCTTCCGCTTTTCGTCTCGGGGGCAGAATTCCGCAATGAACTGCGTGCGGAACTCCGCGTAGGTGCCGAAACGGGGGACTCCGCCATGGGAATTGGGATAGCGGAGTGTGCGGGCGGCGAAACGAGCGGCGCGGCCCCCTTTCATGTAGGAGAGGACCCAATTGATGCGGGTCTGCTCGTCGGGGAATGCGTCGGGGGTGAGGGACATGTAGAGATCGCAGGAATTGATGAAAGCGCGCCCTTTCTCCCTCTCGCCGTCGAAGGAGTCAGGGGGCGCCGGCCGCAAGCGATCTCCGCCGCGCGTGAAGGACTGCGCGGAGAGGGGGTCCGACTGCGCGGGGGTTTGCGCAGCGTCGGCGGGTTGGACCGCGGCGGGTCCGGAGTCACGGGGCACGGAGGGGGTGTTGTGCTGTTCTAGGTAGAGCCGGAACTCGCGAAAGGTGTTGAAGATTTCAGCCATTTGGCCGTCTTGGTGCTCCAGACGCGCCTCAATCGTCGTTAGCCTGCGCCAGGCTTCCTGCGCGGGGTCTGCCGCAGGGTCCTGGGGTGCTACGTCCGATGCAGACGGCATACTGAGAGGAGAAGGTGGGGAAAATGGGAGATGGCTGCGGAGTATCGATGCGCGGCAGTCGAGGGGCAGAGATCTCGGATTTTCCGGACCTTCCTGGAGACTTGTTCTGCTGTAAGGGCGACCCTTGAACGCTCGCGGACTCACACGAAGCTGGCAAGGGGAGATCCAAAGTATATTAAAATATGTACGAGTAGATAAGCTAAGTGGCGCACCTGGCAAGGGGAGATCCAAAGAGAACAAGTCTAAGGAGCCCTTGCCTGGTGCGCGCACGGTATGTACGACGATCGGGTGGCTTGGTAAAACTGTACAGTACCTTGTAAAAACTGTATAGTAATGTGCGGCGCTCGTGGCGCAACGATGAACCGCGAATCCGGGATCCGACGGTGGAGGAACGGGGAGTCCGGCGGAACGAGCACGGAGGCCGGCGGGGAAGTACGGAGGCCGGCGGGGAAAGTGCGGGGTCCGGCGGGATGAGCGGGTGGGATCCGGAAGTCCGCCGGGTCGAGTACATCTAGAAGTAAGTAAAGTATCGTAGTGAAGGGAAGAGAAATAGAAGGAAAAGGAGGGGAGAGGGACGTCCCCTTACAGGCACGGAATTGACGACGTGCTGTTCTACAAATTGCCGGAGCTCGTTCAGGGAATCGAGGATTTGAGTTACTTGACCGGCTTGGTACTCCAGACGCCCCTCAAGCGTCACGAGCCTTTGCCAGGCGTCCTGCTCCAGGTCCGTCGCAGGTACCTGAGAGGCTGCGTCCGCTTCAGATTGCATACTGGGAGATAGAGGTGAGAAAAGGTCGGAGATGGCTGCGGATGTCAATGCGAGGCAGTCAAAGGGCAGGGATCTCGGACTTTCTGAACCTCAAGAGAGACTTGTTCTGCTATAAGGGCGACCCTTGAACGCTTGTGGGCTCATACGAAGCTGGCAAGGGGAGATCCAAAGTATATTAATAAATGTACTAAGTAGGTAATCTAAGTGGCGCACCTGGCAAGGGGAGATCCAAAGAGAACAAGTCTAAGGAGCCCTTGCCTGGTGCGCACGCGATATGTACAATCTGGTGGCTGAAAAATTGTATAATATCTGTGAAAAAACTATATAGCGGGTGCCACCCAGTGGCGCAATAATGTGTCGCAATCTGGAGTCCGACATCCGGATTCTGACTCGGAGTTGAGAACGGAGGTGTAGACCCAGAGTGGGGATGCGGATGCCGGAACCGGGCCTGGGGGTGCTGGAGTCGGACCCAGAGGTTGGGAACGGGATCATCGGGATCAAGTATGTCTAGAGAAAAGGTATGTGCAGTGAGAGGAAAGGTAGAGAAGAGAGAATAAGGAAAAGGAGGGGGCGTCTCCTTACAGATAGATTAACTTGTGGTGTAATTCATAGAGAAATGAGCATAAATGAACATGTGAAGGCCAACAACAACCATGGCAAGGAGAGGGATAAGGGAGGTACAAACAGCGGCAAACAGCACACTTTTGAAACCGCGATTGCCAGTCCCCACTGACAGAATACCTGGGAGTTTCACCCGGCATCATCATTCGCACCTTCAGCAACCATTAAGACCAACTTTGACCCCCCTGATCCATTCTCTATGTGACATATGATGAAATATAGTACTGGGGCAAGTTCATTTCAATTTTGAAAACATCTCTCTCGACAGTTCCAGGGTTGAGACTTCTGCCTCCAACGTCTTGCGCTAAAACACCATCAGTAGATGCGACACACCACGGAGAGCAGATCGAACCCACCTTCTCCTCGTTGGCTAGGCGCACATTTGCAGGCACGGTCTCTTCATAATCTGGCTGGGCTTCTGTCTTGATGACTTTCTGCAAGGTCAGGCGGGCGAGATCAAGTTTCTTTTCGCATTTGGCAATCTCGACATCAAGGTCAACGAGACCCTGTTGGACGGAGTGACCATCAGCTATGTTTCCAAACTCGAACCAGCAGTGAAGGGCCTACCCGCACGAGCGTGTGCACGGCAACGGTAGCTGTGACGACAGCACCGCCACATCCTGCCGGAATTTCGCTCAAATCACGGACAACCTTTGCGCTCTTGCACCCTTTGGTGAGGGACACGATCGTGCGTAGCTGCGACTCGAACAGCGCCGCCTCCTCATCAGTTTGAATGTGGAAGAAGACTGTTCAAAACCGATATTAGTACGGCGGGGTCGAGGCGTACATCACGTATGCTCACGCTGGATATCGGTTTGGAGATTGTATGACGCAGCGAGCGAGCGGCCAGCCTTGAGGGCAGAGAACACAAGGTCGAAACTCTTGTCCGCATCGTCGAACGCGAACGCGTTGTCCTGAACATCTGATAAATCAATGTGCCGTGCGACCGTCGAACGCGACGTACATATACAGGGAAAGCAGACACCATGATCGATGGCGTGGAATCGTTGGGTCTGCGGGGCAGACGTTGCCACAGCTCCTCGGTGACGAATGGCATAAACGGATGAAGCAGTCTCAAGCCGTAGTCCAGACACGTGTACAACGTTTCCTGCGCCGACTTCCTGGTAGCAAGAGATGCCGATTCATCTGTCATAGGTTTCATTGCTTCCTGCAAACGATAGCCGATGTAAGTCTTCCGAGGTATGTACCCGTCGATGAACACCTACGATGTACACATCACAGAGCTCGTAGAGCCAGAAGTTGTAGGCTGCCGTGGTGGCAAGCATGAAGTTCCGCTCCGCAAGCTGTGTGTTGATCTCGGCCGCGGCGACGTTGAGCTTGTGCAGGATCCATTTTTCCACGAGACTCTCTCGACCTGTGGGCTACACACAGTTGGTCAAGAATTCGCATCGTGACTCTCATATGTCATTCTCACCTTCGCTGACGGTTCCGGGACGAACGACTGGTCCAGCTTGAGCATTGCGAACTTGGTGGCATTGAAAATCTTGTTGCAGAACTTGCGATATCCCTCCACACGCAAGATCTCCAAGTTGATATCGCGCCCTAGCCGAACACGTAGGATAAGGTCCGCTGACTACTGCCAAGAAAGCGAAAAGCACAACGCACCTCCGCCAGAATATGCACAAAGCGCAAACCGCAGTGCATCTGTGCCACACTGCGGAATACCCTTCGGGAAGTCCTTCTTCTGACCCGCAATAGCCTTCGTAATCTCTTTCTCGTCCAGATTCCCTTCACGAAGCTTGGCGTGCAGGTCTTCGAGAGGAAGGCCCTGGATGACGTCGATCGGGTCGATGACGTTCCCGAGGGACTTGCTCATCTTGCGACCGTGGGCGTCGCGGATCATCGCGTGGCAGTACACCTCCTTGAACGGCATCTTGCCTGTGAGCTTGATTCCGAGGAAGACCATGCGCGCGACCCAGAAGAAAAGGATATCCCAACCCGTCTCGAGTACGGTGGCCGGGTAGTAGCGTTGCAGATCCGGGGTCTAGGCGGAGGAGGTCAGATTTGAGGAACAGTAGCAAATGCAGATGAGCGTACATTTTCGGGCCAGCCCATGATTGAGAAAGGCCAGAGGCCAGAAGAGAACCAGGTATCAAGGACATCCTCATCCTGCTCCAGCGTAAAGTTCCTACCCGCAGCGAATACCTCAGCACGCTGCTGTGCCTCCTCTCTGGTGCGACCCACTACCCAATTTTTGCCGTCGTTCCACTGTCAGAAAGGTCGGTTAGCAGTTGGATAACTCTCCGACAACGAGGCGACAGCGCGCACATCTTGGTCGAGTCCCTCGATGCGGACGAAGTATGCCGGACACCGGTGGCCCCACCATAGTTGGCGCGAGATGCACCAGTCCTGGATGCCCTCCAACCATCGGTACCACTCATTCTCCGACTGCTTGGGTGTAATGAGGAGCTCACCCGCACGCGTGCGCTAGAAACCATACGTGAGATTGATCAAGTCCAGCCGTAAGTGGAACGACGCACCTTGATCGCCTCCTCCGCCAGTGGCTTGCAGTTCACCCACCACTGCGGCTTCAGGACGGGTTCGATGACGTCGCCTGATTTGCTACCGTCACGATGTCGATCAGCCATCCAGGAACACGATACGCCACGACGGGCTCACCTGCAAAGCGGAATCTGCATCGGGTTATCCTTCGTCTCGACAAAGAGACCCCTCTCCTTCAGCAGCTTGACAACCTCAACACGCGCATGGAACCGCTTCATACCCTACGCCAGAACGAAAAAAAAATTAGCACACCCAGCATGGCATCGGAAGCAGACGCACATTGAAAAGCTCGCCGGCGTTGGCATTGAATGTGCCATCGTCATTGAGGATATTCACAAACTCCAAGTTGTGCCGCACGCCGACGTCGTAATCGTTCGGGTCGTGCGCAGGCGTAATCTTGACGGCACCAGTTCCGAATTCCATATCGACGGCGATGGAGTCGGTGACGATTGGGATGCGGCGGGAGAGGAAGGGATGTACAGCGAATTTGCCGTGGAGGTGCTTCGGGATGGTCAGCATGCGTTTTGACTCGTACGAGCAAGAACACGTACTTTGTACCTCGGATCGTCCGGGTGCACCGCAATCGCCGTATCACCCAGCATCGTTTCTGGCCGCGTTGTTGCCACGATGATTCTCTCATCTAGGAATCAAATAACTCAAAGCCGATACAACCGTTGCAACAGCCACACGCACCTGAGCCGTCGATTTGGTATGCAAAACTCGTGATAACACCAAACTCGAACTTCTCCTTCGCGTCGTATCCCGGCACGTTGAGTAACGTCCTGCCGGTAAGCTGCTTCTGCTCGACCTACGCACGCGACCTGGTCAGGTTCGCTAATGCACGACAAAGATTCTGGACACGTACCTCGAGATTAGACAGCGTGGTGTTGAGTTTGACACACCAATTGACGAGGCGGTTTGCACGATAAATGATGCCATCCTCGTGCAGCTTGCAGAAGGTCTCAATCACCGCTCTCGAAAGTTTCTACGCAAGGGTTGCGTGAGCGGCAGTACAACGAGATAGTAGTATATGCCAAGTACATCATCCATAGTAAAGGCAACGCGGTCCCAGTCGTAACTCCCTCCAAGCCGGTGCAGCTGGTTCGTGATCTTGGCCTGATACCTACCGAGAGACGCATCAGCGTAGTCCGTGCCGCACAGGACCGGAACTCACTCGTCTTTCCACTCTTTCACGGTCTCAACAAAGGGTTCACGCCCGAGATCGTGCCGCGTCTTTCCCGAGGACTTGTAAAGGCGCTTCTCCACGACACTCTGCGTCGAGATACCGGCGTGGTCGAATCCCGGCGCAAATAGCGTTTCACGACCGAGCATACGATTCCTGTAACAGATTCATAAAATCAGTTCAACGGCAGGCATGATACCACGCGAACGCACCAGCGGATCAAAGAATCTTGTATTGCCACCGTCAAGCCATGGCCGATATGTAGACTTCCAGTCACGTTCGGAGGAGGTGCAGGGATGACGAAAACGTCGCGTTTCTCGCCTTCCTTGAGGGGGTAGAACTTGTCGGTGCTCTCGGGCTTGAAGAAGCCTTGGGCAAGCCACCAGTCGTACCACGCGGATTCCACGGCGATGGGATTATACCCGGAGGCCATAGGTTGCGACAAGTCTGAGGAGTATACAGTTAATACGTGCGCAGGAATCTATGAATGAGTGTCCGTACCCTTCTTCTCGCCCTTCGGCGTAAGGTTAACGAACGGCGCCTCTGCAGCTTCATCCTTCTTCGCTTTTTCAGCCTTGGGTTTCTTCTCGGCGGCGGCAGCAGTCTTGGCTGACTTTGCAGCGAGTTTGGCCTCTTTCTCTAGTCGCTTGGCTTCCTTTTTCGCTGGACGTATGTTTGAGCTGAGCTCGTGACTTGAATGACAGCTGGGACGTACCTGCGCTCTTGGTTGTGGGTGGATCTGGAGTGAGGGACTGCGGGGGAACGTTCGGGTCGGACATGATCGTACGTGCGATGCAAGGACGACGTAGGGCTGGTGGACGGCGACGGAGGAGCGATGCAACGAGATAATATCGATGCATTCAATCCAGTGACTCGTTCGTCCCACTCGGCTATGTCCGTTTGCAAATTTCGATCTAATCTTATCATTGAATCGATCGTGATCTTATCTTATCTTGCACCATGCAAGGCTGCCTCCCGCCTCAAGCTTGGGTAGCATTGGGTTGTTGCATTACCCTGAAGAACGTCGGAGCATGCCCGGCTTGGCGTTATGGCTTGCAGCAGGCGGCCGCGGATTGAAACGGATCTTGGATGTCGTCGAGTTGTTTGAAACATGGCGGGAAGACAGGACAAGCGATGGGTTTGGTGGCATTGTGCAGTACGACGACGACGACTATCAGATGTTGATGTTGCAGTACTACATAGTCCTCCCATACCGAGACGGAGATCCGGATGGGAAAGAGGACATGAGCATATCGGGATGAGGCTCATCGGAACGCGATACGGCACGTGAGGTGGAGAAAAAGTGCAGCTCAACGGAGTGGACCGGCTCCCCCTTGGACAACGACAACGACGACGACAACGACGACGGCGGCGATGAAGAGCGGCATTCCCACCGCCATCCCCTCGGGCATCCACAAACGCCTGTACACTGTTCTACCACGCCCCGCCGTCGCCGCATCTTCCTCCACACAGCACCGACCACGGCCTCGCTCCAACTCGGCCTCGCTCTACACGAGCAGCAACCTCCTTCCCCTATCCTTCTTCGATTCTCCCCCTCCCCCACCGTCGCGCCTGCCTCCAGCCCCCCCTCGGCTGCCCGGCGAGCCCAAACAACCAACCAACTCCAATCCCAATCCGCTCGCACTAACTCCGTCCCCGCTCACAAACGACGACGGCCAAGCACAACTTCTGTCCTCAAGTCTCCCGTATCAGTATCCTTCACATTCCTCCTTTGACGGTTTTCATAATTCTGCCACCCCGCTCCATCCTCGTCAAAAGCGACCCCGGCCGCGTTACCAACTAGACGTCGGTGCCTATGGCATTCCAAAGCGCTGCCGACAGCCACGCCGCGCCTTGCATACACATACTCCGGAGCCTCTACCGCTGGCGGTCCAGATCGGCGAGGATGCGTACTTTGTCCGGGAAAATGCCATGGGCGTCGCTGACGGTGTCGGTGGATGGGCCCGCACCCACCCACATACCGCCGACCCAAATACTCCTCCTTCGCCGTCCCCGAGTGCCCTGTTCGCTCGTCGCCTCATGCATTTCACTTCTGCGCAGCTAGAGCCTCCGTTAGAGTATCCCTCCGTTGATCCGGGTCCTGCCCCAGACCTTGACTCACATCTGGCTGAGCTTTCCGAGGGGATCGACGTCCTCCAAATCATGGAGCGAGCCTACGAGCAGACCGTCAAAGCCCACGTACAGCCTTCCACGTCCATCCCTTTACACACCGGCTCCTCCACTGCGCTTGTGGCAGTGCTCGACAATGTGGAGGAACCCGTGCTCAAGATCGCCCACATCGGAGATTGCATGGGAATGCTCATACGTGGTAACGACGTCGTTTGGCGCAGCGAGGAGATGTGGTGGGCTTTCAACACACCAGTACAGCTCTCCCCGCCTGCCCGACCCCCGACCCCACCACCCTCCACCATATCAACCATCCTCTCGACTACATCCAACCTCCTTTCGCATTCCCTATCCCCGTCACCTTCTCCACCGCCGTCATCCTCGCCCTCCCCATCATCATCCGCTTCATATCTTCCCTTCCACCCCCCTCCACCGCCAAGACCGTCCCCAAAGCCCATTTCGCGAACTGACGTCACGCCTGTGACACCGCGCAACTCGGCACAAGTTATAACCCTCCCCGTGCGCCCGGACGACATCCTGATCCTCGCTAGCGATGGGCTGAGCGACAACCTTTGGGACGAGGACGTTCTAGACGAAGTCGTGCGCTTCCGGCGGACGTGGGCAAGCGGGGCACCCGGCCCGTACGAGGCTTCCTGCGGCGTCACGACGACGTCCACGAGCAGTAAGTCCGGGGTGCAGATCTCCACTGCGACGGCGACTGCAACCGATAGCTCCAAATTGCCCTCGCCCGGGATGCCTACTGAGGTGCCATCGTCGTCATTGACGAACACCTCCTCCCTTCGTCGGCAAACCCTCGCTGGCATGCTTTCCGAAGCTCTGTGCTCCCGAGCACGCAGCGTCTCAGAACGACGGCACGGCCCAAAGAACAATGTCACTCCGGCTTCGTCAACGGCGCCATCAAATCGCACCGGTGGTCACAGCAGTATTCCAAGTCACAAAGATCCTTCCTCTACGCCACCACGAGACTCATCCCCGCGATCACACTCATCAGCACCGTCGCCCTCCCCGCCACGTCCCCCACAATCTTCCTCTACCGTGCCAGACCCCGATCCGGACGAAACACCCTTCGCGCGGCGCGCCAGGGAGCAGGGCAGGACATTCGTTGGCGGGAAACGCGATGGTAGGTGTCTTCACTCAAATTTCACCTTCCAGTCGTTCATTGATGCCCATCCAGATATCTCTGTCCTCGTCGCGATCGTGTCCCCAACTCCACACTCCGTATCACCTCGGGCCGAAGCAGAAGCACGGGTTGGTTAACTTCATTCATCGCATGCCCATCCTTCCAAACGTCAATGTCTCGGACTCAACAAGTGAAAGTTTCTCTGGTCAATATACGTACACCACCCATCATACATATGCATCCAACCTGTAGATTAGTAAACTTACACATTTCCTCCCTGTACATCGTCTCATGGCGGCTTCTTATTTACTGTCACCTTTCCATCATCTATGTATACAACGTCCCTCGCTCTCATGTCCTTTCCATCCTCCGAATGTATCAAACAAAAACAATGGATGGATTCTGAACGTCACCTCATGCGTTGTCAAGCAAAAGCCTTGTCTCAGCATTGCGGTACACCTCTGAGATATGTCTTCCGACCTTCATTGGACCTTGCAAGCGAAGTAGAGACCGACCTTGAAGGGACGATTCTGCGCCTGACGTATCAGCACGTGCGAAGGATATCTAAGGGTACATCCTCAGGCCAGATTCTGAACGATACAGTAGGTAGGTACTAGCAGGCGAATCAGTCGTACCCTGCACCCTAGACGAAGCCATCGATTTGGCACAAATGACCCACTGATAAAAATACATGGCCTACTGGCCCAATGATAAATAAACCTGTAGACCAGAAATCGTCGCAAAACTTGTAGAACTCCATCCATATTGTAAGATAGGGTGGAGTCGGTGTGCGCAGCGGTGATAGTAATGGTCATCCTATGCTTTGCCGGTACTCTTTCCCAACCTCGTACGCGGGGGTAACGATTGTCCGTAGAAATATGCCATCAGCCCTTCAGCATGCGTGATTGTGAGGTTGAATAACGGGTGTGTCGCATTCTGAAGACATGATCGATATCGGCTCTGGGCAAAGGTCGGAAAACTTGACAAGAATCACTCACAACGCGGTTATCTGCCCCGCCTAAAACAAGGGACCCGCCTTCATCCTCGGCCCACGCCAGCGCTTCCTCGAACACCTTTCTCCTGGTCTGATCTGGTAGTTTGCTCTCGCTAAGCACTGCACCTGCGCATCCCATGGCTGGCAGTTAGCTTCGTCTCCATCCTGGACCAGAAGGCAGAGCGCACCAGGAACGGAACTTCGCCTGTTAACCCATGCTTCGTGAATCTGCATCCGCCGCGCCTCTGAGGGCGAGACGCGGTGCTGTGCCGCAGAAAGCCCTGATAGGCAGTATAGCGTGTGGTATGAATCCGCATTTCTAAGAGAGAGATATTAGCTTCGGTCTTCATACGAGATGCAGCACAGGAGGGTGTGCGGGAGATGATAACTGGCATGTGAGTTAGTAGGGAAACAGCACTCACTTCGGTGGCTTATCTCGCAGACCGCCAGCTGGATGCTGACCTGCGTACAGAATATACTCCTGCAGCGCCGTTCGGTTAAATAGGGTATCTGCAGATTCCAGCTCCTGCATCAACCACGGAAACTATGTGGAACAATGTCGGCATACCATCTACCTCGTCCCATTGCTCCCTTTGCTCGTCCTCTTCTCCAGATGGAAGTCCTGCAGGTGCCCCCTCAGCTGCACCGTTGACGCCCAAAGCCTCCAGGAAGGCGAATGCTCCACCACACCACCAGGAATAGCAGCCGTCAACGAGCTTGTTCGTTCGCCCCTTGAACCCACCCAGTTCGATTTCTGAGCCTTGCATCATGACTAGCCACCGCAACAGCTTGCCCACATCAATCTGAGGCAACCTCCCTCCCGCTTCTGCCTCACGGAAGGGCAGTAGAAGGACCCAAGCTGCGAGAGCACAGAACGTGTAACCGCCGTGTGCTTCACCCAGCGGCGGGCGCGGCGTCTCCAATAGTCTTGCGCTCTTAGCATGGAAATCTTCTCCAGCTGGCGATTGAGCTGGAATCGCGGCGTAATAGGGCTGAGAAGCAGAGGCAAAGCCGCCCTCGTAAGTCTGACAGGATGCTATGAAGGATGCAGTGCCCGCGACGAGCTCCGGCGTAAGGAGGTCGAGAAGTGTTGCGGTCACGAGAAGGCAGTAAATGCCACTGTGAGAGGATATGCGATGAACGGACACGCCATGGATAAGGATAATAAAGCGAGGAAGGGGAACGGTAGACGCACCGCACGTCGACTTCAGCATGATGTGCCACGAGGAACGAGCCGTCTGGTTGCTTCAACGACATGAAGAAACGATACATCTTCTTTCTAGAGAGACCACCTGCCACAGTATTCAACATGCACTGCAATTAAGCCCTACCTGTCGATCTGATCCCAACCGCCGCCAGGACCTGGGCGTCCAACGATAGCTAGCGCGCAAACGGACGCGTATGTAGGGAGGAGGTGGGCAGCCTGTCCAGGTCCACCACCGAATCCACCATCGGGGTGCTGGGCGCTCATGATCTTATCGATCATCCTATGAATGCCAAAAGTTCAGCGGGACTGCCGAGGATCTCCCTCACGCAGAAAGAACGCGTAGACGAAGGGTCCAGAGTGCCAAACAACATACCGCTGCTTGTTGCCTGGATCAAGACCAACTTGCAACGCGCTGAATGACTGGATCGTCCAGAACAGCAGCCAGGGCTGGCTGGCGTCCTGACTCATATATCTCGCTGGAAATCCCTGAACCAGATTGCGCACAAGGAACTGCATATGGGCTTGCTTCGTGAGGATCGGTTTCGGGTCCGCATCAGAAGGGATGTGCTGCAATAGGATAGCCTCGGTTTCGGCTTGGGTTATTGAGGAAGGGGTTGAAAAGCCGTCAGTTGGCGTCGGCCGAGGCGCACGACGTGAGGGTGAAGACGCAGCCATGATCGTAGAACGAAACAATGGGAAGAGACAAAAGAAATGCTGTAACTGACAAGAACCCGCGAATCAAGCGGTTTATCTTATCTGACCCGTAAGCGATCATTTCAGCGCTCACATTCTAACGGTCGACTTCAGCTAGACTAAACTTCTCTCATACTGGCCTACAGTCAAAGAAGTGGATGACATTATGTATTTCGTGGCAGTCATTAATAAATCAATAACAAGGAGACGAAGCCCGTACGAGCAAGAGAGAGTGAGACAGGGCATGACATGTATAGCGGTCAAAGAGAACGAGAACAAGAGCAGGCCGGCATGGAAGAAACGAATAGCAAGTTGAGAGTAATATAATAAGGAGGGTGATTCGAGGAGGACCAGAAACCAGGTGTATGTACAGAGATTCCGCGATGGATGTGGTGTGCAGTCGTTTTTTGAAGTACTCGTGGGGGGTCCCATCATATCGGGGCTTGCAATGCGAACAATCAGACCGTTTCGGGTTTCACTCGCCAAATTACAGCCACGGCTGCCACGGCTATAATGGCGGCGCCGACAAACGTTTGTATCTGATACTATGGTGCAAAACAGTCAGTTTGGTCATCCCAATAAACATCGTACAACATACCGTGTCCCTCTGGGCCCCAACAGATTTCGTTGTCGTAGGATTCTGTCCTTCAACAACGTCCCCTGGCTTGGATCTTGTGGGAAGCTTGTACACTGAAGAATCAGGTGTCGCCAGCGTCTCTGCACCGCTGTTTTCGTTCGTCCTGGATCGCACACCAAGTACCGTATCCTCCCCGTCCTCTTCGCCTTCTTCTTCTTCTTCATCCGGTCGCTTTGAGTTGAATGATCCCGTAGCTGATAGAACGGCGCCGCCTTTGCCTGGCGACGCCTCCTCCGATGCAAGCGTGGCATCCGTATCCGTATCCACCTCCCCATCCCTCGATCCCGTCGACCTACTCCTCGAACTCTGTCTTGACCTCCCTCTCCTCGCACCTGACTTTCGCCTCCTCGGTCTAGTGGAGTCCGAGGACAAACTCCGGGGGCTGGGCGGCGTCACCAGACCGATATGTTTCGACGCATCTCCATTCGCCAGGCCAACATGCTGGAGCTGCTGCTGCTGCTGTTGCTGCTGGCGTTGGATCTGCTCCTGCTGGGCCTGCAGAGCCGCGGTCTGCGCGTTGAATTTCTCGTCCATGCTACGCACGTGGCTCTCCCACTGCTCCCTCGCCTGATACAGTCGCTCGCGCTCCTTATCCCAGTCCTCACGGACACTGCTCCATTGACCCTCCATAGACTTCTTCCACTCAAGGACCATCGCAGTGAGACTCTCCCGCTCCTCAACGGCAGGAGCAGGAGGTGGCGGCGGGGCAGGGGCTTGCGCTTCTGTTGGCGATGCAGGAGGCGAGGTCTGAGTCTGCCTTTGGACCTGCGCGGCGGCTGCGGCCTCCTGCGTGGCTTTCACAGTGGCTTCGAGTGCTTGGACCTTGCCCTCGAGAGCAGAGATGGTGGACTGAGCAGCGGTGTGCTGAGCTTCGAGCGAAGATGTAAGCGCCATGAGGTTCTCGACCTGTTTCAGGACGTGCTCGAACATCTCTTCGCTAGTGCTGGCAGAGGCAGCAGAGGCAGCAACCTTGGAGAGGGGCGAGGAAGGTGACGAGCGTCGAGGCGCAGTGAGGAGTTTGGAGCGATGATGAGAACTGAACGGGTCCCCGTCCCTCATGCCAAGGTTCGTAGGTTCGGGCGTTCGGGGACGGCCCAACTCGTCATTCCTTCGTCTCCTACCTTCCTCGTCCTCCGGCTCCTCTTCGTGCGGCTCTTTTTCATGCTCTTCCTCGTGAATCTCCTGTTCTTGAGCTTCCGCGGCGAGCTGTTCCTCATCCTCCTCCTCCACTCGCTCCAGCTCATGAGGAACGACGGTTGAGATACTTCTGGCATCGTCGTCGTCGTGGGTCGACCCCTCCTCTTCATCTTCCTCATCAAACCCTCCCCGCGGCTCTTGCTCTTGCTCCCGCTCACGTGCGCGACGATCGTCCTCAAGTTCGATCTCGCGCCTTTTGGTCTCCATCATCTCTCGTAGCGCCCGAATCTCCCGCTTGATTGCCTCCTGCTCAGCTAGTACGCCTTCTAGCGCGCGGATCTTGTCGACGTGGGATGACAGGGACGACTGTGTCTCCTGAAGCTGCGTCTGAATGTCAACGAGCGCAGAAGTTGTCAAAGCGGCTGAGGGGGCAGGGGCGGCTTGCTGAGGCGAGCCGGAAGAAGATACAGGGGCGGAAGGTTCTTGTGACGATGGTTGGGTGGTAGGCTGCGCCTGTGGCGGTGCCCGTACGGGAGGAAGGCTAGCAGGGTATGAGGGGAGGGTCGCGGGCTACCGTACGAGAAATTGGCATAAGTCATTCCAGGAATACCGAGCGAAGGAAGCATGCTAGTGCAACGTACCAAATTTCCGCCAAGGGTATCATGTATTTCGTTCATGGCTCCCGTGAGTGTATGAAGCTCGGCGCCGGTCTCACGGCTTTTCTGCAGCTCGCCCTGGAGCCGACTGAGGATATGGTCGAAGGTTAGACCGCTTTTCCCCGGTGGACGCATACTGCCACCCATGCCACCCATACCCGCCAAGCCCTGCTGCGTCATCTGGGGGCGGCGTTGCTGGCCTGGTGCAAAGTTGAAAGTGTTGGCGCCATTGGCGGCGGCATTACTAGGGCCAGGCTGTGCGAGCATGGACGAAGTCTGAGCAGCAGACGGCTGATATTGCTGCAGGTGTTGCTGCTGGAGCTGCTCCGCTCGGGCGGCTACCTGCGCGTCTTGTTCTGTGAAGACACATACGACGCGAGCGGCGACTTTGTGGTGAATGATGGTCTTGTTGTCCTCGCCCACGATATCAATACCGAATTCCTAGGCACACGAGTAAGTCTTCGAACTTCATACGGGTTGTGCCCATGGAAAGTCCCCGAAGTATGCACATACCACTATATCGTCGCTTTTGAGCTCATATGGGTCCGATTCGAGCCCTTCAGGGCTCAGCCGCTCCCCGTTGATGAATGTGCCGTTGGAGCTTTTGACATCCTTGATGAAAATCTTCACGCAGCAGCTCATTGAGCAGCTGTACACGCCTAGAACGAGGAGAAAATACCTTGTTGCCGTCCTCCCAGACCTCGGCGTGCTGCCTGCTCAGAACCTTCGAGTCAAAATAGCCGTTCCTTTCCCCTGGAGCAGTCTTTGCGTTGGTTTGTCGTCCAATTTTTACACGTTGGCCATGTGCGAGAGAAATGTGCTTTGGAACGAAGGAGTCGTTGAGGGGATATAGGTAGAGAGCTGGGAAGACGGGCTGGACGGGGGCGGGCATGGCTGCAGCTGGCAGACCTTTGACGATGAGAAAGTGCCAAACAATCGCTAACCTTAACCCTACCCCAAGTCACGCCATGCGGCTCACAACCTATCTCCGACGCTTTCTTTGCAGTACTGTACGGGCTTACACTTCTTTCAGTTCTTCCTTATCTCGAAGCCTGCATCTCCTAGCTCGATTTATCCAGCCTCCGCGTCCTGACTTCAACCACATCCGTCCATCTCGGGACCCTTCTGCCACATGGAAAGGATAGGTGCGCCTGCCCTCTCGTTTGTGGCGAGTTGAGATCGGGAATGCTGTGCGCAACGACGACGTCTGCGGACATATCCGGTCCCGCCCGTTCGTCGGGCAAACCAATGGTTTCACTTATGATAAATGGCCGATCGCTCAGCAATCCATGCCAAGAGGGGCGAGAAGGCTTGTCGTGTCTGCTAGCGTAAGATTGGAAGGAAGGCTGCGTCATGCAGCTTCATCGTGTGGCCCAGCTCTCAGTGCGACTCCCTCGTGCTTGTACAAAGCGTTCCGCATCGCGAGAGGACAATAGATCCGGTCCTATGTGCTACTTCAAGGCTTCGCATAGTACAACTTACGGCGCTGCATATTTGACTGTCAGTGCACTCCCTTTGGCGATATTGATCACATCGAGCAAACTGGCGCTCAGCATCCAGAAACCTACCGAACTGCGATTGAAGCTCCTCTGGTGAGGATTGACGCAGCACCAGCCGAGGACTCGGCTGCGTGTGGACACTATGGACCATGGCCTGAACCCGCTGGGAGAGCTGCAGGACAACTCAGACCCGTCTGCAGCTCCCTTCGTGTCATTGCCTCATCCTCGCGTGTCTCGATCACGGTCTTCGAAAGAACGTCCACTTTGGCGTGCGATCACTTCATCTCGGTTCCAACAAGCAACGAGCTCCTGCCTGCGTGGTGGAGTTAATACAAGCTCAATACATACTGATCGATCGGCTTAAGTTAATGCAACGTTCGCCGCTGGCCTCGGCGTGCAAAAGCAGCCCCCCAGTGTATTGACGACCATGCATAGCATTCCACTCTGCTTCTCTTAGCGGCTGTGACGTAGCAGAGCGCTGCAGCTGCTGAGTTACCTTACCAATCGCGCTGAAGCATAGCACGCACCTCCTGCAAGTACTGCATATCACCGTATATGAGAAAGGATTGGTTCGCCTACGATTAGGCAAAAGCTTGATGCACACACGCATTCAAGTCGCTGCGCACTTCAATGCTAAGTCTTCCTTGTTGACGAAACACGAGCAACCCGCGGCTGGGTGTACGTGAACTCCCTTCCTGACTCTTTGGACGGGACGGCTGTTTCATTGCAGCCGGATAGGAGTGAGCCGGAAGAGATGGATGAGGAGGTGATTGCGGAGGGGAGGAGAGAGCTGGCGAGGGTGCTTGAGGCTGAGCTACGTGCTACGGCGGAAACACTGAGGGAGAGGCAGAAAGAGGCACAGGCAGGGTGGGTGGAGTTGAGGCGGAGGAAGCGACGGAACCTCGACGCACGAAAGTCGTACGTGGGACCGTTGGACAGGTTGAAGCGCGAGGAGGGGCGTAACTTTAACAGCGGAAGTGGCGGTTGTAGCAGCGTCGGTGCTTGGGTGCGCGGTGTGGCGCCGAACGTGAAGTGAGTTCCGGGAAGAGAAGGGAGTTATCGCATGTGCTGAGTCATGAGAGAGTCGGTGAGAGGTATATATGGTTTCGGTCTCCAGTAGCGTTGAGGTATTTTCACAAGTATATTTAGCTCGGTTTCTGTCCATACATCTGCCTCCAGGCTCCAGTTCCTGTACATTATTGGTATCCACGTCATTGCCCTCGGAATAAAGCAATTTCTCAACCAAGCATCTGTGCAAAGCACGAGAAGGAGAGCGCTCAATTGAACATACATACGGAACGCTGCGTGTGCCGCATGACTTCCCGCATCCACACTGAGCTGATACGTCGAAGCGAAGCCGCGTCACGATAGGGACTCCGGGGCGGTCGAGTGTGGCGGCGTTTGATGCTGATTTCGGAATTCGGCAACATTGAAGTGCTCTGCACTTCTTGTCTTGGTTCGAGGTTCCGTGATCCTTCGCTGTGACAGGCAATGGACGGCTCGCACGACCTCAACAGTGTAGGGAAATCGGCGCAAGTATGCGTTCAAAAAGTCGCTAAGGAATTTGGATGGGTATAATGTATTGAATGACCGCCGGTTCTAAGACCCAGCGTGCTGATTAAGACCGACGTGAATACCGTCCACCAACGTCGCTGCTTCATCTCTAGGTGTCCTCAACTTTTAGGCAGTGCGAGGTGAGGCGCAGTAGTAGGCGTTGCCGTTCTGTGAATGCGCATAATGAATGAGCACTTAGGTTGGTTGAACAGCGATAGGTACTTACGGAGTTCATTTGCTCGCAGCACATGACGGAGGCGCCGCCACTGCAGCGGTCGTTGACAGTTTGCATGGAGGTGCATTGGTCTGCGTAGTCATTTGTTCAGTCAACGACGAGACCACGGTGCCAGAGTATGGGACGTACCACCGACGTAGCCCCTGGAAGTCAAGGCGTTCTTCCTGCAGCAGTAGGGCTGGGTACCCTCGCCGCAGGGTGGGGCGGCGATGGCGAGGAGAGGAAGGGCAAGAGCGAAGAGAGCGACGGCGCGGGAAAACATTGTAAGTGAAGTAGGGAGTGTAGTTGACTTGTGAAGTGAAAACCTGTCGGAAGGTGGTTGAAGCCAAGCATCTTTTATACCCTCCGCACAGCCTAGTTGAAATACGATCCTGAGATACTTATCACTCGTTGTACTCAACGCGACACGGGTCGCGGTGACACTAGCCCAAAGTGTTTGTTCCAAAAAGCGGTTAGCGCTCTCGACTGAGTCTCCCGAACAGCCAGAAAACGTCGGAGGGAGTACTTTCGTAATCGTGGCATCCACATTTGTGAGTCTCACACTGGGGCGCCTGCAAACGGATGCCGTCACGGTACACAGAATGGCAAGAAACGCGAGCAGTACGAATGGTCATGCATTCCCGACTTCGTGTGGTAGATGTATATCGCCGTCCGTGGGCACACTGACAATATTCCTGGTCGCCGTCCCTGTACCTCGCATGCGATCGAGCTTCGGGGTGAGTCGGGGTAAGGCCCAGGGACGAGGGTGCAGATCCCGAGAATCTTCAACCGCAGCAGTCTGCCAACAGAATGGCCCATCTCACAGACTCAACTGCGGCTGGGAGAGAATGCCCTGTCGCTGTGGTAGAAATTGTATCCATTATGGTCTCCTTGTCCAGTAATAGTGGGCATTCAAGTTCTCTTGAGGATTCGCGTGTGCCCACCAGCGTTCTGGGGCTGGCTCTTGATCGAGAGATGATGCACGAATGGTTGAAGGCAAAGGCCAGGAGGCTTGAGAGTCAGAACAGCAAGCGGAGATAATACACCGGCTGCCCGGCCCGATTGGAATTCTCGAACAACCTTGTTAAGTTAGTCCTCCTCAGTGCTTGGGCATCCTGAATGCAATCTCACACATGCCGCTGTCTCGTTGCGAGCATCATTGAGGAAATCAGCGAGTCTCGGTCCTCGATAATGTCAGGGAGGCGGATATCCTGCTTTGAAGCCTCAACAGATACATTTCCTGCGATCAGTGTCGCTGTATGAGACATCCATAGATAGTTCTGTGGGCATCCAGCGGCCAGGGTAGCCCTTATATACTGAAACGCGATTCCGCGGGTAGGGTTTGCTCAAGATTTCTTCAAGCGACACCGTTCAAACCGGGCGGTCCGACTGTCTGTGCATGGATAGAGTTACTCGACATCAGGTCACTGGGGGCGACTTCGTGGTGAGTGATGGCAAGGCGATCGGCTTCTCCGGGCCGGGAAGGCGTTGAGAAACTGTACAGCTGCAAAAGCCACAATTGCACAGCCACCACGACCGCGAGCAGAGGACTACAGAGTTGGGCAAACAAGTGGCAAACAGCGTACAAGTCCTCCCTTCATCGCCATGGCCCCGACCACAAAACCATCCAGCAAGGCCACCCACGTCTGTATGTACACCGAGCACTCCCCAGACCCCCGTCGTCGTCGTTAATCTCTGTGCAGTGAAAAACCCGCCGATCGCGGAGGACAGCAAGGCCAAAGCCGCGAGCAGGGCCGCCCGCCGGGTTTCCCGTCCTCATGACGCCCGCAAGGTCAGACTCGCCCCCTCGTTCCACCGCCCGAGGACCCTCGCCCTCCCCCGGAACCCCAAGTACCCCCGGAAGTCCATCCCCCACCCACCCCGGATGGATCAGTTCAGGACGATCGTCCAGTGAGTCGCGTTTCGTGGCATGTCATCTTGCGAAGTTTGTAGCGGTTGGAATACGCCGTTGGACTGGTGGAATTGTCGGAAGTCATGAAATTGCGCCTGGGATGAAGGAGTTGGCTTCGAAATACCTGTAGGATGGATCCTGACCCGCACTTGCTTTCAGCCCCTTGAACACGGAGTCGGCGATGAAGAAGATTGAGGAGCACAATACCCTCGTGTTCATCGTGGACCTCAGGGCGAACAAGCGTCAAATCAAGGACGCAGTGAAAAAGTTGTACGATGTGCAGGCCGCTAAAATCAACACCCTCATCCGGTGCGTTAACGCCAACCGCCATTTTGCCTATTGCAGCTTACGGGGCCTCTCGTTATGCAGACCTGACGGAAAGAAGAAGGCGTACGTCCGGCTGACCGCCGACCATGATGCTCTCGACGTTGCCAACAAGGTCCGTAACTTGATCCTGGTGGATCCCGGGCGCAGTTGACCTGTTCTCCTTCGTAGATTGGCTTCATCTAAGCATTTTTTCTGGTCGACGATCTCCACAGGAGGCGTGATGGGATATTTGCCGTTGTGTTCATTGCCCTCGTTCCTTCATATGCTCGTAACCATATGTCTAATGCAAACAACATGCCGACTGCAATGAATATGATGATACTCTGTTTGAGAATGAACGAGAATACACTCTGCAGTGCCCGCCTTAAGGACTGAGTTCAATGAACCGTGGTTGCACCCGTCATTTCGGACGGTCTTGAGCGTGGGAAGGCATAATTTTTGAGGAAACTGACGCGCCCCGTCTTCTGACCATCGACTGCATGTTCAGAGTCGCGCTTGCCCGCCCGCCTCGTGCGGCACTTCCTTCAATAACACGATGGCGGAGGTTCAACAGTAATGGACCAAGGTGTGTCGCGTCCGACGACGGATCATCGACGCCTTGTCACTCACC
This sequence comes from Lyophyllum shimeji, assembly GCA_026008595.1. NCBI lineage: Eukaryota > Fungi > Basidiomycota > Agaricomycetes > Agaricales > Lyophyllaceae > Lyophyllum > Lyophyllum shimeji. The sequence continues at coordinate 950,297 of BRPK01000012.1, read as the reverse complement.
ACTACTGTTCAGAGTGCCACCTCCTTCCGCCGTCTCCTCAAAACCCTCGACGTCCAATGATACGAAAGTGACACTGCCCAGCTCTTCGGCCTCGAAACCAGTAGACCTTGATTTATCGGCTCTCTCATTAGAGGATGAGTGCGTCGCGTTCTTGTGAATGGCTCGGACAGTTCGACTCACGAAGTTTGTTCTAGTCCTACATACACCGACTTGGCACGGTATGCCGACATACCTGTATTAAGTGGTCTGTAACTCATTTGCAGCTCAGGGAGCTGTCTGAAATTTCAGAAGAAGACCTGACAGCGGCCTTCAAGCAGCCTCCGAGGTGCGTGCCTCCAGGTTGTCTTCTCCTTACCTGACCTCTCTTCCAGAGTCGCCGAAACCGAGTCTGAACTGTTCGGGATGCAGTACGTTGACATTCCTTCTAAGCCTGCACTGCAACTTAACCTCCCTCCAGACCCATCATAGAAAGCCCCGTCGCCCACCCTCCACTCGACCCCAACACGCTACCCACCCCGCCGCTCGACCCCAACTCCGAATACACCGAAGAACAATGGGCCGCCTCGCTGGTCCACGGGCGCGGTATCCACTTCCCCTACTTCCACCCACGCACCCACGGCATCCCCGTCGCCAACATCCAATTCCGGTCGCACCACCCTCGTCTGCTGGACCTCTTCACGCACTTCGCTTCGCACGCCGCGTCCTCGCTCGGTATCCCCATCTCGCGCGTCGTGTACCTGCCGACGAAGCGCACGCTGTGGACCGTCCCCCGCTCGCCGTTCGCACACAAGAAGAGCCAGGAGAACTTCGAGCGCAGGGTGCACAAGCGCGCCATCAAGGCGTGGGACGCGGATCCCGAGGTCGTCGACAGGTGGTGTCGGTACCTCCGGAGGCATGCGCTTGGCGGCGTCGGCATGAGGGTGACGAGGTGGGAGCGGCTGCCGCTGGGGGCTGGGAAATCGAGGCTGGAGGGGGTCAGCGCGAGGCTGGAGAAGGCGGGTGCGAATGCGACTGCGGCGGCGGGACAGAAGATCAAGCAGCTTGGCGAGAAGATTGTTGCGGAGGAGCTCGCGGTCTTGGCCAAGGCCAAAGTCGATGCGAAAATACCGGTCAAGCACTAATTTTTGCCTTAATACGGATGAGGTTGGAATACGACTTTCTCTGGCCCAGCTGTTATATCTCCTATAGTTGACGTGGAGTTGAATACGAAGTGTAAGGTGGGAAGTGCTCCTTGTAAGAACTTCATTCATGATGCCCTCCTACTACTTCCGGACTTGGCGGGAAGGCGAAGTAGCATGCTTGCGAGGAAGAGGTTGAGGCGGTGCGCTGCTTGAGCCTTGGACAGGGCTTCTGTCTCCACGAACGTGTCCCAAGCATAAAACCAAGAAGGCACTGTCGATTACTGCATGGATTCCGCCAATTTCGAGACTTATCCTGCTTAATCTACTTCTCACGTCAGGCCCGCGTCGGGGTTTCCAAAGACGCGCCTATGACCCGATGAGTAGAACTCGTCCGTTGCATGGGATACGAAAAGCACTGGACCGCAAAGTAGGGACTGTTAAGACCACCCAAACAGCCTTGGAGTGCAATGGAATTCGAGCGTATGCGTTGTCTCCAGCTTCGGGCTCCAGCTTCGGGCTCCATATGGCGAAAAGATTTCCCACCAGTCCCTTGTTTAATTGAAGAAATTCTGTTCGAATGCTTTCCGAAGCTCCGCTTGGCGGTGCATTGACATGCCTAGGATTTCTGCCAAGGATGCGAGCACAGGTCTTGAGTGCTATTCCACTGAGCAGGGAGCGTGCAAGAGCTTAGGTCAGATGATCAGCTAAGATCCAGGCTAGGAAGAGCAGGATCGCTGTACGGATGCTACTCAGATATGGTCGATAGCCAATTGTGCATTCAGTAGACCATAAACGTGGTGCTGTGTTCCGCACAGTGCGCTGATCCCAAGCCAAGAGGCAAGTTAATTTTGTTCGGCGTTAGACGGGCCCCAGAGAACTTCGTTCGACGCATGTCCGAGGAACGGAAGAGCACAGTCGTCCGCCAAGTCGACGAGGAATCGATGGGTAGCGTATATATAGGGTGTCAGCGGACAGATTCGCTGTTCCCAAGGGTTCGCACTCCCTCGGTCAACAGCGTTGAACACTCAATCGTCCGCTGGGCGTGTTCTTGCAAATCGGAACGCCTTGGGAATGCCGTCGGATCTGGAAGCCGCTCCGTCGTCGGGGTCTCAAATCACACAACTTTTATCACCCCATGTCAATGGTTACTCTGCTTCCGCTTCCCCCACCATGAGCCGCAACAAGGAGGACGTCGAGGAGGGGGTCCGCAGGGTCACGTCGCCGTCCTCCTTCTGGGCCCATCTCAACTCGGATGTAGACCCAGCACAGACGACGGGCCCCTTGGCGGCATATTGTTTCATGACGGGATACATGTGCGCGTTTTTCGCATTCTTTCTCCTTGAACGATACACTGATACGTGGGGGGAGGACAGAGATGTCATCTCCTTCTCTGCCATCTTCGTGTGGTGTGGTTTCCAGACCGGCAACTTCTGTCAGGTATGCCTGCTCTTGTTTATTTTTAGCTTCCTCATCCTACACTCCTGCGACAGCTCGCGTTGGCCATTGCGCGTCTTTTTGAGGGACCCAAGGGATTCAGGGATTTGACGTTCCACAAGGCTGATCAGCAGGCGCTGTGCTCGCTCATTTCCTTCAACGCCGGCGCGTTCGTTGGCCGCATCGGCGACAAAGTGGGGCCCCATAAACGTATCTGGCTCGTCTGCGGAACTATCATCCAAGCACTCTTCACCATGGCCGCCGCACTCGCGATCTGGAAGAGCGGTCAGCCCGGCATCGCTGATGACCGAGGCGATCCCTCCTGGACCAATGCCTTATCCTTCGTGGCCCTGGCCTTCATGAGCGCCAGTCTCGGCGTGCAGGGCATCGTCGGCAAGCGACTCAACACTCAGTTTGGAACGACCAGTCAGTCTCGATTGATGCACCTGTATCTGTATTACGTTCTGACCCAACTTGCAGTTGTGTTGACTACTATCTGGGTCGAATTGATGTCGGATCCGCGCTTGTTCAAGCTCCGGGAGAAGGTTGCGTCGCGCGACCACAAGGTACTTGGCGCTGTCGCGCTGTTTCTCGGCGGGTTCATGGGACGGGCGTTGGTTGGCAAAATTGGTTCCGCTGCTACCCTAGGAGTTGCCGTTGGAATCCGGATACTCATCGCCATCTCTTGGATCTTCATTGGCGGTAAAGCCGCAGGTCGTTGAGTCGCTATCTTCCCCCTCTTCGCCCCCTCTGCTTTGCCCTCGCACTTCTCGAAGACATATATCCCATGACTCGTCGCATAGATACCTTGCATCTTGGATAGATGGCGCGTGCTTGCGCCCTCGTAGATTTTACAATTATGCAGTCTGATAATTGGTACAGTGACCAGCGATCTCAAGATGCTGTTAAGAAGTGGTGGAGGCGTTGAAACACGCGAGTCCTACAGTAGTACATACTGTGTGGCGGCCTGATGGACGATCGATCATCGAACCAGGCACGTGCATGATCTTGTGTTTCAAGAGCATCGTTTCCAGCAGGGACGCGCTCGTTCTCCTCGCCGTCCGATCTATATAAGATGCGCAGAGCGCAGACGACCGAAAGCCATCTCGCCCTTCATCTTCTCGGCTGACTCTGCAAAGCTATGGCCCGCTTACCTCTGCTCCCGTCCTCCAACACACTCTATACACTCCTTACCCTCCTGCCATGGTGCCTAGCCCAGTCAAGCGGTCTTTTCAAATGGAACTTCAGCAATGTTGCGATGCTTGCTCTATCTATGCTTTCTCTTTCGTCTCACCTCAAGTTTTCCAGAGCGTCGGTGAAACCCTGACTGCATGCAGCAGCCTTCCGATTACTCTCGACGGAAGTGGGAAGGCGCCGTATTACATGATCGCGTTCGCTGTGGACGGTACGCCCGCAACAAGCCTCATTGGGTCAGATAGTAGCAAGCTTGCATGGGTTGTTAATCAGCCTGCTGGTGAGTTTTGCACTCGAATTGGACGCCCTCAAGCCTAAAAGCCTCCGCATCATAGGTAGCAAAGTGTTACTCAGCGTCGTGGATTCCGCTGGAAGCTCTTGTGGTACCTCCGCACTTGTCTATACTGTCTCAGGTACGTTTCTGACCTCCACAAGCAGAGGCGGCCACGGTCTCACTGTTGTTGTGTGACATCCAGCCGGTCAGTCGACGGACTGCTTGCCCGTCAACAGCGCTGTCGAATTCTCAGTGAGCTCCAACGCCACGGCTGGTGGACTCTCGACTTGCGATCCCTGGGGCCTCCTTATCAGGGGCGGACAATCCCCATTCACGGTCACTCTCGCCCCGGTAGGCTCTCCGTCAGTCACCAATGTCACTATGCCCGCTGGGGACAACCTGTATACATACATCAATCGTGCTAGTCCGGACGGCTCGATCTTGGGTACGTTTCGCCGTCTTTGCACAATGTATTCCCAAGGCTAATGGCAACGTTTATAAGCTGCAATCAGCGACTCGTAAGTCATGCTGATTGGGAACACGAGCGCACCCGTCTTGACTGAATCAAACCCACCTCACAGAACGGGTAAATGGGCAAGCGGGACGCCCTTAGTTACAACGAAGGGTACGGTCTATGGTCCCAGCCTGCTCCATGATGCGCTGACCCTCCCATTTCCAGGCTCTTCGGATACCGCGTGCGGTGGCGCAGTCAGCTCCAGCGGAACGACGAGCAATAGCCCGACAAACACGAACCCGAACTCCTCTAATACGGTTACCAGCACCGTCGCCAACACCCAGTCACTGGCGCAGGGCGGGTCGAGCACCTCAGGCAGCAATGCCCCATCCCAGACGAACGATGCAACGATTCTTCGGGGCCTTTCCTTGTTCTCGTCGGCGATACTCACCTATATTACGGCTGGCTGCTTGATGTAAAGCATGGGCACCGCACTGTTCTTGTCCCCTGGGCAAGGTTTACATTGGATTTGCCTTACGGGTGTCTGATCGGATGCACCCAGGTTGATAGTCGGTATCTGAAAACGCTCTACGTATGTTAATTACAGTTAGTCTGCGACGGCACTGACACAACATGTGATGAGTGCTCTAATGTAGCAGTTAAACGATGCGATGCTAATGAGGCTGCGCTGGGAAAGCCGGTACAATTATGGAGAGTCAATGAACTCCTTGACAGTAGCCACGGAGTCATGGGACAAGATTGACGATGTAGATCTTTGGAGGAACCACACCGGCTTCTGCCGAGGATGTGAGTTGCTGTGCGCCCTACCACCTCGCCTCGCCCTCACCTTCATCTGCCTTGCATACAACAGCTGAAGCTGGTGCGTCAGAGTACATATTGCGCTTCAGGTCGCGAGACGAGCGCTACGAAGAGCTGCCGCCCTCCGTTTTCGGCTTGCATATTCCACAACGCCGAATGGTTAGGCAAAGAGTAAGTAGAGCCTATGGTCTGCGCTAACGCAACGAGACCTAGCTCCACCCCGAAGTCCTTCTTCCCGCGCGCACCGGGCGGGAGATTGCACCTTCTAGGTCTTAAAGCTGCCAGTGGAACGCTCTCTGTCATTTCTTTGCAACTGCTGACTACTATTCTGGACTTCTGGACTTTTGGACGTCGACGCTTTGCACCTCGCCTGGTCCTTCAATGATGAGAAATCGCCCACCGACGTGGTGCTCAAGTACCAGCGAGACGTCTGCGACTCCGAAAGAGATCACGCGATACCCGTACAGCCCCGAAGCGCGGTGCAGGTCATACGTATTCGGCATCAGCAAGGAGCGCTCATGCTAGCTCTTAATGGCTAGGGCAAGTCCTCAGAAAATTGACCAAACAGCGGCGAACCTATAAAGGAAGATGTATTGGCTAAAGGCGCTCTCGATTTCTCCGTCATGAGATTCCTTCTCTCAGTGCTCGTGGCACTAGCTTCCGTTACACCGCTCGTCCACGGGCTTCCTAACTCTTCCGAGAACGAGGATTCTGGATAGTGCGCCTACGTTCCTCCTGATACACCAGATTCCATTCAGCCAACCCACCCCGACTTAAGCCACAATCATCGGGCCTCGGCGCTTGTCGCATTTTATAAGAAAGTCTACGAAGCCGATTCGTCGCCTGAAGCGTTGACTTTCGAAGAAGCCATCTCACCGAATGGCGTCTTCTATACGAATGGCGTTCCGTACGGTGAGTTTTTCCGTGCCATACACCGCGAGCCATTCTGACATAGTGCCAGACTATGACACATATAATGCCATCAGCAAGCGGTTCAACAGAGCTTACAGGAATGCCAAAGTAAGGCACGCCTATGCAGACCGGAAGGCCTGGATCTTCACATTCGGCCTCCACAGATGTCCTATTCCCAGATTGTCGAGGTTCCCAAGGCCAATGGAACGGACGGAGAAGGCACTGTTGGTGCGAGTGTGCACTGGCAGGGGGATTACATCAAGGGGTGAGCAGATACCGCCCTCGCCTCCGTACAAGCCGGATTCATGAAGCTTTGCATAGCGGACGTGATGAGTTCCGCTCGCACGTCAGTCTTTTTTTCAATCGATTCACGCGGCGCGCTGACAATTGATCCCTTTCATCTGCAGGCCGTTATATACATTGAGAAGATCAACGGCAAGCAAATGGCAACGCGGATCTTCGAGGTTTCGGACTATAAGGACACCCATGGTGTCTTCTCGTTGTAGGCGTGTACCCTTGCGAAGCTACAGTAGACAGCGCGAGCCATATACAAGGAGAGATGCGGAACAAGAAAGCGCTATAAAACGTATGATCACGACAGATCCCGTTCGTACCAATTTATGCGTGAAATTGCAGTCTGTAGCTGCAAGTTGATGTCCATGATTCCGTGGCGTCCAGGAAGGTCGTATGGTTCGGAATTCGATAGGTAGAGGAGTTTGCCTCTCGCAAAGGGGTCGAGGGACCGATTCATTGCATTTTTGGTCGACGAAGATGCGCCGTTCGTGAGGTGCACTGCCCGTCCGGTTACAGGAACCGCCTAGCCGGGAAATATGCTGTGTTCGTTTGTTACAGGATCGGCGCTATGAGGAAATATAGGCCAGCCAATATTACAGCATGACCTTCGAAAACGTATTTTCCCGAATCAGTCAAACATGCCCAAAGGCTCCTCAAGATACTGAATGTCCTGTTCGTCAAGCTTCGCATCGATGGCGCCTACAAGCCAGGTCAACGGAGTGATGTCAAGGATCATGCAGGCTCAGCGTAACGCCCCTTGGAGATCTCAGGTTCGCAGTGTTTGTGCTTCCGATGATGGGAGCTGTCACACCGCGGGGCATAAAGTGATTGTACATCCAACGAACATTGCAGGACGTCGATGTAATCTAGTAGAAGCCGTCTAAGGCTATGCTTGACCGAGTCAAAGATATGCTAATTGATCAACCACGCTTGATTAGTATTCGTCGCTAAGATATACGAATAAGTATATGTCAAGACCTTGCGGCTCAGACCGTATTGATTCGTGTATCGTTGACCATCGGGATCGGAGGCTGGCGTCGATCAAACCAGACGGCTCGCAACAGATAATACCGCAAACCTATCAAGGAGTCTCTTGCGCACTCGTCATACCCTGCTCATAACGACGAGTTCGTCTCTCGGAAGGTTGAACTTCTTGATGGCCTTGCCCGAGATCTCTTCAAGTAGCCCATTTGAATACACCTGGTATACGATGCTCCAGCTGAGAGGAGACCCACGTAGAACTAGGCACTCACATTGGCGGTATCAAACGTGTCCACGCCTGCATCGTATCTAAAATGGCTGAGATATAGCTCTCGATCACAATATAGGAGATGAACCTCTTGCGCGATCTTGATGTGCTCCCACCCTTCCTCCTCCCCGATGACCGACGGCTGCCATTCATTGGTACCGTAGGATATGGTTCCGAGGATCAAGCAAGAGACTTTGAGACCGGAATTTCCAAGCCTTACTGAAAGATAGCATGCATGAGACAGGCCACAGCAATCGTTCTGCATGCCCACCGTATTGCATCTTTGCAGAGGCAGAGAAGACATGTTTTTACGAGTCGAGCCACGACGAATTGATGGCCTTGCGTGACCTATTTCTATACCTGTGAACAGGGTGGCCTCGAGAACTGTGACTTGGTTAAGGTGCTCACGGGCTTATTCTCGTCGTGGAAGGCATCAGAGCATTAGACCAGATACCGAAGCCTTGCGCATCGAGATTCCGATAGAGCAAGCACCAAGGATCATGGCGCAGCTAACGCAACCCAGGTCGAAAGGCCATTTTATCCCTCTATGGGAACCATGAATACCCATGGTTTGATTCGTCCCAAGGCTGTACCTGAGCTCCTTGACGTTGCGAGCGCCGTGGTGACCACTTCGGGATGCCTTTCGGCAGTCCAGTGATTCGGCTGTAATGCGGTGACGCGTTCTGTACATCATCATCCAATTTCAGGAGACCGTGTCAGACGAAGTTGAGCTTCTTACCAGTAGACTCTCGAACTTGGTGACAAACACCACTCGGCATCGTCTAGCAGTCTCGCTATGATGCGGTCTATACAGCACCATCCATCTTAGGACACCAACTCATCAGTAAGTCAATCATTAGATCCCACCAAGGTGAAGAACCAGGTGACTGAGCTCGTCCAGTGGGCGTCGTAGTTGTCAGGAAAGAGAGCTTCCATATGATCCATGCGTCAGGCGGCACACTTGGCAAATCATAGTGCGCGCTAGGAACTCGAGGAGCTTCATCTATAGAAGTGCATTTCAGCGCACAGTATGAGCCTCCTCGCGCAAGTCCGCTCAATCGTGCTCATGTGTAAAGGACGTGCAGACCGTAACTGGCGAATATGGAAAAGCTTTGTCTCTTTGTCTTGCCACGCGTCACGAAGAGCAGTCGTCGAGATAGAGCGGACCTTGAAAGGAATCATGTCGACATCCTGACCAATGGTTGACGATGGATAGATTCGTTCAGCCTTTGCAACCCAGGAGAGTGCGACATCTTAATCTGACGCGGGCGTTGATTTGCTCGGAAACGCGACTTCCCAAGTTGTGATCGAACTCCCGCGGTCAAGCGAGGGTCCTAGGTAGATTTAGCTCCTAGCCTGCGGATGACTGACGGCGACACAGAATTACGTCAAAAATTGCATTACGATGTTTAATATGGTATCATCTGAAAAGAACGGGTATCGACAGGTTAATACCAGCTGCGAAGGAAAGTACAAGACTTACATGTAGATAACAAGACAGGGATGTACAACCAGAGGCGCGTGAAAAATCGTTAATCGTCATGGCCAGCCAACCACCACTGCCCTCCCACCGGCCTCCCCTTCTCGGATACTACCGCATGGAACTTATCAACACGCGCAGCCTCCTTCTTGCGCATTGCTCTGGCGGTCCGAAAGCCCCACGACCTGCACTCCGCCTGGCATCCCGCCTCTTCCACCACCCGTACTCTGCCCAGCGCCCTTCGTCTGCCAGAGCTCAGGCGTGTCAAGAATCTTCTCCACCACCTCCTGAAACGCCTCGTTCACGCCGATCGCGGTCTTGGCGGACGCTTCGATGAACAAGGACGACATGCGTTTCGCGAATGCCTGCCCTTCCGCGGTGGATACCTGCCGCGAGAATTCCTGAAGAGATTGAGGGTGAGGTGTTAGTCTTCGCTTGGATGAGACGAGGTACACACTTTGTCGACTTTGTTCCCGACGAGGATCTTGACCACGGAGCTGGAGACGTAGGTTTCTAGCTCCGTGTACCAGCGTGGAAGCGCGTCAAACGATTCCCGATTGGAGACGTCGTAGACTGATGCGCGCAGAGTTCAGACGACTGGATGATATGGCTAAAACGGTGCCCGTACCTAGAATGATGCCTTGTGCACCTCGGTAGTATGATGATGTAATAGTTCGAAACCGCTCCTGGCCTGCCGTATCCTGGCCAGGGAACACCACCGTCCGTCAGCCCTGCACTACGATGGATACTGAGGACCGAAGACGCACCCATATGCTCAGCTTGACCTTCTTTCCCTTCACTTCCATCTTGTGCACCTGCAGAGAATACGATATCACATGAGAGTCTTTTTCTACACCGCGTCCATGTCTGCGTGCCCACCGAGAGAGCGCAGACGCAGTTAGAGACCACAGCGTACCCGAAAATCTACACCAATAGTGGCACTACTCTCATCTTCTGGGAGCCATTGTTCGTCGGAGAACCGGAGTAGGAGACTGCTCTTCCCCACAGACGAATTTCCTATGAGAAGAAGCTTGACGTTGATCGGAGAGGTCGATCCTTGCTTGGCCTGTGAAGTCGGGGCCATTCGGTGCAGAGGTGGCAGCAAAGAGAAGAAGAACGAGGAGGGCTGGAGCACAAGATTGAAGAGTGGTGAAGGTCAGGTTTACGTACTACAGCTCGTCATGCATCATGTTGTTGCCTGTTATGTATGGTGTTCACTCCCTTTCAAGTTCGCGATGCAGCTGGCTACTGATATCTCTGCTCTTGTCTCCCAGCTAGACACGCGTAGTTGACCTGCCTCATCACCCCACGTATCAATGTCAGTACTGACCAAGACTTGACGGCACGATCAACTTCATGGATCGATGGAAGCCACCCACTCAATGACGCTCATATCACTTCAGAACTGCAGTAAAAGGCGCTTCGGTGGCCCGTATGGAGCCCAATGACAGGACGCTGGAGCTTCATATATATGACGGTCTGCATCCTCGTGGGCGCCTGACAATTACCGCCCTCGCCATACCTCGGTTGTCATTGCTACCGACGAACATCGGGGTCGTGCTCAGGCTGGTCCACGAGTATATGTGAGTCTACTGCAATGTCGTCTTTGAACAGCCATCAGGCTCTGTTGTTGCGTTGCGATCGCGACGGAACTATTTATGCATGCCATCTTACGACACTCTCGTCGCTCGTTCGTTTCATCGAATGGGCGCGTGCCAAACGTGGTAAATAGGCGCGTACGAAGCTTCGTCTCGCCACCCTCCGCATTCTATGCGACAGACGCTCTTCGGTTCACGATCATGAAGTCATTCCGCAAATGCTCGATACCGCCCATATCTCTCGTGAGTATCAGCCTGACGACGACCATCATGCCATGCTCACGCATTCTTCGCAGATTGCCCGAAATCGACATCACTTGCAATCGCTGCGCACGCGGCTCAGACCACGTATGGCAATGTAAAGCTCAAGTTATATTCACCTTTCGTGTGCTCCATCTTGAATTGAAACCATCCTAGCCACTCTTCCCGCGCCAACCTTACGTACTTACGTTCACTTCACGTCAAGAGTGAATCTGTCAGGTGATACCCCGACATTCTCGTTATGCCACTTTCAGTGCCGTATTACTTACATACCGTCGATCTGTCGAAGCATTGATGTCAAGTCCCAGCCGTTCAAGCTCAACTTTGAATGTAGTGCGGGTGTTGCCCGTCCTGTCGCCCGCCACGAGATCAAAGTTTATCTGCACAGCTGTTGGGAAGCGCGGCTGCAGCGAAAGAGTCCCAGCCTCCTCAAACAAGGCCGTTAAGGAAGGTCGGGAGACTGATCCCAACGGTCCTCCTCTGGACCCTCCAGTGGTGACGACCTTGCGCACGGTGTTTTCAAATTCCACGAACCCCGTGTTTCGCGCTGCCCGCGAGAGCTTTCCTGATGCATATTTGACGTGCACCAGGCGGATCCTAGATTGACTAGCGAGCCCGTCTCACCGTGATCTCAGTATGACTCGACTGTCTACGATTCTCTCATGCATCTTCAACGGAGGGTCCCTGAGCGTTCGAAGTCGTGGGCCGAGCGAACCTTGAAACCCGGCAGAAGCTGTCCGGAAGCATGGATGATGGTTCTTATCCTGATGATGCGCTGAATCGAAGGCTGTTGCTATTGCCCATCCGTGACAGTTTCCCATTTGTATCATTGACACTTATAAGTGCCACCGGTTCTGGTCAATGAGGCCCCCTCTCCCCGCCTTCCTCTCTGTACAGGACCCTCACAACGCAACCCTCGAGCAATGTCAGACACAGGAGCTTTTCAGGGCATCGATCTCTCTGAGATCTTCGCGCCTATCTACTGGGGTACGTGCACCATCAAGCTGCAATTTGTCCTTCCGTACTGACTAACGCACATCAGGTTTCGTTGTCTCCTTGTTGTGAGCTAGCTATCCGCCCATGGAGTGCCAGAGAGCCAAATGACGCGAACGTTCCAGTCTTGGTGGGATCACGATCGTTCAGGCGTACATGTATTTCCCTGCTTCACACCGAGACAGGTCACTCGTGCGGTACACAGTGCGTACGGACTTTCCTTGTGTCTGGATTAACGCTGAAGTTTCGCGGTTTCGCGCACATAGGCCGCTGCTATGCTGTGCGTAAATTTTTCACCTCCTGCGGCACGCTACTGACATGTTTCCCCTCCAGGGTGTTTGACCTGGCGTCTTCGATTCTGATAGCGCAGTCTGTCTACTATTACTTGGTGCGCCTCCGCCGTTAGGGCTTCGCCTGGGAAGCTGTTCATCCAATGCACACCGCCGCCAGATACCCCATTTCGGCTCGACGCTGCCTCTCAGCTCCGTGACACCGTACGTCAGTGTCTTGCTCCTGCGATTATCCTGGCTCGATATGATAGCAGAGCATTATCGGCCGAATGTCTGCTTTCGGGGATGATTACCTTCAAGTAAGCCTCCATAATTTTCGATTCTTCTGTCGAACGCTTGAACTCATTTCGCAGCTCTCAAATGTACTTTGTTTACCAGCTGTACAACGGTGTGTTGAAATTCCTCTCCCGCTCAATGTTTTTTAAAGGGCGAACCTTCTTCCAGTCAGACGGTTGAGCGAAGGAAAGTGGCTGGTTCTTGGGTCCATTGTAAGCAGGACATCTCAACGCAGGCAACGATGTTCACCCGTTGCTGAGCAGAGTGGCTGCGCGATTCTGGCACTCGGTGCGCTCAATGGTCGTCCTTCAGTCTCACGTTCGCTGAGTGGTTGCCGCGGTCGGACGTAGCTGGAGGAGTTGGTATGTCCTGCTTGCTTATGGTGCGAACGTAGCTGACTTACAAGTGGCAGCTTGCGTAGTCTCCATGTATATCTTCCACCACGGTGTGCTCTCTAATAGAAACGGAGTTTTTGCAGTAAGTGCTTGCCGTTCAACATCGCCTGCAGCTGCAAGATGTAACATCGCACAGATATTTTTCGGGATTGCAAAGGGATTCGGAACAGCTACCGACGTATTGGCGACCGTCGCGATGTGCGTATACCTGACCTCTTCCAAGACAGGTATCAGCGAGTGCGTGCACCTTCATCTTGTCATACTGCAAGTTTATCTCGTTAATTTTACCCGTATAGGACGACCACTCTTCTCAATAAGCTCATCCTATTCGTCATCCACCGTGGTGTACTGGTCACCCTCATTCAGACACTTCTTCTGATAACCTTCTACGCTGCGCCCCGAAATCTGTACTGGTAAGTCAATCTGCCAGTCATCATCGCACTCTGCGGGTCTCGTCACGCCGTCGATCACAGGTTCGCCTTCCACATGAACGTCACCAAACTCTATGCCAACACCTTCTGTAAGTCTTTCGCGCCCATCTCCACGTAATGTTTCTTGGCATCTCCTAACTCGTGAACTCGTGGTGCTCGTCTCTCTAGTCGCGATGTGAGCGGATGTTCCTAGTGCCGAGTGCGTTGCTTTGTTGACTCTTAATCTCTTTTGCCAGGCTCAATGGAAGAACGCAACTGAAGGATGGTTGGCGCGCGGGTTCCGCGCTGACACCCAGTTTCACTACCACTACGACGCGTAACTCGCAGAAGGTAAACTTCCGCAACGAGCAGTACGACCTCCGCACAATGGAATTGCAGGTAAGTTACGCCACCTTATCCCCCCTTTCTCGTCCTTATGGACATCGTATCCCGTGACTGATTTGGTAATTTGCACTTAGGAGGATGCTGGCAGCACTCATCATGGTCTCAGCAGCGAGAAGTCGATAAACATGCCAACTGTCACGAAGACGGTGGAGGTGTCGGATATCTGATGTTTGCGGATCGTGCTTGCTTGATCTTTCCTCGTATTCGTGATGCGGTCATGAAGTTAACGTCTACTTTACAATCGCTTTCTTTAAACTTGGAATTCCTTTCGGGGGTCTGTGTTTCTTGGCGGCATCGTGGCTGACAATTGATCGGATCACGACCCCACCCACATGTTACCCTGGCCTCTGCTCCCGGGCCGCCGGCCCAGTTCCGTTGCAGGACCCCTGATATTATTATCGTCTAGGTGCTCACAAACCTCCATTTCCATATTCCTTCGGATTGGATCTCATTTTGTCCGGATCGGGACCCCTCTGTAGGTATTCTCAGGGGTCCTTCCGTTCCTCTTGCAACCGTTGCCACAGGCAGCACGCGAACAGGACGAAAGTAAGCGGTTAAATATTCATTCAAAAGATCAGATCTGTACCAAATCATGGTCTGCTGGTAAGCGCATCGGACGCTTTGCTTTGCTGGATTGACCTCACTCTTCACGACCACAACCCGTGCCAACGATGTCAGGCTCTCTGATCCCTCAGACTGGTTCACTACAAACGGAATCGCGCAATGAAAAGTCCGTGGAAATCGATGCGGTATCAACTCTCGAAATGTGCCGTGCGTGATTCATGCCCTTTCTCGCACTTCTGCTCGGCGGCTAAAGCCTGCGGTGTGAGATAGAAATCATAAATGCGGAAGATGCTACGGTGGCAGCTGCAGTGCAGAAATGCATACCCGAAATCGCACGGACGATCGACCTCATCGCTGAGCGAGTGAGGAAGGGCGGGAGGGTGCTGTACATTGGAGCTGGGACCAGCGGGAGGTTGTGATCCCATCGCATACGCTGCCGTGGACTATCGTTGATCGAGGCTATCATTTCAGGCTCGGCGTTCTGGATGCTTCGGAAATGTGAGAAGTTCATTCATCTCGAAATCCGGTTCTTGGTCTCCTGACGCTTTAACTTGCCCCTAGCCCTCCGACATTCTCTGCCCCGTATGACCAGTTCATAGCGTGAGCTTTACTCTAGACTCGGAGTGCTCGACGTATCGATCAACCCAAACAACAGACTTATGGCCGGAGGCGACTCCGCCATCCGTCGCGCCGCGGAAGGTGCTGAAGATTCCACCACGCTTCCAGTCACCGATTTGGACGCTGTTGTACCGCCTCTCACCGCTCTTGACACTCTGATAGGCATCGCAGCATCGGGGCGCACACCCTATGTCCTCGCGGGACTTTCACACTGTCGTGACACCCGCGGAATGCTGACTGTCGGCGTATCTTGTGTGCAGCCTAGCGCGATGAGGGGCCGCGCAGAGTGCCTGATCGAATGTCCAGTGGGTGCGGAGATCGTCACCGGCAGCACAAGGATGAAGGCGGGAACAGCAACGAAGATGGTAAGACGCGTATCTCTCGTCGCCGTAGGCCCTGCTACCTTATTGACCTGCTTTCTCCGGATGCTTAGATTTTGAACATGATCTCCACTGGCGTTATGATTCGCATTGGCAAGACGCACGGTAATTTGGTGCGCGACATCCCTACAATTTTGCTCATATATTTCTCACCTCGGAAACAGATGGTCGACCTTAAGTCGTCTAACAACAAGCTTGTGGACAGGGCGCGTCGGATCTTCCGAACTCTTCAGCCCCAAACTCTGCGCTCGGATTCGGAGATAGATTCACTTGTCGCATCCTGTGATGGCAGTGTTAAGCTGGCGCTGGTTGTAGAAAAGCTGGGATGTTCCGTCGACGAAGCCCGCGCAAGACTTGACGCCGCTGGCGGTGTATTGCGAAGAGCTTGGGACAGCGTGCCAGCTGACTTGCCTGCACCCACGTGTTCGACAACGCCACCTCAAGCTCAACTCGTACTCGCTGTTGATGCTGGAGGAACGAAATGCGCAGCCGTCATCGCGAACAAAGATGGTATACTGACCAGAGCCGAAGGAGGGCCATGCAATTTGTACTGTCCTTTCTGTTCCATAATGTCCGGTGCCTTCTGACCACAAGACTGCCTCTGTCTCCCAGCGTGACTCGTGGACATGACGCTGCTCTTACAACAATCTCAACGACTATTACGCGTGCCATGGCATCGCTCCCAGCAGCTGTTCTACCAGCGGGCTCTCTGCCGTCTCTACCACTCGCCTGCCCGATATTTGCAGCAGCCTGGATTGGAGGTGCAGGCTTGGATCGTCCTGCAGATCTGAAATCGGTCCACGCTTGTGTAATGAAGTTGTTGGCGCTCACTGATCCTTCGACGCTCCTCGTCACCAATGACGCTGCTCTGCTTTCGTCGGCGATCATCAAGCAAGACGATGAAAGGAGCGCGGACACAGAGACTAAGAAGGGAGTAGTTTTGATTACAGGTACTGGCAGCCTCGCCTACAGCTTCAGCCTTACCTCTGCAGCATGCAAATTGGTGTGCGTACCGCTCCAACGCACGGGTGGATGGGGCTACCTGCTCGGCGACGAAGGCTCAGCCTACTGGATCGGTCGAGAGGCTATACGGCGAGCCTTGCGCCACCGTGATTCCGGACATCCGCCGACGAAGCTCCACGCCGCGATTGCTGCGCACTTCGGATGTAACACCGTCGGCGCCATCCTATCAGCGGTCTATTCCCCCAACCAGTATCGCGAAAAGCCTGGTGCAGCGCCGCTGGATCCCGATCCCAAGCTGCGGATAGCATCACTGTGTCCCCTGATCTTCAAGGCAGCGTTTCCAGACGTTCTCGCTGTACCGGATTCTGAAGCACTCACGATTGTCCGTCAAGCTGCTGCGGCGGCGGTGGATACCGTGGCGCGCCTGCTTCATGATAAAGCGAGCTTGAATCCGGAGACCAGCACACTTGTCCTTGGAGGAGCGTTGGGGCAGATACCAGAGTTCCAACAGCTTCTTGTGCGGGAGTTGGCGGAGAGCGGTGAAGCGTTTGCTTCTGTAGAGACAGTGAGCGATGCCGCTGGGTGTGCGGCAGAGCTCCTCCGCAGAGACTTCCCTGCCTCGTCCGAAGCTTGATTCGTTGGGACCTAGGTACATCCGTAAAAAATTCGAGATTCCTTCTTCAGTTTGCAACATTGGACTCCGTCACAGCGTTGGTGGCAAGAATCCATGATGAGCAGTATAACACAATCTGCGCGGCCCATCCTGAATTGCCCGTTTGTCATCCGATTCAGGACTTAAACGGCCTCGAGAGCAGACTGGTATGGATTGGGAGGCAGGCAACACTTGACTGCTTCCGTGAATTTGCGCTCGCGTCGCCGGGAGAAGCGGTTGAGGAAGTGTGGTGATGACCAAGTTGGAAGAAGATGAATCTGGGCTGTCAGAATTATCTAGGTACGTCCCGCACCAGCGCGCGGTAGTGACGCCGATGGTGACGCGGCGTAAGGAAAGAAGCGTCACCATGAGACATATACGAAATAGTAGTAGTACTCACCACGGTGACTGGCGCGCTCAACATACATACATGGGTTTGGTCATGGGTGACGGGTCCAGTCCTCAACCCTCGGGAAGGGTGTAGCCCCCATGCGATCCCTAGTATTGACAAGCCATCTGGGTGGTAATCGTAAGAGATAGAGAGCTGTTATTTGCGCACGCAAGTCTTTTGAGTCTCCACCTTGAACGCGGTCTGATTCTGAAGCTTCTAAAGAGCAGTGCGACGCGTAAGTAATTAAGGTCACGTGAAATTCAACGCGATCGCCGATCGGCCGACGCCACTCGTTCCTGATTGACTGATAACAGGTAGGTACATACCAGCAACTGCCACAGGCTGCCACTGCGTACTGGGGTGCGCTCAGCTGCGCAGCGCTTGCACAGAGGGACGACTTTAAGGGTCAGCAAAGGTCTTCCTATCACGGCAGAGTTAGCGCGCAAGAAACCATTCGAGGCAAGTACAGGAGATTTGAGGCCTTTGGTCTGTCGAGGTCGACAGAGGTAAATTTTCGGAACTTCAAGACTCAACGACATGGGAGCAATCGGCGAAAGTTCCGCCGTTCGTTCATCCTACCGTAGCCTCGCCACCCAGTCGATATTTGTGAAGTAGGTAGGCTGTTCCTCAATCGTGTCCTCAGCCGCGATGGATGGTAGTCAAATACACATCCCGTTTCCATTTATCCAGCATCGTGAAACGCTATCCCCCGGGTTTGGTCTACCTAGACATAGTGCATTCCTAGTCATCGATGCTCTGGCTCTGGCTGCACGAGAAATCTGGGCCGCAAACACGTAAGTCTACGTCGAGGTTTTCAGACTAGTATGCGCAAGGGGCCTGCAGGACCATCGATTCACTATAATGGCGCAAGCTCCATAACGACCTTATCACAGTCGCCTTAAGCGGTGCGACGATCAGGAAGGGGGGAGAGAGGACATATCCCGACCATAACAGCAGTCGGGGCGCCCCTTTTCCACAGCCCGGAATGTAGACATCGGATAGCGTTGGACAGATCCTTCGACAGGTCCTGTCTCGCCCGCACTTGTTTCATGAGTTGGTGGAACCGCAATGAGCTGGCCCAGCCGTCGAGAAACCGCGTTTCGAATCGCCAAGCGAGCCAGGTGGCAGGCCAGGCCAAGGAAGCAAACTGGGGAGGCGGTGACAGCGATGGCATCGAAGGCTATCTTGGGACCCTGTACAGTCTCCCGATGACACTAATTGTCAACCGCATCGGGATCTTGCGAATCGGGGACAGGACGATGGCGCGCGGGTGTGCCGGGGTTGCCGGATGGACGTATAAGGTGCTCATTGTAAGTTCGAGGGGACAGCCTTCGACAGGCCTGGGAGTACTTGTCCTCGTTGCAGGCTTGCAGCATGCGGCGTCGGTGATCAGAATCACGAAGTAGAAAGCTGGATGCCCCAGGAGGGAATCGAATGACAGGCACGTGAGATTGTGGGGGCAGATTGGAGGGAGATATGAGAGAGATCAACATAGGATGGCCAGGCCCGTCCTGTACAGGATCTCGACATTCCATCGATCGGACCCAGACATGCGATGTCGGTGATGATTGGCTCTATGTGTAGTTTCGTGCCGGCAGCAGCAGTGCTGATTTCGGGATACGAGACGGCTTCCGAGTTCCATTTGTGCCTTCGCGGAGAAGAACGACCTTGGATGGGAGGCGATGCGTCCAGATGAATGTGCCAGCCATATGAGACAGCAAACACGCAGCATTAAACCAACTATCAACAATCAGTAGTGAGGATAGCGTGATGGTCGGAAATCGTCATGGGAGAGCTTGGCGCCCAGGAGGCTCTTTGAGACGGGATTGACCTGAAGGAGATGTCCAAGGTGTCGATAGGTTGTCCGTGTCTGCATGTATTACCATTTAGTGAACGCATCAAGATCCACGGATCAATTCGAGGACTTCAACTCGTCTATTTAGTGAGATCGCACAGAACAATCAACGGATCTGCGCACCAGGGTCAGGAAAAAACATGAGCAATCGCGCAGATGTCGGATCCCAAGGCTACCTTCTATCAGGCTACCTTCTATCTTGACGGATTGCGCATCGTGTCGAAAGGAGCGCTCCTGCACAGAAAGCAAGACTTAGCAAACCCGGATCCACATGGGTACATGGTGCAAAACATACAAGCATCATCAAATGCTTCCGTGCAGTAGCGAGCGACCATAGCGTCCGCCGTGAAGAACGGATAGCCCGTGGACATAGGAGCATCGTTTGTGGAACACGGGCCACATTGCTCCAAAACAAAAGATCCACTCATCAATCACCCCAGCATCGTGCTGGTGAACTATATGTCGAGGCCGGAAACCCATTCGTAGGGGCAGGCAGCATTCGGACGACGGCACCATCACCGATTGGCTGAGCAGTCAGCGGAGGCGATGGTTGATGACAGACGGCCAGTTCACTGGAATGCTGGGAAGACGTGGGGGAAATTCACTGACACGAAGATGACTGCGGAATGAATTGAATTGGCTGACCAACACACACAACGGCGAAGATCCCAAGGAGTAACGAAGACCTACCCGTGTCGTGCGGCGCGACCGACTCGCAGCAGACGCCGCGTCCAAGCGGACCAGGTTCGATGTTCGGCGTGTCGGACGCCACTGGCCTTTGTGAGAGCCTACGACAGATATTTGGGGCACAACGATGTTGGTTGCGAAGGAAGGCGGGTGGTCATGAAAGACAAGTCGCTACTGCCACCCTTCTGTATATCTGTCGCGTTCAACTTCCCCGTTCTCATGGTGGAACGGTGGTGACATTCCGCGGTACAGGGCCTCAGGCATTCAAACAGACACGGGCACCGCAAAGCACCGCCGTGTCTCGCGGTACGATAAAGAAGCCACGTAGTGAAAAATGTAAGATCTACGTGTTCAGAAGACCTATTCATAGGGGCTTGTGGCCGGAGCGAAAGCAGAAATGACGTACAGTCCACGTCCGTACAGTGCTTCCATTCTCCCTCAATTGATTCGACCTCCGTAACGCGTAGCATGACCAAACGCTCAGGAGCATCCGCAGCTGCGGTCACGGTCATCCAGGCGCTGCAGGGAACCACGGGAATACTGTCCCGCCTGACCTTTGCCTCCGGGCCAACCTACATCCTATCCCGGACGCAGGAGAGGGCGGGGGGAAGTAAGACATTGGAGTTGTCGTGTACGCCGGGTGCGAGGGCGATTCCACAGTCTAATAGTAATACATTACGTGGAGCGGGGAGGCGCATGACATGGATCGGGGAGGTGCTGAGCTGGTTCACCGGGTACTGTGAGACGCGATTGGGAGCGCGGAGTGCTGCGGATGGTATGACAGGGGTACGATTATGTTACAGGCCACCGCAGGTCAGTCGGTGTGCGTGCCCTAGGATCATAGCGATAGGATCCTGTTAATGTTGGGGCCGTGGCCATTCCGAATCCCGGGCGACTTTCTCGTTCCGATTACGACGGGCTCTGCACGCTAATGTACAGCGAAGGGTTTCAACCAGGAAACGCGCGTGAATCGACGACAGACAGAATGGAAGTACGCGTCGTCGGGGAGGCTGTACATACATACCGGAAAAACATTTCGGCAAGAACAGGCCGGGTATTTGTACCTATTTGACGACATCCTCCGATGCTATGCTCTACACGTGTCGATACTTCCGCTACCGTTCCGCTCCGGCAAACAAACCAGGGCGGAGCGCGAGTTTGCCGACCAAGTCGGCATTAGATGCGGTTCAAGTCTAGCTGGCTGCGCGAATCCATCGACCTGCGTCCGGGTCGGTGGCCTACCAGCCAGGGCGCAATACAGCATGTCTTCGACTTGGCAGATCTCATCGAGAGGAGCATTCACTGGCAGGCGCTCCGACGGAGCCGGACTGCGATTGATCGTCCCGTCCTTCGTCATTGAATTCAAACCTAGCGGCTGCGGAGGAGAAAAAAAATTCGGTCATGACCGCCGGGGTACCTGCTTATCGCTCAGGTACTGTAGCATTACTAACGCACGTACGGCTGGGTCCTTCCGGCCTCCGATGCTCGTCCTGTGGTGCTGGCTCGGGAACCACTTGCAATTCGCTCCTGGCTCGGGGACCACTTGCAATTCAAGAACTCTCATGACGTGTTACTTCGAAGGATGAGCGCAACACGTGGTATATATTTCAACCGTGCTGTGACGGTGGGCGGTAGCGGGAGCATATGTATGCATGTAGTCAGTGAGTATACGGAGGAGTATAAGTTCGTTAGTAATATAAGCCTGCCGGCCACCTTGACATGGCGAAGCGTGAATAAGCAATACGGGTAAGCGATAAGCGACAGAGATACGTATACCTTATGATTAGTGTCGTGACGTGAGGGGACGATGAGAACGAGGGTGGGAGGCGGGAGGTGGAACCGCGCAGTGGTGGAGAACAACAAGAAAGGAATGAGCAGAGAGAGGGGCATGTAGCACGTAGATCTATTGAACGAGACAAGAAACAGGAGGATGAGGAGTTGTGAAAACAAGATGCATAAAGCACTAAACGTAGCACAAGCGAGTAAGAGAAAGTCAAGAAAACGGGTAAAGTATAGTTAGTACAAGTAATCTGCGTACCCTCGATGAGGCGTAGAGGGTTTTTGGGGTGTCGAGCGTTATTGCCCTTCTTGCTGAGGTGGCGAGACGACCAGACGGTAGCGACAGCGGGCGACAGGCGATTGGTGGTGCGTGCCGAAGAAACTAGTCGAAGGGGAGTCAATCCAGAACATACGTATACTTTTGAGCGCCATGCCACCGCCAGGAGCGTCTTCCTATCCTCCAACTGCTTCCCTCACGCCATCGCGCTATCTCCCCTCTGCTGCTGCTGTTGCAACTCAAACTCCCTCCTCTGCGCCTCCACAAACTCCTGCTGTGCCTGCGCATCCGCCTCCGCCAAGTGCAGCTGACCCTGCGCATTGTAATGCTGCTGAGGCTGGGGCTGCTGCTGCGATTGCTGGTGCTGTTGGTGCTGGTAGTGCTGCTGCTGCTGCTGCTGGTGATGGAACTGCTGCTGCTGCGCCTGCATCGCCATATACTGTCTCCTCTGCAACTCCGCAAACTGCGCCTGGTACGCCAACTGCTGTTGCTGTTGTTGCGAGTGCTGCTGTTGGTGCTGCATATGCGGCGACGGCGACTGGCTGTGCGCTTGCTGCTGCTGGGCCTGGAACGTCCCCTGGCCAGGGTGCGTCGGCGAATGCGGCTGTGACCGTACACCCCCCTGCACACCCTGCCCAATCCCCAATCCGAGCCCCTGCACCGCAGCCGTCAGCGGCGTCAGTGGCGGCGATGACCCGTCTCCCGCACCCTGCTGCTGCGCATTACCCGTTGCGGCGGTAACGGCGCCCGGGTTCGTATATCCAGGCGTGAACGGAGTCGTGGCCGTCGTACCAGTCGGGTACCCCATGTTCTGCTGGGGCACAGGCGTCCCGACCCGACTGACGCTCGTCGCACGGCTCACAGGCACACTCGCGCTCCCGCCTCTCACACCACTCGCCGCGGTCCGGTGCACGCCTCCTCCAGCAGGCGGCGCTGCAGCTGCCGCAGCCCTTCTCCGTCCTTCCCTCTCCTCCGCTGTCCCCACCCCTCCCGCGCTCCCTCCCGCTCCCGCCGCAGTCGAACTCGCGTTGACACCATTTTTCCCCTTCCCCTTCCCCTCCCCACCCGCATTGTTCCCCAAACACTCATGCAGCCCACCCGCAAGCAACGCCAGCCCAACCGCCCCATGGTCCCCCGAGTGCTGATAATGGTACCTCAGCCCATTCATGTTCTTATACCTCCTCTGACAATCGCCCACCCCACACGCGAACGGCCGCACGCGCTTCTCCGCCTCCCTTTCCACCTCCCTCAGCTCCGTCTCCGTGATGCTCCCCAAGTCGCCATACACGAACGACTGCTCGCCTGTCTCGGCGCCTGCGGGCCGGGACCCCAGGGACGCGCTGCGCGACAGCGCCGCCGGCCCGCCGTTGGTAGCAGCCGCCTGCTCGCGCTCGCGGCGCTTGCGCTCGAGGAGGTCCTTCACGTGCTCGAGGTCCTTCGGCGGCGCAAAGTTGCACGACCCGTGCGTCATGTGGTACTTGAGCCCGTTCGCCTGCTTGTAGCTCTTGTTGCAGTTCGGCTTGGGGCACCGGAAGGGCTTCGACAGGAGCAGCGAGTGTCCCGTCGGTAGAGGCGTGTGCGAGGGTGTGTGCGTCGGTGTCGAGATGGGTGTGGACGCTGCAGTGCTGGTGGTAGTGGTGGAAACGGTGGTATTGGCGCCGAAGGGTGTTGCGCTCGGGGTAGTCGTAGAGGGTGTACTGGGTGTCGAAGACGCGGCTCCGGAACCCCGGACCTTGAGCTTCAACTTGGTACTGTTATTGCTGGTATCCATCCGGGCTCCATCGCCGTTGGTATTCGGAGGCGACGACGACGACGAAGTCGAGGTCGACGCGAAGAGTAGCGCGGGTGGTATACACTGCTGGCCCTGCGGCCCGCCCGCTGGCGCCACTCCAGGTGGCATCTGACCCACATATCCGCCACCATACTCCCCTACACCCACCCCATTGACAACGATCTCTTCGCCGCCGCTAGCGTTGAACTGAGTGCCCGGCATGTGTGATGAGTAATCCGCTGCGAACCGTGCGTAGGCGTTGAACGCCTCCTCAGGATGAGTCATCACCGTCGGGGTGCCAGGTCCCGCGTTCGGGAAGTGGACGCCTACCGACTGCACGTTGAGGTGCGGGTTTGGATTGGCGGGATTGGAGGAGGTAGAGCCAGGGGACGGGGGTTGCGAGGTATAGGGCGAAGTGTGGGCACTGGTGAAGGGAGTGTGGTGCTGGAACTGGGGGTACTGGTGGGCGAAGTGAGTGAGCGTGGTGTTGTTTGGGGTGTGTGGTGGGCTAGGAGCTCCCGAAGACGGAGAGCTGTGAGTGGAGCTATGGTGGAGTGGTGGCGGAGGAGGGTGGGTCGAGTTATCGAGATCCAGCTCGAGCTCCATGTCGTCCGAGTCGAAGGGGACGTGGGATGGTGGCTGAGAAAGCGACGGTGGCAGCCGGTGCTGCTGATGCGGGTTTGAACCGTCGAGAGGCTGGGGGTTGAAGGGCACGGCGATGTGGGCATTAGGTGCGTTGGGATCGACGACCAGGACGTGGACCTCCTCAAAGTGCTCGAGCAGAGCGTGGAGGTCGGGGAGATGAATGCCGCAGCAATTGTAGTCGCGGCAAAGCTCGCCTTCGCGGTCGAAGACGTTGAAGGCGTTCATTACGGAGAGTTCGTCGAAGGACGAGCCCTTGGAGCGGCTGGTGATGGGGGGTCAGTACTGAGGAGAGTAAGTGATGACAAAGACACGTACTCTAGCGAACTGAAGAGAGTGGCAGACGGTGAGCCCTGGGGAAACCTGGCTCCGAACGAGCCTGCGCGCCAGGAGATGGGCGAGCCCAGGAAGTGGCGAGTATACGAGGCCGGGTTGAAGGGGCCCGACGATGAGCCAGAGTAGGAGCCCATTGTATAGTCGTTGTTGTGCTGGCTGGAGGCCGGGAGAGCGATGGGCTGGGACGTCGCCATCGTCGTGGTTATAAGCAAAGAGATGAGAGCAGTCCGCCGTCGCTCTCCTATAATACCACATGACCACGTTCACACGCGTCCGGCTCGGTTCACTTCACTCCCGGCCGAAGCGATCGACCCGACCCAATTCAGTTCGAAACCGGGCTTACTCATCTAATCTTATCCGGTCCAAGATGACACCGTGGGCTTGGTTAAGCAGTGTGGCCCCCAGGGCCCAAATCCCAAAGTCACCCATTACTTGCATTTCCCGTAACCTCGCACCTACTATACACAGCACAACCACAGCAACATGCACCTCCAACATGCAACACTCCCTCAAACACTTCCAGCCCCTCCCGGCCAATCGAGGCACCGAGAGCCACATGTGCCTGACAAGTGAGTGTCGTCGCACCGCCACACGTCCAACGGCAGTGGCACGGGCCACAGCCACCGGTTCAGCCAATCAGCGCAAGCCGAGATAAACGCTCCATTGTGCGTGCCGGTCTAGAGCTTCGACAGAGAGCTCTGGGCCAGTCGAGCTTCATACGAAAGAGGGAGAGGTGCTTGCCATCCTCAGCCGTACGCCAATCGCCAAGATGCAGAGGAACCGAAGAGAAGCGGGGCGAGGATTGGCGGAAGCAGAGGGGAGACAGCGGCGCGCATGACACGGCACGACAAGATGTACACGAAACCTCAAAGGGACCCGCGAATCGACCTCGAACCAGTGACGAAGCAGACTAGAGGAGGCCAGCCCCCGCTCCATCGCCAGCTAGCCAAGACCAACGAGGGCACAATCAGCAAAGTCATACTCATAAACGGACGGAGCGCGACGTCGGTCCCGGACCCAGGCGAACGATACAGGTATAATTGACGGATGTCGTTCGACGGCGCGGCGATACGGGGCGTGTGCGGGGCAGGGGTACGGGACGCACTCTGGGTTTCCGATCCCTGCGTGCGCGGAGTCTGGGGCAGACCTTTGATCGGAATGAGTAGTACGTAGAATGAAAGAACAGTACAGTAAAGGAATGATAGGCACGACTGGACCAACGGAAGGCAACTGAAGATCAACAGAAACAAAAGTAACGCAGCGGAGGTCCGGAGTAAGGACAGAGTGGGATCAGACCCAAGTCTTAGTCTCCAAAGCAGACCCAGAGCGTTCCGTGGGGCGTTCTTGGTGATGTTCAACACAAAAAAGTGACATGTGATCACCTCATCAGCCCAAGAAGATCAAGATAACATTGAGACAGAATGTCCTACAGCAAGGAGCACAGTGTCAATGCCCACGTTGACTCCAGGAAAACGTGGCAAGGCATGTCCTCAGAACAGCAAGGCTTCAATTTGAGATTTCCTAACATCTCAAAGCCAAGGGTCGTGCGCCACGAGGGAAGGGTCAAGGCGACCGCGGCGGAGGCGGTAGCTGCACCAAGTGCAAGGGAGAAGAGCATGGTTGATGACGAAAACGATCCGAAGAAAAAAAATGAACATTACGAACTGCTTATTGCATCTATATACCCGCAGGCAGAATGGCCGGAGAATGTTACGGGGTAGAGTACCCGTGGGCCGCGCGTGCATGTATGATACGCTATGCAGATGATGCATGCAGCATGGCTACCATCATATTACTCAGAAATCGATATTGCTTCCCCGCTGAGCTGAGGATCCATGAGGCCAGCCGAGAGACGTGGTTACGCAGAACGCATGAGTTGGCGCGGAGAGCCTGATGTTGAGCGTTCTGAAGCTGGGGGAGGTCAAGGAGCCGGATAACGTCGCGCAAATGCAAGGCTGGGACGAAACGGCTTGTTTGTCCGCGTTTGACGTGGAGGTCTTTGCCTTCACTTAGTCCTCATCATCGCTCCATCCTACCAGTGCGTTTCCATACCGCCGGAACGCGTTTTAGGCACAGGTGAGTATATTTCTATGTCCCGAGAGAGATACGACGCGTGCTGACACGACTTTCTCTGCCCAGATCCCACTTCAACTACCAATTCTTGGACACGTGACGTCCTGTGTACAATTCAATCTGAAGTTTCTGAACTCCACCCGGCACCGTCGTCTGTGTCACACCTCGCCGACGCCGACTCGGCTCAAAGGCGCGTTTTCTAAGAACTCCTCCCCGCGTTGGCACCCGAGGATAACCCAAAGGCCATCAAGTCCGGTATGGCCAGCATCGCAAATCCTCTGCCATCTGGTCCCTACAGATTGATTTCATCAAGAGGCACGGCGAATGGGACCAGCACGGCGTGCGCCATTTCATGAACACGAACCCAGCTCTCCCTACCGTATCGGAAAATGGACTCCGCTGAGCACGTCCGACGGCGACTCCTCCTGGGGCGGCGCGGATTTCTGGGTCCGCGCCCAAGGCGCCGTCATTGCGAAAGCCATCTGGTTTCACGAGCACTTTGATTGCGAGAGGATTGAGGTCAGCTGGAGCGGGATGATGGAGGCGAAGAAGGCGGAACTCGACGAATGGATGGCGGAGTGCGAAGGGGCTCAGAGAGAAGAGGGAGATTGAGGAGCGGGAATACGAGGCGAGGAAGAAGCAGTATGGGAAGGACCTTTATACGGTCGAGGAGGAGCTGGCGATGGTAAGTATTATCAGAAGCGCTTGGCGTGCCGTGCGGATTGCGAAGAGAAAAAGCCGAAACTGAAGTGTTCGAAGTGCATGGTGGCGCGCAAGTCTATCCCGTCTCTTCCTCTAGAATTGAGGCTGAAAGTACACGCTATTCAGTCTACTGCAGCAATGCTTGTCAAGTGGACGCTTGGAAAGTACGTGGGTGCTGCTTAACCAGCGAGGCTGACCCGTCTCACGCGTCTCCCTAGTCTCACGAGACGTGCTGCGGTACCGAGAAGCCCGTCCCCGCAAGTTTTCGTGATTGCTAGGACTTCCCGCGCTTTCTGCGCTCGCTCCTATTCGTCGGGCCGTATATGTATGGAGGGACATTGGACGCGTATTTTCTTCATGTTACAATTGCCATCATTTAGACTCGGCGCCAACGACAAGTCCACCCCGATGGACCGTCTGACATACATAGAGAAGAACACGTGGTGGGATGTCGGACTGTAATTTACTTACCTTACAATTTTTCCTTCAATCACCTCTCTATCATGTACTACGCGGTGAGAATGCTCAACAACTCTTCATACGAGCGTCGATAACATTGCCCCTGCTAGATTCGCTTTCTAGACACGGCACTTCTGCCGGCATCATCGCCTGAGGGCTATCCAAAGATCATAAAGTCCGGCATCAAAGAAGAACCCCCCGTTCGCAATTCTCCTGCTATCACTGGTCCATGCGGAATTGCTACACTGCTATACTGGATTGGCCGACCGCAGCTGCTGGAACGACTGTTCGACGTTGATGGGACTGAAAGCTTCAGGCTCCGCGTTCACACTGGGAGAGACTGGCTCAACGATATCTACGTGAAGCGACAGGGGCGCGATGTCGAGGTACGTATTAGCATATTGAAAGCTAAATTGCTTGGCACGCTGATCATTGCTCGTTTTGGATAGATCGGTTTCATCGTCGACAAGTTGTGGGCGCAGGATGCGGTCCGATACAAAATCGAACACGAGGACGGCTCGCCATATCGTTCTGGAAAGTGGACCCCGCTTAGCGTGACCACTCACGGCACCGAGTGGGAAACTGATTCGAAGTCGGTCGCTGTCCAGAGCGCAGCTATTGCCAAAGCCATCTGGTGGTGGAACTATCATACTTTTCCAGATATCGATGTCAGTTGGAGTGGTATCACGACCTCAGAGGAGGAAGACCTCGCAACATGGCTTCTGGAACGGAAGGTCAGACTTGCTGAAGAGGCCGAGAATGAGACCTCCGAGCGTCACGAAGACAGTCCGAATGAATACTATCAAGATCGTTTGGCTTGCCGCGCAGATTGCGGGGAGAAGAAGCCGTCCCTTCAGTGCACGAAGTGCCGCGTGACGCGTAAATCCTTCCTCTGCTTGTAATACTGATTTACGGAGTGTGACAACCAGGTTATTGCAGCGTTGCTTGTCAGAGAGATGATTGGAAGGTCAGTGTTACACATACCTCTGCTCCTTCGTGAACAGTATCACCTGATCAACTTTGTCTTTATTTGAAGTATCACAAAACGTACTGCGGCACTGAAGTGCTTCCGCCTCGGTTCGAGTGAACAGCTACGCGTTTCCACGCAAGTACAGTTCTTTGCAGCATCCATTCTCCCGTTTCTAACTTGATGGTAATCCTCTTCGCAGCGAGGTGGGTGCTCCTCACGCCAAAAACCTGCTGAGCGTGCCACGAGGGTCTTCGTCAAAACGTATGTTGTCGTCAAACCAGGAAATTGTGATAGGCTCCCTGTTTGTACTGAACATCGTACAAATACTATTCTCTCCATGGCCAGGTTTGAGCGCGCTCGACAAGACTACTGCAGTCCTTTGCAGCTTACTACATCCTGTATGGTAGCGATACATGTCGATCCAATGCTCTCATATGGATACACTATGTTCGCCGGACCTCGACAAGAATGGGGGAGGCCAAGGCCTATCGCTGCAATAGAAATACCTATAGATGTTGAACTGTCTCTAATTATAGGGTCCTGACGTCACGGGCTGGTCGGCACTTGTTTGGCAAAATCATGGGGACCAAACCCCTCTATGAACTTGCCTTCCACCAGCACGTCATTCAGCTACAAATATGCGTTTCCATGCATCTGGCGCGTGCCTTCTCAGGTCTCCCTCGACCCTCCTATCGTAACAACATAGAGATCGCTGAAGACACTACTTGTCGTCCTCCCACATGCACCATGTGGTAATGCCGAGACGCGTGAATGATGGCGATTTTGAGATCCGCGTGCATGGTGCGATGGCGGTACACGCGTCCATCGAGCCATAATTCATTCCTCATTCTCTCATGTTGTTCTCCAGCGTGACAGCGTACGAGGAGGCGAGAGCCGCGCTCATCGACGAAGATCGGGCGCTTCGTCGCGACCGCTCTCAGCGGACGCCTGAAGAAGCGAGGGCCGATCAACTCATACGCGACATCCGCGCTGCGGAAGCTTCGACGATCTGGAAGCAAGAGCACCCCTCGATCCCGCATCCTTTTCCTGGGATGGAGTTCTTGACTGGTACGTGGATATTCAGGATGTCGTGGATCCCGGACTGACAATGCCTGGACTTCAAGGGCGAGAAATAATTGTCAAGACGAAGCTGTTTGCACTGCTAAGCAAGGTATATAAGAATGGAACTCTGCTGGGGCCGTGCTAGTGCATTCACGTCTCTTGTTCAGATGCCGAAAGGCGCACTTCTTCACTGCCACCTGGATGGAACGGTCAATGTGCCTGTCTTGCTGAAGCTCGCGCTGAAGCAGCCTGCTCTACATGTCCGTGTCTCTCAGAAATTAACAGTGTCGAGCATAGGATCGGTGCTGCCTGAGTTCAGGGGTCTACCTCCGAATGAGTTTTCCGACGCGCCTGGATTGACCGACGAGGCTTACGAAGCTGGCCGCTGGGTTTCGCTCCGGACTGCAAGAGAGACCTTCGATGCTAGTCTTGGTGGCCCAGAAGGATTTGATAAATGGGTCGTTGGTGCCATGACGATCAACCCCACTGAAGCGTATAAAACGCACAACACTATCAAGAAGGTAGTCGGAAGGCTCCCGCTCGATGGCTTGACACCATTGACCTTCGGCTACGTCACTGGCAGATATGGCAAAAATTCACAAGCACCTTCATCGTTTCGACGGTACGCGGTGTCAATGAAGGATTCCGAGCCTCTCACTCCAATGAATCTGGAAGGGTCTGATACGCTTTGCTCCGATCTTCCCCGAGTATGTCAGGGAATTCTTGAAGTCGTCTATCGACGATGGCATATCCTACATAGAAGCACGGGTCAACTTCCTTTACAAGTGTGTATTTTGACTCGGCCCCATCGTACCAACATTCCTCACTCTAACGAACAGGTACATGGTTGGCGCAGATGGACAGGAAAACGTTCCTCATCGTGAATGGCTGCTCATGTTTGATCGCGTCCTGAGTGAGGTGAAGGCCGAAATGAAAGAGCAAGGCAGAGAACCTGAGTTTATCGGTGCCAAGGTAGGATTTCTGCAAGCGGGTAACCACTTGACGTTCATTGAGTGGTTCGAAATAGATCATATACTCTACCATTCGCTTCATCACACCCAAAGAGCTGGAATGGTACCTCGAAGATTGCATAGCTTTGAAGAAAGAGTTTCCTCATCTGATCGCAGGTCCGTCCAGCTTCGACGCAATTACCGGCTACCAGTGCTCATTCGCTCCCCATCCGCCCCCAGGCTTCGATCTCGTTGGGGATGAAAACGAGCTGAAACCGCTCATCGATTACATTGAACCTCTCCAA
Organism: Lyophyllum shimeji; assembly: GCA_026008595.1. Taxonomy (NCBI): domain Eukaryota; kingdom Fungi; phylum Basidiomycota; class Agaricomycetes; order Agaricales; family Lyophyllaceae; genus Lyophyllum; species Lyophyllum shimeji. The sequence goes on along the minus strand of BRPK01000012.1, from coordinate 919,002 downwards.
TGGTTCCGCGTGCGCCAGAAGGAAGAAGGCGTCGATATCCCTTTCATCTTCCATGCCGGAGAGACATTGGGAGATGGCACCCCCACGGACAGCAATCTATATGATGCTATCCTTCTTGGAACCAAGCGTATAGGGCATGGGTTGGTCGAACGACATATGTCTACCAGCAATCGTTACCGACACCTTTTGCTAGGTACTCCCTAGTCAAGCACCCCAAGCTCGTCGAAACGTGTAGACAGAAGGGAATCGCTATCGAAGTCTGCCCTATATCGTGCGTCGCACATGAATGTTCTCTCTTCTTCCACTGAGTCTCGGCTGTCAGGAACGAGATCCTTGTATGCACTCGATTCGTCTGCAACTGGGACTTTCTGACTTCCAAATACAGCGACTGACCTCCTCGATGCCGATGCATCCACTCCCGATTCTATTGAACAATGGGGTTCCCGTTGCACTATGCTCCGACGACCCTTCAGTGTTTGGAAACATGGGCCTTACCTTCGATTTCTTCCAGGTATGTAGTGACGTTTTTCTGAAATGGGAGAATACGCTCTCACATTGATATACAGGTCCTTGTGGCTAGCGAACTCACTGGGCTCAGTACACTCGGCCAATTGGCGCGGGACAGTCTTGAGGTAGGTTGCTGGCATACATCCTCATCATTCTGGACCTGATTGGAATTCGAAACAGCACTCAACTCTGAACGAGGATGAGAAACGACGCGCGATTCTTTTGTGGGAGAAACAATGGAACGGATTTGTCTCGTGGATGTTGGAGCAGGAACAGAATCTACCCTCGCAGGTGTACAAGAATTGATGTCATGCTGCCCCAGTCGGAATGAGATATATAGCTCCACATCGAGTAGCCGCGCATTGTTTGCCTGACTGTGAGCCTGTGCGGCGAGAACATCGTCGATGAGGTCGCCCCCCTCTGGCTGTGATTGTACATCCCACGAACAACGGACAATTGTAGATGGCTTCCTGGTCCTGACTTCGGTATCATGCCGCGCCCATCTTGAATGATACGTAACAGTGTATTAAGTCTAACAACAGGTATATAGGACAACAAACGATTGTGGTTGAGAACGAGCGAGGAGTGTCAGAATGTCCGTATAGTTCAGAACAAGCAACATAGTCCGGGAAGCAATTTAAGAGCACGAAGTCGGGGCCTTGACCGTGGACCTACATCCGGGAGGTCAGCTCTACAACACCCTAGTCAGATTGAAGAAACTCACGAGTACTGCAGGTAGTCCGCCAGGTTCTGGTAAGGGATGTTACGCGTGCTGCAGAATCTGTCCGAAAACGCCATCAGCACATCGCCGGAGGCCTTTCTCGAGCACCACACGTACCCGGTCCACGCAGAGACGGTGTTCCAGAAGTCGATAACATAGGACGCGTCGGTCGGGAACGGGCCAGAGGTTCCGGTAGGGCAAACTGTCTCTGCGCCAGGGGGTCCTCCGCAGGACTTGATAGTGTTGGTGAGCGCGCCATAGTACGCGTCAATCATGTCCTGCTGCGATACGTAGGATTTGCCTCTTGCGAGGTCGTTGAACACCTATCAAGATGCGATAGCGTCAATCAGCAACAGCCCACACCCGCGAGGGAAAAAAGGAGGGAAATGTCCTACCGCTTGGGAGAGACGAGGCTGGTTGGCCGAGAGGACGGGCTGGCCGGTGTACAAGTAGTCCATCTTGACGAGCTGTTTGATCAGGACGTCGACCGTCGACTGGCTATAGCAGAACGAGGAGAGAACACAGTATTTCTGCGTGAAAATGCTGGTGGCCGGAGCGGTAGTGGTGGATGCACCGATTGAGACTGCACACTGGGAAACCATCTCCGCACAGCTGCCATTCTTTGTAGCAGAAAAGATTGTCATTTCGGGACCGCGGCATGTAGACGTCAACGTGAAGGAGTACTTACATCAGTAGCCCTTTGCGGGACACATGGGGGAGCGTTCGCGTTGACATTGGGGTCGCACGACGCAACGGCTCCGCAGACACCCGGCTTGTCGACGTATTGGATCCAGTCCTAATACAAAAGGTGTTAGCACGCACCTTTTACACCGATAGCGAGGCAGACTTACGGCGAAGTTGTTGTACGCGATGCCGGAAGTCGCGCAGTTGCCGGTCCAAGCAACGACGGCTTGCCACCAGTTGATGACGGTCTGGGCGGAGGTTGGGTACACCGGGACGGGGTTTCCATTGGGAAGATTCGTGGAGTTGCCGGTAGTGGAGTTCGTGCTAGTGGAATTGATCAGGGAGGCGATGGTGCCGTAGTAGAAGTCAACTGTTGGAACGAGGATTAGATCACAGGAGTGCGACAGTAAATCAAAACTTACTGAATTGCTGTTGGGTGACGACGTCGGAGCCGCCGGAGACGACATTCCATGCCTATGCAGAGGTCAAGGTCAGCGCAATGCGAAATACCTTGCGGGATTTGATCATACCGAACGCGGGAGACGGGGCTGGTTGGGCGGGAAGTCGGGGATAAAATACTTCGGCGTTTCGCAGACTACGAGAGCAATGCAGGCAGGAGTGGCGAAAACATTAGTAGGGTCTGTGGTGTTTGTATCGCAAGCACTCCTGGATTTGGATAAGATGTAAGTTAGAATGCACAGAGGGCATCGGGAAGTTTAGAACGAACCTGATCGAGAGACAGCTCCGACTGTCTTGGCCTGGGTCGCGCGCCACGAGGGTATTAGGACTCGCCGAGGGAAGGGTCAAGGCGAGAGCGGCGGAGGCAGTCACTGCACAAAGTGCAAAGGAAAATAGCATGGTCGGGAAACAATACGAATGAAACGAAACTTGACATCACCGAGTGCTAATCGCGTCCTTATATACCTGCAGGGAGAAAGGCCTGTAACAAGTTTCCGGGATATAATGCCCGTGCGAGTCGAAGATCAGCCGTGCAGATGATGGCTACCATCATCTTAGAAATCGTAAATACGTAACCAGCTTTTTGCTGAGCCCCCAGCGCCGCTCGGAGGGCAGCCGTAGTGGGCGGGGAGGGCACATGATGGCAGATGATCTAAAAAAAGCAGCATCGGCGTGATCCGAACGCAGCGCGGAGTTCTGTTGGCGGCTTGCTCGCTGCATTCTCCGCAGCCGCGAAGACTCTCCTCGTCACCGCTCGTCAACACCTTCGTTGCTTCCCTAGTCTTAACCTTTGAAGCAGAAATCCATTTTTCTTCCTTCGAAATCCGGATAAAAAATGCCAAACGAAGGAAGCTATTAATATTACTGTGCTTTCCAGCCTCGCGCATCGCCACCCATACCGTACGATTTGAAGTGAGGGACATACTTTATCGTACCTCGTGTTGCCTGCCAAGAAACAAAACTGGTAGGCTTACCATCACAAATCCGTCCTATACTTCAACGACGGCGAGGGCAACCGCCAATTCGCGAGGACAGCCGAAATTCAATGCAACTTCATGGAGATTTCTGCCCCGCTCTCGTCTGGATAACGGGAGCGCAACTCAGATGCACGCCGATCATCCTCGCGCCGGATGACCTGCCCTGACGTCCCTCGTCCCTTGATTCCTTACCACGCGAAGTCCATGCTGACCTTGCGCTCTCCGCCGATTTCGATGGTTGCAAATGTCTGCGAATGCACAAGTTTCCTCGTGAATCGGATACCAGTATACTGACGTCTGCTGGACACATGTCATGAACTTCTCTCTGATAGTGGGCAGTGGGTCCTCCTCGACGTCGTGGCCCTAGCGCGTATCTCCGGCATAATGGGCGCTTGTCTAGTGATAGGACCTATCCGGTATACAGTAATTTCCGACGCACAGAGCGGCTTTCCGAGAAGACGTCACACGTTGCTGCTGCATGGCAGAACTCGTTTTCGCAGCACCACATTGCGTAGCTTTTGTCTCCTTGCTCCCCAGCGTCCGCCGCTTCACACGTTGACGAAAAAGAATTATTGGCAAGATTGTTCCTTCGTGCTTACAGCCTTCAGCATGGACTCATGTCATTCTGCAGCCCTCAACGGGGGTTGCTGGTGCAGCGACGCCTGCTGACGTCTTCCTTGGAAAACCGAGAACTGGCGAGTATGCTGGCGAGGCAGCGAAGGAGTTCTTCAGAATCCTTGAAGCGGTCGCACAGGAAATACTGGTTCCAGGAGTGAGCACAGCTGTGAAGATTGCTGCTACTTAAGCTCATCCAGGCGTGCGAGGTAGGTGCCTGGCGTTGCATTCGATCATAAGGAATCATGGACTGCTATACGAAAGCCACGCCACTCCGGAACGTGCCGAGGAACTAAAGCTGCGTATAAAGACCATTGGTGACGGTTTTGGTCAACGAGCTGAAGGAGAAGAAGGCAGAAGAGATCCGCAGCAGACTTCTGGACGACATACGATCGCTAGAGAAGTACGTCGTGTCGATCTTCCTCCATCGGAACTACAAGACGGTATTTCGTTCAAGAGACTTGACGTATATTCAGATGAAGCTGGAACAGATTGCATCCCAGAACGGGCTTCTCGTCATTTTCTTCAGACGTTTGAACGAGGAGAAAGTTCGCAAATGTGTTGATCGTCTGAACAACGCATTGGAACACTTCAACGTGCGTCTCGAATTGGCTTTGTTTTGGATTGAAAAGTTCGCCCTCAACTTCCAAGTTGGCGCACGTAATCGATCAGGGTAACGTTCTTGATCAATTAGAGAAACAGATCCGTGCTTTTCATGCTGCACAACAGCAATCTCTGGACAACATCCATGCTGCAATGGAAGAAGTCAAGACTACGATGCACGACGTCAAGGTCACCTCAATAGCCATCGACCAATGGTCCATACGTCTCAGACGCGCTCACGCGCTCTCGTCCCTGCTAACAGCGATGTCTTCTATGGTCGCGACGCTCTTGTACACGGCCTAGTTCGGATTCTAATGACCACACCGGGCGGTGAGAAAAGTCTCCAAGTCTGCATTCTAGGGCAAGGGGAATGGGAAAGACATCGACAGCTCTCGCGGTCATGGGCCATCCCGAGATGAAGAATCGTTTCCCGAGTAGTCGAGTTTGGGTGCCTTGCGTGAAGGCTACGACTATTCTCTGAGCGTCACGCGCAACACAGGACACACCTACAGCGACGTTCTTTCTGAACTCGAGGAGTGCGAACCCCTCGTTCTTCTGCTCGACAACTTCAAGACTCCTTGGAACATTGACGGTGGACGATCCGAGACCGAGCGGGTTCTCCGTGGTATTCATCAGATGCCCCACATTTCGATCTTCGTCACCATGAGATCCTCGTCGCCGCCCTGCCCTGGAATCTACTGGCACGTCGTGGACCTCCGAGCAGTCGATCTGGACGCCGCTCGACCAATTTATTCTGACATCTACCCAGACAGCGGAGACGCCCCCGATCTTCCTGCGCTCTCGAAGCAGTTGGGAGTATGCCCCTGGCGATCACGTTGATGGCGAAAGTTGCGAAAGTCACAGGGCAGACAGCAGAGAAGCTCATGAAGACGTTTCATAAGCTTGGCACCAGAATGCTCGGGCAAGGATCAGACGCTGAGCACAGCATGGACGTCTGTATCGGGCTTCCTGTATACAGCCCTCCCATGGAGCGAATTCCAGACGCATTTGAACTACTGGCAACCCTTGCCTTGCTGCCGGTGGGTACCACATATGATATGTTGGAAACCTGGTGGGCCTCCGGTATGACTAACTTACCGGGAGCGCTTGAAGTTCTGCGAGAAACCTCCCTCGTGGAACAGCACGTTCTTCCGGTCATCCAACGCTGCGTTCTCGACCCTTCCCGTTATCCGACGAAGTGCGCATCGCCATGGTTGAATCCGCGTGCAATTTCTTGACTCACCACAAATCCAACCCTGGTGACGACACATATCTGGACCGCACAGCCGCCATCTCCACCGAGGAAGGGAATTTACAAGCCATCCTACTCGGCACGAGAACACCAACGCCAACTTTGGTTGACGCACTACTCGTCCTTGCGAGGCATCATGAGTCTACGAGACCGCGTACTGACATCGTTCAGTATGCCTTGGATCTCATGCACCGGATGGAAAGCAATCAGGGGCAGCTCGGCGACGTCCTCGTCTGCTATGGCATGATCTGCTGTCGGTTAAATCGCTACAACGATGCCCGCGCGCATTATACCGCCGCACGCAGCGCCTTTCTCTCGATCTCTGACGTCAAACGCGCCGCACAGTGCCTCATCTGGCTAGTCGGGGCGTACAGCCATGACAGCGGTGACGGTGACTACGGGCGAAATCCAGAACGCGAGCTCATCGCAGACGCGCGCGCCGAGTAATCCATCTACGATCGGCACGGGGTCGCACTCTGCACCATGCAACTTGCAGGTCTACAAATAAGATCGATGGGTGAATACGACGTCGTTGAGCTGCTTCACGAGGCCAGGGCAACGTTTGCGGAAATTAAGGATGCACTCAATGTCGCCTTATGCGCCGACAAGCTCTCGATGGGCTACTCCCAACGCGACGATTTCGAACAGGCAAGGAAATGGGCTATGACTGCCATGCGGGAATATGACCGTATCGGATGGTATGAGCATGCATCGGGGATAAGTGCGCTGGCGCACAGCAACAACGGCGACTACGACAGTGCGCTCAAGTTGCTGATGCAAGCACTCGAGAGGTCCAAATCGTACGGGGCACCGCTGAGCACCGCTGAGACTGTAGAGCATATTGGACGCATTTGGGTGAAGATGGGGAGAATGGACAATGCGAAGGGGGCATTTCAGGAATGCGACCGCATGTACTTATTCCGAGCTGAAAGGGCCACAGTACTGGGGCGCGACGCGGTGTCGGTACTTTGTCAAAAGAGCGAGAGGACCCGCGGCTGAAGCCTGTGGAGGAGGATTGGAGGGCACTAGCTCGATGGTTCCCTGCAGACATCAAGGAGCTTGTCTCCGATGATGATGAGAGGGATCATGACCTCCAGTTGGAGGCTGCGCAAGAAGGAAACGAGTCCGATGGTTGATCATGCTTTTTACCAGCCGTGGCGTCATGGTATGCTGATCGTCGATGACTACGCTTACTTCGTGCCCACGTCTTTCTTCCCTGATTGAAGCTGGAGGCAACCAGTCCTTGTAGGTACCCGGGGAGTGCTTTATTTTGAGAAGCTAACGTGCTGGCTGCGATACCTTACAGGAGAATACGAGCATGGCTTTGGTCGCATTTCGTGGGGGAACGAGCATTCAGCGCTCAGTAAGTAGCCGAATCGGTGCATGTCCCGTGGCTTAATTGGTTACGGCGCCCGACTGTTACACTCTCAATCGGAAGATCGAGAGTTCAATTTGTCGCAGAGACTAGACGTGGAGTCGCCGACTGGGAGGTTGTATTGGTTAGCTCGTACGTCCTGGAGAATTTTACCGGAACCGAGTGTGCTCGGCCATTTTACTGCATGCGCCTATAGTAGGTAATGCTGATGCGCATGCGACCATTCTTCTTGGCCGCGCCTATTCTTGGATGAGAACGAGGGGGACGACATCGACGTCATGCTCTTGAAGTTGGACGTCGTGGGCGGCGTATCACGTGACAATTGACGGTGATGAAATGCAGAATTCATCGTCGAGTAAGATGGCATGAGCGTCAGAACCTCTGTGATCTAAGATTGGCCGCCTTGTCCTCTACCTCCACGTCGAACAGAAACTGGGACGATGAGCTCTCTTGCCTTCTTGGTCACTGAGCTACAGGTGCGTTGCTGGCCAGTTATCTTATGCGAAGTCTGACGATTCCAACAGTCTCTAGCTAGCGAGACCAGGCGGAAGCACCCCGAAATTCGAGAGGTGAGGGTTGGATTGTGTGATACTGGAGGAATGGGGAGCTGAACCTGTCAAGGAAAGGCAGCTGAAAAGTCGCTCGCAATCCTCAGGGCATCGCCGGAACAGGCGACCCAGAACTTAGCCTCTGGTGTGTGTTTCCAAGCATAGTACTATCTAAGCTTTTAGACTGAAGCTCAGCCTTGAAGATGGCCCGCAGTCCCAGGATCTACTGCGCCCCGTGCTCATGGGATGCGCGACGAGGAACGCGAAAGTGGTCGCTATATCGTTGGGGTGAGGGACGGTAGTGATCTGAGATCAACGGTGGTCTGCCAGAATCTCCAGATCTAGAGCCAGATGACCGCATCCAGCAGATCCCGGCCCTTTCACTCCGGTTTAGGGAAGAGAGTCGAAAGCAGGAAGTAAGGACCTGTACAACGGTGACCAGCTGATGCTGGAGAACTTGCGGGGAGTTGACGCCGAGCTGATATCGAGACGAGACAAGGAGGGGAGAGGAGGGAGAGATGCCAAGAGAGAGCGCGGGGCTCAGATGTTGAGAGCACAAGTCCGTGAGGTTTGCGGGCACACAAATTAATCTAAGTCGGTCGCCCAAGCTCGTTCGCGCGGACTCCGCGATAAGAGGCCGAACTCAAGCTGGCACCGGAGAGTGTACTACATGAGTATAGACAGAGAAGAGGGGTGAGTGGATAAGATGGGTGGGAGAAAGAAGGAAATTTGAGTTCAAAAGACTCTATGTCAGTGATGGGAAAAGAAGCAAGACAGAGGAAGAGGTCAGAAAAGATTCATATAGGTAAGAGGTGCGTCTATGAAGGAGGTGAAAGAGACGTTATGCAAAGGGAAAGAGATGAGATTAGATGATCAATCGCTTGCAACATAGATCCCGAGTCGGTCAAATGTTTTTGACCAGTTCTGACATGAGTCGTTCTGACAATGAGTCCTCCAGTGACAGTGTCTACTGACAGCAGCCGCTAGCAGCCGTCGCAGTATTTTAGGCACCACCACGTGCGCATGCTCAGTCTGTACATCGAATCGCGTGTTACCCAGTCGAGAAACTCACCAGCGAACGTCGAACGTGCGCATGACAACCTCCACACCCAGCCTTCCGATTCACCCGATGGAATTAGTTTATGCGCCAGCAGCATTCGCCCAACCTATTAAAGGCCCCCCTCCCCTTCGCAGCCCAACCCATCCCGTCCAACCCCTCCACCCCCCTAAAACCAATGGGCCTCGCCGCCCTCGCCATCGCCGCTCTCGGCCTGTGCCTCGCCTCCACCGCCGCCGCAGGCAACACCACCAAAGTCCTCACGGGCCACATCAACCCGGACCAGGTGTACTCCTTCGTCTACGTCCCCTTCGACGTCCCCGTGGGCACGCAGTCCATCTACGTGTACCAGAACTACAGCCTCAAGGGCCAGGGCAACGCCTGCGACTTGGGGGTGTTTGACCCGCGCGGGCATGAGGACCCCCAGGGCGTTGGGTTCCGGGGCTGGTCTGGCGGATATCGTAACAACTTCACTGTATGTACCGACATGGAAAAAAAATCAATACTAGAATCACACTGACGCAACGCATTTGGGCTTTTTCTTGACTTAGATTACTGAGGCATGGGCTACCCCCGGCTACATCGCCGGCGCGGTCTACCCGGGCACCTGGAACGTCGTCCTCGGCCCCTACACCTCCGTCCCCTCCGGCATCGACTACGAGCTCACCGTCACCCTCTCCACCGACCCCGTCCCCGGAGGCTACTTCGCCCCCAACTTCTCGTCCTCCCGCGTCGGCCCCGACCCCGCCCCCGCCGAGAAGTGGTACCGCGGCGACTTCCACGTGCACACGTACTACTCGGACGGCGACCACGCGCCGTCGTTCATTGTGGACATGGCGAAGAACCAGTCGCTTGACTTCTTCTACTCGACGGACCATAATACACAGGCGTCGAACCTCATTTGGGGCGAGGCCGACCCGGCTGACTTGTTCGTGGGTCGCGGGATCGAGGTGACCACGCGCAGCGGGCATTGGGGCGCTCTGGGCCTTGACCGCTGGCAGTGGATCGACTTCCGTCCGCAGGCCAACACCCCCGGCGTCGATCTTGCTTTCGCCAACGTCCGCGAGGCCGGCGGGTTCGTTTCCATCAACCACCCCTACATCTCTTGCGTAAGTGCACCCATCACTCAGCGCACGACATAAATTAGAACTGACGGTTATGGTGCACACAAAGCCTGCGTGCAACTGGACCTTGAGCGACTTTGTCGACGCAGACGGTATCGAGGTCTGGAACGGGCCCTTCGACGGGCCCAGCAACCAGACCATCGCAAAGTGGCAGGAACTCCTCGTCGCCGGTAACCGCGTCACCGCCCTCGGAGGCTCGGACTACCACCGTGCCCCCCGTCTCGTCGGGCAGCCTACGACCGTCGTGCGCACCAGCGCGCTCACAGACGCGGGGATTATGGACGCGCTCCGTCGCCAGCGCGTGTACATCGTCGAGGGGCCCGGTATGGAGATCGACTTCACGGTCACCGCGGCCAGTGGGCAGGTCACGGAAGTCGGTGATGTCGTTGCGGGTTCGGGCGCCTTCACTGCCGAAGTCAAGGTCACGGGCATGAACGGTGGGATCTTGACGCTCATTGGGCCTAAGGGCCCCATCTTTCAGCAGAAGATCACGACGTCGCCGGCTACCGTCACCCACAAGAAGATCGAGGGGGACTTCGTCCGTGTGGAGATTCGCGATGCGGCGGGCTCGATGCTTGGTCTTACCAACCCCATCTATTTCCACCAAGTGCAAAAATCTTGATTGGCCTTTGGGGGGTGGGTACTGGTAGATAGTCGGATTCTGCTCTAGTCGTCCCTTGGTCTTGAAAAAACTGATTATTCAGCACATATAAAGCATTGTTACTGTGCTTCGTGACATGCCACCAAAGCAGGGCCTCCTTTAGCGTTTGACTTGGTAGACTTACTCAAGCAGAGGACTTCTGGCCGAGCCCAGGTGGTAGACGCCAAGTGAGAAGTAAGATTTGTGTGGTCAGTGGGAGATGTGAATGAGGTATGCCTCGCGATGACGTCGATGGTGAACTCATCCTGAGCAGAGGGTAGGAGCAATTCGGGTGAAGCTTCATCGAGGTTCTGACAAGGCACGCGCGACGTCTTCTTGCGGCGAATTTAAACGACGGAGGGCATGTTATCTGTTGGAGCGCCTATAGGCACATCGCAACTCGGCATCGCGTAAAGCCCCATGCTCCATACGAGTATATCATGTGTGGGCTCGATGACGAGGAAACCAGTAAGCAAGGAAGGAGGGGGAGAAGCGTAGCCGGTCGCAGTAGTTATGCGGTCTCGGTGCCGCAGCCAGCCGCTTGGCAATCGCAAAGTTCGGATGGTGGACTCGGGTGATGCTGAATCATCATAAGCGCCGCATGCGCTTGTGCAATCATGTTGAGATGTGGGTGTTCTAGTGTGGGTTGCAAGTTATAGGATATGGTGGGTAGACAGACGGTGAGTGAAGAGCTTGATCTGATGTGAGGCGCTCGCGGTTGGGATGGGAGTGATATTATGCCAAAGTCAACGGCTATCAAGAACACGAAGTCCGCTATCTTGATAAATGCGGCGTGCAGTTGTACGATACTGAGCGTATACTACACTAATGTGGGTTGAACAGTATACGGCATGTCGGCGAGGACTCGGAAGGCAGCATAGTTGCCAGCGTCGCATTTGAGATCGCCGAGGAGGACGCTATAATTGTTTCATGACGTGCGGGGGGCTGAAACGAAAGTAAGCAGGCCGTCTATCTTCAGACGGGCTTCACGACGGATAAATCCAGTGTTCACAATCTCCGGCTTCGGAATTGGTGGTCCCAGTGGGCGTCTAGTAGCGTGGAGAAGACACTCAGAGTGGAGGGTCAAGTACTTGCTTGGTCTCGGAGACTTGTCTCTCCGGGACAGTCACTGCAGAGGAAGCACCGCTTCCCGTTTTTTTTTTCTCCTGCAAAGCGAGCGCTTTTGCCTCGGTCTTTAGCATTCACACTAAGTAGGCCATTTTTAACGAAATTCCTCCAACCGTCGTATGTATATTTTTATTGTACAAGCATGTTTAACGTTCGTTCGAAATACAAGCAACCCCTCCCCACCACGAGCCTTACGCCCTCCCCTCCTCCACATCCTTCTTAAACTGCCTGACAATTGGCTCCATTCCGCCCTCATCCACAACAAACCCCAGACTCAACGGATACTCGATATCAAACTTGGCCGGCCAGCTCTTCACAATCCTCCTATTCACCGGATCATCTTTAAACTTCACCAGCTGCACGACCTCCTTCCCCGCGACCTTCTCGAGCGCGTCCAGCTCGTCGCGCACGGTCGCGGTGAACCCGGGGAGGTACACGACGCGCGTGTGCGGATAGAAGGCGGAGGCGGGGACGTGCTTCGCGATGACGAAGTTGCGGACGGTGGTTTGTGGGCTGGCGAGCCACGCGGCGAGGGAGTCGAGCTCGGGCGAGGCGAGGGAGTCGCCGATGGGGCATGTGGTTTCGAGGCCTTTGAGCGGCTCGCGGATGATGCCTAAAGTAAGGTCAGGTCGTTGCGGTGAGTGGTTTCACAGATACGGATGCAGCCGGGGGAGAAAGGGCCACGCACCGGAGATGAAGGCGGAGGTGGCGGCGGAGGGGGGCCCGGGCGGACGACGACGGTGGGGAGCCGGAGGATGCGGCCGTCGATGAAGCCACGCCTGGTGTATTCGTTGACGAGGAGCTCGGAGGTGAGCTTGCCCATGCCGTACGCGCCTTCCGGTGTGGCGATGGTCGAGGGTGTCACGACTTCCGGCTGGGAATCCATAATCATAAATCAGTGTCTGGCCAGGGAGCAAGGGGCCAGAGGCGTACGAGGGGGCCGCCGTATACGGCGAGCGAGGAGGTGAAGATGAACTTGATGAGCTGGCCCGGCGGCGTCTTCTGGCGCGTCGTCTCGAGAAGCAAGCGCACTGAGTCGATGTTCACCTGCACCACACCCCGACGTGTGAGCGTACTGATAAAAGATGAGTCGGAGGTCATGCACCTTGAGACCGAGTTCAAAGTCATCCTCCGACCCACGGGACATGATCCCATGCATACAGTACACGGTGTCTGGAATCCCAAGCGGGGTGTCGAACAGCGCCTCAACCTGGGCTTTATCTGTCAAGTCGGCTTTGATCGTAACGGCCTTGTTGCCGTCCGGCGCCTTGGGCTCGACGATGTCGGCGAGGATGAGTTGGACATCGGGCGTTTTGGGGTCATCCCTCAGCGCGTGGGCGAGCTGGGCAGATTAGCGTGGGTGAGCAACTCGCTGCTCCTGATGTTGATGCGTAGATTGGGAAACGCACGAGACCGCCGAGCCAGCCAGCAGCACCGGTGATAAGGACGACGTTGGGCATGGTGATGGGAGGGCGGGGGTGGTAGGGTCATGAGACGACGACGGCGCAGACTCTTTAAGGGAAGATAGCGCGGGACTTGGAACAGTGGAAGACTGAAGTTGTCCTCCGCCTGACTAAACTTGTCTTCAGCTGACGCCATCACGTGTTCGCCACAACCCCAGATTCAAATTCCTTCCATTCTCCATTTCTGTGCGGCGCGCCAGATCATTCCGTCCGCTCCTCCGTGCGGTCCCTTCTGCTTCCGGGGATAAGTATGAAATTCCGCCCCTCTGGCGCATCGTCGTCTGCCGTGACACGTCTTCCCCCGCTCCTGTCCCTGTCCCAAACTGATCGATGCGCTGGCTCCGTGCCAGTGGCGCAATGCCACTTGATGGATGCATTAGGAGGATGAGTACCATCCCCTCAGTCTTCAACTCAGCAGACGCAGAACCTCAGCCTTTACGCTCATGCACAATCATAATACACGACGTGCATCGAAGGATCAAACGGAGAAAGGCTCCCAAATACATCACGCTTTGCCCGCCGACCCAAAGAGCCTGAAAAGCCGCTCACACACTGCCGCGAACGCCTCGGTCGCCGCCTCCTGCGCCTCAGGGAACGGCCCCGCGAGCAGGGCCTCGCCGAGCGTCTTCGCGTATGGATCTCGCGCCCAGCTGTTCACGTTGATCTACAACAGCTAGGATCAGATACTGGGTGACAAGGGAGAGAGTGGAAGGGGACGCGCCTTGGAGACGCCGTTCCGGATGCACTCGACGAAGAGCTCGTCGGGGAGCTCATCGGTTCCGTGCAGACAGAGGGGCACGGTGCCTTTGAAGACCTTGTGGAGGTCCTTCAAGCTGTCCCAACCGCCGCATCGTAAGCACACCGTATGTACGACATGAAAGAGCGCCAAAGCGAGGGCGACGTACATTTCTTGCCTGAAGTTCGGAGGGTTGAGGTAGGATCCATGCAAGTTGCCGATGCTGGGTGCTAGGATGATCGCGCCGGTCCTAGGGGCCCGCGGGGAGCGGGTTGGTCAAGCGGCGATGATGGACGGAGGAGGGAATGGTACCCACCCTTTCATGAACGTCTCCGCCTTCTCCGGCTTGGTGAGTATGGCGTCGGAAATCGTCCGGAGGCCGGCTTCGCCGCCCTCCAGGCGGCCAAGCTCGACTTCGACCGGGATGCCGGCCTTGCGTGCGCGCTCGACGTAGGGCCGGGCGAGTGCGATGTTTTCTTCGTCCGTCTGCGAGGCGGATCAGATGCGGTGGAGAGACGGGAAAGGCGCATGGCGCACCTCTGCGTGGCTGGCGTCCACCATGATGCTGTCGAATGCGATGCCCTGCTCGGCGAGGCTTAGGGCGAGTTCGAGGTGTTCGGGGTCGGTGGCGTGGTCGAGGTGGACGGCGATTGGCACTGAGGCTTGGTGCGCGCTGAAGAAAATTGTAATCGATTCATGACTCGGATAGACAAATGAGAGGTGGAAAGGAATGCACTCACAGGTCGAGGCAGAAGCGGAGGAAGGGTCCGCCGCCGTATGCGAGGGTGATGGGGAAGAGCTGGAGGATGGCCGGGCTGCGTGCACGTTCGGCGGCGCGGACGAGGGCGATGGCCATTCCTGCGTCATAGCTGCCCGTGGTAGAAGGAACGCGGTCAGCTAGATGTTTGGAAGTAGATGTGTGGGTGGTACGTACCATATCTGTGCTAGGACACCGTAGCCGTCGCGTTCGGCCTTGGAGAGGATGTCGAGAGTGCGGTTGCCGGGAAAGTCAGACGCGGACATGATCGTGATCGGCGGGCTGCAAAGAGGCTTCTCAGCTCAAGCTTGTATGAAAATGGGAAGAAGTTGGCGCCATCGCTCAGACGTTTTCAACTTCTCCTGGTCGTCATGTGCGGCAGAACAACGGATGTCGTCCCGGAAGGAACCCGGCCTTTGGAACGAAACAAAACCAAACGAACCTGCCCCGCATCGCGTCTTGTGGCCATTCTTGGCGCGTTACATTCATCGCCTGCTAAACCCTTCTCCGCGTATGTATAACATGCCACTGTGCCTATGCTATCACATGAGGCTTGGCGCTGAGCTCATACCTGGTCATACGTCCTCCAAGATTCCGGCAATCTGTAGTCGATCACGACCATGGAGCTATATGATGCCTTAGGTCAGGCGGTGGTGGCGGGCGCTTGCAATTGTGGACAGGAGCTCGGATTATGTGACAAGCGAATGCGGCGCTTCTTCTCCACTCTAGGAACGCAAGGAAATTGAAAAGGGTCGCGCAGGGTCGCGCGTGGTGATCTACTTAAGATCCCAGAAATGCCAATCAGGGACCGTGTCTAGGCCGCGAGAGGCCGTCGATACCCCGCATCGTCTGCCCCACACCCCGCATACGCATACGATGCCAATGTTCGGCCGTAATCCCAAGGCAGTACACTGGGATGCGGACTCGTCTTTTGATCCCTCCACTGCCGTGTTCACGCCCGGTTCTGAGGCAGAGAAACGGCTCGTGCGCAAGATTGACAAGCGGATTGTGCGCTCGCGTTTCTCGTCCGCTGTACCATGTATTCCAGCCAACTTACAACCGACTCGTTCAGATACCGACCATATGGCTGCTGTACACGCTGTCGTATCTCGACCGTGCCAACATCGGCAACGCCAAAATTGGTGGCATGGAAAAAGCCCTGCATCTCACTTCCACGCAGTACTCTGTCATCCTACTACTCTTCTTCGTAGGCCTTGTATCACCCTCATGAGACCTGTGCTCAACTGTTACTCTACAGGTCTCCTATGTCCTCTTCGAAATCCCCTCGAACATGTTCTTGAGCCGTGCACGGCCCTCAATATAGTAAGTCATGCACGAGCCTATCTTTCCCGAAGACTTCCCGTAAACTTATCGCATGTCGCCAGCCTTTCCGTCCTGTGCTTCGTTTGGGGCGCCGTCGCGAGCTGCATGGCCGCCGTACAGAGCTGGCAAGCTCTCGCCGGCGTGCGTTTCTGCCTTGGCATAGCAGAAGCGGGCTTCGCGCCCGGTATCGCCTTTTACCTCTCGTCATGGTACAAGCGCCATGAACTCGCCAAGCGGTATTCGATATATTACACCGCGACTGCTGTCTCGGTCCGTTTCTTCGCGGCTCCGCGCGGGATTTGCTTTCTGACGCGACGCGACGACATAGGGCGCCTTCTCCGGTTTGCTCGCGGGTGTCATCACGGACCATCTCAAGCTCGCTCGTGGGATTGAAGGATGGAGGTGGCTCCTCCTGATCGAGGGCATCGGCTCATGCTTTGTCGGTGAGCAAGATCCTTGTCTCAAGAGACGCGTCGCGCGGACTCACGAGACGCACGCCACGCAGCATGCTTCACCTGGATGGTCCTCCCAGACTGGCCCAGTACCACAAGCTGGCTCACGCCCGAGGAAAAGGTCACTCCTCCCGCCCATACGTCCATGCCAATGCCACTAACGTAGTTCCCCAGTTCATCGCAATCCAACGCCTCACGCACGACGGCATCGGCAACACCGCCTCGGGCGGTCCGCAGCCCACCCACACGCAGGCGATCAGCATGGCACTCGGGGACTGGCGCACCTGGCTCCTCGTCATCATGTACATGCTCGCCACCGGCTCCCAAACGATCCAATACTTCGTCCCCACGCTCGTGTCGCAGACGGGCTACAAGGGGTTCACCGCGCAGTACATGACCATCCCCGTGTACATGGTCGCGCTGGTCGGCATTCTGGTGTTTAGCTTCGTCTCGGATTGGCGCCGGGAGAGGGGGAATTGGATCACGGTGGGTGCGCTCGGAGCGGGCGTGGCGTTCGTGGTGACGGTGGCGGCGGATAATTTGAAGGTGAAGTATGGATTTCTGTGTCTAGGGGTTGGGGGCATATATGCAGTGTGTCCGTTGACGTTGATGGTATGTCTGTCTACATGCAGTCCGCCTTGGGTTGAGTAGGATGCGCTGACGCATGGATGCGTGAGGAAGTGGGTGTCAGGTATTATTGATCACCCTGCGGAGAAACGTGCCATTGCGCTCGCACTTGTCAACGGCCTCGGAAACTCGTGCGTACACAGCCTACCTTCTAACCCGCGCCTTACCGCTGACACCGCCCCGCAGCGCGTCGATATACGGCGCCTTTCTCTGGCCTGCCAAAACAGGCCCGCGGTACGTGCAGGGCTTCGCCGTCACCACGTACGTCTTCTTTCGTTTTGTCCAATGCTGACCCCTGGGCTCACACATACATAAAGGGTGTTCGTCTTCCTCCTTGCCGCGCTCGCCCAGCTCAACAAGTACCTCTTGCGCAAGTTCCCTTCCAAGGGCTTGAATGACGGACCTGAAGCCCTGGGGCCAGCGTCTGAGTACTACCTTGAGGATCCGGAGAAGAAGGGGAGTGTATGATTTATGTAGGCTAGTATAGGATCTGTCGTTTTTTTTTTGGTGCCAGTGTATGGTTCTGATCTTTTTCGTGTTCCGTGTAAGTATATGTACTGGGATGAGATGGTGCTGTGATACGATAGGTTGGAAGGCGGCCGCACTGGACATGTTGGGACGTCAATATGTAGCCGAGCACGGCGTGCCATCGGGATCGTTGATGAAGTAGACCTCGGCTATAGTACCAGGCTTCCTGTACTTAAGCAACGGTAAGGTACTATAGCATCATACCCGTGCGAACAGGGAAGCGAAAGCTTGGACGCACTTGGAGTCACATTCATACCACGTAGCGCAGGTGGACAGCCATGTGCGGTTCAGTGCATGGATTGGATTTTGGCTCGGTAAGGGGTAGCGTAGGTGGTGCACAGCTGCAAATGCCGCCAATGGTAGAAGACACGATAGGAAAAAAGGTGAGTGAGACGCATTGTGGGACTGTGTACTGTGGGAGAACACTGGATGCGGCGAGCCCGTGTTGAACAATGACGCTCGTTTTACATATTTTCGGTGGATCACTGGGTGCCATAGATCAGAGTATCGTCAGCCAGGGGACAGTTAAGGCGCGTTGGACCAGAAGGCTGGCCTGACATTGCGATTTCGCGCTAGGTAGATAAGTTCGACTCTCCTTCATTAGCCAAATGCGAACTTGAAGCCCAAGCCAGTAAGTATTCCGTTGTGTCTGATCAGTTCCGAAGAGTCACTGGCTTCGATTCACCCTGCAGCAGGAGCTGACCCGGAGTTCGTACTTCTTCGTCGTCGGTGCGAGCAACTTCTTGTCACTGAATACGCCACATTTTGAACATCTAGCGTGTCGGCCTATCTGTGAACGGACGCTCCATATGATTTCACAGTCCTGGTGTCGAACGTGCGTGTGCCAAAGTTGGGATTACAAGCTAGGCACCACACCACGTTGATGCGCCAAAATTCTTCCCACCAACTCTCAGTATAATGCTCTGTAGCCGCTTCGAAGATATCACCCATACCTTCGCGAGCCCTCAACGCAACGCTCGTGAATGTCGTTCGATACAGTCATATCCTCTGCTCTCCAGCGCCTTCGCCCTCGCAGGGTCAGAAACAACATAACCGAAAGGACTGAACGAGCGCCGTACGAAGCCAACACATCCAACCTCCCAGCGCGCTTACTGGATGTCTTCCTCCGCACCTACGATCTCGGATTCACATCCTTCGGTGGCCCGCCCGTCCATTTCCAGATCTTCCACCGCAGATTCGTAGACGGCCTAGGAAAGACCCCATGGATCGATGAACAAACGGTGAGCCCGCTACCCTCTCCTCTTTCCGCGTGGTAGCTTATGATCCTGCACAGTACCAAGAGCTCTTCGCGGTCTCACAAGCCCTGCCCGGGCCCGGCTCGACAAAAATGCTATTCAACATCGCCCAGATCCACGCCGGCCTCGTCCCCGCCCTCTTCGTCTTCCTCATCTGGTCCCTCCCGGCAGGCATAGCGATGTACGGCTTCTCCCTCGGCGTGCAGCGCATCGGCGAGCACCTCCCCAGCCCCGCGTATGCGCTGCTCTCCGGCTTGAACGCTGCGACCGTAGGGATCATTGCGCTTGCGGCGGTGCAGCTTGCGCGCAAGGCGATCACGGACCCCCTTATGCGGTTTTTGGTCGCGTTTGGTGGGTGTGCGGGATTGTGCTATACTGCGTTGTGGTACTTTCCTGTCCTCCTTGTGTTTGGGGGCGCGTTGACGGGAGTTTGGGATCTGTGGGGGAGGTCATGGTGGCAACGGTGGAGGAATAGCAGGAAGGAACGACCGCGACGACGATCTCGGGAGCCGGAGCCGGAAGCTGGGGTGGAAACGGTGGATGTGCCTATGGAGGATCTCAAAACCCTCGAGGCTGTTGAGAGCCCAGCCATTCAGCGACGACAACCAACGACAACTTCCCATCCAACCTCCGCCGCACAACTCAGCCCTTCACCCGTCGTGGCCCAGCCCCACCAGATCAACATCTCCGCGCACGCCATCCCCATCAAACACGGTATCGCCCTGCTCATCTTCTTCCTCATCACCTTCACCATCCTCATGTCCCTGCGCGGCGCCCTCGCGCACATCCCTCTCCTCCTCGCGCTCTTCAACAACATGTTCCTCGCGGGCACGATCATCTTCGGCGGCGGGCCCGTCGTCATCCCGCTCCTCCGCGACTACGTCGTCGCACCCGGCTGGGTCGCCCCGCGCGACTTCCTCCTCGGGCTCGCCGTCATCCAAGCCATGCCCGGCCCCAACTTCAACTTTGCCGTCTATCTCGGCGCGCTCGTTCTCGCGGGCCCCGCCGCGGCATCGATCTCGCAGGTGCCGACGTTCGTCGGCGCGCTCCTTGCGTTCCTCGGCATCTTCGCACCGGGCTTGTGGCTCTCCGTCGCGTTCCAGAGTATTTGGCGGCGCGTGCGCACACGGAGGGAGGTGGTGAGCGTGCTCCGGGGCGTGAATGCCTTGGCGGTCGGGCTCGTGTTCACGGCCGTGTATCGGCTGTGGGAGATCGGGTACCTGACCCCGGCGGGGGCGCAGGGCACGAGTCTTGGGAGGGAGCCGTGGTGGCTCGTGGTCGCGGCGTCGACGTTTACGGCGGTCGAGTGGTTTGCGGTGCCGCCCCCGGTGGCGATTTTGAGTGGGGGAGTGGCGGGCTTGGCGTGGTGGGGCGCTGTCGGGAGGCGTTTGCAGAGGTGATTGGGGGATGTTGCGTGCACACTTCGTAAGGTATTTGGGTGCATGGCCTGAACCCACCCACTATCCATAGTCCCTGACACTGCATGGAAACATGTCGCATCGTAGTCGAAAAATGATAATGATATCCAGCGTCCATCGTGAACATCTCAGAAAGTAAGTAAAAGTGATAAATATCCGAACAAGCGGAGTACACTATATATAAGCCATGGCCAAGTACCATCCAGTGACACTCTCATCGTTCATGCGTCGTATAACTCGGCGGCGGCGGCGACGCGACTCTCACTGGGTGGTAGTGTTGGGTATCATCATCATCATCGGTCGACGGCTCCCGCGCCGTCCGATACGACGCGTCCGTCGCCTCCTGCGCATGTCCATAATACATCGCCGGCGAACCTGAACTTGAATTACTCCTCGGTTGGTCAAAGTTGGGCAGCGGCAGCGGCCCAGGCAAATCATGAGCGGGCTCAGCTGGAGCGGGCGGGGGTGCATGGGTGCTTGTTGTGAAGTGCGCCTGTGTCGGAGTTTGTCCCGGAGTCTGCGAGTGTGCGGGGGGAGGTTGTTGGGATTGTAGCGGGGGCGGCGGCTGTGCATGTGTAGCAAAATGCGCCTGCATAGGTGTTTGTGCATCTTGCATCTGCGGATGTGGTGGTGCGCCTTGTGGCAACGACGACGGGAGTGCGATGCCAGGGGGCGGAGCGACGTACGGCTGGCTGGCATGCTGGTTGACACTGCTCTGCTGCACAGTTTCCGTGCTAGCGAACGGTCCAAGACCGTACATATCCTCCGGGCGTGCATGCTGCGTCGGCCGCATCTGCATATCCCACCCTACATCCTCCGCGCTCGCCTCCGCCCGCGCATGATGATGTCCATACCCGCCATAGCCATAGCCATACCCCTGCGCCTCGACGTCGACGTCGACGTCCTCGGGTGGTGGGAGACGGGCCTTCTTGGGCTGGGGCGCGTAGAGGAACTGTGCGTTGGGGCCACTTTCCGCCGAAGAGGACGAATGCGACTCCCAGGACTGGGTGACGCTCGGGGTCTGGACTTTGAGGGGGATGGAGTCGACGTTGGAGGCGTACGGGTCGAACGCGACGGTCGAAGACGATGAGAAGTCGTTGCCGTACGGCGAGAGGCCGGCGCGTGCGAGCTTGGCTTGGCTGATGAGCGCGGCGGCGCGTCAGGGAAGGCGTGAGATTAGATGACAGGGAAGAACTTACCGGGCTTTGCGGCGCTGGTAGATGACCTCGGGTTTCACCTTGTTCATTTGTCGGTAGATGTACCACATTGCGACGAGTGTAATGATAAAGGTTATGGCGAGCACGACGTCGCTGATGATAGTGCTTTTCCTGTCCTTCACGCCTGTTCATCGAGCCCGTTCAGCGAAGCAACTCGGCCTTTGATGATTCGAAACACACCTGTACTTGACTGCTCGAGGATGACGCCAAGATACACGGTGATGAATTGCTTTGGCATCGAGAGTATGGCAGCGAGCGAAAATACAATGATTCCCATTCCGCAAGCGGAGAAGACGGCCGTAGTAACTGTAGATAATCGCCATTAGTGGGTGCACATTCGGCTTACAAGCCATTATTTAGAACGCACAGTGGCCCGGGATAGCACTCAAACGCGCAATAAGCGCAATCTTAAATCCTCCGTCGCGTACGACCTTTGCCAGGCAGGCATACGTAATCTTTGTCCGCTCGAGTTTTTCTCCGCGCGCTCGACAACAATATTTGAAGGCACTACAACGCATAAGCGGAATGTTCAAGGGCCGAGTAGGCAGGCGACGCACTAAAAATTGCCAACTTCACCCAGGAAGGTCCCAGCAGAGACGATTCCAAAACCGACCCACAGACCCCACACGAGGCCACAAAGGATTGCGACGATTTCGTGTCCGAAAAGCTACATGTGATGAAGTCAGTATCCGTTTCTGGTTCTCAGATGAGAAGTGCATACCGGGGGGAATGATATAACGAATAATACACCAATTGGTACCAGCCAACCAAAACGCAGGCTACATGGTGATGGTGCTTTATCAGTAACAAAATGCCATATGCATTCATAAGGACATACTCGTCTTTTAGCCATCTCGTCACCGGAGTCAACCAATGTACAATTTGCTTGTGATAGATACTGACGAGGGCCGTCACCACCAGGATGACGATCACGGCGACATAATACCCTTGCAACGCGAGGCACTTTAGCTTCCCTAGGCGAGAACATCCCGACAGCCTGGAAAAGCAAACTCACATAGCCACTCCCTGCGAATCCAGAATCTCCAATGGCCTAATGTCTTCCAGTCAAACACCCCGGTCTTCAGCTCCCGCTCCTCGCTCGGTGTTGGACTCGGTGTCCTGGACGTCATCATCATGGTGGCCTGCTCTGCGGGCTTCGGCTTCGGGGTATACTGCGATGTTGCGGACGAAGTCGTGTCATATGGCGAGCCAGGGCTTCGGCTGAGGCTCGGAGATGTCGATGTCGGGGGAATGGGTATGTGTAAGGTGAAGGATCGTGTCGATGCTGAGAGTGCCGCATTACGGGAATGTATTACACAGTGAGGAAGGACAGGAAAGGCGCTAATGGCCTTTCGGGAGTGATGAAAGTATTACAGAGAGTGAAGGTATTGCCGAAGAAGCTGGTTTCCCACATTGTCAGATGTTGTGCAACGGGTCAAGCCTTCCCAAGTTCCTTTCGGAGCAACAATAGCGACACCGCCACAATAGATCATGCATCTGGCGACCCCAGAACCAGTCTGACGTCGTCTTACCACACTGTATACGAGTACGTTTTGCCCTTTTCTCTGACGCCGAAGAAGAGCAGAGCACGATTTTCGCCGAAATGGTACATTTTTCTACCGGGCCCACACCGTATGTACATATTCCGACTGATCAATCCATCTCGTGGAGCATCATAAAGCCAGTCGTATCATCCTTCAGAGTCCGCTCAAATCGTCCGGGTAGTCAGCGCAGACCCAGACGGACAGGCTGTGGTTCTTAGCTGGCTTTGGGAACAGCACCAGTGAGATTCTCTATGTCAGCGAGGCGGCGCCCATCCGAATACCGCGACCAGGACCTGCGCGGTGATTCGTGACCCAATCGCAGCTCGCCAGAATGCAGGCGGGATACGGAGACGTTATCTGTTATCTGTTATCTATTATATGTATTACACCCAGCGTATTCGACATGACTGTTGATCGGTTGCAAGGAGGGTCTGTACATAGTCCATTGCAATGAAACTTGGGCCATGGGTATCCGCCGCGCCAAGTAACGACTGACTAACCAAAACATCACACTGGCATATAAAGTCAGCACGCACACATACGAAGCAAGTCGTTCCCAACTTACGCGCGAGCTCAAACTGACAGCTAAGGCACACACACCTTACCTCATCCACCAACCCCCTCAACAGCTCAATCTCCTCCTCCGACCCACACGGGCACAGCGGGGCCTCCAGATACCTCAGCCTCTTTGGAGGCACTGCTGCAGAGTTTGGCTGCACATATCGCCCGCCTCTCGCACGCGCCAGCGGAACGAGATCCGCAACCCGCAAGTCCGTCGCAATGCGCAGCTGCATCAACGCAGGGCACAGCCAGCCTCCTCCTCCTGCGTGTCTCCGTGCGCCGTCGGGCGACGCCAGAGCCCTGATGACATTGGTCTCCTCTTCGTCTTCCGCCGCCGGGGCGATCGCATCGTCCCACAATGTAAGGCGCACAAGATTTGGCAGGCGCGCGAGCCAGCCGATCAAGAACGCAACATCCTGAACTTGCAAACAGTCCTCCAACACCAAAGTATGCAGCTTTTCAGGCAGAAAAGCTCCGTCGCTCCATTGCGTGAAGAATGGGCTCAGGGGCTGGAGGTCCGGATGAAGCAGACGACGCTCGTATGCCCTCCCATATACCCCGTACTCATCCTCGTATTGGACGGGGGCACGGTGGACGGCGAGGGTCTGAAGGACAGGAGCGGAAAGTTTACAGAGCAGGGTCGATGGGTATAAGACACCGTCGAGCTTGAGCGTTATGAGCTTCGCCAGACGTACTGGGCGCTGGAAGTCGGCGGGCAGGTCGCGATCTACAACATGACGGACTCCGTCCAGCTTGAGATCCGATACGTTGGGTGTCTTCTGGAGGTACGTGAGTGTGTCGGCGAGTTGATGGGTCACGACGGACTCGTCACGGTGGCAAAGTTCGAAGTACGTGATAGCGGGCGAAAGCAATGGTAATACCCATTCCTTCGAGAGTCCGACTGCGGTGAGGGATCTTAGGCGCGGAGGTCTTCGGAAGGCGGGCTCATCATCGAGATTGAAGAAGTTCTCCGGAAGGATGTGTTGCATGCCGGTCGAGGTGAGTTTGAGCGTCTCGAGCGAGCCACGCAGGTCGGACCACCGGCAGCGCACCAAAAGACGGATCGATACCTCCGCGCATCTCCAGTTCCTCGCAAGGCTGACGAGCATGCGGATTATCTTGTAGGGCGGCATGTTCATACGCGCCTGGACGGATATCGCAAGCGGCGATTCCTTGGCTCGTATGATCTGGTATTCTGTCCGCCTAAAGTCGGTGTCCTTGTGTATTGTTATGATCCCCCAGAGGTGAGGTGTGGTCATGATGATGTCGTTCCATGCCTTGGAGACGAGGCGTAAGGGAGGTAGAAATTGGATATCCCAGGTAAGGATGCCTATTTCGAAGACGGCCGCGAAGACTTCGGGAGGTATTTGGCTGTGGTCGAACATTTCAAGTGCGAAAGAAATCGGTACAACAGCGTTAGGTTCGTGGTTGTGGACCGCCAGAGCGAGTTATAGATCACAGAAAATGAGTCCGGCGATGTCATCACAGTCATCATGACTTGTTCCGCCAGTCGCGGCAAAGGGTGCCCAAGGGTCCAGGGAGTCACATAACTATACCGAAAACCCCGAGCTTAAAGTCTACACCAGCCGAAGACCCACAGCCTAAAAGGCGCATTGTAAGCTGCGCTTATACCTCGTGGTCGCAATATGCTGGCCTACGGGCAAAAGCAGACTCGCTCATCTGAAGTGAATGTTGACCTCGTCCCTCCAACTCGGATGAGGATGATGACTTGATTCGGATATCTTGGGTGGCTGTGTCGGAACCGCAGAGTGTACCAGGGAGATATCGAAGAGATCGCTTCCGTTGCCTATGTATGTTGCTCGAACACGCTTATAGATTTGACCCACCCGCATGTAATTGAGGATGGTCGTCAAGAAGCTTGAGATGGTAGACCGTATGTAAGTATTTGTTCGAAAGAGGAACAAGACCGATCAATTGTGTCGGCTTTGACCGCGACTGGACCCTGACCGCTGTGAACAACAACCTCCAAGTCTCCGCTGAAAGTACGTTCGACCTTCAGCTACATTGCTCCACGCGACCTCCGGTTCAAAGTTTTCCTGCTTCCATGAAAGTTCGTCGCGGAACCTGTTCAAGGAGGACGAAGCTATTCCGCGATGTGCCCCGCTTTCCACGCCAATTCCGCCGCGCTCGGTCGATTCGCCTAGTTTGAACGACAATGCAGAATTGTTGCTTTGACCTCAGAGGACCTCATATGAGCTTTGATCAGGGCAGGGACCCGTCCCAAATTTCTTCTTCACATTTAAAAACGTTATGGTGTTCCCTGGGTTGAGGTCCAGAGCTACGAGAGACTTCCCCCACTGGTGACGGAAAACTTGCATGCGACGAAGTATCAGTATGGCAGGATCCTCTGGTACGCCGGTTCGTTTCCCCACTCTGGTTTCGGTTGCAGCTCATTTCCGTCCAGATACGGTAGACGAACTCGCAACTTCCTTCCGCCAACTGAGCTTGGACAATGACCCGCCGCAACCTACGCACCAAGTAGCACTCAAGTGTTTGCCAGACGATGTCCTCTATCATTTGTTCCTGTTCATGGAAGCTTCCGACCGTATGGAATCGCTTATGACAGTCGTACGACTGTCGCACGTCTGCGCACATTGGAGAGCCGTCATCCTTCACGCGCCTCTTCTTTGGACATATGTCAAGCTGTCGTGGACGAGGAAACAAATCAACCATTCGCCCGTGGTGGAATCGTTTCTCCGACGCTCCAAGCATCTCCCTGTCGCAGTTCATCTCGTCTTAGACGTTCCTCTTGAAGCGCCCATTTTCGAGTGGTCACGAGCGCTTTCGCCTCACGCCCGTCGTTTCCAGGAGTTGGTAACGGTGGTTCACGCTGCTCTCCCTATCGACCTCGTCTTGCCGGCCGTCTTGACCTCGAAAATGTCTCGCTTGACCCGCTTTGACCTCGCCGTGCTCGATCATCATCATTGCACCATCGAGATGAAGCCACGATTTGCAGACCATGCGGCCAGCTGTGGGGACCATCTCCTAATCGCCAAGACCTCCACCTCTTATCTAGATTGGACCGTTCGAAACTTCCATATCACCTCCTTATCCTTGAAGTACCTCGACCTCCCCGTTTCAGACCTATTCCCTATCCTTATCATGACCCAGTCTACGCTCGAACGCTTGGAATATTACAACATCACAGTCGAGGACCGATACCACCACTGCCTTCCTCGCCTCGCGCTCCCGAAACTCACTTCCCTTAGCGTCGGCTATAGCATTCCCCGCTCTGCTTCGTCCTTCGTGGATCGATTGATCCTTCCGAACCTCTGTTGCTTGTTCGTGCATGATTTCGGTCGGTGTCCAGAATCAAGGACTCCCTGGCACCTGCAGTGCGAACCGTGCTCAGATGCAGAGAAGGACGCTCGCGAGCTTCTGGTTGCCTTGTGCCCATTCACGAAGGTCTCCAGTCTTACCCTTCGTGGCGTTACCTGTTTCGCAAGCACTTTCGAGGAGGTCATGCTGCCGTTGAAGTACCTCTTCGAAGGCCTCGAGTCTCTGGTCCTCGCGCAATGCGATTCTCAGTTCCTCCACATTCTTCTCAATGTCACCCTGGACTCCGACATATCGGAACTAGAGAGCCTCTCAGAGCTCGTCATTACCAGCAACGACTACCCTCTCGTCATGGATTATCTGCGCTTACGTGCGGCGCGGGGCTTACCCCGCTTGAAGGTGTTCTCCGTCAACCCGAGGATGGCGCTCCTTCGACACTTTTATCGGGAATTTGCCACCGACTTCCTTGTCAGAGGACAAGTACGCCACCGAGCCAGCAAGGCGAGCATCGCGACGCATCCCTACCCTCGCGAATTACGTCCGGCACGTATGATTGGCGCCTATTAGGCTTACCGACCCTCAGCATGGCCATGTTCCCCTTTGCCCCTTGTCCCCATCGGAACCACGCGATGATACCGTGCAGACGACATCCTGCCATTGCCAGTGCCAGTTCTCTGCAGCAATTCTCAAGCTCAGCTCGCACGGAACCATTGATCATGCCTTCACCACCTTCCCCATACTGCGCACCCTTCTCCAGCTTCAGCGCTTTATTTTTATGCGTATTTAATTATAAGCATTCTACATGCTTCACATGCGTTACATACCGCTAAACAGTTTCTTTGTCACGCTGACGCGTTATGTTTTCGATGGTGATGGAGTGACTGTCACGTTTTTAATACCCCTTCATCGCTTCCACCGCGCGTCTTGCCCCGCATACGCGACTTGAGTCCTCCGTAACCCTCTTATCGTCTTATACCTGCAATTTTTACGATGTCTCAAGAGGCCGAAGATGTTAAGCCGAAGCTCAACCTGAATATAAATCATGAGGGCTCGCGTTTGTGGGTTTCGGGATGCAGGGAGACGCCTCCTGACAGGGATCTTTGACAGAGATTACGGTGAAGGTGAAAGCCAATATGAAGTTTGCGAAGATCTTTGCTGCCGCAGAAGTGAGTGTCCCTTCGATGTCTTTCGTCTCTGTAGCTAAACACGACGACGGTTCTGTCTGGATAGCAACGCTTTCAAAAGGAACCAGGCTAGTGCTTCCGTACTGCTTCCACCTACGACGCGATCAACCCTCTCGCGACCATACAGGCACGTTCAAATTTGTATACGAGAACCAGCGTGTACAACCAGACGACACACCCGCGGAGGTGCATTCCGACCCGTCTCCCAGACTCGCTCGCCGCTGACTTTTTGACTTAGCTGGGCATGGAAGATGGTGATCAGATAGATGCTTTCCTACAGCAGGTGAGCTCGGTGTCCGTTCCCGTTCCCTAGCCCTTCTGAAGTGCTTCTGCCCAGGTCGGAGGCGGACCTCGCCCAATTCGGAATTCATGACGCTACATCACCTTGCTCGCGCATCATACACCTTGTATCATATTTACCCACCTATTCCAGGACTGCTCTTGGTGCTCTGAAACATTGGCGGTTGTGCTCGGTTGAATCACGTGTAGCGGAATTCATCACGCGTGCTACGCTTGTCCCTGCGGTTTCCTTGCTGTTTCCGTTGCGCTGAACCTCACGATGACTATAGATCTCTTGGAGCAGCCAACATCGAATATAGAAAAAAAAAAACTCGTCGATAAACGTCCATGCTGGGTCTCCCCTGCTCAGGATGCGCCATGATCTACAACGGCACCAGGTCACTCAACAACAATATCGCGGGATCTGGTCATCCTTGCTGTTCTTCCCCGACCTCCCTAATTTTAGCCACATGCACAAAACAAACCGCTTTGGCCCTATACGCGTTGGCTAAGAAGACTCTAATCCTCGTACGATTTCCTGTCGTCGCATCAATGCAAGCTCCCGGAGTGCTCCTCTTTGCGGACCTGAGCAGTCCGACTCTATACCCAGCTTGACATGGGCGTCATGCCGAGATACACATTCATCCTCCGGCATCCGCGCGAATACGTGACTGCAAGATGGCGTTGTCTGGTACTCAAAGCGATGTCTGAGGAAGGTGGGTTGTAGCACAACAATGAGTGTGGTCGAGAAGGGTGTGTATGAGACCGCCTGTGCTTGTGTTTAGTGAGTCTGGACGTCAACGATGCCACAGCAATGCTAATTTCGGAAATGATAATGTTGCAGGGATCCTTCGCTGCAGCTGGTGTTTCTTCGAGGTCTTGCATGTATGCCGAGGGCCCAAGGCAAGAATGGATAAGACTAGATTACCGATACAGGACGGCGAACTCAGACAGGCGGAATCGATTCCTCTGCGAGTCAGAATGATAAGCGCCTCCGCCGGGAGCTCTTCCGAGTGGGCACTGTGGGCCGCGGCACAGCTGGCCTTGGCACAACTTGCCTTGGTACATTCGCCCTTGGAACGATCGGTCTGAGGAGCTCTCCCACGACGTTGGGTGCCTGATTGGTAGCGTCATTCCGCCGGAAACTCTTCAGGCTTGGCAAACCCCGTTTCTTGCAATTCTCCACGATACTACCCTTCCAGCTGGCACCCTCGTCCCGGCGGAGACTCTTCGTGCTTGGCAGAGGCAGCGGGTAGAGATTCTCCACGACGTTGTTCCTCCTACTGGCACCCTCGTCCTGCGAAAAGCTCTTGAGACCTGGTAAGTTCAGCGTGCTGAGATTCTCCGTAACGTTCGGCCCCAGACTGGCACCCTCGTCCTTCTCCGCGTACGTTGCGAGCCACAGTCGGAATGTTTCTTCGCGAGCTCCTTCCTGGTTCTTGTATATCTCCATCTGCTCGCGTTTCCTGTTTCGCAGGAGCTGAGTAGCCCATGAATCCAGATCCCCAGATCGCCTCTGCTCCCCCTCGAAACATATCCTCTGCAGGTCTTCCTGCTTCGTATGAAACCGCGTCGCCCGCTGCTCCTGCACACGTCTGAACACGGCTTCTCTTTCGTTCTCCTCCTGGCGGAAGTCAATCGCCCGTTTCTGCTCTGCCGCTTGGAAGGCTATCTCCTGTCGGCTCTGAGCCTGCCTGAAATCGTCTTCGCGACCATCCTCATTTTCTGCGAACATCATCCTGAACGCTCGTTGCTTCCTCTCAAACTCGACCTTGCGCCTCGCTTCGTTGATGCTGAATATATGACGCCGCCTTTCGACGTCTTTCCTGAAGGCCTCTTCGAAATTCTCCAATTCCCCAGACTTCGACCCTCCAGACCTTTCGACACCTTGCCGGTTCAAGTTAATGGTGGAAGCATAATACTCGATGGTGGAAGCAAAATCTGAACCAGGAAGTGGAAGGAGACGTTGTATATTGACGCCTCTGAAGAGCGCTTTCGCAGCCTTCCGATAAGTTAGCAGTCAGAACGCCTTCAAGCCTCATTGAACTCACGAAACCAAAAGGCGGCGAAGGCGAACGGCGGGCGCGGGGCTGACGATTAGGAATGCTTTTTGTTGGCTGAATTCGGGGATTGCGCTAGTAAAGAGTGAGTCCAGGCCCACTCATCGGCGGATAACGACAACCAAGAGCTCACTTCTGGCGTTCTACTTCTGTCCGAACTATCGCTACTCGTGCTACTGCTCCTCGGGCTGATAGGTGGTGGGACAAAAGTCGGAGTCGACTGGTACCGCTGCGGTGGACTCGGTATGACGGGACTAAAGGGCGGACTGGGAGTGATGACGGGGAGATTGTCGGGATCTGTCCCGGATGAGGACTAGGGCTCACACCAGGTAATCGGGAAGAGGTTGGCGTCGATGCCGGCAATCGGAGTTCCGCAACCCGGCGCTGCTGCGCTTCATGAAAGCGAGTCGTTTGATCGTCTCTCTCCGTCTCGAGCTGCGCTATTTGCCTGCGGTGCAGCCATTCTATCGTCTTCTTCATGTGCCTTGTGAGGTTTTCCTCAAGGCTGTTCTCTGCCTCCACCTTCGCCTCGATTTGCGCCAGCGAGGCTTCGAAAGCCTGAGACTGACGTCCCTGTGCAATTCTGAAAAGTCCTTCCCGACGAGTGCGTCCCTCAGTGCGCCTAGCTTCTCTGCCACGAAAATGCTCTTCATGTAATTTCAGCATGGTTCAAAATTTCCTGGAGCGGTCCTGTTCTTTCTGGGCGAATATTTTGGTCCTCTCGGTTTCTGCCTCGTCGCGCGCGGCCTCTAATGCCTGGAAGCGGTTTTCCATGTAGCTCTGTAAAACGAGCTGAGTTTCAACAGAATCGAGCAGGCCAGGTGGCGGGGCGTCTTCCGCGGAATGCGATGGATGCTCAGCCACAGGGACAACCGGGTGAGGAGACCGACTTCGACTACGCCGCGGCCGAGGCCAAGATCTAGAGGGAGCGGGAAATCTGGAATGACAGGAGGTTGGATTGGAAAGCCTACGCCGGGAATATGAGGCACGACGCCGGGAACGAAGTTAGGGAAAGAAATGGTCGACCCGTTTGCACTGTACCCTGCTAGTGAGCTAGCTGCCCATGAGCCCGGCGCCAATGAAGAAGCGGCTGGTGAACCGGACTTGAACCTCTTGTCGTCTTCCAGCTCACGACAAACATGTGTTAACGGTGTGCGAGAGATTATCAGGACCGGCCAGTGCTCACCAGCTTTTGGACAATGATATCCCTTCGACGCTCTTCCGCAACGAAGGAGTCCTCTTGGCTTTTCAGCAGCTTGTTGAACTGTTTGACCAATGCTGCCTCGATCGCATCACAAGCTTCCTTTCTCCTCTGACGACCCTGTTGAAGAAGCGTCTCCCGAGATGCGTTGTGCCACTCTGAGCGCTGAGCGCGGCTCGCCTCGTGGGCTTCGAACAGAGCAGCACGACTGGTCTGGCCATCCAGAAATACCGTCTCCCGGTCCGGCTCGTTCTTCTGGAATACTTCTTGCTGGAGTGCATCAGCCTCTCGAAACAAGCGCTCTCGGCGTTGTTGATTCGTCGCGAAAGTTTCATTGAGCTCGGCCATCATCTGATCAAACTCCTTGCCCCGCCCTTGCTCTTCTACGGTTTGAGCTGTTTCCTCTTCCACAAACCCCTTGTAAAGCTCATAGCATCAGCAAAAAGTCGCTAGGCTGGTTTCTCAAGGTGAGCGTGGGAAGGACTGACCATCTTGGTGGAACTTGGTATCCCAGGGTAACAACCTGACCAATATGTGGCGCTCGAGGTATACCAGCAGGAACTTGGATTCAGCAGGCAAGGAAGTACCAACAAGGTGGGAGGAATGTAAGGTACATAACATTTCGGAACAACATTTGTAAAGTTACAGCAACATGATCAGTTCGTCGACTGAGCCCGTCGCGGTTCAACAAGTCAGCAGAAAAGTAGATAATCGACACTCAATAGCTACAGCAGCATGTAAATATTACTCCCGGAAACATTTATGACTGCCCCTTGATCTCATGCAGGACAGTATGACCATCGTCCTGTGTGGCCTCCCTTCCCCCCCGCAACAAGATGGTTTCCTATACGTGGTGATGAGGGGAGGTCGTGCGCGCGGCAGGAGCAGGAGAAAAGGAGAAGGATTCCCGGATGAGGAGAATAAGAAATCGGAGTCGAGACTTGAAGCTTGAGAGATCACCTGGATTCCGAGCACTGGTGGTTGCCAATGCCAGTGACGAACGCATCATGGTCACATGACCATATTGTCGGCTAAACCCGAGCCATGTCGCGTCGCGAGGAACTCTTGAGGACAAGATCTTTTCTGTCTCTTACCACCATGACACCACGTCTCTCAGACATGGCTCGATGTAGCTGTGCTCCTATCATTAACCCCTTGAAGAAAACCTTGTTCGGCGACGGTGCTCAGATGAGGTAAACTCTGACTTCGCAAGATCTACATGCACCTATGCTCATAATTTCGCACTGTGCAGCATATATGAAGATGACAAACCGATACTAGCGCATATATGCACGTAATATAGCTGTAGGGTCCTTTTCTGCACTATCGGATGCGCCGCTGACAAATTTGTCAAGTCGTTCGCACCACAGTTCAACTTGGGCGGCAGAATCCTGGTGCGTGCAACTGAAGATTGGTCTCTATGGTTGGAATGAAGTGAGTCCTTCGCTCTTGGCTGGCTTGGATTCTTTAGCTCATGAACCTTGACGGTCGTGCTGTCCTCTACAACCCCCTTCCCTGCGACGCCGTAATCTTATCAAGAATTGTGTCAACGTGCTGATGCGACCCTGGTCAAATGTCCGTCGCACCCTTCCCTCTTACCATTTTGATCTCATCCTATAACCCTGCACGAATGGTGGTTCAATACTCAATGCCGACTCGCTAGAGACCCATTGACATGTATCTAGTCTGATCACATGGAATCATCATTATTTTTATTATTATTTTGTTCCATTGCAGTGGAAGTGGAGAGTAGAATAAAATTAATTGATTCCTGTCGTACTGGATCGGCAAAGTTTGCCTTTGCTTGGAAAGCTTACCAATTTGGTGAATCCGACCATCTTGGTGGGATCCAGGTATACTTAGATGCCCTGTTCTGAGATGGTCGACGTTGCCAGGATGCATAAAAAGGTTGACCATTTCGAACTATGTAACGCCAGGTATTCTAATGTCTATTTCTCGACCTTTTGCTGATGTCACTAGAGGCTATCGCGGGAAGGATTGTCGTCGTGTACTTTCTCAAGTACAGAGGGAGCTTCGTCCAGTGAGTCCCGGGAATTATGTCCCGCAGACAGGTATGGTCTAATCAGATTGTCAACAATTTACCACAGTGCAACTGGGATGAAGGTCATAGCGACGTACGCTGACATCGGTGAGTGCGGGAGTGGGAGTGGGTGCAAAGATCGAATCGATAGGGTAGCGCGCTCTAGCCTGGTTTGCCTCGTGTTAATGGCACGGGCGCCAATCAGAGTCTGCACCGCTCAAGGCAGTCAGATGGACCTGGGCCGTGTTCTGCGAGATTGAATACGGAGCAATGTCGAAAAGAGACCAGTCAGTCTCAAAGCCTCAGCATCCCGCTGACGAAGTCATAGTAGTTTGTGTATCGCGAGTGTTTAATGTTTAACGGTCACCTTTGCCCTCCAACACGTAATTACAACCACTCAGGAATCGTTCGAATATGTCCTCGCGTGTCTCCTCTTCGCCTCTGTATATCTCCGCCTGCTCGCGCTCCCTTTCCTCCAGTAACTGAGTACCCCAGGTCTCGACCTCCGAACATCGCCTCCGCTCGGCCTCAAAGCACCGCTGTTGTAACCGTTCCTGCGTTTTATGGTATCTGTGGGCCCTTGCTTCCTGCGCTTGTTGAAAAACAGTATCCCTGTCCCTCTCATCACGATGGAAGGCAGCTTCTCGTCCTTGCTCGGCCTCGAGAAACGAAATTTCTCTTTCCCGCTGAGCCTCTTCAAAGTCATCTTCGCGACTGTCCTCCTTTTCCTTGAACAGTTCTTTGCGTGCCCGTTGCTTCTTCTCAAAGTCGGCCTGCCGCCTGATTTCATTGACGCTGAAGAGCTGCCGCCGTCGTAGAGCGCTCCTCTCAAAGGCATCTTCTCTGCGAGCTTGTGACCTCGAGAAGATGAGTTGACGTCTCCGCTGCGAAGTTTGGAAGGACGTCTCCTGGCATGAACTCTCGCTGATGGCGCCATTAGATCCAACCACTGGAAGCGGGTCTTGAAAGCCTGCACCTCCGAACAATGCGAATGGAGCCTACAGACGGATAAGCAGCAGCACAGGACACTGCGAAGCCTTAAGGACTCACGAATCCGACTGCGGGGGAGGACGGACGACCCCGAGGAGAGTGAACAACGTCGATCTGGTGGCGGGTACGTTCAGGTGTGAAGCTGGGAAAGCAATGTGATACTTACGACTGGAGGTGATGAAGAACGAAGTACGACAGGGGAGGGAGGACGTTCCATACTGGCAGTAGGTGGGTACGACGGGTACGACGGTGCAATCGAATCCTCGTCCTCAACCCCGTCCTCCCACTCCGCCTCCTCTTCCTCGTCGTACAATGCCCCATTCGCCAAAGGCTCCTCCTCCGCCGGGGGTGGCGCCTCAAGTTCCACCTCACGATGCCACTGCGCAGTTTGAAATCGAGTCGTCTGCTCATTTCTTGCAGCCTCCAGCTGCACGTTCTGCCGTGTGCTAAGTGCCTCCGTCATATCCTTCCTATGGTTCATAAGGTGCTCCTCGAACTTATCCTTGGCCTCAGCCTGTTTCTCGAGTTCCGAAAGCGACATGTCAAACCGCTGCGACTGGTGTTTCAATGCGCGATTAAACGCCTCATCCCGCCTGGTTGCTCCCTGGGCGTGTGCGGTGTGTCGCAGGCGGAAGCGCCCTTCGTACGATTTTATCATCGCCCGATACTTCATCGAGCCACGCTCTTCCTTCTGGTTGAACAACTTGTCCCTCTCGGCCTCGGCATTATCCCGCGCGGCCTCTGCTGCTTGAAATCGGCTGTCCCTCTCCTTTTCCGCCTCCAAGAAGGTCTGCAGGCGCTCTTGTTGCGCGCTCGTGAAACGATCTTCGAACGGGTCATCGACAATTGACGGCCGGGAGGATCTTGCACGTTCCTTGCCATCGCTACCATGCGGGGTACCAGAGGAATCTGGCATAGTCATTGGTCCGAGCTGGGTGGGTGTTTGTGAATTCCGAACGGGTGGCATTGAAGGTGGCGACGCTGCTGGCAAGTCTCCAGGCAAAACAGTCGGCTGGATATCTAAGATATCATCACTGGCCGTAATCCAGGGTAGTTTCCTAGAAGCAGCAGGTTCGAAGCTATCATGGGTAGTGCTTGAGGACGAAGGTGTCGATGAAATATTTGGTAATGTAACAAGCGGATGGAGATCCGGGGAACTACGGGGCGAGTCGTTGTTCTCGGCAACGGGTTGGACATCCAGGGGACTATCATGAGATTCGTGAAGTGTCGAGGAATCGTGCAGCAGCCTGCTCCGATCTTCTGCCTGAGGGTTCGAAATTCGCTCAACGTACACGAGGTGAGACGTAGTTTGCTCACTAGCTGCTTGACAATACTATCCCTTCGAACCTCCGCGGCAACGAAAGAGTCTTCTTGAGCCTTGAGCAGCCTGTTGAACTGATTGACCAACGCCGCAACGATTGCGGCACAAGTCTCCTGGCTCCGTTGACGACCTTGCGTGTGTAGCGTTTCCCGAGCTGCAGCGTGCCATTCTGAGTGTTTGGTGCGACTAACTTCACAGCTTTCGAACGTAGCTGCTCGGCGATTTTGCCCCTCCAAGAACTCTGCCTCCCTACCAGCCTCGTTCTCATGGAAGGTCTTTTCTTGTCCTGATTCGGCCTCAAGGAAAGATCGCTCCTGGCGTTGTAGGTTCGTCTCAAACGCGTCATCATGTATGGCCGTCATGCCATCGAATTCTTTCCACCTTCCCGTTTCTCCAAGTGCCTGAGCCTTCTCCTCGTCAGCAAACTTTTGCTGGAAGGCATACAGACTTGGGCGAAAAGCATCGTTGCGTCGATCTTCAGATAATGCGTATAGCACTTCAGCGGCATCCGATGCCCTCGCGGAATTGCGTCTAGGGAGCTTCAAGAGGTCGAAGAATCGTCTGGATAGTGTATCGCCAGTTAGTGCCACGACACTAGCGGCTTGATGAAGCCGGTAGGACAGACCTTTCCATTTGTGCTCTGATGGCGTGACTGCGAGCACTTCAACATTGACACTCGCTCCCCTTTCTTTCTGCTGCCGTTTTGATGAAATGCTGGCGGCAACAAGGCGTCAATCACGGGCCTGCCACGAGTCATCAACCAGGAGAGCTCGTTCTGGCCCGATGCGAAACAGCTCAATCAGACGCCGCGCGTCCGGCCAGTACAATGCGATCTTGTATTGATGAGAACTCGTTCACGTCAAGCGGGCACCAATCGCAGTCTGCTCCTGTGTGCGCGTCGTGTTCTGCGAGGCTAACAACTGAACGACCGTCAAGAGGAGAGCGAGCACAAGTAAACCCGATCACGCAGTTCTAGTAATTCACATAGCAGAGGTATTCAGCGCTCACCATTCTCCTTCAACACGTACGTGTCGAGGAATCGTTTGAATACCTCCTCGCGCGCCTCCTCTTCACGTTTGTATATGTCCGTCTGCACGATCTCCCTCCGTTCCAGTAAACGCGCCCCCCAGGTCTCGAGCTCTGAACTTCGCCTCTGCTCAGCCTCGAAGCTCTGCTTTTGTAGCTTTCTCTGCGTTCTGTAGAACTTGTTGGCCCTTTTCTCCTGCGCTTGTCTGAATGTCCTTTCTCTGTCCCTCTCCTCACGATGGAAGTCAACTTGCCGTTCCTGCTCAGCCTCGAGGAATACTGTCTCTCTGCGCCGCTGCGCCTCCTTGAAACTACCTTCACGGCCGTCCTCCATTCTCTTGAACTGTTCCTTTCGGGCTCGTTGCTTCTTCAGGAATTCTAACTGGCGCCTGGTCTCATTGACGTGAAAGATATGTCCCCGTCGGAGAGTGCTCTTCCGGAAGGCATCTTCCCTGCGAGCTTGCGATCTCTCGAAGATGAGTTCACGTCTCCGCTGCAAGTATTGAAAAGGCATTTCCTGGCGATTTTTCTTGCTGGTGACACTTCCGGACTTGATAACCGGAAGTAAAATATCGGCGCCATCAGAGCCAGGAATCGGAAGGGGATCTTGAATGCCAGCGCCTCTGAGTAATGCACCCGCAGCCTATCGAATGATGAATAGTGGTACGAGACACAAAGACACTCGGAGAACTCACGAAACCGACTGCAGGGGAGGGCGAACGAGGAGGAGGTGAGTAGTGACCAGGGGCCTGGGCCTGATAGGACGTACGTTCAGTGCAACGATGACAAAGGCACCATAACACTCACAAAATATTCGCGGGACTGAGGGAGAAGGACATACAGGAGGCCAAGAGGGCTGGGGATATTCAGGCATAGGGATGGCGGAGGGTGCTTGTTGAGCAGGAGGTGGTGTCGCCGCCGGGGACGCTGGGTACCGTACCGCCGATGGTGGCGGTCCTAGCTCGACCTTGCGACGCCGCTGTGCATCCTGAAACCGCATCGACTGATTATTCCTCGCATCCTCCAGCTGTGCAGTCTGTGTTCTGCTAAGCGCCTCTGTCATTCGTTTCATGTGATCCAAGAGGCCGTCTTCGAATTGATCCTTTGCCTCAGCCTGCTTAACGAGGTCCAATAGCGACATATCAAAGACCTGGGAATGGTATTCTAGTGTGCCCTTGAACGCTTGAACTCGCCTGCCACCTTCCCCGTTCCGCGTGGCCTCCCGATCACGAAAGTGATCGTCGTGCGATGTTAGCATGCCCCGGGATTTCTCGGAGCGAAGTTCTTCGTTCTGGTTAAAGACTCTATCCCTCTCAGCCTCGGCCCCTTTTCGCGCGGCCTCTGCTGCCTGAAACCGGTGCTCTCTGTGCTCTTCATCCGCTGAGAAGGCATGCAGACGCTCCTGCTGCGCGCGTGTGAATCCTTTTTCGAACGGGTCCTCGGAACTTGACGGCGGAAAGGTGTTGGCACCTTCCTTGCCTTCGCTAGCGCATGAGGGACCAGAGGGGTCTGGTATAGGCATTGATTCGACTCGGCTGGGCGTCTGCAAATTCCCTGAAAGAGGGACTGGAGGTGGCAAGACTACTGGCATGACCGGTGACGTAACACTCGGTCGGATAGGTGAGGAATGATTGGAGGAGCTATCCCAGGAACTACGGGATAAGTCGTTGACAATGACTGGTGGCGTAGCAGTTGGTTTATCCGGAGCACTGTCGACACGTGAGCCGCCATACATATCGGGCCAGAACGAAAATGTCGGTGAGCTGGTTGGTAGGACAGCAATCGGACGGACATGTGGGGAATCATTGGGGGAGTC
The DNA here is from genome assembly GCA_026008595.1 of Lyophyllum shimeji. Lineage (NCBI taxonomy): Eukaryota > Fungi > Basidiomycota > Agaricomycetes > Agaricales > Lyophyllaceae > Lyophyllum > Lyophyllum shimeji. The sequence continues at coordinate 880,215 of BRPK01000012.1, read as the reverse complement.
GTCAAACTCGAACTCGAACCGGGGCACTGGCACGACTGGTGGAGTAACTGTCGGTCGGACATGGGGGACAGTGTCCACGCTCGGGCTACCATACGTGGTCCCAGTGAAAGAGGGTGGAATAGTAATGTGTTGGTCATGCGGGGAACGATTAGGGGACTCGGGAGTTGTCAACGAATTGTGCGGCATCCTCATTTGATCTTCCGCCTGAGAATTTGAGATTCGTTAAGCGCATAGAACGTCAGTGGTGCCTTACTCACCAAGTGCTTGACGATACTATCCCTTCGGATCTCGGCCGTAACAAACGAGTCTTCTTGAGTCTTCAGCAACTTGTCAAACTGATCGCCCAACGCTGCATCGATTGCGGCACAGATGTCCTTCCTTCGTTGGCGGCCTTGCAAGAGAAGCGTTTCTTGACCTGCACTGTGCCATTCGGAATGTTTGACACGACTAGATTCGCAGCGTTCGAACATATCCGCCCGGCGTTCTTGCCCCTCCAAGTACTTCGCCTCCCTATCAGCTTCGTTTTTCCGGAAAGTCTCTTCTTGTCGTGAATCCGTCTCGAGGAAAGATCGTTCCCGCCGTTGTTGATTCGGCTCGAAAAAATCATCATGTTCGGCCGTCATGTCGTCGAATGCCTGCCATCTCCCTTGCTCTCCAACTGCCTGAGCCTTCTCCTCGTCCGCAAACTCTTGCTGGAAGTCATGCAGGCTTTGGCGAAAAGCATCGTTGCGGTGATCTTCGGATAATGCGTATTGCGCTTCTTGGGCGGCGGAGCCGTCCGGAGGATCGCGCCTTCGGAACTTCAGAGGAAGAAGAATCGTCTAGGTAGTATATCTTCGGTCACTGGACGCAATACTAGCGGCTTGACAAAGAAGGGTACTGACGGACCTTGACATGCATATCCTGGCGGTAGTGATTGTGAGACTCCCTAAGTTATATCTCCTCTGGTTTCATCCTCCTGACACCGTCGTTATCGTGACTTCTTGGGCGCCAATCAGCCAATTCCTGCGAGGAGGTTGATGACAGAACTTGAGAGCTGTAAGTAATTGTCCCTGTGCATCCGGTCCCCACGTTCGTCAGGAACGGCGACGGTAAGTATGGTGGTCGTCCAAGACAGGAATGAATTGGTCGTCGAGCGTCACTGCACAGTGCCGAAACGATGCAAGTTGCAATCCGCTGATCACGTGATCGTCGTTTACCAGTTTCGACGCGTTTGCCAACTTTGGCAATTCCTAATGTCCTATCCTTGAACTTCTGTCGTTCCGTCGTCAAAATGCTTCAGCACCCCCGAGTAACATAATCGCGCTCTACTGGACCGAGGAACTAGAAGTCTTTCACTTGATTACTCCTTGCGAACACAATCTACTCCAAGCAATACTGAACCACTCTTCTTTGAACGGGCTGATGTCAGTGGGATGTCGAACTCTGGCTCAGAGGGATGGCAGGACTGCGGTGGCTTCGAGAAAGGTCTGTTGTAGCAGTCAGCACTTCGGCAGGAACTTACAGAACACATTCGTCATCCTCGGCAGTCGTGGAGTCAGTACATTGATCAAGTGACAAGAATCAACGGTTCTCTTTGCCACGCCCATCCATGCCAATTCTCGATATGTACCGAGAGCTTCAGCGTTCCAGAGGACACGCGTTAGCCCGACCAGACCAATTTCTGACTGCTATTTCCACGGATCTGTTAGTCATTCGTCTGACACTGTGGACTCGGAAGGAAGTACTCCTCCGTTACTGATAAGGCAACTCGAGGCTGTATAAAGGTTGGCCAAGATCTGCGGTCAGAATATAACTCGGCAACATGACAAACACTGCCCAGGACCTTTTCCCCGCGCCATCTCTGCCGCCTTCCAGGCTTTGCCCCACCCATTGGCCTGGGATCAGCCATGAATCGACCCAGGCTTTGCGCACCTCGCTGAAGGACAACCATAAATTCCATGTCTTCTTCGATCCCAGAGGTTTTCATAAGTACGTCGTATGATGCCTTGGGAATATCCTGCCTCATGGAGCCTCAACAGCCATGTCACCCATTATCTGCTTGCTCTCTGGGCGATGGGCGCAGATGCCGAGATCATCAATGCTGCCTACAAGCATGAAAGTGCTATGCAAAAGCTGGACTACGAGTCTCCCGAGGCCATAACGGCTGAGAATTTCCGGGACCATCTCGGTGATGAGAAGTCAGTGCACATCCAGTTCCTCTTCGACCCACTTCGTGCTCAGATACATTGATATATTGCAGGTATTATAATGCATACCTCAAATTCTTCACGGAGGCCGTTCGGGACAAAGACCTCTGGGAAATTCTAGAGGAGTATGTCTTCGACGAGAAGGCTAACTTCGATGAATCGGGGGAAAAACAGCCTGAGATGCTGAATCGCTTCCTCGACGGTCTTCTCCACCCTATGATACATGTTGGCTATGGCTGCGAGTTCGGTTTGCCTGGCATGATAGTCGAAGGTGTGCTAGGAGTAGGTTACTACCGAACGCTCGACTACATGACACTTTGACAGGTCTCGCTTCTACGGCAGTCCACAAGGCGAGCGCGAGCCCGCTCATCCCTCGCTCCCTCTGGGCTTCCACCCCTGTCTCCGCGCTGGAGTCTTTGACTTCGCGTCTTCCCTCTGCGTTGAGCCTCGCAAGCAGCACGCCTGCATCAGCTGCAAAGAACGTTCACGCCTTCACCATCCTGGCTCGTATTCTCAAGGATCCCGAGTTTGACGCTGTCAGCCAGAGGCATGACATCAGTATATTCACGAACGTCGTGGAGACACACAACGAGGCTCTCAACAAGCATGTCAACGCCTGGACTTATAATAGGTCGGATCCCAAAGAGGTGGAACGCAAGATCGAGGAGCTCGTGTGGGCAAATGCAATCATTTACGGAATTGGAGGCTGGACGAAAGGCGGGGACTTCAACACCGATTTCTTCCAGTAAGCCGTCAGTTTTTTCCTGCAACGCTCGCTGACCTCAGGCGGTTTTCAGGATGCACCTCGTCACCTCCTCCCTCTTTCTCACCTCTATCGCTGCGAAGCTGAAACCCGCATCGCAGGAAATCTTCCTCCGCAGCTACTTCGTCTCGTCGCTCGTCTGGTGGATCGGCCGCGGCCGCCCCGCGTTCGACATCGCAGGTTTCTTCGCCGACGATACCGCCTTCCCCGATCCCCACGGGCCATTCCCGACTCCGCACGCGAAATCCCTCCCTTCGCCCGCCTCGCCTAAGGCCACCACACCGAATCCTTGGCTCGCCATCATCCAGCAGACCCTCGTCATTCCCGACGACCACCTTCCGAAGCTCCAACGTGCGCTCGCCCACTATGGCTCGCTTTATGGCGCCAGGGCTGCTTGCCAGCCGGATTTCGCGGATACAGAGCTGCCCGGAGCGGAGAAGCTTGATGGCACGCTGTTCATCAGAACTGCGGGTCTGACGAACAGGCGGCTGCTCCCTGGCAAGGATCTGAACCTTGAGGCCGCCGGGTTCTGGGATCGTAAGGGTTTCTATAAAGCGTGATTAGGACGAGAGATGCTTTTACTCGTCCGAGAATTTGTGTCAGATTTATCCGATGACATGACAGATTGTACGTCTCGATGGTGAATAAATATGGATGAGTGCGCGAGTCAATGTCGATGGAAGCAAATTATAACATTTCTGGCTCGAAAATTCCTCGCAAGTGGTCATCAAGCCGTTCGACAGAAAGGTGTCCCGGAAACGGTCTGCTTCCCCAATAATGACTGGCCTTGGAAGCCCATCCCGAGTCCCACGAAGTTGTAAGCGCCAGCAATCTGCAAAACAGATCGTCGCTCATGCTTGGAATCGGCTTCGCATAACTCATACATTCTTTCGCATAACTCATACATTCGTTGAAAACTAGCATTGTGCTATGGTACCGACGAGGTCAACAGCCTAAGATATCACCGGCCTAGCTACTACCGATTCACTGAGAAGTGAGTCTCTCCGGATCCACGGGCGTCGCTAGGATTAACGGAGCTTACCTGCTCCATGTTTGCTGACGGATGCAAGGCAAAAGGCGGAAGTACCGCCCTTCGAAATCTCTGAACAAAGCCCGCGTTGCATTAGCTGAATGTCTCGCAGGAACTGACCAGAAAGTTACCTGGACCGGCATTGCAGATACAGAATGCCGGGGTACCATCCTTCATCTCTGCAGAAACGCAGAGTCGCGTCGAACGCTTCGTTGTACGAGATAACCGACAGCTTACCTGAATCTACCTCAAGGAACTGCGCGTGGTCATGCTCCTTGTCATCAGGGAGCATGTTTCCCCCCTTGGGACCAGCGAAGGCCCATCCGCCTGACCCCGTCGCTGTGGATGAAACGTTGGAAAAATCCACGATAAAAGACCTGGGAAAAACTATATTCACTTCTGTTGCGTCCATGAAGCGTGCCGCTGCTGTCAGAGCCGCCACTATCACCATCGCCACGCACGCCAAAGCACGGTACGCAACCCATGTCTAACGGATGAATGGAGAAGAGCTTCGAGAGTTGCGAAAGTTGGTAAGTTATCGACCTGTTCCACTGAGCCGCTGGTTTATATACACGCGTGGTTGACCCCTAATTACCGCCTTGAAAGTCATCGTCGAGGCCAGACCACCTCTTTAACACGGGAATGCTACGAGAATTTCGATGCATCTGGCCCCGGATCGCTTGACGAACGGACCTCTTCGGCTTGGAACTTTATCCACTATGGCGGGTGGGCTCATGGCTAGAAGAAGTTTGCGGTGCCGTCGGAGGTCTCGCCGATGCCGGTAATTTGAGACGGGTGTCGAAAGCGTTGGATGCTGTACGAGGACGCGAAGTAGCACCTGGACTCGTCAGAGTGGCGTCCACGGAGTTGGCGACGATGCTGAGACGTGATCAGCCAAGCTAGCCAAGGTCCAGATAGTCATAGTGATGTGGGTTATATGCAGATGGCGTGCGGTGACCACGCAGGGAGCCAAGTAGTTGATCATTGACGGTGGCGGTGTTGATGCTTGGCTGACGCCGACGTCGACGACGTCTCGACACTCCTTTTACTGCATCCGCAAGAGGGGCCAGTCGTCAATGAAAGGGGCCAGTCCTGGGTGAGGGAATGCCTTCGCACTACCGGAGGACTGGTTGAACCGCAACGTCTTACAAAAAACACTCAAGCCCCCACTCCAAGTTAGCTCTGTCCCGGGCCCACTGCAGTCCTCCGCAAAAAGGGGCCAGTCGTCCGCGACGGACTGCCATGGCCCACGACTAGCAGAGGACCGGTCGAATCGCGACTTATAAAGGACGATTAAGCGCCGACCGTCCCTCAACTTGTTCACCCAATGGGCTCTGCTAAGATAGATTCTCTTGTATCCGTTGACGATGTCGCCGCGCATCTTCGTCTTCTCGGTGCTATCCGCACCTATCTCAGAACTCTCTTGAAGCTTCGGCATATCGTGTTCATCGACGGCGCCTTTCGTCCCACGTCCTCTGGCCAGCTGCTCTTTGCTCGCTCGGCGTATCGTCTGAAGTTGTGGATCGAAAACGTTCTTCGACCCAGTTTCGAACTGTACGGGCCTCGCCAGGGCCTGGATGAACCCGAGTTGCCGCCGTTCGATGTGCTTGTGATGCTACACTCCTACATGCTTCACCCGCGGTCCTTCTACGAAGACACCATCCGCGTCTATCCTGAACTTGCTTTGCTGAGCGGGTTTCCCCTAACCCAAGTTGTCAGTGACTTTCTTTCACCGTGAACAACTTGCGCTGACCTTTTTGACAGTCTGAGCAGATAAACGACCTCATGGAGTACACTCCTACCGCAAAACAAGTCGCATTTTGGGAGTTTGCCACGGGCGAAGTATTCGTTGCTCCGTTCTCGACGGCACACTATGACACGTTCAAAATCATTTGTCCGAGCTGTACTCACCCTGTTGTCGCACATTGGACGGACACCAGTAGCGACGTTTTATCAGCTTCAGACCTTTCAGTCCAATGCAAAGACTGCAAGCTTCAGTTAACCGACCCAGTCCTTTCTGTCGCGGCTTTCCTGAAGGATATCGGTCGATCGGTCTCGGGACAGGGCGTTGGAGTAGCGTAAGCTTTCAACAAGTGATTGCGCTTTCGAAATCTCAATTACCTATACAGTGGCACGCTATTGTCCGCTGAGGGGAAATTCGATCTGGAGAGGTCGACTGCAATTACGTCGAAGATTGCGACTGCAGTCGATTTTCAGAAGATCAAGAAATTGCCGCTGGGTGATGCCGTCCGCCATCTTCAAAAACACTCTCACTCTATGTTCGAGGATATTGAGTACGTTACCGTTTCAGCCTCTAGCTCCATACTCACGCACATTGTGCAGGGTTGAATTCCTCAGCTGCTACGGGAACCCGGGCGGTTTTTCGCTCGATCTCGGAAACGCTGTATGCTGTCAACACCTATTCACGTACTGCATGGCGGCTCAATCGTCTCTAGGTACTGCGCCAAGGCAGCTTCGCATCCACCATGTTTCATGCTGGATGGACGGAACCGGCGTTCCCGTCCGAAGCTCCCTCTACGATCGCTGAATCAATCAAGCGGTACAGAGGCTTTTTGGAGCTCACTATGAAAGAGCAAGCACCCATTGGTCCGACCAGTGAGATCGACCTAGTTTGGCATACCCATCAGCTATCTGTGAATTACAGGTGCCTTTCCATTCATGGATTCTTCCGTATCCGCATTTGACGACACGGCGTCACTAGAGAGGACTTGATGGAGCTTTTCGGGTGGTTCCTGGACCACATCGACGTCGCACCGGAGGAGGTACTTGGTAAGCTCACCTGCTCATATCGCACCATCTTCTCTTCTCATCGCTTGTGCAGCATCTGCTTTTTCCAATGCAAGCGACGTCTGGGAGGTTTGTGTTTCGGCGCGGGGCTTTGACGAGCATGATTTCTGATACGCTCTCTAGAAAGCATTTGGGACACCTTACGATGGTTATTTCGAAGCCAAAGTATTTCGCAGGCAGTAGGGGTGACGATGGGCAGCGGGAGTTAGGCACTTTCGAGCGCATTTCCCAGTCAGCAATCACTAACTCACGTCTAAGACTGTACATTTTCGCATCCTGTGAATAACGCAGTGGAATAGGAAGTCACCGCAAACGTTTCTTCGACGAGTTTCTACTTGCAACCTACCAAAAACACAAAGATTACCATTCAGATGGCTTGACAACGAAACTGTTGCGCTCACTGTGTACCATGATTTCCAAAACATCGCTCAATAATCGCGCTTGACCATCCTCCCGGTGATTGGTGAAAGGGACTCTCCTCAGGCTCCCCCGGCTTTTTCCACATCTTTTTCTCCCTCATCATATAAGCAGTACACCCATCAAAGATTCACTAGTATTCATCAACGAGCGCGTTTGACCATCCTGCCGGTCGCATGATGAAAGAGATTCTCCTCAGGCTCCCCCGCCTTTCCCCACATCTTCCTCTCGCTCCAGATGCTCTGGTTATGATCGTCCGTCATTTCCTCAATCCATAGATCCGTCGGCCGGTCCATCTTGCATCCATCGAACGCCAGTGACCAAATCGGGGACCAAAACTTCTGCCACCAAGCCACGTCCGCGCGTCGGCTCAACACGTGCTCATAGAACAACAATTGCCCACCGGGTTTCAGGACGTCCCCGATAAGAGACGCGAGAGTCTGCTCCGGGGAAGGGACGGTGCAAAAAGTCAGAATGGAGATGAGAGTGTCGACTGGAGGTTGGTCGGGATCTCCGCTTATGGAGGAGACGATAGAGGCAGAGTCTTCAGCGCCACACGAGAGTACTAATAACGTCCCCTCGGACTCGTTGTATCCCGCTGTATTCGCAGCGGAGCGGATGTACGGATGCATGAGGACATTGGGTTCCAGCGCCACGTATTTTGTCACGCGGCTTTTATCCAGATAGTGTACAGTGTGCCCATGCCCTGGACCAGTCGTAAATTATGCAGCAACTTCACTGAGCGGAACTGCGGCGTACCTGCTCCGATATCCAGAACGACACCATAGGCATGTGGGGTGATGAGTTCCTGCTTGACAAGCCGTGAATTTTCGTCAACTCCTTCCCCAAAAGTTACCCAGAGCTTTGCCATGAACAGGCGGGAAAGAGCGCGCGGCCGGAGGAGAAGAGAAGGTGAGCGTATGATGGCGCGGACTGTCGGTATGAATGCCTGCTGGACGGCGAAACGGAGGTCCAGCAATATACTGAATGCCGCGGAGAGCCTCATGGTGGAAAGGATGAGTGGCCAGCGTCAGTCTTAGTTCTTATGGCCAGAGCGTTATCGTCGCGCGGTCATCGCACGGTAGGGCGCCCAAGGAGACATCCGGCCGGTCATGGAATGGATGATCTCGGGCCGAGAGCGTATTTGTCATTCCCACGTGGCTGGATATGATTTTCCTGGTTTCAACCCCGGCAGTGGTCCTCATCCTCATCCTTGGCCTGAGGCTGGCCAACTTCCTCGCCTTCCCGGTTTCCAGCGCCGGAACTTGACTCAGAAGCCTCTGGTGCCGTCAGCTGGCCGTAAGTTTGCAAGACTAGACTGTGTGTTTGGGTGGGAACGTGCATTCCAACGGTGCGCCTCAGTGTCAGCCAAGTCTAGCATGTTACTGTGCTTACGATCGCGTAAACCCTCAGATGACTGCTACTCGGCACAGGGGTGGGCTGTCGCGGACGGTGAACACCCTCGTTCAGGCGTTGGTGGCCGCCGTCGGCCGCCTGGACAAGTCGTTGTCTCCAACTGTCACCCTCGATCGCCTGCGGAAGCACCATTTCACCCTGGCAGACAGCGTTCACATATTCCACATAGCTAACGCTGTCTGGTGGTTAACCCTCATGCAGGTGCCGGGGTATCCGCTCAAACTCGCGATACCCGTGCTGTGGACGTTGGCACTCATCATTCCCTTCACATCCCAGTTCTTCGTGCCCGCAACACCAATATTTACGTATCTCATCACTTATTATTCGTCACGATTCATCCCCACGCCGTGGCGGCCTGAAATATCGGTGTCGCTCCTGCCCACCCTCGAGTCCGTGCTCTATGGCGCTAATATCTCGGACATCCTCACTCGGTTCACGCACCCGATCCTCGATATCATCGCGTGGCTACCCTACGGCGTCGGCCACTTCATCATCCCGTTCTTCGTTGCTGCATTCCTCTGGCTCTTTAGATCCAAGGAATCCCTCCACCTCTGGGCCCGCGCCTTCGGGTATTTCAACTTCTGCGGGGTCGTCATCCAGATATTCTTCCCATGTTCCGCCCCCTGGTACGAGCTCATCCACGGTCTGACCCCTGCAAACTACACGATGAAAGGCTCGCCCGGCGGTCTCGCCCGCATCGACGCCCTCCTGCACTCCCAGACGTACACCGTGGGCTTCTCCAACGCACCCGTCGTCTTCGGCGCCTTCCCGTCCATGCACGCCGGCTGCGCAACGATCGAAGCCCTCTTCATCGCGCACTTCTTCCCCCAGACGGCAAGATACGTGTGGCTCTACGCCGGCGTGCTCTACTGGGCGACGATGTACCTCACGCACCACTACCTCATCGACGTCGTCGGCGGCGCATGCCTCGCCATCGCCTTCTTCTACCTCTTCCTCCCCGACGATCTAAGAGGCGAGGTGGCCCTCGCGCCCCCCGCTGGCCTCGGCCGCCCGCAGAAGTCGAAGTACGAGGTCTATGATCTGGATGGTCCGGCCAGCCGTGGCGCCATGGACGCCGCTGCATTTGACCTGAGCGAGCCCAGCTCGGACGAGGAGGAGGTGGATATCACGTATCGGTCGCCGAATCCGGGTACGACGCCCAACGGCACGGCTGTTCCAGTCCCACGGAAGGAGGGAGGGCAGGGCAAGAAGAGCCACCGACATACGGCGAGCATTGCGAGCCTCATACGGGGCGAGGAGCGGAGTGCCGAGGATGGGTGGAGTCCTGTTGCAGCCGCGTTCAATATTCCCCAGCAGCGCGGTGGCGGCAGCCGGGATGGTAGCAGAGATCGGAGCAATGGCGATGCCAGGAGGTGATGGTGAAGAGAGGTGACGGGTGCTGGACTGCAGGACGGGAGGACTGGATCTGATCATACTGTTATTAGCGTTTTCCTGTCGGTTTGGATCTCATCTCACGTTAACTGGTAGAGCTGATACCCCCTGTGGCTGCGGGACCTCTCGTGGTTTACTAGCTGCTTAATATACAATCTACTCGTACATACCCCGGCGGATTCTGGAGAAAGCTGGACTTGGAAGGTACATTGCACATTGGGACGAGGTGTTGGACCATGGCGGTCTCATTCTTGAATAAATCGCGATTCGAGCAAATTTAGATAGAACGCGTTTTGAATTTTCTGGCAAGCACCTGCTTCGTTCGGTTGATTGGTGCGATAGACACTTCCAGGCTGCATGGAATGGGATGGTAGTGTGGAATGCTGTCGGGATTCGGGTTCTGTGCTTGTCCCACTCACTCGCTTCCACGTCCTTAAGGGTCAGACATGCCCAACATCCCTTGGGCTTCTCTCAAAGCAGAGACTCTGCGCGCACTATGTCGCGACTTGGGATTCACGAAGTACACGACAAGAGACGTGATGATAGATCATCTCAAACGAGTCGAAGACCAAGGCCGTATGTCCTTAAAACTTGCTTGCAGAATGCTCACCATTCCTCATCTTCTTTCCCACCTCGTAGTTGAGAAAGCCCTAGCGCGCGAGACCTCTGCAGGCACGCCGAAAAAAGCAACGAGAGCCGTCACAGCTTCACCCGCGGTGGCGACCCCGTCCACCGCGAAGCGCCGACTGGGCACCGTTGTGTCAGACTACAACACGCGGCGCAAGCGCGTAAGGATCTCGGACCCCGGGCCACGGCCCTCCCGTAGGACGACCTTGTCAGCCCGGGCTACGCCAGCCCAAACCACCGGCCGCGCTGCGACCACGACGAAGCGCCCAAGGGGACGGCCGCCCAAGAAAACTACCGCCATCACCACTACAGCGCGCACGCCGAGAAAGAGGGCAAGAACGGAAAACGGGGGCGCTTCTGCGCCTGCGTCTGCGAGGAAGGAGGTGTTTGATGGGGTGGTGCTGCCGGCGACTCGCTCTGGTGCGTCAAAGGGGAAGGGCAAGGCGACGGAGGAGGAGAAGATGGGGGAGGAGGATGCTGAGGGCGAGGTTGAGGAGGACTACGATGAAGGTCGCACTAGCAGAGTCGAGTCCTCACTTGCTGGCTCCGACAAGGGTATGTCTCGTTTCCACTTCTTTTCTCAAAGGACCTCCGTACGAAACTTCCTAGAAAATGAATACATTCTCGGTAGCGACGAAGCGAACCCGCGAAATACGGGACAACCTGTTGAGAGTGAGTATATTTCAAATCAACCCTCCCTGTCCGCAATTCTCACTCGTGGCCTCTTGTTCTCGTCCAGACGGCGCGGCAGCAGCGGGCACTTCCACAAGTGGTACTAGTACATCCATTCACACCAGCATCCGCGATCAACTGCTCATGAGCTTCAGTCCCCGAAAGCACAGTTCAAATAGTGACAGTGGTGCAGGTGGCGGGTGAGGATGTCGAGCCGGAGCCGGAGCCGGGCGCAGATGCGGACGAAGATGCGGAAGGGGAGGTCGTGGGTGAGTCAGACGACACGGCGGTCATGGTCACCCAAGGCGATGGGCCCACCCGCCATTTTCCCGTCCTCCAGGAGATGCATCTCGAAAGCGACCTCACGCCCGTACGTACGCCATATCTGCATCTCCCTTGCGCCGCCTAACTCAGCGTCGTCATGATCGCAGGAGGATGTCAGTAACATCGAGCAGATACTGAGATCCGTGGCGGCAGACGGACTCTCCGGCGTCCCCGTGAGGCAGGAAGGAGAGTAGCTGAAACAACGACGGCCTATTCTTGTTACGACCGGAGGATCAGACTACGGATGCGCTTGTTCGATCCAACCACCTGATTATTGAAAGTATGCCATTCGGTTAATACAATCCTTGCATTGGTTCAGTTCTTCAGCCCCAAGACACGCTCGTAGAACCCGATTTCCCTTTCAAGTGCGTCTCTGATATTCTCCTCCTTGCGCCAACCATGTCCTTCTCCAGCGTACGATTTGTACTCGACGATGCCGCCTCGAGACTGCACGCTCTTGAAGATGGCCTCCGACTGCTCCTTCGGCACCACTCTATCGATCTCACCCTGCAAAATCTACCGAACATGTAAGCATACACGGCAGCAAAGTTCAGGAAACGTTATGCGTCCTCACCAACAGCGGCGCGACGATCCTATCCGCATGATTTACGGGCGACCTATCGCTGTACACGTGCGGAATCTCGTTCTGCGCGCCTCCGATAAGTTTCTCCATGTACCGCGACTCGAATTTGTGCGTGTGCTCGCCCAGCGGCGTCAGGTTCGAGATCCCGTATGATGATGTACCGGCAGCGAAGGTGGTGACGTCGGGTGCCATTGCGAGCGCACCCAAGACGGTGTATCCGCCCGCAGAGCCTCCACGAATGACAATGCGCTTCGGGTCAACGAGGTCATATGGTGCGCTCGAGATGATGCGTGCCGCCTGTATGCAGTCGTCGACGTCGACGATCCCCCACTGCCCGGCGAGGCGCTGGATGTAATCGCGTCCATACCCTGATGACCCGCCATAGTTCACGTCAAGCCTGAGTTTGCGATGTCGTTCGTTAGCCACCAGGAGGAGTGTGGGTGATTAGACGGAACACGTACCATGCCCATCCCCGCGACGTGAAGTACTGCACTTCCCAGTTCAGGCTTTGCAGTCTGAGGCCAGTCGGCCCGCCGTGGACGCTCACCACGCACGGAGGGCGCTCCCCGACGATGTTGGAGCCTGCGTAGTCCGGGTTCTTCGGCGCGTAGTAAACGACATGGATGGGGTCGCCATTCGGAGCCTTGAACGTCATCGGTTGGGGAGTGGAGACGAGATCTAGCGAGAAGGGGGGTGCTTTCGCCGCCTTGAGAACAGTGAAGGTCGGGGACCCCGAGATCAAGTCCGCGATCTTGCACTTGACGATGCTCGACTTTTCATCGACTTTAGCGGCCGTGAAAACGACCTCGTGGTTTTCCGGGGACAGGGAGCGTATGTTGTCGATAACGGTGTACGGGGTGTCTAGAGGCCGCGGCGGAGACCCGCCTGCGAGGTCGACAATGTGCAGCCCGTGGCGGCCGTCCTTCAATGTGACGAAGAGCGCATACTTCTCATGTTTATCGAGGATGGCATAGGGGAACATTTGGAATTGCCACATGGGACATCCGAATTCCTGCTCGACGGGGCTAGGGAACAGGGCTGTGGCTTTTCCGTCCTGGTATTTCCAAGGGTTGATGTATCCGGATTCGTCTGAGGTGAAGACGAGGGTATCGTTGGAAGCCCACGACGGGAACGCGGCGCTGATCTTCTGAGCTTCGCCGGCGATGTGCGCGACGTTCTTTATAGAGAGGGTGTCAGAATTCACTGCGACGTCGCCGAGGTAGATCTGTCCTCCTTCCCAGGGCATGTCGGGATGGAACCATTGTTGCCACGCGAGACGCGTGCCATCTGGTGAGAACTTTGGGCATGCGTAGAAGTCGGCGCCGGAGACGAGGGGGTGGACGGTCTTGGTATTCGTGTTGATGATGCACAGGGTATTCACGATGGCCGAAGGCTCGTCGGTGGTATGATCCTCCAGTACCGATACCAGGAGATCGGTATGCACGGGATGTACGTCGAAGTTGGCAAAGCGATGGACTTTACTCTCTGTTCAAGACCTTCTGTGTGAACCACCATTCGTCATTATAAGGGGCATTGAAGATACGGCTTACCTGGTGTAACAGCCTCTGGCTCACCACCTATCTTCAGCCGATATATTCTTCCGTCAGCGAAGTGAGAGAAATACACGACGTCGTTGTGTACAATCGCCGCCGCGCCCCCATACTCATGCACCCCGGTTCGCACATTCCACTCTTTCTCGCTGGGTGTCAGGTCCTGCCCTGTTTCGGTGTCTACTAAGATATTACGCCCCCCTTCAGAAGGCCGCTTCTCGACATGGTAGACCTTCGAGGTGACGGGATCGACGATGACCTCTGCGAAGGTAACAGCCTGGTTATGAGATTAGATTAGATCCGGAGAGGGCTGGGCACTTCGCCGGAGAGAAACACGAACGCCTTTTGTGATTGCCTCCGCCGTTACGGGGGACGACCATGTACCAAACGGCGCCGCTTGGGAAGTCATCGTAGCTGCGATGAATCAATTGCGTACGGATGGGAAGAAGTGCGGGGTAATCTTATCGCGGCGGTAGGGTCTGATGCATGATACCGAGTTCATATCACAAGCGTATCTCCCCATTGAGCGAACCACAATGTTGTGATTCTGTACAGCATGTCTGTCTGGAACTTTACTGTCTTGCAGACGCGCACGAAGTTAACACCATACACAGCATGTGGAATCACAGAGGCGGTACTACTGGACATGGTATACCAACTTCTCCGCCGAGATCGGCTTCAGCCACGGCTCCGAGCCTTGATAGCTTCTATCCATGACCTTTCCCGACCCAAGCAGGGGGAAAGCGTCCGTTACGATGTTAGACAAGCCACCAGGCATGAGGCGAGTCGGAAGAGGTGAAATAGGGAAGCGCGAAGGATCAGTGGGGGATCCTGCAGATAGGAACTTGAAGAATTCGACTGTGAAGGCTCTCCATGACGGAGATGCTGGTATAGTCCCGCCTGAGCAGGAATCATCAGTCTCAGTGTCGATGCGAGTAGTAGCTAGCTCAATTACATACCGTTGTAGAGTATCTCGTGGCCGAGACCGGACCAAACTGCGCTGTAGACAGCGGTAACCTTGTCCTTAAAACCCTCACGATGCCACGCGGATTGTCGAATTACGGCTATGGTACCGCCGGATTCTCGGAAGGTCTGCGAGATCTTAGCAGCACTGTCGTCCTCGGAGATGCAATCCAAAGCGCCTGCTATTCCGCCAGACGCCTTGTACACATCCTCAGGCCACGCGGGGGAGCGGTAGTCGAAAACGCCTTCCACACCGCTATTCAAAAGCCTCTGGTGATGCTTAGTACTTGCAGTAGCGAATATACGGTACGGCTTTCCGGTCGCTGTGCGCGCTGTCCTTGCGAGCTCCACGGCAAAGAGCCCCACGGACGTTGCCGCTGAGTAGATTAGGATGGCAGGTGACTCGCCCATGTCTTTCTCAGCGTCAATCGCATGAGAAAACGGCGCGTGTAAGCCTAGACGAATGAAGAGGGCCTGTGATACTGTTGAACAGAGTGTACCGGCCACGCAAGGTTGCAGGAATCCTAACCTGGGCGGCAGTTAAAGAGCAAAGTGGGAGGGTGGCAGCCTCCTCAAAAGAGACACTAGCGGGGATACGAATGGCCAGATCGGCTTGAAGGGTTGCAAATTCTGCAAATGCGCCGGGCCTAGGATTCCCAGACGTGGCTGGAACACAGACGGAAGGATTAAATTAGGTCTCCAGGCCACGGCAATCAGGATAGTAGAACCAACCGCCCTGGAGAAAACCTGCCACCCTATCGCCGACGCTCCACTGTGTGACGTTCTCGCCCACTTTTTCAACTGTACCCGAGATATCACTGCCCACCACACGACCTGGAGGCGCCACGGGATGTGCGACGTACAGTGCGTCTACAGGGTTCAGGGCAAGAGAATGTACCTTGATGCTGCTCAGTTATTATGAGCAACTGTCGCGACCTCCATGACCTCGAGCCCTATCTCACCGGATCTCATTAGCAGCGGGCTCTGGAACGGGAACATCTGCCACGACAGCAGTGTTTCCTGGAGCAGTGACGAGGGCCTTCATGACGGAATGACTGGAGGAGAGGTTCGAGCTGGGCTTCGGATCGCTTCAAGTGCTCTTTAAGCAAGGCGCGCTCTGACTGGGATTATTAACCATCGAGACGGAGATGACGACCCATGATGACAGTTACAGAACTTCTGCTCGCAATCGGAAGTCGTGAATCCCCGAGGAGTCAGGACAGTCACATGGGTCTTTGTTTGCGAGACAGCCTGACAGTGATAAGCACTACGGTTGCGACGCCTTGCGAGTCTGACCAAATGGAAGCAGTCGTGAAAACTTCGTGATGATGATTCAAAGGATGCATGGTAAGTATTACAAAGAGGGACGGGGCAAACCTATATGAAGAAGCGTGAGAGCCTTACCTGGATCTGGCGGGACGAACTTCGTCTGCGGTCGGGTCCTGCCAAGGCAGTATTACAATCACGAGCGGAGCGCGATGCCTTCGAAGATCTGCACGAGTTCTTTCATCGCGGGCCGAAGAGGAGGCGCGTCATTCCAGCAGCGGTCCAGGGTCTTCCAGAAAGCATCCTCGTCCTTGACGTGCAGCAGAAAACAAGGTGCACCTCTCGAGGGTTTGACGCCTCGTAAGATGTCCACGACTACTGCATGATCATTCGAACGGTGAGGATACGGGAGCTTTCCTGTCGCGACCTAAGCAGGGCGATGTTTAACACACGCAGAAGCTAGACCTTAGACGGCGGGACTCCCTTACCTCCAGACAAACCGAGGCAAAGGCGTACACGTCGCTCTGGGTCGTGATCGGGGGCACGCGTCCGTCGTCCTCAATGAGAACCATGATCAGCTCTGGCGCCATCCACCTAGTGGATCCAGCGAAGAATGATGACCCAATGTTGATAGAGTCCGACATATCTCCCATGACCTTGGAGAGCCCGAAATCCGTGATGACGGGGCAGCCATACTCGTCAATCAGAATGTTTCCCTGTGCCACTTGATCGTTAGCGTGGGATAGCCCGGAGGCAAAGCATACTTTGAATCCTTACGCCCTTTAAGTCTCCATGCACGACCACAGGTGTAGCAGAGTGCAAGTACGAAACCCCAGATGCGATCTGGACGAGCTGTAGAAACCATGAAGCTCAACGATCCTCCTTGGATGTAGACCGCTTCGGAACGCACCAAGTTCATTCTGTTCGCGGTAGGATTCCCTTTCAGATAATGACACACGGTTCCGTTTTCGCACCAAGGCGAGACCATTCCTATGCTGTTCTGGAACTGGGCAATTCCGAAAAGCTGACTGATGTTTCGATGGCACAACCTGTGCCACGCGATGACTTCTGCTTGAAGACGCTGCGTAAGGACCCGTCAGCCACCAAGGAGTAGTCGAGGAAGAGAGTGTATGATAACCTTCATCAACTTTTCCTTGACGTTTTTGACCATGATTTGTCGGAGAACCTTCAAGGCAACCTGGGTGAACGGTGAGTCTTAAGTGCGTCCGAGGGCCGGCTGGATCTCACCGTCCGCGGCCGTTTCTCAACGGGATCGTTCCAAACCGCTTTCCAGACGTCCGAAAATGCGCCATGACCGACAGCGCAAGTTCCTATTCGAACGAGGTGGTCCGTGAGGTCAGTCAAAATGACCGAGCCCTTGATGACCAACGTCTTTGTCACTGTTTCTTGTAAGAATTTCTGGCGACAACGTTGCTTGAGACGGCTGTAATCCTGGTGTTCCTGAATCCACCGAAATTCGTCATACGACGAGACGGAGAGTGCGACCGGCCGGAGTGAGGAGAAATAAAGATGCTGGGGGTAAGTTTGTAGAATCATGGAGTTCCTAAGGTGCACATCTGACGCAGATTCGATGCCTACTTCGACCTTTGAACTCGGAGCACCAGGGAGTCCCGGAACCGGAGAGTCCACCTCAGGGTTTCCAAGGATATAAAGAGCGAAGGTTGGAAAGATAGGGAAGAACAGGTCGCAACATTCGCTATCGGAAAGGTCAGTGCAAAAACACGCTGCTCGAAGATAGGACTCACGGGTCCTCCTTGAAACCGTCACCCAGAGAGCCGTAGCAACAGTCCGTCAAGATGAACTCCTGTTCCTCAGATGCTATTCCTATGCAAACCTCCGCATTGCACAACTTCCAGCAGTACGTGTTGATAGCCGCCCGAAAATTATCAAGAACTGTCGCCGCCATGCGAGGCCATGGCTGATCCCGCCGGGGCAAATTCGCTCCATTCTGAGGTACGTTCTCGATAAAAGCTCTCATTCCTCGCAAAATGACGCGTCGATGATGCTCCATGAAAAACGGTTGATACACCGGGAAAAGCCGGCCAGGCTGCTGCTCTTCCTGCGCTTCATTGAGGGATCGCAGGACTTCGCGATACTTCTCGCTGTTTCGAAATCGCAGGAACACGAGAAATCTGCGCAAGTCGGCAAGCCGTTCCTTGTCATAGCTGAGTGAGGTCGATTTCGTAGGGTTGCCTTCGCTGTAGGCGCGCTTCATGAGATCGTCCAGTGTGCGCCCGGCTTCGGATTCCAACTTATGGAAGGCGTGCTCTGCGGCGTCTACCAGCGGCTGCGTTGACGGGCTTGCTTCAAAGTCTAGAAATACGGAGCGCGTCGCGAGGGGAGGGGCCCGAGTCTCAATCAGCTCGTTCTCGTAAACGTCGTAAACATGTACTCGTGTATCACGAGGAAGATCATTCGGACCACTTCGTGAAAAGATGAGATCGTTTTCATAGAGCTCCCCCAGCGAAAGTCAAAAATATATAAACGGACTTACGTCGGAGAAAGCCAGAAATTCCAAATGAATGGAGGGATGTAAGGAGGGATGTCGATGGATGCTTTCTGAGGACTGCAGTCAGCTATTCGATTGCTTTGCGGTACGTGAAAAGCGCACCGTCATGGAGCAAGTCGTTCCAACGGGGATACGCTAGACCATCAAGCTGAGCGGAATTCTGTTGACGGCAGTCGGGACGAAAAGAAAGACGAGCTTCACGACAGAGAGACCGATGAATGAGGCGTAAGTACTGAAGGCGAAGTCGAACGTAAAGTATGTCGAAGCTGTGCGTGAGATTCAGCGAAGAAGACTTCCGTCGTTCATCGCAAGAACCACATGGCGGAGTTACCAGCAGAGTTTGAGGAAGCCGACATATACGAGATTGACTCAATCAATGCCTCTTTAAAGGCTCTGGAAGTGGTGCCAAGCACAGATGGGGATCAGACTTGATCGGTGAGGTCATCGCTGTTCGTCCACAAGGCCACGACAGATAGTGGAGCACTTTAACATATTATGCGAGCAATGGAGGTCACATTGAGAGCGAAGATCCACTGAGTGCTGTGAAGTAGTCGAGCGCTTGGTCGATTCTAGACCTTGCCTATCAATATTGACGCCATCGTGCGTCGAGATAGGTTTTCGGACACTACTGCAGTCCGCACGTACGGCTCAAAAATCCTTCGTCAAAAGTTTCAAATCGACTGCCATATCCTCCTCGAACCGCTGATTGACCGAAGTCTATGCCACAACGCTGCAAACATTACCAGCCTGTCCTGGATCCACAGCGGACTCGGTACACACCACACCATACTGTATCGATGACTAGTGACTTCGCGCCTTCGCGGCCCCTATAAGAGAACGAACATAGCTCGCCAACTGGTCACTGGCTGGCTGACCGGTGGACCCGGCGGTCGTCGACGTTGAAGACGACGTCAATTGCAAGAGGGTACCGGGTCCATGAGGCAATCCACATGGAATCTCAGCGTGCCTGAACTGCTTTGTCAACGACACCGGCGGCAAACAACGACAAAGAACGCGCTTGGCGAAAAATTGTCGACATAAATTGACGTGTACCAAATCACCCCACCTCTCTCTCGCCTCGCTCGGCAACGCTTTCAAGATGGTAGCCCGTGTCCAACGCCCTGCACCCTCGTTCCAAGCCACAGCTGTCGCTGACGGTGTGTTCACCGATGTTTCTCTGTCTTCCTACCTTGGCCAATGGTCCGTCCTGCCTCTTCTACTATGTCTTGAGTGGCCATGCTTAAAACATTCGAAATTCGCTCTCCAGGGTCGTCCTGCTATTCTACCCTATGTAATATCTGTTCTTTCTTTGGCTTGGATATGCGTTACTGACTTTCCATCTCAGGGACTTCACCTTCGTTTGCCCCACGTAAGGCTTCTCTTTTGCGTCCTTTGACAGCCTCTTAAGAAGCTACTTGCGGCAGCGAAATTCTCGCCTTCAACGATGCGCTTCCCCAATTTAAGGCCCTTAATGCCGCTGTGTTTGGTGAGGCTTCCCTTCGCACCGCCATCCTCAGTCCTGACAGACATGAAGGCATCTCCACCGATTCCAAATTCTCCCATTTTGCGTGGGCTAACCAGCCGCGCAAGGAGGGTGGTCTTGGACCCGACCTGAAGCTCCCTCTAATCGCTGACAGGAATATGAGCATCTCACGCGACTACGGGGTCCTGCTGGAGGACGAGGGTATCGCTCTGCGGGGCTTGTTCATAATCGACCCTAAGGGCATCCTCCGGTGTGTAGTGCGGACAGTGCATTTTTCTTCTTTGTTAAAAGTCTTTGCTGCAGGCAAATCACTGTCAACGACCTCCCTGTGGGCCGCTCGGTCGATGAGACTATCCGCCTGATCAAAGCCTTCCAGTTTACGGTACGTATCCCCTTTGTGCGTCCCATCTCATGTCGTCGACGTCGACCCTCTTCTACCAGGACGAGCATGGCGAGGTCTGCCCAGCGAATTGGATCGAAGGAGCGAAGACAATGAAGCCCGATCCCAAGGGCTCCTTGGAGTACTTCCAGTCTGTGGCCACTAACGGACACGCCAATGGCAACGGCACCGACAAGAAGCGTCCTCGCGTCTGAGTATACTCTATAGAGTCATTCTCCGCCACAACCATCCCTGAGCGGAACTGGAGAGTGCTAGATCTTGGAATTTGAACTTACAGGCACGCCTCAGTGACCAAGCACTCATCACCTTTATCCCGTTCAATAAACGTTTAGAGTCGCTTCTCAATGTAGATATACTTTACTTGCTGTCATATACTGTTATACTTTATGGCCATATTCAATTTCTGATATCATTTAATGAACGACTGCCGTGACAAACTCTTGTGATACGACGCTTTCATCTTGCCAGGCCTCAAGACTATGAAGCCCTTCCTTTGCACCATAAAAACCTAAGACCTAGGCCAAGCGCATGTCTATTTCAGTGTTTGAGGTCATCTAAGAGGACGACGCGACCAGGGAACTTGAAGTCGACGCGTTGTCACATGATCGCGTGCTTTGGAAGTCGTCCAGCCCGAGGTGTGCCGAGTCTACTCCACCGTTCCATCCGACATGTTTTATCACCCATGGACCGCACTTTCCTTACAAGCTATACAGCTGCTGGTCTGAGCAAGCTTTCTTGTGAATCTCGACTTCCCAGATATCACATCGGGGTTTGACAGTGCCAGATTCCACGACATTCCATATGAAATCACTGAGCAGCATATATGGAGACTTACCATGTCCCAAGTTCACAACTGCTCTCATGGGTCAGCGACACCAAGCCTTTCTGATCGCCCGAGTCGTCCCTCACGGAGGGACCGAAGCTCACTATCGCTGTGTCGCCGCCGTGCACCACGGGTGGTGCTACGGACGCCTTCCGCTCCAAGCAACGCGTCGGCTGCTCACTCTCATTAAGGACGAAGACAACGCCGAGATCATCCGCGAGGAGATACGGACCCTCGATGGTCGGTATGGACGATGGAAGGAGGAGCCTGTGCTGCCTAACCTCCCCTGTCCTTACACGTCATATCTATTGGAATGGGCGTGGAGCTACGACCTTCCCGGACATTTGAGGCAGATCTGTTTTAGCGTGGATGCTGATGTTGGATATTCAGAGACGGGTGCGTTGGCCTTGACTCGGGATGATGTGCTCCGCTGACGTTCGGGCAGATAACAACGGGGGGATTAGCGTCATCGACATAACTGATCCAGAGAATCCCGCATACTGCTTTGTGGCTGTCCATGGCCTGGAATCTGAAGTTGGAGTCCCGTTGCTGGTTCCGCTCTCTGCGGAAGATTACGTGCGAGCATACTACCCCGGCGTGGATGAGGAAGAATTGGAGATCGAAGGGGCACGCTCGATCGAAGAGGATGTTATATCGAGTATCACCCGTCTTGATGGCGAGCCGCTGGTTGACCTGGATATGCTCGCAGAGACTTGGCCAGGAGCAGGCTTCTCGGAGGGCTAGGAAGCGGACGTTGTTGCGCATAGGCTGCCGCTGGGACTGAACACGCGGTCTGTGCTCCCCGTTGCCTCGTTGATGAACTTCTATTTAGCGTATCTTCCAAGCAGACTTGAGCTCGCGGCCACTGAAAAACCTCTGCAGCTGGTCCGCTCGACCAAGATCTGGAGACTGTCATCACTGCCCTGAGGTTCGGATACTCATCCGCCGACCTTAGCAATTGCACTTACAGCGCGTCGAGACCCTCAAGTTGTGCAGGCGAAGTTCTATACTTCTCAACATTCAAGGACGCGCTCGAGCGTTCATACGGTATATACTCGCGATTCGCTCAACCACCTGGTACCACCCTTGTACTGGACCCCGCCGTCCTCATGCGCTGCATTTCCTGTCTTCCAAGCCTTGCCCTTCTTATGATGGTAAGACCATCAACTGCTTGGCTTCGCGAACGGACAGCCCCAGGACAGCCCAGAACTACAAGGTCGTATCTCCGAGACCTCTCAACGCATCACGGGCGCTCCATGCAGCTCCGTTCGCCATAACGTTTTTAAACGTTGCGTTGCGAGCGTCGAAGCTTCAAGAAGACATGACGACCGAGGCCCCGATTTGAAGAAACTGTTAGCACCAAGTCCGTAAAGGCTGTCAAGGCTCTAACGAGATCACGACCACCACCACTCCGGTACGACTCCAGTACGTTGATCAATCTTCATTATCAAACAGAGGATAACAAGCTGACTTGGAATCCAAGAACAAAGCAAGAACAATAGCATGACCACCTGATCACCATGCGTATTGACTTTGATGATCATGCAAGATTTCCTAAAATGGGATGTGTGGCGATCCACCATCGTATTGTTCTCCCAGGTTGGCGCGTAGATATGGCCAGCTTGGACCCGCAGTCGCGCCTATTGGCACGGTATAAAACAGTCACCACTTAGTTGCTCTTGTTCCTTCACTTAATCCTCCTCATCATCATACCTGGTCTCGTTGACCTATTCCAACACTATACATTGAGCAACCTCTTAACTGCGAGACCCGATGTCCACCACGTTGCAACCCAGCCCCGTTCTCCTGACGAGCGGAGACCTGATCTCTCAGGACGAACAATTTATCAAAGAGTACGCTGCGGTGGGTCGAGCCTTTTCCTGTTACCGCACACAGTTCCTCAATGCGTCTATAGTACTTCAAGCTGCCCACAAATCTCAATCGAAGTGAGCTACTAGAAAAGATCTGTCAGCTTCACCCAGGCTCGGCACCCTGCATTCCTGTCCTTCCTCACCTCACGTTCGAACGCGTCAACGGCGGCAAGATTCGCTTCACCGGACGAGTCTCTGCGGGGAAGGCCAGCCAGCCACCTGCAGTGCCGGTGCCAACGAGGCCTGCACTGCCCGCGAATAGACGCCTCGTCCGCCACTCAGACCTCGTTCAGGCCATGATTGAAGCTCAAGAACGAGGTGTTCCATCGGAACCCTCCTCTGGGGAGGACACTCCGTTGCCGCAGACGCCGGTTGACGTTGCGCTACCACAACAAGCATCGGTGGGAGAGGAAGCACCTGAAAACCAGTTGAACATGGAACACAAAGTCGACACCGTCTTGCGTTTCCCCACTCCCGTCGACGAGTTCGACCCTCCTCGTCCTCGCCGTGAACGGCCCTCCGGCTCGCCAGACTCAGCGGCGTCCTCGTTGTTAGACATTCCACCCAAGCGACGAATGAAATTCGTTTATCCACCAGTTCCTCGCACACCGACAGACCCGGAGGTACCACGTGCCTTCTCTCCGGGCGACACCTGGGTCGAGAAGATGTACATGGATCTGGCGCGGGGCCGACGGGATGTTAAGAATGATCTGGAGGAGGTCAAACGGGAGGTTAGGGACGCGATGGAGGAGGTTATGAAGGCCGAAATTGAGTTCAAGGAGGAGATGCAATCCACTCAAAAGTTTATCGGTTACCTGCAACGGATTGCGAGCGCGGAATGGACGGACGAGATCATCCAGTATGCCACGCGGATTGCGGAACATGGTTCGAGTGACTCAGAGGCTCTCGACGAAGCAGAAGATGAGTCCGGCGACGAAGACGCGGGCGATGGCGATGGGGACAACGGGGGTGGAAGTGGCGATGACGGTGATAGCAGTAGCGACGATGACGCAGAAGATGGGCCGGGAAGTCGTGACGATGGGGATGGCCCTGAACGTCGCGAGGATGAGGACGAACACGTCAAGAGCGACGAAGGCAGCGACAATGATGAAGCGAAGGAATTGTGAGTTCTCCCTTCTGCCTATCCTGGTCCTCGCTCAATTCCGATTCTCAGGCTGATTTCCTCTCGTTCGAATGCCGACCATTCTCCCAGTGGCCGTCCAGTTCATACCACGACGAGTTACCCCGGTCCCGGCACTCCTTCTAGAGGTACACGGAATCGTAAACGGGAGCGCGACGACGACGACGACTCCGATGACGGGCGAAACACTGGTGAAGTCAGTCCGTCTTGCAAACGCGCGAAGTCCTCCCATGATCATGGCGCACCTGCCAGTGAGCGTATCGACGCCCCACGTAGCCACACTGCATTGGAGAAAGCCACATCCTCGCCTTCACTAAAACGTCCCAGGGATGACGACGACAATGGAAGCGAACTGGAGGTGGAATTGTCAATTCGCAGGTCCGGCAGTGAGAGCAGCCTCAGCGATCACGGACGCAGCCCCAAGAAAGCCCGATCCGAAAACGGCACCGATGCTGGGCCTCGTTCTCACAGTGGTGCCACTCCCTCACCATCCTCTTCGCCTCGAGCAAGACTTGCCATCGTTCCGCAGGTCGGTGGCAGCGCATCCAGCAGCAGTGGTCCATGGGATGAAGAGGGGTCTCCGGCAAATGGTTGGCCAGCAGGTCTCTTTGGGTCTTATGCGACATATGACGACAGCGCAAGTGAGGATGACGAAGACGGCGCGGACTTCTTCGGCCGCAGTGCGCCTTTCCCTGGCTGGCGTTCTGCGGGCGCCTTCAGCCCACCTCCAGATGGCCCCCGATTCTCGTACCCACCTGGCCGAGGCCCCTCCCAATCGCAACCCGCCGCTGGCCCGTCTAACCCTCAGCGAAAGTCAAGGCCGCTGACGCGATCCACTGAGCGCATCCGTGAAACAGCTGACGGCGGGATCGAGGCCTATAATTATGAGGAAGATCCGCAGTGGCTACGGCGTATGAAACTCCAAGAGCTTACTATGAAAGCTGTCAAGGCACATCCTGGGTATGGAGTCGCTTTGCCGCCCGAGGAGGACTTCAGCACGCTGAGAATGCCGACTGGTTGGAATGTGGAATCTGTTTCGGAAGACGACGAGGAGGGGGGTTAGGTGGAGTGTTTGGAAGCGGCCCCGGCGGGGAATGGGTTGAGGGTCTATCTTGTGCCACTGTTTTTCACTCGTGCCTTTGTTTCATTTTCAGCGCCTCGGATCGTAGCGCATCCTTCATCACCTCGTCATGTTGCATATCATGCTGTAGCACTGTCTTGTTTGTTTCGCTTCATTCCGCATGTTGTGTTGCTTTGTGCAAATTCGAAATAGGTTCTCGACAAGCGGAATGAACTTTACTGTGACTGCGTACGCTGAAGTCCTTGGCCTCAACCGGAGAGCCGGTTCGGGATCGAGCATTCGCGGATGGGTCCGCCGTACAGCCTTTGTTCTGTCATTCCGCGGCGCATGTGTTCTGAAGAAGGAGCATATCATTTTGGTGGACTATCGGAGACAGACATACTTCGAACACGAAGATACTTATAAGAGTCCGAATCGGATGACATCTTCAGAATCGTCAGGCAACAGATACACATCCCGAACTTGATCCGAATGGAGGCAAGTAGACAGCCCTCTAGCAGCTTCCCACAGCCGACGCGGTGTACTTGCAAGCCGAGTACTTGTCTCCGCTACAATGAACGGCATGTTTAATGATAATCTGAGCGATCATGGCTGAGTATGCCGTACCATCCAATTTTCGTGGGTTCGGAACCAGAACCGACACCGTTATAGGTGCAGCAGACGTTGGTGGATGAGGGCTTGCCGTTGGTCTTGATATTCGTGAGGGTAGCAGTGTCGCCGAAGTTGGTGTTGATGCCAACACCCTCAGAGCCACCGTGGAGGCAAACCTGCGAGATTGCGACGTCAAGTCAGTGATCAGATAGCTATCGACGTTGGAGATGGAATACGGACGTTATCAACCGTGACCGAGCGTTGGTAGGACTTGGAGCAGTTTCCGCACGACCGGTACAGTTTACCTGGTGGAGGGTGTCAGTGGGACTCCGGGACGCCAACGCGTACATGTTACCGAAGGTGGACGCGAAGAAGTCCTTAATCACGACTCTCCCGGCGCCGTTGTGTTGGACTGAAGGGAGCTTGAGTACGACTCTCGGCAGCTCGGAGAGGCACTTACCAATCTTGTCAGCAGCGCTGAACGCCCCTCCTCCCGTGATCGTCGAGACATCTCCAGAGCCAGTTTGTTTGATCTAATTCGGGCATCGTATAATATGGACGGATTTTGCTGATGATCTACTTACGGTAATGGCATCTGAGTATCTGTCAGTCGAAGCACAAGCCCACTTGAAGTCGGTTGTACAAACCTTCGCAAACGTCCTCCCACCAGACGTTGGTGACAGTGCAAGGGCCACGGCAGTGAATACCTAGCAATACGTGAAATCTCGTTTGGACCTCGTTGCTGGAGGCATTGAATACACACCTTCAGCTTGGTCCTTTCCGATGATGACGTTGGAAATCGAAGCGCCGGATTCCAGAATGAACACTGCGTCGGCTTCTCCGGTCTCAGTCTGTTCCTGGCAAGCACCACCTTCGTGAAGAATAGTGAGCAAAAGACGAGGAGGCCGGAGCCTTCGACGCTTACTGCTGCCTTTCCGGTCATATTTCACCATCTTGCCGTCGAAGGATCCTGTGATAACCCTCGCGGTGGGAAGTGCAGTGTATCCCTGTAAGCGTCGAGTGTTAGTGGCTGTACGGTGATAGAACTACATATAGACGTACCGCGGAGGCGGGGAGAGTCGTGGTGAGGGCTCGTGCGACGATGGTGGGTGCTTTGGTCACGGCGGGTGCGGGCACTGCAGCGAGGGCGGAGCCAGCTAGAGAAAGGTACAGCGAGACCGAGGCAGCAGTGTGGAGGCTGAACATGTTGAAAATTCCTTAGAATCCTAACGAGTCTGTAGCCGCTCGTTCTCGACTTTTTATACCACCCGTCCCCGTTGCAAGAAGTTGGAATCGGCTTGGCATCGTCGGTAGCCTCGAGGCCGACGGCCCGGTCGCGGTTGGGAACGAGGAGCGCGGATAATTGTCCTGGAGGCGTCCAGGGTAGTTTCGCTTGGCGTCGGACCAAGTTTCAAAGTGAATATGGGAAGGGCTACTGTCCATGGGAAGCCTGTAGATAGAGGCCGCAGAGACTGCAAGGCTGCACATACGGGCCGCCAGCAGCTCGCGGTCCGCTGGGGATATGAAGGAATTAGAGTTGATGTCGATGAATGCCGCCGCACACTCGAACAAAGTCTGTGACGCTTAATCGTTGGAAAAATACTCGGGTTCGAACAGGTCAGGCTCCCGATGGATGTGAATCTCTAAGGCGTCTAAGAGAGGACAGCGTGTGCCCACTGTGCCCACCTGACATTGGCGGCGAAACTACTAACAGCTTGATTCGGAGCATCGAGACGTCGCCAAGACGCGAGTTTCCAGTAGAAGCGACAATGCCATCATGTGAGGGGCTTGAAGAGGAGTTTCTCTGCACGCCCCCGCCAAGCTAATCGCTAAAAGCGGCAAGAAGAAGTCCAGGAGTACAGCAACTGCGAGACGTGCGCTGAGACCGGGAGAGTCAAATCAAGGAGGGCAGGTCTGTCGCGAGAAGAGCTTTGGCTTCCGGTGGCATCTGGGCAATAGCGCTATCTCGGAGAACCTAGGCGACAACTTCTACGCCCGCCGCGTTTTAAGCAACATCGTCATCATTTGGGCTTGGCAGGTCGGCGCAAGCTGATCCGCCTTGCGTTTGTAAGCGGAACATCCCACCTGCTGATACTCAAAACTCCGCGGCACCTACTTGACACGAAGCAATTGTTCAACGATTCCGCCTTGTCGTTAAAAAGGCGTTTTGCTGCAGAGAAATGCGATGAGACGTTGAAATTTGCAAGTCGCGTGCAAATCAAAGCATCCCCGCCCCGCGTGAAAATCACCGTCCCTGGGTATATGAAGAAGCGATGCTTTGAGCTCTTGCAGGGCGTAGGGCAACGTCGACACACCTGACCCCCTAGTCCCGCCAGTATTGGAATGAAAGAGGTGCTAAGGACAAATGCACAATATTATCGATTCCAATACCCAGCCTGTGAAATTCGCCATAATATAGATGGTTCACATCCCTGACCGACGTACCAAGATGGTTCGCAAAAGTCGCCGAGGAGATCAATCTACCTATTAAGTTGCAGTATCCAAATTAGACCCTGTGGCGAGCAGGGATAAGTAATTGGGGCATTCACCAACCACAAGAGCGCGGTTTCGGGCATAGACAACCATAATAAAACACAGACTGCTTTGTCTCTCTCCTGTGCCGGCGGAGCACACGGTCGTCGTGGGTTCAGCTCCGCCAGCCAAACTTGCATGAATACTCACTGTGACGACTCTCACGACTATATGTCCGCATCTTCTTCTGTCTCTTTCTCCGTCTTGCGTGCCGTTTTGTTTTGTATCTCTCGTCAAGTGGGCTGGTCAACGTTCTGCTTCGTGGTTGTCGTTGAGTGCTCGAAGCCGCCGGCGGTCAATCGTAGCTCGTCCAGCGTCGACTGATTCAACGTCGTGTATCGTCGTGTACTAATAGTCTGTATGCTTGAATTGCATAGTGGTCATGATCCCGCCCGAGTCTTCCAGTCATCAACGAAGTACCATCTTAACAACCTGGGGATCTGCAATACACAGGAGCCGCCCCCCTACGCAGACACCCAGTCTGCTTCGAAAATGACATCGTCACTTTCTCGAGTTTGCAGGATGTGGCGAGAGCTGGCATTCGAATTCAACACTGACGAGATTCATGCCGATAAAGAACATGGTAGCTGATTGAAGGCCCTCAAAGAGGCAGGGTATAGTTTCCCGATAACGGTTTCGGGCACGGTGGTGCGGAATCTCCTGCTCGCGTTTAAGACGGCGGACCCAGTTTTACTCACATATTTCAGAGGCCCCCAACTTGCGGTGTTAGATGTGCACATTGCACATGAGTGAGTGACATCGTATTGCGGAACGGGCTTGCATTCGCGTGGATCGGGACATTCCCATCAACGCAATGATCCTTGTTGTTACAGATAGGGGAGAATGGCTAAACATGGTCATCGTTTAGCATGGGTATGACGGGATGAGCTGAAATACACACACCAAACTTTCCAAAGTATATGCTCAGAATTCCGCGAGCTGCGATCCTTGATAGACCCCGATTTATCAAGGCTTCCGCCTCGGGAACTCTGAGCTGGTCATCGACGGAATAGTCCTCAAAGCAAAGATGTTCCAATGCTGCGAATGGGCTCGTGTCAAGCGTGTCTGCCAATGCGTCCCAAGGGAAATATGCAAGGTCGCCGTTTTCGACCTTGATGGTTAGTGTCCTCAACTTAATTGAGGGTGACAAGGTGTTCAACAGGACTGGGAAGAAGTCTACCGCGTGAATGCCATTCCGACCCAGCTTTGCAACCCTTTCTGGCGAACGCAGGGTGACTGAGGGCAGGACCAGGTGCTGGAGCTTATGGAGAACTCCGAGGTCAACTGTCTTCGCGAGAGCGGCTGCAAGGGACGTTAATCAGTGAACAAACAGAGGCTCAAACTGCGTACTCTCAGCATAGCCAGAATTGAATCCATACAGAGAAAATATCCCAAGGTATTCCAATGAGTCAGCGAGACCGGCGAGGAGCTCATTAATGTGAACTATCTCGCCGGGCGGCAGTGAGGACAGAATCAGTGTTGAGATACGCGGCGGGGGTTCCAGCTTGAGAAGCCAGTTGACTGCCCGTAGACTTGTGCCTATGATGTCGAGAGTGTGAAGGGAGTGGTGAAAGGGAGTACTAGCGGCGTAGCTCTCCTCTGAGTCGCCGCAAGCTTCGTCTCCGCCGTTGTCCAGATCCTCCTCCTCCTCGTCATCGTCGTCATCTTCGCTATCGCCGTCACCTTCGTCGTCATCAGCTTCATCACTGTCGTCTATATCGGCGAGTTCTGCGAGCCTGGCATAGTGGAACCGCACCTCCTGGAGCTTGGGAAATGCCGTAATAAACCATGCGATTGTTCCAAGCAGTAGAGCTTCCGACTCGAAGCCATTTATGGTCAGCTTGTCCAGGGCTGGGAAATAATCGGGGCTGATCCAACGAGGGGCAGCGTTGGTAATCCAAAGGTGTCGAACGAAAGGGCCTATGGGCCCGAGATCCTTGTGTGGAAATACTAAAAGGCGGTGTAACGTTGCGTACCGATCCGCTACTGACGTCGTGGTATTCTTCCTTCCAAACAGGGGCTCAATGTACGGCTCGCGGAAGAGATGGTACCGGCTTCGCGGTAGCCAGTTCCGCGCTACGAGGGAGAATCGCGTCAGGGGCCTCAAGTCTGTATGCATGCAAGTCAGCAAAGGAAATAGGTGGAAGTCTGCTTGGTCGACTCGCAGCGTCTTGGGTCACATTCGTCGTATAACTTCTCATCCTCCAGTACGAGAAAGTTCGACGGCTCGGAGTCCCTCCCAAAACCATCGTGGCGAGGCAGCCCTTCGTAGCAATCGATTATGTGATCGATGACTTCCTTGGGTATTTCTCGTCCGGGCATGGTGGTTACGAGCGCTGAGTACTGAGGCACCGAATGGTGTGCTCAGCGCCATCAGTGGATCACTGCGCAAGGCTACACTGGCACGTGGCTCCAAAGCCGACCTTGACGCCGACGACTTACTGCGGGTAACCTATCTATCTATCTATCTATCTACGAGCGACGTCGAAATGCCCAAAAAGGCGAAAGTCGTCGCACCGTGGCAGCGATACAATTCCTTACTGACTTCGAAGAGACTCATCTACTGAATCATGACGATTATGTGGTGCCACGTCCTGGACAACAGTGCTTTCGCTTCTATAGAGGCGGATAGACACATTGCATGTCAAACACCTAGCCGTTGAACAGGCTTAGTAGCTAGTCACGGCACCAAGGGTTATGACTGCAACTTAGGGACCATGCCTCGCAAAATCGTGGCCGCGTTCTCCTTAGTACTTGGACAATAAGTTAAGGGAACCAAGGTGAGGGCATATCGTCGAACCTCGTATCTACTCATATTGCGGCCGCAAGTGGGAATCGACTTCTGGCAACCCGTTACCGTGGGGGTGGCGCAGGCAGTAACTGGACTCATGGCTCTTCGCCCCGGAAACGAACAGGTACAGGCGTCATGGAGATGATTGAGCCAGACGCGGAAAGCAGTCATTCCTTGGAGAGGTCATCTGCTAACCCACGCGTCGTTCATCCAAACAAACACCCACTTTTCAGGCATATACTCCGGGAGGCAGCGAGGGACCAGGTGCATACAGTCAGAGCTCCACTGCTCCAATGAGCATTAATATTTGTCAAACGAGTACTCATCGCAAAATGGAAGGTGCAACGAAATTAGGCAAATACATGGCACGGATCACGGTCAGGGCAGAGAAAATTCAGCTGTCAAAGAGGCCGACAGAGGAGATGCCTAGTTATGTTTAGTCGCAGGCAGTCGTGTCCGAGACAAGGCCAGTTGCCGACATTGGCCATCGTAAATCGGTATGTCTGTCTGTAGTCCCACTCAGCCTGGGCATGTTTTCCTGCATTACGTTCCAGTCCAGTGCTGAGGACGCCAAGTATCCTGGCTCGCGCAGTGCTGACACTTGCCAGCAATAGTCCCTCGGACACTTCGAAACTCGTAGCGAAGCCTGTAATTCGATATGCATCTCATAAGTTTAGAAGTAATTTGAGTGGGACTTCGATGCCAACAAATTGATGCATCCACTCGCGCGGCAGTCGTGCCACTTGGTTGCAAGCGCACGATGTTGTGCACTCCCAGGGCACCAAGCTATCTGGCAGTCGTTCTGTCCTGATATTAGCATGGAAGAGTTGGTGGTTGAGCAGCAACGGCTGGTCGCACCGTTTGCAATTGGTAAGAGCCGTCAACCACATGAGCGCAACCGGCATATGTTACGAAGGTCCACATTTGAGAGCACATCTTATGGACGACAGCAGTGAGAGCTAGAGCGAGGTCAAGCAGGCAGCGGTGAGAACTGGATGAGGTTGGATGAACTCTCGCCCGCATCTGCGCACTTTATACAAAGCATGGTGTGGCGGCTTCAGACAAATACTAGGAGAGCGAAGTGCCAAGGCGATGCAATAGCCAGAAACGATGTGATGGACGATGTCTGATAGGGGACAACCGCCGCTTATTTGTGGGTCCCTACGCCTCAGCGTTAGAGGGAGTAGAAATGACTACGATAGACTCCGCATTCTGGTGGTGATTCAATTCCACGATAGACGGGAAGGACGTCCAAGTAAAGTGGAACGCAACTAGGACGAGTGGGCTGCACATCGGTGCGAGCTAGCGAGCTCGCGCAGTGTGCAGCACCAAGGGAGGGTTCAACTCGTCGGGATGCCGACTCCTCCAACACGCCAGTCACGTATCACATGAATGCACAGGTTTTGCAGGGCGTACAAGGGTTCGGAGACGATTCTCTTCAGGCCGATCAAGAATGATTGAGCATAAACTCCAGATGACGAGAATCTGCTCGAAATCAGGCCCAGGGAGTCACATCGACTTTTAACGCGGAGGTTGCCACAATTTCGTTAGCAGGGGCAGAGGCTATGAACTGACTCGTGAAATGCTGGAGACGTCACAACTGTGGGAGGGATGACCCCAAAGCAAGCCAGATGGTGTTATGGAGAGCCATGGAAAGAAGAAAAAGGACAACCAATCGTAGCCACTGGTAAATGGCGTCGACTGGGGACGCGTCCAACCAGCACCGCCACGATCGATCGTGGTGGACCGTGGTGGCCATGTCCAAGTGAGTGCATCCACGTGACCACACCATTCATTTTTGTCCCTGAACAAAAGGCCATCGGACTCCTCGAGTATTTAAAGGCGCGAATCCCCTTTCTCAAGCACGATGACAATGGGCAGGACGAGTACGCTTTTTGCTTGACGCATGCTACGGATTATTGCTGATTATATCGTGATATTAGAGTCCAAAAAGCCAGTCGTGCCCCTCAAATCCAGTCAGTCAACCACGCCCTCAGACCTGTCCTCGAAGTTGACCTCAACGATGATATTTCAGAGCTGAAGAAGGATCCTGGCATCCCTCGATTGCCCGATCTCAAAGAAAAAGTGCGACAGCATGGCAAGCAGAAGGCGCAACAGGTAAGCCTAGTGGCATCCCTAGCATCGTCTGTGATACTCACTGAAGACGGAGGTCTTAACAAGTCATACCTTAGATCCGGACAGCATGATGGCCTCCGAGCCTACGCTATCAACTCTTGCGTTTCAGGCTCAAGCTGCTGAGGCGGCATCTGCGTCGTATTCGGAGGACCCATCTTCATCGACAAATCCTGCCGGCAAAACCAAGGAGCAGATGCGCAAATACTATCTCAAGACACTGCACAAAGTCATTGATCAGAGCGACATCATTATTCTTGTCCTCGACGCACGAGATCCCGAAGGGTGCAGGAGCCGGCTAGTGGAGGAGGAGGTTCGACGGCGGGAGTCGGAGGGGAAGAGGTTGGTTTTTGTGCTGAACAAAATTGGTACGTTTTCCTACGCCGCGCGCACTTCTCAAATTGACGTATGGCCTACCACAGACCTCATTCCACGATCCAATGCCCAACAGTGGCTTAAGCATCTAAGGCATTCAACGCCGACCCTCCCATTCCTTTCTTCGTCGTCGTCGCAGCATCAACGTACCAATATTTCCTCCTCAACGGCGCCCGCCCTCCTCAAGCTTTTGAAGGCCTACAAGCCAAAAGCTGGCAGCGTCACAGTGGGTGTGGTGGGGTACCCGAACGTTGGCAAGAGTAGCTTGATCAATAGCCTCAAGCGGAGCAAAGTACGTTACTCTCCTGTGCTCTTTGACTGTCATTCGACTTTATTATCCTGCAGGTATGTGCGGTCGCAGCACAGCCCGGCCACACGAAGGAGCTGCAATCTGTTCAACTGGAGCGAGGAATGCGGGTAGTTGATTCACCAGGAGTTGTCTTCGATGACGACGATTTCGATGACGGGAAGGGGCAGAAGAAATCCAGCGTGTTGCTGCGGAATGTAGTCAAAGTTGAGGATGTGGAGGACCCGATAGCTGTCGGTACGTCCTCCTCCTCTGATGCGCATGGGAGCGCGATTTGACGATACTTTGGTCTTCAGTCGAGGAAATACTGGGCCGGACGGCACCGGCTACGCTGCAGAAAATCTACAATCTCCCAGAGTGGAGCTCCACTCTCGAATTCCTAACGATGCTAGCAATGACCAGCGGTCGTCTATTGAAGGTCGGGAGGCTCTATCTGATCATACCATTTCCATCTGACCAGCGTGATAGGGTGGAACCCCCGACGTCAATTCCGCCGCCCGGCAGGTATTACAAGACTGGAATCATCAAAAGATACCCTACTTCTCGGAGCCCCCTGCTATACATCCATCACTTATACCTTCTGTCGGTGAGTCTGGATTATACTCTTGGCCTCCCATTCACAATGCTTAGTATTGAACCATCACCATCTCGCAGTTCCCGGCTCATCGGACGCACCTGTGATTGCACCTGGTGCCGAGAACGTCGGTCACGCCCAGATTCTGAGTGAGTTCTCGAAGCCGTTCACGCTCGAGGGCCTCTTCGGCGCCGCAGACGCAGGCGCATTTGGCGAGGGCACGGGGGATGTCCCGATGAATGCAGAGGTGGACGAAGATGGAGACATGTTCTTCGATGCTGTGGAGGGTGATGCGATGGAGGAGGATGGGTGTGTCCTTCCCAACATTTTTTCCCCATATCCTCGCTCACTAAGACATGGTCAATACCTACAGGCAGAACATGACGACGGACGACACGATCATGGTAACACCCAACGGTTCACGCAAGCGGCGGCGGTCGCCGTCGCCCGCCGTCCGCCCCGATACCAGCAACGGACCCGTGGTCGGGCCCGATACCACGGAGGTGCCCGCACATGCCACGCGCCAGACGAAGCGCCAGCGCAAGGCGAAGGACGTGCCGGCGTACGATGCGCCGCTTGACGACCATGTTCTGGGCCGGATGGACCGCGGTAATCCGCTGAGCAGGCGGAACCTGAAGAAGGAGGCGAAGCGGGCGAGGAAGGCGCATCGACAGAAGGGCCAGACTGGTGCGGGCGTGATGGAGGTGGATGACGAGGGGTTGCAGTTTACATTTATGGCGTCAGCTTCGGGCAGTTGATCGGTATCCAGAGAGATGTTGATGCCCACCAAGTGGGAATGGGACCTGGCACTCTATCGCAAGGATGAGTCGACGTGTTGGAGAGATTGCAGGACATGCACAAGAAATGTACGACCACGCAGACAGTTTTCGGGATTATGGTAAGTCTTGATTCCAAAGGTCTCGCGGTTGGAGGAGAGACCACATTACATTCAAACGACGTCGTTCGCAAATCGGCGAATGACACCAGCTTCCACGAGCGGCTGAAATGTATTGTGGTTCCTAACGACCGTGCGGCCGCAGTACTTTCGCCCTGCGGGGCGCAAAAGAACGGGTTGACCCGACCAGAAAATCCTGATAATCGTAAAAGTCGTATTGAAAATTTGATTCAAAGCTGGCCCTCCAATTCCCTCAGCTCGGCTTCAAGACGTTCGAGACGCTCCTGCTCTTTCTTCGCGGCCAATTTCTCGCGAGCCTGACGGAGTCGCTCGTTGAGCTCCATTTCACGTGCAGACATTTTTTGCTCCCCTAAGATGCAAAACATGAACCATGAAACCATATCCGGTACACTATTACCTACCTGGTCCTAAGGGGCCATTGTTATGGAGCACATTACTATTTCCTCGCCCGCCGACCGCACTGTTGCTGATGGGTCCGTTGAATTTGTCTCCTTGGTCGACAGGACCGTCGTAGTTATCGCCTGAATTGGCTCGGGTCAAGAGCTATGGAGGTACTGTACGCAACGAAGGTTCTACCGTTGATGCGTTGACGACGACTGTTGTCGTTATGCGAGTTTCTGTGAGCTGTGCTCGAGGTGTTGTGGGACCCTACATCGCCACCGCGACCACCACCACCGGCACCACCGGCACCACCGGCGCCCGCGGCTGAAAAATTAGAGTTCTAGCTGACTACACGATCGTTGTCGCATGTGTGCCGCTCACCAACTCTAGCACCACGCCAATCTTGGTTCATTGCGAGTTCGCGATTTCCTCGAAGATGAAAGCTCGTCAAGTGACGATCTGAAGGTACTTCGTTATGCGGAGCTTCGCGCTTTATAACTTGTGCAATCATCCTGGAATGCGAACTTGGAGCGCCTCGTGTCGATCCTCCAATACAGAATTTAGCGCTCTTGAGCGAGAAGTAAGGTTGCGGGGCATTTAGATATATCAGGAAGATCCATGGTCTTGAATACGTGTTGCATGAACGGAGGGCTCGCCGCGCTCCTGAGATATGTAGTCATAGACATAAAGAACAGACCCTCGCAAGATTTGACTGGGGGTCGTTCGAAAACGGAGAATCGATAAGCACAATGCTGTGGAGATAATTCCATCTCTACCTCCTTCCTCGACGGGCTGCTTCCTGTGCCATGGAAAAGAGCCGAGATGCGTCCTGATTGTCACAGAATACCCAAGGGCGAGCTTCCGCAACGTTCCGGCACTGCAGATTGCCCCACCTTCGTCAGGAGACCAGAGTTCAGAGTTATTCCCAGTGGAGGCGATCACGAGTCAGGTAGGGCGTAGGTGTTCGACAGATGCGAGAAGTACGTGTTCGAGAACCAACAGGCTGTATCTGTACACGACAGGCAGTCCAAACTCGTTTCGCTTCATTGGGCGAGATATGCCGCATTGGCCGGAAGTTTCGGGGCACATGTTCGATAAACGCCACGCAAACAAACAGAACACGCAGGGAAAAAGACAAGGGTCCGCTACCTCAAAGGTGATTTGAACGCTGACGCACATACATGATCAGCAACGGAACTGGAGCTGGTACCAGAACCTCAACAGGCGCCTAACTGATGTGTGTCGGGTTTTTTCTCCCCAAAAAAGCCTAAAGAAAGAAAATCGAGCTGAAACCTGAATTTGTCGAGCATGGCGAACGAGAGCAGCGCGTCATTCGAGGGACGCGCAGTTCCGGGAGGGCCCAAGGTTGTAGTCAGGCACATGATCACATCGTTCCATTTGGCCATGGGTCCCGGTTTGGGGACGTCTCATTTCCGATGGACAAGATGAATGTAGAGCCTGGAGTGGGCGCTAGATATCCTTTCCTGGGGTCTTAAGTGCCTGTCTGAACGTAAACAGTCAGGCGATTTGCAGGCGATGGTCCGCTGATTCCCCGGATTGTAAGTGTTTGCGTACGGCGACACTGACGTAACCTGATTCAAGCTCTCATACAGCCTGAGCGCCACGCACGAGTGGATCATGAGGCGACCTGAGAAGGCAAAGATCTTAGATATGAAAGCTGTTCTTTCATTATTCATGCACCCTCAAACGTGTAAGGTCTGTAACCCGCAGATTCAAGGCTTGGGTAGCGACTTACGAATTCGTCCAAGTACTATAAACCGGAACTTTAATTTGAGGTTTCCTACCAACCTCGACACCATCCCGTTCTCGGTCAACTTATCTTTTGAAACATATTGACAATGAACCAGAACCTCTGCGGTGCTACAATCAGTCAGTACAGTATCACATTCCCTTCCACTGACAATTTCTTACATTTTTGCGCTATTCGCAGCCACTGGGAAGGGAGGCGATGGGCGTTTCGGTGGAACTGGCGGCCGCGGCGGTGATGTCGGTTCAGGGAACAGCAACTTCCGTACCCAGAACCTTGCCCGCTCAGATCTCCGTAGGTCTTTTGCCCTGGATACGTACACCAGATCCTAGCACTCTTTGGCAGGGACGGCCAATGGCAGATCCGGCAGCTGGTGGTCTACTGGAGGACGCGGTGGCGATATTGGCTCTAGAAACACTATGGCTAATCTGGAACAGGATTTCCGTGACGCTGTACTTAGTATGCATCTCTTTCACTCCAAGCGGGGCGATTTCTCATGCGAACGCTTTGTTCCAGAGTCCGGCGATGGTGGTTCTGGTTCTTATGGCGGTGCCGGTGGACGCGGTGGTGACATCGGTTCTGGCAACCGTTGAGTGATTGTCGCCGACTTCTGGACCACCGTATCGACGTTGTTATTGTGAGATCGCTTTCAATTTGTCGCTTTAGTCTCTGAAGTGTCGTGAATTCCATACCATACTGACTGATAACTTGAAACGCTGGAAGTTTAACGCCTTCACTCATCGCCGTCGCCACAACGTTGTTCGCAAGCTTATATCATGCTCCAATGATGCGCACTGCCCAGCCTCGCTTGTAAGCATGTTGTCAATCCTCACCATCAATATCCCCGCCGGCGTTCGTCGAAGCTTACGGAATATAGCAGTGTTCATAGGCTAGTTCCTCTACCGAAGCGACCACGAGCCATTGCAGCGCAATGCACATGTACACGGCTTTTCCATCTCCTCCTCCGGGATCTGGCGTGTATCGCCCTGATCGCGTAACCCTTCAACACGCAACGCTGCCGCAAGCGCAATCCCTCATACCACTGGTTCCTTTCCGGAGTCTGTCGACTCGTGTTTTAAGCCAGGATGCGCCGACTGCAGTGCCTTTCAATATTCGGGTTCCGCGCTATCTCCGCCCTTTCTAAGTATCTAGGGGAATCCCTTCAGGAGCTCAGCGAGACCTGACATTTCTCTCCCGGAGTTTGGCCTGAACCTGGACCCCTGGTCAGTCTGTTGACATGCACAGGATCAGCTTTTCCTCTTGACCTCATGATTGTCTATTGAATCCTCACGTCCAGCCTGAATTATCGTGCTGGAGGAACTGCGGGTCGATTGGTTTCGCGCACTTTTCTGCTCCCCCATCTAATACGAGAAACCTCTAAGGGTCCTCTCAGGCTCAGCGCTTGCTTGGGGTCCGCAAATCGATTTTGCACAATTCTGCTTGCTCGCCTGCACGGACTTCTACTGGCGCTTCAAGCTGGCTAACATGGTAACATGGGCTATGCTTGATTGGCCTAACATACCAAGTGATCAGGCACATGACTCCAGCGCTAAACCTGCTTCTCGTAGAGCGACGCCCAAATGCCGACTCATTATCTGACTGCCATCACTGCCTCTCCTCATCGACGATGCCTTTCTTTCACCAAGCATCGGGTGTCTACATCCATGGCGGAGATTTCGCAGATGTCGCGGGGGATCATAACATCCACTATGGCTCTATTCATAATCAGAACTCTGGGAATACGACGAACACTACCACGACGAATTCACATAACGATTCATCCGTAAGGACGGGTCACACTTGTATGTCTTCACCTTAAATTGCACCGCGGGCTGCTGAGCAATGTAAGTTAGGGACCGACAACTCCACGCGCAGAGCGCACACAAACTCGCATAACGATAACAGTCGTCGTGAACGCATCCACAGTAAGACTTTCGTTGCAGCTCCGGAGCTTTTGATCTAAGTTTTTTGAGGCGATAACTACAGCGGTCCTGTTGACCAAGGAGACAAGTATAACGGACCTATCAACAACAGTGCAGTTGGCGGACGAGGAAATAGTAATGTGCTCCACAACAGCGGCACTCCAGACCCATGTAAGCGGCCAAGTTCTACATACTGTGTGTGAATACGCTTCACACTTGGTATATTAGCAGGAGATAAACTGTCCGCGCGAGAAATCGAGCTGCAGGAGCGACTCCGGCAGGCTCGGGAGAAATTGGCCGCGAAGAAAGAGAAGGAGCGTCTCGAGCGTCTCGAGGCCGAACTAAAGGAATTAGAGGACCAGCTTTAATATTACTCAACTGTCCAACAAGTTGGAACGGGACTTGGGAATCCATCAAGTCATTTGGACAGACTGGAGAGTTTACAGAAAATCTGAAAGGAATCTACGATCACCAAGAAAGCTTTCGAGGCAGGATCGCTGACAGCAAATGATAACCACGTCATTTGCATTGGCAAATGCCTCATCGACCAGCCATCGTCACCACGACTGCTTGCGAAATATTTTCGTTTTGAAGTAGCTTTCGTAAGGTGTCCCAAATGTGTTCTATAAACGCGGAAGTCAGAAGACTTGACAGCCAGGTGCTAGACACAAACCTCCCAGAGGCGATCTGCATTCGAAAGAGCCGACGCTAAACGAGATGAGAGCAGAAGGGATTGGGTCATGAGGAGATGGACTTACTCAGTATTTCCGACGGCGCGACATCAACGTGGTCAAGGAACCATCCGAATAGTCTCATGAGGTCATCTCTACCAAGCGTTAATTGCAAATCACTTGAGAATCCAGGGAAGGCAAGCACCTGTAATTGACGGATAGCTGATGAGTATGCCATACTAGGTCAATTTCGTTCGTCGGACCCATGGCTGATTCGCCTTTCATAGTGAGCTCTAGGAAGCTTCTGTAACGCTTGATTGATTCGGCGATGGTCGCGGTGTCTTCGAAAGGGAAAAGCCGGATCTGTCCACCCAGCGTGGTACATGATGGATGCAAAACTTCCTTGTCGAAGTACCTAGAGGTCATTTAGCCACGATGCAGCATGTGAGTAGATATTCACGGCATACGGCGTTTCCAAGGTCGATGGAAAAGCCGCCGGGGTTCCCATAACAGCTGAGGAATTCCACCCTGCACGAAGCGGATGAGTATTGCTCTAAAGACCGAAGCAATAACGTACTCGATATCCGCGAACATAGAATGCGAATGTGCTTGAAGGTGGTAGACGGCATCATCCAATCGTAGGTTCTTGATCATCGGAAAGTCGACTGCACTAGCGATCTTGGACGTTATTGCAGTCGATCTCTCCAAATCGAATTTTCCTTCAGCAGATAACAGCGTGCCACTGTAGAGGAAATCGACAACTCGCAAGAGGAGACGGTGCTGTGAAGCTTACGCTACTCCGACGCCCTTTCCCGAGACTGATCGGGCGATATCGTTGAGGAAAGCCGCAACAGAAATCACTGGGTCGGTTATCTGAAGCTTACAGCGAGTGCATTGGATAGACAGGTGTGTTCCTAAGTCTTCGCTATTGGTGTTCATCCAGCGCGCTACATTACAATGAGCGCAGTGGGACATGTAATTTTGAACTCGTCCGAGGGCGTGGTCTTCAGCGGGGGAGCTGCCGCTTCGCCCGTAGCCGCCTCCCAAAATTTGATTTGTTCTGTCGCAGGGATGTACGCCATCGCGTCGTCTATTCGTACAGCCTTGCAAAGCAGTCAGCGCGAGTTTTTTCCACAATAGAAGAGATCACCGACAATCTGGGTAAGAGGGAAACCCCTCAGCACCGCTAGTTCGGGATAGAGGCGAATGGTGTCTTGGTAGAAAGACCGCGGATGGAGCATATAGGCATGCAGCATTATAGCGACGTCAAATGGCGGCAACCCGTGTTCATGCAGGTCCTTCTTAGGTCCGTAGAGTCGAAAGATGGGTCGAAGAACCGTTTCAATCCATAATTTGAGACGATAGGCTGAGCGAGAAAACAAGAGGTGCCCAGAGGACGTCGGATGAAATGCGCCATTCGCGAAGAAGATATGATGATGCTTCAAGAGCGTTCTGAGATAGGCATGGGTAGCTGCTAGAAGGCGAAGATGGGCGGCAACATCCTCGACGGTTACAAGAGAATCCATCTTCTGTACGCACGCACAAAGCAATGGATGGGTGCTCAATCGGTTTTGGAATTTTGCAGTTCGACCGCTTCCCTGACGGTGTCAAAGGCGTTCCGTTACGCAGGATTGAGCTTTTTCGGATCTAAGGTCACATCGACGGAAGAACGAAACGTTATTCCTTGAAGTAGAGACGGACTACGGAGACAGGAGACTGAGATTCATCTCCCGTATGAAAGGATGAATGCTGGCGCCTGACGTGATATGAGCTTGGAGCTACTCCCCAGAAAGCAGAGAAAGAACCATTCTCCGGCGTCGTCAGGTTGAACAGTTGATCAACCATGTCTCTTATCGATGTGACTGCGAGCCAGTGCAAGCCCCTTCACGGACAAAACACAAGTCACAGTGCCTGTCGATGTGCACGAGCGCTTGTCTGCCGGAAATTAACGTCAACTGGTGACAAATCCAGAGGACGGCGCAGACGTCAAGTCCGCCTGCTTTCACAAGATGCTTCGCAAGACCCAAGCAGCGTTTCTTGTCATCGGTCGCCACTCAGTACTCAGCGCTCAGCCACGAGGACAACATCACGCAATCTAATCTGATCTCTATCGCGGGGTATCCATACAGCCTTTTCGGAAAACCATGTCCCACGTGTTTCGCATGATTCCAAAAAACCGTAAAATAGAAATAAATACAAAAAATCGAGAAATCCACGAAGCACGCTCTGCAGACGAAGCACACACACCTTTGACCTATCTATGCCTCTGGAATACTCCTCCGACACGCCGTTGGAATTTCCTTCATCCCCAGATGTTGGCACGCACCCCAAGATTTATATTCGGCAAATTACTGGTCTGCCAGCGATGACGACGCAAACAGCTCTGTCGAGTACATTTCCCATGACGACAAACCTGCAGTACAGCTGCCTGTCATGGATGAGCAGGAGGTGGAGGCTGAAAGTGAAACTGACTTGTCTATACGAGGTGAGCTTTTTGGTCAGCGGTGAAGTTGGTTGTCACATGGTACATCCATTCCGACCGTTCGGTGCCATTGCGCTCAGTGGCCGCTCTACGACAGAGCTTATAGGTGAGACCGAGCTCTCGGAGATTGTCATGTAGGGCAGTTATTGAGATTGGTTGATCGTGGTATGTAAAGCGCGAGCCATTCCCTGATCTCGTCCAGAAGAAGCGAGGGTGATTCTTGGATCAGCTCTCGGAGATCCTCCACAGCTTCAGGCCCCAGGAGACGAGGTCGTCCTTGCAGAACGGATGGCGGGTCAACGCGTCCGTGGGTTTCATAGTTGTGAGCCCAACGCCCGATGCTTTTCGTCGAGACTCCCAGTGCATCAGCAATATCTTCAATTTCCCAGCCGGAATCGAGTAGTTGCAAGGCCCGCTGCTTCATATCAGCACTGATTGCTCGGTAGACCATGGTATTCGAGGTCTCGATGACGTACGAGTCAAACGAAGCACGGTAGAAGGTCTTCTATGAATTTTTGGATTTTCCGTATTTATTTCTATTTTACGAATTTTTGGAATCATGCGAAACACGTTGGACATGGTTTTCCGAAAAGGCTGTATCTGCTGATCAATTCAATTTGGTCAAATTTGCAACCACTCTGTCGAGGTGACCTTGAGAGACCAGATTCTACTTCGCCAGAGCTTCAAATGCGTCTAATATCGGTTCAACAATGCTGGCAGCTGTCGGGATCTGAGGCTAATCTTACCCATGAGTTTGGGACGGCAAACTTGCACGAGCGCTTGAGCCCTGGAGGTCAAATTCCAAATTATAATGGTCGAAGTCTGTACGTCAACCGTGCATTCCGGCTAGAACTCCCGTGTATATCATTTGAATGCCTTCTATGAAGACTATCTGAGTTTTAATCGTAATGTTTTCTGGCCTTGACGATGCGCGTGGACGTATATAACCCAACTTCACAGTTGAAGGGAGCAACAGTTCACGAAGTCCTCCTTACTCGAAAATCTCGTTCTCAGTCATCTATCTTACCATGTCTTTGACTGGCCGCGGCAGCAACATCAGTAAGTAACTGTTACAATTTTCCCATTCCTGGACTATCTACACATGTGATATCTATATTTAGCTTCTGACTCATGCTCGCCTCGTTGTTACCTCGTTTCTCGTGCTTACTCAGGACTTTTCACACCATTACTCATCCTCTTTTCATTGACCAATCGTCGCTCTTCTTTTACTCATTCTTGACTCATAACGATTACTATATCTTTGCGCACAGACCATCTTCGTTTTGTATATAAACTGTACTTTAGTCGGTTAAGCTCCTCAGCTTGACCTAGGCAATATAACGCCTTATCTCTTATCTTGATCTCTGAACTTCTCGACTCAGACAAGTCTTCGTCATTGGGCAGACTTGACGATATCTCTTCGGTGTTGACCAGAGATTACATAACGATCTTCGACGCTTGAACCCGAGTTAAGGCTTTCGCCGTAACAAAAGGTCAAGCTGCCTCCCTGCCTACCTATCACGGTACAGGCAACACCACGATTACCCAACGAACTCCCAACCGACCAGGCT
Organism: Lyophyllum shimeji; assembly: GCA_026008595.1. NCBI lineage: Eukaryota > Fungi > Basidiomycota > Agaricomycetes > Agaricales > Lyophyllaceae > Lyophyllum > Lyophyllum shimeji. The sequence continues at coordinate 835,872 of BRPK01000012.1, read as the reverse complement.
CGACATTCCGAGCACCTTCTCCTGAACCCGAATCATCCCATTCCCAAGAAGACGAGTATCTCACCGACGAATACTCAGAAGAACAACAAGAAGAAGAACAAGAGGAAGAACCCGCACCTGCACAACCAGAACCAGAACTAGAACCACCCACCCCTATCCTTTCTCCACCAATCATCATGGCCCCAACCGGAACCGTCACTACCACTACGGCAGCCAAGCCAGCAGAATTAAAGATCAGAACCCCAAACGACTTCGATGGAGACCGATCCAAATTAAATCAATGGCTCCAGAACATTCGTCTCTATCTCGAGATGAACTCGGACATCTATAACACCGACCGAAAGAAGATCACTTTTGCCCCTCTCCTTCATGAACGGAGGAACGGCTGGACCATGGAAGGAAACCATGCTAGACGAACTATTCGCCCTAGATGAATGGGGAACATGGAAAGACTTCGTAGGAGAACTCAAGGATGCGTTCTCCGCGGCTGACGCTGCTGGCGATGCCCGGGCAAAGCTGAAAGTCCTCAAGCAGACTGGGACTGCCGATGAATACATCGCAGAATTCAAAGTACTTGCTGCGGCAAGCCAGATCAAAGAAGACAACTCGTTAATCGAGTACTTCATGGACGGACTCCAGCCCAAGCTGGTAGAAAAGGTCCTTGGAGTGGAGAAACCTCCCACCACAATCAAAGGGTGGTATGACTACGCGTCACGCTTTGACAACCAATGGCGCCGCGCCAGGGCCATTATCAATCGTCATCGACAGGAGAACAAGAAGCCCTCCACCCCTTCTAGGAACTATACGCCTCCACGCTACGTTCCAACCAGAGATCCGAATGCAATGGATGTCGATCGCCTTTCCCTTGAGGAACGCGAGGAACACTTCAAGAAAGGGCTGTGCTTCGAATGCCACAAGCCAGGCCACAGGGCAGCCGATCACAAGAAAGGAACAATCCCTGAACAGAAGAAGTACGACTTCTCCTTCAAGAAGGAAGCTCCCAAAACTGGGAAAGAGACGCACCTCCGCATCAAAGCGATGATAGAGGCACTTGATGAGAAAGAAAAGGAAGAGTGCATGAAGAAGCTCGAAGACGAGGGTTTTTAAAGCGGCGGCCTGCCTCGACGTCAGCAACCGCCTCCGTTTCCATTTCACCTGTACTTGTAGCCGAGAATGAAAGATCTATGCGCATCAATGTCTCGGCTCAGTACGATGAAAGAAACGTCGACACCAAAGCCCTCCTCGATTGTGGAGCTCAAGGAGTTTTCATCGACAAGAAATTCGTGCAGGAAAACCACGTGCCCACTCAACCAATCGAATCGCCCATCGGAACACGAAATGTAGATGGCACCCCGAACGTCAGTGGACCAATCACCCACCACACCTGGATAGACCTCGTCATTGGAGGACACGTTGCCCGAACTCGATTCCTTGTTCAAAATCTAGGAAACGAAGACATGATCCTCGGATTACCATGGTTAAAACGATTTAATCCGGAAATCAATTGGGAAACAGGAGTTGTCAAGATCGATCCGAAACGATTCTCCAAGACATTCTCTTCTGCCATAAAAAGAGCTATGGAGATCAAACAGATCAAGACTTCGAAACAGCCGGTTACGGAAACCCTGGAAATGGACCCACTCTTGAATACAGAAAAGCATTTGCCAAAATCGTCAATAGAGGAAAGTCCCAGACGAAGAATCACAAAATTTGGGACAAACCCTTGGTGTCAACGACCCTGTACTCATGGACGAGAAAGAAGCTTCTACTCCTTCTATTCCTGAACTCCAAACTTCGAACTCTTTTGACCTCAGTGACGAACCTGTGGAAGCTGTGCCGGTTGAGAAAACGATTTCCGAAGACGATCTCCTCATCGGCTACATCCAAGGAGAGTCAGTCATTGGAATTTTCGAACCTGTCAATACCCCTCTCACAGACGAACACCGAGAACCTGGATACACGATTCGGCGAAAAGGACCTTTTATTGGACGGATCACCAAATCACTTCATTTGGCAAAATACTCCTTCAGTCAGAACATCTGGATTCGGGCGAAGACCTCTATTTCACAAGGGTTAGCACATTCAAACCCGGAAAAAGAGGAGAAACCCAAAACCATCGATGATTTACTACCGGAACACTACAAGGAGTACAAGTCCGTCTTTGAAAAGAAAGCCTCCGAACGCATGCCAGAACGACGTGTTTATGATCACGCCATCGACCTTAAACCGGACTTCGTACCACGAGACTGCAAGGTTTACCCATTGACACCGGAAGAACAAAAGAAACTGGACGAGTTCCTCGACGAAAATCTCAAGAAAGGTTACATCCGACCATCCAAATCACCTATGGCATCACCTTTCTTCTTTGTCAGCAAGAAGGAATCCGGACAACTCCGACCGTGTCAAGACTATCGGTACCTCAACGAAGGAACTGTGAAGAATACCTATCCCCTACCATTAGTGGGAGACCTAATGGACAAATTGAAAGGAGCGAAGATCTTCACCAAGCTAGATCTGCGCTGGGGCTACAACAACGTCAGGATTAAAGAAGGAGACGAATGGAAGGCAGCCTTCAAAACTAACAGAGGGCTATTCGAACCGACGGTCATGTTCTTTGGCCTATGCAACTCCCCGGCGACTTTCCAAACAATGATGAACGAAATCTTCAAGGATATGATCGACGAAGGATGGCTTATCATCTACATGGATGATATGCTGATCTTTTCAACGGATCTTGAAGAACATCGTCGACGAACCCTCCGTGTCCTTCAAAGGTTAAAGGAAAACGATCTATTCCTCAAACTGGAAAAATGCACGTTTGAAGCAACGGAAATTGAATATCTTGGCATGATCGTCTCTCATGATCACATCGCCATGGACCCGACCAAAGTTGCAGGGATCAAAGACTGGCCTACTCCGACAAACGTCAAAGGAGTGGCGATCATTCCTTGGATTCGGGAACTTCTACCGAAAGTTCATCAGCCATTATTCGGACCTCGCACGCCCACTGAACGAGTTGACAAAGAAGGACAGAACATGGGATTGGACAACCGAATGCCAAGAAGCTTTCGACAAACTCAAAGCCGCCTTCCTAACGGCACCGGTACTTCTTATGCCCGATAAGACAAAGCCGTTCGTCATCGAATCTGACGCCTCAAAGTTCGCGACTGGAGCAGTTCTACGGCAAAGAGACATCAATGGAGAATGGCACCCCTGTGGATACATCTCTCACTCCTTCGACGCCACGCAACGCAACTACCAGATCTACGATCGAGAACTACTGGGAATAATTCGCGCATTGGAAACATGGAGACAATACCTGCAAGGAGCCCCGCATTCTACCGTCATCCTTTCAGACCACAAGAACCTGACGTACTTCCGGACTGCACAGAAACTAAACAGACGACAAGCGAGATGGAGTCTATACCTATCTCAATTCGACCTGAAACTCGTCCACGTACCCGGATCCCAAATGGTTCAGTCTGACGCACTATCCAGAAGACCAGATCTATGCCCCACTGAAGACCACGACAATGAAGACGTAATCGTTCTCCCAGATCATCTCTTCGTACGAATGATCGATATGGAACTCAAAGATGCTTTCACACAAGCATTAATGAAAGACGAAGTCATGATGGATGCGATCGAAACACTAAAGACCAAAGGAGTCCCTCCCACGAAGTCGGCGCTAGAAGACTGGAAGATCGAGGACGGATTATTGTTCTTCCGAGACAAGTGCTACGTCCCAGCCGATCAAGAACTCAGAAGACGAATCGTCGAACGATACCATGATTCCTTTGCTGGAGGACACCCTGGACAATATAAGACGCTGGAACTGATCAAACGGGATTACTGGTGGCCAGGAATGTATGTCTTCATCAAACGATACGTTGAAGGATGCGCAACATGCCAACAAATGAAGACAAACACACACCCTACCACTCCACCGATCACCCCGATTAAATCATCCACGACCCGTCCTTTTGCCCAGATCACCATGGATTTCATTACGGATCTACCCGAGAAAGATGGATACAATTCGATCATGGTCGTGGTAGACCATGGCCTTACGAAGGGGGTAATTTTTTATCCCTTGCACAAAAGAAATCGACGCTCTGGGATCCGCCGACCTCTTACTACAACACGTCTACCGAAGATTCGGACTTCCAGACACCATCATTTCTGATCGTGGACCTCAATTTGCCGCAAGAGTCTTCCGAGAATTAGGACGACTTCTAGGCATCAAGCTGGCAATGAGCACTGCGTATCATCCTCAGACAGATGGACAAACCGAACGAGTAAATCAAGAACTCGAAGTCTACCTACGGATCTTCTGCTCTAATAACCCAGAGAACTGGAAGGACCTTCTCCCTCTCGCCAAATTCACACATAATAATCGAGCACATTCCGCACGGAACGCATCACCATTCTATCTGATGATGGGATTTGATCCACGGAGTATCCCCACGGCTTATCAGAAAACCGACGTACCAGCAGCGGAACAAAGGATCATCCAATTGCAACGTGCCAGGGACGAAGCTCTTGCCGCACATGAGTTAGCTCGGCAGAAGATGATGCACCACACCACGAGGAACTTCAAACCGTTTCAGAAAGGCGATAAGGTTTGGCTAGAAGGCAAGAACCTCAAGATTGGATATCAATCACGGAAGCTGGCACCAAAACGAGAAGGACCCTTTGTCATTTCCGAAGTCATGGGACCACTCACGTACCGACTACAGCTCCCGAACCAATGGCGAATCCACCCTGTCTTCCACGCGTCGCTTCTAACACCCTATCACGAGAACGACACACACGGACCGAACTTCCTGTTGCCACCACCTGACATTATCGATGGAGAAGAACAATACGAAGTGGAAGCAATTGTCGCACACAAGAAGCACGGAAGGGGATACAAGTTCCTGGTCAAATGGCAGGGTTACCCATCGGCCGAAAACACATGGCAGTCACCTGCGGACTTTGAACGATCACAGGACATGCTCCAAGCCTATAAAAGGAGGCATAAACTTTGAAGGTCTTCATTCAATCGAACACAGTCATTATGCAGACCCCCGCGATCACCATCCCCAACTCCTCCGTCGAGCCCAACTTCCCTATCGACACTCTCAGAGCTTGGTTCAGAAACCCCGCCAACCGTGACGCTACCATCGCTGCCGTAGCCAACACCCCCTCCCTCTCAAATGCGGCCGGCATTCTCTTTGACATCGTACAAATTCGTCAGGAATTGGTGAAGCAACACGAGCTCAATATCAAGATGATCGCCACTCTTGAAAAAGAGATCAAGGACACCACCACCGTACTCGACAATATGCTCCTCCTCCTTCATTCGTCTGGCCTCCAGGAGGTTCTTGAAGACGCTTACCAATCTTCTCCACTGCCTATACCCCCGCCATCCAGTAATAGTCAACCGCCTTCGTCCCCCTCGACCGAGTCGTCCTATCTCAACCTCGTCCAATGACACGGTCCTTGTCCCTCGGGCCGATGATCAACCTAATCGACCATCCCTTGTCCCTCGTAAGAAGGTGGCAATCAAGAAACCCCGCTATTATCGTCGAAGCACCCGTATCCTCATGGAACGCGGGAAAATCCCATTGACCTTCGCACGCCTTCTCCTCCTCCGACCATGACACCGCCACCAAAACAACGCCCCACCCCATGCGCAGACCCGAAGCTAGCAGAATGCTTCACTTGCGGGAAAAGTGGACATTGGGCCTCTCATTGCAACAAGTTCGTCTGCAAGAGGTGTAATTCTCGTCAACCTGGGCATTATCCCAAAAGATGCCCGACCGCAGAACCCGAAGACAACTATGACGAGTACTTCGACTTCGATGACGACGCGATTGCCAACATGACTGAGGAACCCTGTGGATATTATTGAAGTCGGTGACTTCAATTCTACGAAGGGGGTAATGTTACAATTTTCCCATTCCTGGACTATCTACACATGTGATATCTATATTTAGCTTCTGACTCATGCTCGCCTCGTTGTTACCTCGTTTCTCGTGCTTACTCAGGACTTTTCACACCATTACTCATCCTCTTTTCATTGACCAATCGTCGCTCTTCTTTTACTCATTCTTGACTCATAACGATTACTATATCTTTGCGCACAGACCATCTTCGTTTTGTATATAAACTGTACTTTAGTCGGTTAAGCTCCTCAGCTTGACCTAGGCAATATAACGCCTTATCTCTTATCTTGATCTCTGAACTTCTCGACTCAGACAAGTCTTCGTCATTGGGCAGACTTGACGATATCTCTTCGGTGTTGACCAGAGATTACATAACGATCTTCGACGCTTGAACCCGAGTTAAGGCTTTCGCCGTAACAGTAACGGCACCATATGGATCCATTTGATTGTTGAACATTTTTATAGCGACTGGATCTGGCGGCCGAGGTACTTTCCTTGGGAAGGGTACGGTGCGCCAGGAGAGCCAGCCAGGATTTCAACTTCGAAGGCGTTACAAAGTTGCCGCGTTAGGGCGGATCATTAGAGGCTAGATTTGCAGTCACATACCTGTCTGATTGGCTTTTTCGAAGCATTTTGCCTGTTATCCGCCTGTTGCTAACAATTGTGAGGTCAATGTACGTTACAGCCCCAGGTTTAGAGCGTCGATTGCGGCACTGGCGACGTCGGCGTCCTCATCAACATGCCTGTCGTCCATCAAGCACACCTGATACTGCTCGGCAAACGCCGGCAACAATTCTGTTGTGCTCGCTGTGCATCACAGCGAGCTCGCTAGTTCATGATCAGTCATTTCTGGTACAGGGTATTGATTGAAATCTATAACTGATATGTGCACATTTAGGTAGAGGCTAACAAACGGAGAGCAAGCTCATCGTGTACGACAGCGGGCACGACACATTGAGCGCTGCCAGCTTTGCTGGATAGCGTCGAGGCATGCTCGACGGACGGTAGAGACGTTGATGACAATGCCGGACATTGTCGTTGCCGAGGGCGATGCTATACAACGTCGGGTTCAAACGTACTTACCTCACAATTTTGGTGGCAGCGAATATCGGGCAAAATGCTTCGAAAAAGGCCAATCAGACAGGTATGTGACTGTAAATCTAGCCCTCTAATGAATCCGCCCTAACACGGCAACTTTTGTAATGCCTTCCGAAGTTGAAATCCTGCTTGCTCTCCTGGCGCACCGTAGAAGGGTGGCGATGGTGCAGTGTCGGCTCCAACAATAGCGGCGAAAACATGAACTTCCTCTTTGACAACGTCAGTGAGTACAACGCGAGCGCTTCAGTCGGCCCGGCTACTAACACGTGGCAGAAACTGGCGACGGAGGATCGGGCACTCTTCTTGGTTTTGGCGGCGGCGGCGGGAATTGTGGGTGCTCAACCATTCTTGATAAGTAGCGATTGAACTGATCGTGTGCTGATGCCGGTGGCCTTCCGTCACGCAAGATTCCCCCTCTTCGCGGAGCACTGCGGTGGGACACAGACGTGAGCGCTCTTAGTCACGATCAAGCGTTTTTTCAAGTTGCGGTTCAGCCGGTGGTGGGTCGCGTAGGATTTGCCCCTGTTGTGCATGACTGGCCCCTTTTCCTGATGGAGTGGAGGGAGGGCCTTGACATCATTGACCAACACCGCAAGGCTCTCTATCGTCGCAGCTAGCAGTTGAAGTCGCTGCAACGGTCCCGACGTACGTCTACTTAATCTACATCATCGTCACTCGGTCACGAGTAAGTTACGTCCCGTCATTGACTCCTCTGACGAGTCCAGGCGAGCGCTTTGTCTTCGCGTGGAGCTTTCAGCGCTTTCGACGACAGTCCGACCATCCCGGCAGCTGTAAGATATCCGATGGCACCGCAAACTTCGACAAGCGCCTGAACCCACCCGCGCCTTAGTGGATAATTTTTAGAACAAAATATGTCCGCTCGTCAAGCGATCCAAGGCCAGATTGGTATTCCTGCTAGCATTCCCGTGTTAAAGAGGTTATCTGTCCATGACGATGCGCTTCTGTAGGGATAATTAGGGGTCGACCGTGGACGTATATAAGCCCAACTTCCCCGTAGAGAAGCTGGAAAATCCTCCAATTCCTCCCCGTTGACGAGCATCTATTCACCTATCCCACCATGACTGCAAATTGTGTTCCGTGCTTCGCTGATGTTGGTAGTGTCGGCTCAAAGTGTAGACGCAATCTGAGTGAGTAAAGTTGTTCCATGCTTCACCATCGATTTTCACGAGTACTCTCGTCCACAGCGACCGGATCAGGCGGATGGCCTCCACTAGTTCCAACGGCGGATTTATGCTCCCTGATTTCATGGGTGTTGATAATGTCCACCTCGTCATGGAAGATTCACGTAAGTCTCGGTCATTGTCCGGGCACGAAGTATTTTAATGCGACGCGCTCTTTCACAGTGGGAAAAGAGATTCCTCCGCCTTGTGTTTCGGGAGTCAGAAACAACGGTCTAGGTAAGGTTTTGGATAGTTTGTGCGACGAGATTCTGAATCCGCATTTCAATAGAGTCGAAGGCAGCCTCCTGTTACGGCATTGGTAGCTAAGCTCGCGCTGCTAATATATATCTCCGCCATCGTCGATTTTGGACACCTGTATCATGGCACAATATTGTTTATTAAGAGATCAGTAATTTATTGAATTGAAGTCATCAAGCATGACAAGTCTTCTGTTGTCATTTATCGCCGCCGTGCGTGCGCAGGAGCCAAGCGGGAGCACACGCCGCCCGTCGTCGCGTGCGCACGGAATATAATTTCGTGGTTCATGTTTTGCATGTCAGCGGGACAAGAATTGCCACGGTTTACGCCCGAAATAAAACCCAGAACGACCCTACGAGACAGTACCAAGCATATCGACACTGTGTTGAAAGGGCTAGACCGGCAGCAATATCTTCAATGGAGAATTCACAGATAGAACCTGACAGACAAAAACAAGATGCCTTTTACACATCGTAAACTATCAGCCTCTCAGCGGCGCAGCTGTTTGATAAACGCATCAGCAGCCGCCTCGTCCATAAGCTTCAAGCCATTCTTCTCGCGCAACTGGTCGAAGATCGCACTGAGCGCATCAACTGCAGGGCGCAGGCGCAAGCGGCCTCCTTCCTTCTCCATCTCCTCCAAAAAGCCTTTCAGATCAAGCACCTGGCTGACCAGAGACGCTTCTTCCGCGACCTTCGCTTCCCCCGCCTTCTTCTCCTCGCCGCCTTCCAAGACGTCCTTGCATTTGCCCTCCGAGCGCGGCGGCATAGGAGACTTAGCGCGAATAAACGCAAACCTATTCACATCCTCCCTATGGCTATACAGCTCATACTCAAACGCAAAGAACCACCCTTCCCCACGAGCGCGCGTAAGCCCGGCGGCGCCACCATCGGCACGCTCCTCGTCACCCATGTCACCCCTTCCTTGCGAACCTCGCTCGAGAACACGGCTTGCGGCGCGAGGGTCGCGGTGAGGAGGGACGAGGACGCGAGCATGTCGAGGTAACCGGAGAGGTAGTCCGTGAGGGCCTGCACGACGAGGGCGGGCGTGAAGAAGGGGAGGGAGGCGGCGGCAACGGCGCGCATCATGCGCACAATGCCAATGTAGGCGAAGGCGCTGGGGAACGGGGCTTTGGTGGGGGAACTGTAGAAGAGTGGGTGGACGAGGGCTTCCAGGTGGTAGAAGAGCTTGGGAGAGGTGGAGAGAAGGTTAGAGAGGTCGGCGTTGGCGATTTGGGTGTTGAGGAGGACGAGGCGTCTTAGCGAGGGAGTGGAGGCGAGAATGGATTTGATGGTGTCGACGGTTACGACGGGGTTGCGGGATAGTTTGAGGGTCTTGACAGTCGGGAAATCGGCGAGGAGGGACGTGATCTGTTCGGTGGAGAGGAAAGTGTCAGAGAGGTCGAGGACGTCGTCTCTAATAGTCTTAGAGAGGGTCTTCGATAACAAATCCAGCCCGGAATCCGGGAACGGGTCGCGAGGTTTCAGCGCCTCGATGATAGCTTCGGCCTTTCCAGGCAACCAGATCAGCTGCTCTATGTCTTCCGTCTCACCAAGTTCAAGTGCATGCTCGACGGCGGGCCTGACAGAAAGGTCTGCCAGCGACGGAATAGCGGCCGGATCCGCTGTTACCGGCGGAGGAACTGGAGGCACTTCAGAGTCATCGACCGCCTTGGTTGCTTCATCCTTCTGCGCCGCCAAAGAGTTACGATATTCTTGTGGCCAAGCTTCAGCAAGCATCTCGAGTTCTACCAGCTTCACGCCGTCGAGAGCGGCGATAGTCTGCTGCACGCTGTCTTCGACCAAGCGAGCGCGTTCTTCTTTCAGGTCCACCTCAGACGGAACAGGGTAATAGGCGCGAACATAATCGGTGGCAGAGAGGGGGACCCTATGGGGAACAGACTCCTCGGACTCAAGTCCGGTAGCCGAGACAAAACAATAGGCAGGGTCCTCGGGATCTGTGATGTCAATGACGGTGATTCCGTCATTGTTATCTGTCGGCAGCGCAGTCAGTGGCGTGCTCCACCAGTCAAGCTCCCAGCGTCCGCTTACCTCCTTCGGAGCTCCCCATGTCGGCGTCGAGTTGGGCATGGTACAGCGAGACGCCACTCACGTACGGGTCCAAGGGATCGCTAAAGTCGAGATTCCAAGATGTAGCGAGGAGGAACGATGTATATGGGCAGGGCACGTCGGGAAGCAGGGGCTTCTGCCTCCACCGCCCATACTTTTCGTTGAGGAGGCGGAGTTCTTCGCGAATGATCTCGGCGTTGTCCTCCTTCTTGATCAGGCTGAGCATGCGCCGAGTGGCGTGAAGGGGGAGGCGGCCGTAGCACCATTGGTGGTGAAGGGCGGCGACGCAGCGGTAGTAGGCTTTGGTCTCTCCGTGAGGAACGACCCGAGCAATGAGGAAGACTTGGTGGCGCTGGCCCATGGCGTTGGTAGTCAGATGCCAGGATTGGGGGGGGGGGGGGGGGGGGGGGGGGGGAATAGCTCGTGGCGAGTCTTTATACCGTATTCGTGATAGAAGGATGGCCCAAAGAGGATTTTCGTTGTCTTTGTACCCTATTGTCTTCAACCTGACTACGGCGGTTCTCAGTGGATCCTTGACAGGACAGGTTGAACTTGATCCAGTTTTTGTTCAGCTTCTCCGCCGCAGGAATAGAAGAGCGCTATCGGCGTGTCATGAGGCAGTACCACAGCCAGATCGTGAGACCCCAGGTCGCAGCTTTGTGGGCGCAAGTAGAAGGTCGTAGACAAGAACTGCGGTCATGTGACTCAGATGTTAGTGAATCTTGATGATCTTCGTCGCGTCGAGGTTGCCTCCTCGCAAATCGCGTCCTCGTCGAGAGAATCGACTCCGTTGAAAATGATTTCTCGCGAAAGGCCACCAACTTCTGCGGCAGAGGGAGTCATGACTCACGTCAATTCCCTTGGTCGGACTTCCTACCACCGAGCGCTGCGTATTAGGCGGCGTACAGTTACATTTGGAGGGGGAGGATGGCCGGTCATGGATTCATGTAGGCACGCGAGACTGCACCGGGCTTGTTCTGCAACGTAGCATGCATGTCAAATGGTAGGGAGGAAGCAACAATGTCACCGCGCACGGACCTTTCCGGATTAGAAACGCCGGTCACGGATGTTTGCTCCCATCCTTGACCGACATCGACAAGGAGGAGTCGCGGTCTCCCTCACCGGGCCATATACTATTACAAAGGATCGTACGGAAGGACGGTACGACCGGAGGAACTGCCGGTGGATTCTCATGCCTCTGCTCGACCTTGACCAGTTTCCTGATCCATACATCAAGAGGACATGATCCTTCGCGAGCCAGCATCACTCACCGCGAGACGGACACCATGAAGGAGCTATGCATGGTCATCAGACGTGCTGTCAGTTCCATGAGGCGACCGCGGCAATTTGATTTATTCTCTGAGACGATAGCGTACGTAGCTGATTCAGAAATTGCTGGCCACATTTATTGCAGAACTGACTTCTTCGCCTGTCCGAGTAGCCCGCGATGTCTCCTCAAGAAAGGCGCGGGCACTCTTCAGCTCGCATAGCGCGCGATAGTCTGATTTGTGTGGCACTCGGGTCTGATATAACGGCGTGTGTCACTGTTTCGTGGTATCTAAATGATGGCTGACTTACGATGAAGCAGAATCCGCATGAGCAATGGACCGTACGCCACGAATACTGCAAAGTTGGGACGATGACGTACCAGCAATTGTCTCTTCATCGGAGCGAGCAGGACACCGTCGACTTCGTCTACTCTCTACCTGTTCTTGTCCCGTCATCCACTAAGCATTCCGCGACGCCGCGAAATTGATGCTGCGACGCGAAACTTCGAATTTATACCTTTTTCACAAGGAATTGGTGTGTCATGCCACCGTTCCTTTCATGCGAAGCAGCTATAATCGGCTCACCAGGACCGCTAGAACGGGACGCCATCCTCGATCTATCGCCCGACGGTGCGGCTGACCGTGTTCTGAAGATTACGCGTCCTGGATCTATTTTTGATTCTCACAACGCTCTCGGCGTTTCTCCTGCTTCACTGCATGCTGAAAACGCTGAGGCTGACACCGTTGTTGTGGACGCGACGCCGTCACGTGGTCAGGGCCGCCGACACGATAAAGAGAGGGAGAGGCTGGCGCTTTGGCTTCTCCACTCTTGCACCCGCATATCGCGTACAAGCCCTCAAGATGAACTACATCCTCTTCTCCATTCTCGCCCTGTTGAGAATTTTGTGTGTGGAAGAGCACCTGCTCCACACCGCCTCCCCCCTGAGCTCTCCGATCCACTGGATGGACGCGGTTGGCTATTTCCCATCGTTGTATATTATGCTCCAGACCGGCATCATGTTTGAAGACGCCGAGCACCAAACACAGGCTTCGATTGATTCCCGCCCGCCTCCCTTACTCGCCATCGTGAACGCCCCCGTGAGCAAGGCCTACCTTTCCCGCCTTGTTCGCCGACAGGTCTCTCCGGTCCCAGTCATCCCTCCGCGCCAAGGCCCGACGTGCGTCAACAGGCGCCTTCTCCCGCCATTCGAGATTCCAGGCCCGATGTCGGTCCACGACCCGTTTCCGCAGCCAAAATGCAAGCTCGATGCCCGACCTGTCCACTTCGCCTTCCCATGGACTCCATTGACTCTCAGTGGCCTGCTGATGCTTGTTGCTTGGACCTTTAGCCAAATGGTCAGTCGGCGACCCGATTCAAACTCTGATATCAAAGCTGACCCTCCGTGTAGGACACTGCTCTCCCCAGAGAGGTCAGCGCCTGCACGTCAGCCTCCATGTCAGCCATGCAAGAAACCCCCTCGCGTACCTCAGGCTTTACCATTGCTCCTCGCAGAAAGGTCGATGCGCGCAAGTTGCATCCAACGCGTGTAATGGCAGATGGCCGGCATATCCCAGTCCCCGCCCCATCACACTCATCCTCATTCGCCCTGTCATTTTCGTTGCTCAATGCACCGTCGTCACCCGGCGCCGACGGAGTTCGAAGATCAACACCGCCGATCCTTCCGCGCAGTTCAAGCACCCTGGCTGTTTCACCTAACGTTGGCTTGTCGGTTTCAAGATGGGCTTCTCGCGCTCCTCAGGCCGGGTCTGTCGCCTCTTCTCCCGCAGCAAGCCCTCCACGGTCTGCGTCAGCCGCCGCCAATCCGACTTTCCCTCCTGGAACACTTTTGGACCTATCGATGGAGCCAACAGAGTGTCCGGCATCGCCACCCCTGTCTCTTCCTCCCTCAGTACCTCAACTGCCGCTGACGGACTCACCATCTGGGCACCGATGTTCGTGCCCACGCCAGTGATTGTCGCGCCGACCCCGCAACGCCCGTTTGTATACGGCTTCGCGGGCGTCAACGATGATATATGCTCCGTCGCGGTATCCATAGCTGCTCCATCCATGCCGTCTCCGCCTCGCGGCGTCTTGGATGCCGGTACATGCAGTGCATCCAATCCTGCCGCAGTGGTAGCTTTTGCACCTCAACAATGCGAATTATTCTTCGGCCAATTCGACACTCCCGTACTTTCAACGACTGCAGCGACCTCGTTCATAGGATCGAGCTCTCCTACTCCGGCATCAACTTCATCAGGCGACGTGACGTCATCCACCATCAAGCTCAACGTGCCTGCAAACCCGCCTTCGCCATTATTAGAATGCGAAAAGAGGGCGGTCGGGCTAAGCAGGTCGATCCATGCACCGCCGTTGCCGACTACTCTGCAAATGAAGGTACCCGCAACGCCATTTTCACCGGCCCTGAAACGCGACGTTGGGCTGAGTTATTCGATCCATGCACCGCCGCCGTCGTCAGCCCTTCCTCTGGTGAGAGCACCTTCACGCCCGGTATCACCAACCTTTACATGTGAGAAGGTGGGCGCTGGTGTGAAAGCTTCGATCCATGCAAGACCAGCGGCGTCGTCTTCCTCCTCCGTCACGAAGACGCCTATGTCTGCGCCTTGCCTCCCTTCATTGCCGACCTTTGAATGTGAGAAGTACGGAGTCGGTATCAGTGCATCAATCCATGCGCCCAGAAGGGCTGCAGATGCCCCTCTACAGCCAATTGCTCCCTCGTGCCCGCCGTCAACAAACTTCACTTGTGAGAAAGCTGGTGCTGGTGCGCGTGTCTCCATTCATGCTCCTCAGAGAGCATGGTCTCCAAGGCATTCTGCCGCTGCGCCTATCTTGCCGCCATCGGTAATGTTCACATGCGAGAAGAAGGGAGTTGGTGTCAGTGCCTCCATTCATGCACTGCGACCGGCCACGACTGGCCCTGAACGGACTAAGGCTTCGTCGTCTGGTGGCTTCCAAGCTGGAGCAAGTGCGTCAAGGCAGGCTCCCAGACCAAATCAGAACATTCATTCTCGGCCACCGCGCACATGCGACGCCCGCCCTTCCCAGTGGACATCGTCCTCGGCTCCGTGCACCTCAAGATCGAAGCCTAATGCCGCAGTCAGTGTCAGTGCGTCACGATGGGCACCGTCGTCTCGTCCCCAGGCCGTACTGGTGACGTCGCCATCGTCCTCGCTGCAAGCTCCACGATGGGCCCCGGTCTCGATGGCTGCCGCTTCTTCGGTCGTTGCCCCTTGGGCGAAGAAGCACGGCCGCGGGAAGGCTAGACGTGGAGGACGTGGTCCTCAGGACAGAACTTAGGTTGATCCGACGTCGCGAGCCGCGGTTGCTTACATTCTGTTTACCGCTGACTTTTCAGTGCGGGCCTTCGCTGCTGCATGACAAGCTGCGCGTCTCAGTCTTCACCTCTTACCAGAAACTGGTGGCAGTTGTCCAGCTCCCCTCGGGCGCATGCATCAGAGATCTTACCATTATGTCCGTTCCACCTTTCTCTGCCCTATCCTTATCCAATTTTTATCCGTCTACACTGTACAATTACAGTCTGATTCTCTTCACTCAGTAGTTCCCTGATCCATACACTGAACCTAGCGTGTCGAATACTCTCCTCTGTTCCAACCCTTGGGCACCCGTACGAGGATCAGCTTGTACACCTTGGTGTCGTCCAGAGCGAACACGATAAATATCCAATGCCATTATAACATGCACACAGAAAAAAAATACACATTGCACAACGAGACATTTGATACAGTACATGTTGGTGGGTCGAGAGGAGGCTTCTCGGCCACACCACCAGACTAACCCATATTATATACAATAATCCGCAATAGAACAGTTTTAAAGTAGGTCATGCTGCAATGTGCAATGAACAATTGACAGTGCACATCGCAGCGTACCAGAGGGATGGACACGAAATAACATATCATGGGAACGAGCAGCGGTCGTCGGGGGAGGAAATGCGCGACGGGGAGGGAAGGAAGTGACTACGTGAAGAACCTGACTGGAATGATGATGTACAGCGACTGGGCCATCCTAAAATACAGTGAACGAATGCATGGTGCTGAAAACTACATAACACGAAACGCAAAGCATTAATGGAGGAACTCGGGAGAGGAGGACGGAGTGGGATGGCCAGACGGATGGAGGAAGGAAAGGCAGGTTAGAGACCCCGAGAGTACAACTGCCTGCCTCGAAGCGGGGCGCGTGCCTCAGCCTCCGCCTTCGCCGCTGCTGGCGTGAATACCAGCTGGCTGGGCTTCACTTTGGCTTGCGATGGAGGACTGCGGCGGCGGCGGTGGCATATGAGTAGGATACGTGGCATAGGGAGCCCATGCACCGGCGTAAGGGGCCGCTTGCGGCTGAGGCGGGTACGGGTAGTACGCCTGTTGCTGTATCGGCGCCGGAGGCGGCGTACCTTGCGCAGACTGCTGGTGGTGCTCGGTGGTGGGAGCGCCCGGTGGGTATCCGTAATGGTAGTGTGCAGGAGGTGGTCCTTGCTGAGCTTGCTGAGGAGAGGCACCGCCTGCAGGGTAATACATATGGGGCGGAGGGGGCTGAGCATGGGGCTGTGTAGCGAGTGCGGGGTAGCCGGGCATAGGATAGTAGTTGGGAACGGTGCCGTAGGGTAGTGGGAACTGGGCGGGAGGGGATGCTACAGTGATATTTGGATCAACGTAACCGTTTGCAGGGGTGGGCGGTTGAGGAAGGGTAGGCGATTGTTGCTGCTGTAGCTGCTCCGTCGGTGTCGAAGGCTCGTCGACACTGGACTTTGTGTGGCGGCGAGGACGTTTCGTAGATGCGGGAGCGGCGTAAGGGTCGAAGCGCTTTCCACGTCGACTAGCATTTGAGGGCTCAGCTACACGGCCGTCGGTGAGAAGCGGTGGACCAGTCGATAATGGCGCAGTCAGAAGGGGAGGAGCTGAGTCGATGTCGTCCGCTTCGCCCCGGTATCGAGGAATTCCGTCAACGCCGATTTCTACTTTGGGTGGGTTTCGGAAGTGGGTCTTATCCAGATACTCGGGGCTTATGTCCAAGGACGCCAATTCAGGAAGCGATGAAGGGGACCGCAATCGACCACTGGTAACGTCCTCAATCTTATAGTACGATATGAGGTGTTGGGCAACGCCACCAATGGTCAAGGAAAAGGTCTAAAAAGGATTGAGTTTGACGCTGGGGTGCTGATATGGTGTTACGGACCTTTTTCATCAATCCATCCGGTTTGAACTTGTAACTGTTGGTTAAACTCCCCATCAACGTCCTCTCGCGGTGTTTATCGACCACTCCCAAGTGTCCGTCATCAGACTTGGGACGACTCAATGACTGTCCCTCGACCTTGACGCCATCCGATCCGTACTGTTCGTTTGGGTCGGACGATGAGGCGTCCGATTTCCCACCTCGATGCCCAGAACCTCGTTTGTCCGTCTCACGATAGAGCAAGAAATTGCCTAAGATGCGACTCGGGCTCCAGAAGAAGCCATCCGTCCAGCGCTTGATGCCGCTTTCGTCCTCATCAAAGACGAACACAGAGCCCGACGTGATCATCTTGCGCTCCGAATCAACAAGTCTGCGGGTGACACGGGGGATGAGGCCTCGCCGAGCGGCCTCGAGGATGAGCAGAGCGTCACCGGTGGTCTCTATCCAGCCCGACCAGGGAGGTTCTGTCCATGTGGATGTCGGCTGAGGATTTGACGGTGGTGCAGACATCCTCCGGTGCAAGCACGACCTAGATTCGAGGTAGCCATGGCGCAGAACGGTCAGAAGATTGGGTGGAGGCAAGAATTTAGATTAGATATTAGAGTTTTGGATCAGCTATTAAAGTTGGCTTACCGTCAAGTAGATTTGCGGAGGAGAAATTTGTGAAGTGGCAATTTCAACCCCGACTTGGCCTTTGTTTGTTATGCTGCGACCTGGTTCTAGCCATTCCCCTGCATTAGTCTCCATTCTGGCCCGCGAAAATCACCAGGAAACGCGATACCTAGTCTTGTATGCGTCCTACGTCCTCGAATCAACCAACAACGAGGCAAACTGCCCACCTTCTCCAGTTTAGTGTGCTTACGTCAGCCAAGTCGCCGACCAGATTTTTTCAAGCCCACCACCGTCGCGCAGTCTGATCTTACGACCTTCGTGCTACGCACTTGGAGTCTGTCCTTGTCCTTATCCCATGATCAAATATTGTTGGTCTTCTTGTTTCACCGAAAGGTTGGCAGGCTGTTGTTGGCCTGCCCCTCCTCACAGAACGCAAACTTGGTAATATCCTCCAGGTTCGGGGTTCATCCCCGCGAACGTAGCACCGCCGGCTTGGGCAAGGGCCTGGACCTTCTATCCTCTGGAACCCATGATTCTAGCGTACAACGCTCACCCAATGCCTGACTAAGTCCGTTCTTACTTGTAAGCACATTTTTCTGCTTCACGGTCTCGTCTTCCCGAAGATCCGACCGCATGCTCTCGTTCGAAACGCTTTTGTTTCTGACCGTACCCTCCTGCTAAGGATCCCAAATCACCGCACTAACCCATCCCTACTTCGATGCGGAATGATCCACCGAGCCATGGATCAACGTTGAACAGATGAGTGCCTTTCGTTCAAGCTGTCCATATGCTCTGTGTTGTTCGCGCGGTGTATGCCTGGCTCGGCACCGTTCCTTCGTATCATTCACTTTACCCCTTCATGTCCATCTTTGCGTCGTCGGAGGTGACATACGAAGCGATTCCCCGTTCACCTTTTCGTCCGTTGACAGTCTCGTCCGTGCCCGAGTGCCTGCTTGACTTGTTTCACCGCTAAGCTGGGTTGTCCATCCTGACATATGCGTTGATCGCATCCTCTGATGCCAAATGTCTCTGGACGCTCTCAAGGATCGCGGGATTCCTCCGCATGTTTTCATGTGCGTTATTTTTATATGCTTCCCCCGCATAACAGCGAGATACTGGAGCCGATACCCATCCCTGAGCTGTCTTTGCATTCAGATCATTGGAAAGCCTGGCCCAGGGTCAACCACGAATAGCCATATGTCGTGAGGCCTTAAAGCTGCCCGCAATGCTCTTCTTCCGGCTTTGTACCTTCCTCCTGATCCGAGCGATGTTCTTTCATGATTTGCTTTGAACCTAGCCAGTGACATAAGAGTGACAAAGCTTCGACCGCTACACGCACCGTGGTTTTTCAGGTCGCAGACGACATCGCGACCGCACGAGTTGACAGCCTCGAAGCAGGCACCACCGCGGCATCTACGGCCCGAACTTGATTCCACGCGACAGCCAGTTGGGACAACAACTCACTGTCGTATGAACCTACTTTCAATCATTCAGAGCTGTAGCGTTTCTGCCATGTCTATTTACACGTCAGGGGCTTAATGATCCAAGTCTGACGAGGTACGTCAAGGACCCTTTCATTCGGGATACGTCACTCGCCCGAGAACGCTCATTATTGACAGCTCCCATCCAGGCATCGACGTGACGATCTCGGTATAATACTGCGATTCTTGCGGGTACATATGTGTGCAAATCGTCTGGCTGCTCCATTTATAGGGCTAAGCCCGGCGAGCAAGTCCGCCACACAGTACTTGTCCCTCTCGCCCCCCTCCTAGGCCCAACGTAATCGGTGTCCGGAATTGGGTCGTTCCTTCCTCGGCGCATTGTAACTTCCCTTCTTTTCCACCGAAGGGGGTGCTTTACTGGAGATAAAGAAGTCTAGGCAGTAACTTTTTCGGGCCTGACCTCGAACGCGACCACCCGCTTGTATAAAACCCTCCAACTAAGTCTTGCTGAATTCCCAATCTCGCAGGATGCCAATCCTTCGACCACTTTCATTGGCGCTTGTCTTCCTCATTCCTGTACGTGGCTAGTTTCTCTCGCTTACCCCGAGCACCAGTCCACAAAGCGCTGACTGTCTGCACGGCTCAGTTATGTCATGCCTCTGAACACATTCATTATACACATACACACAACTACCGGCAACGCCGAGCCCTTCCAGGAAACTGGACCTCCCAAGGATGCTACACGTCGGTCAACAATTCCTGAGCGCCCAGTACCTCAACTGACGAGCCTACCGCAGTGACCTGGTGGGTGGTGTCCGCACGCTTGGAGCTGCGACGACCGCCAGCGGTACTACCATGACCGCCGCCTCCTGTATCAATTACTGCGACACGAAGGGTTACATTTACGCTGGTACCGAATATTCTGTACGTGCCACCTGCAATCTGCTCATGTACGAGCGAGAGCATTGACGTTTCGTGATTAACAGGCTGAATGCTGTATGCCATTTCTCTTTTCGTCCCCGTTCAGTCCTACCTTCAAGCCACTAACCTTACTCTTATTGCGCAGATTGCGACAATAACTTGCATGCTGGCACCCCTGCTCCAGCCACGGACTGCAATATGCCGTGCTCTGGCAATGCCGCAGAGACATGCGGTGCCGGTGGGCGCCTCAACCTCTACTGGAGCGGAAAACAGCCCCCTCCGCCCCCTAGCACCATTCCGAAAATTGGCAACTGGACTTCTCTTGGCTGTTACACGTGAGTCACCTTTGACCGAGCTTAACCGTCGAAGCTTCATTTGTTGCTTCTGGGCAGCGACGGTATTACTGGTCAGGGACGTACCCTCACGGTTGGAATGCCTGTCCAGGGCGATGTCACTAATGAGAAATGCACCACCGCGTGCTTCAACGCTGGCTATCCCCTCTCTGGAACTGAATATGCTGCGTAAGTCCCTTGACCTGCCGGTTACAGCATGCCTGACGTCACACCTTCATTCGTCAGCGAGTGCTGTATGTACTTATCTTCGTTCTTTGCATTTGATGAATGACCTCATTCATTCACCGAAACAGACTGCGGGGACACGTTCGCGGGTGGTGGTGTTCCTGCACCTGCTGCAGACTGCAACATGGTGTGCGCTGGGAACCCGCAGGAGTTCTGTGGTGGCCCAAGTAGGTTGAACGTGTACAACTACACTGGCACGGACCTTCCCCCGCAGCAAGGTGGCGGCGGAGGGGGCCCGGTCGGCGGAGGCAAACCCGTGACGTCGGGCCTGCCCGGGAACTTCACCTATGGGGGTTGCTGGGTGTACGTTTGCCATTCTCGTGTCTAGGCGCCAAGGACTCAATCTGAAATCAGTGACAACGCTTTTGGCCGGATCTTACCCTTTCAACAGCCAGGGAACCCCAATCTTACCATACAATCTTGCATTGAAACTTGCGCGGCGCAAAATTACACGCTTGCTGGTGCTGAATTCGGCGGTACGTCCTCACACAAATCGCCCCTTTGAGTATTAAGCTGACATCGATTATACTATAGACGAGTGCTGTACGTGCATGTTTTGTACCGAGGTAATGAGCATAATTCTGACGCCATCAATACAGACTGCGGCAACACGCTTGTGGCGGGAGCCGTGAAGGGCGATGAGACCACCTGCAACGTAGCCTGTGGTGGCAATTCGACGTAAGATTTCCGTGGTTTTCAGGTCGAATTTCTCCTCACACTCTCCCCCGCGTCATAGTCAAGCCTGCGGTGGTCCCAATAGAATGTCGGTTTACACCTCGAGCGGAAACGTCACTGCCCTTCCTGTCCCCGTACCTTTGAGAACGAATCTCCCTGGAAACTGGACGTATCAGGGCTGCCTTCGGTCAGTGTGCTCGATTCAGCGTTGCGAATTGGGCTCATAGATCGTTGCAGTGAGCCCGGAGGTGCACGCGTTCTCCCATACCAAATCATTTGGCCCACAAACAATAGTGCCGTTGCCTGCATGAATCAGTGTGCGGCGTTCGGTTTCCCAGCGTCCGGCACAGAGGTAAGATACTGGCACCATACTTTTTTTCTGAGTACTCAGACGCAAACTTTTCTTCAGTTCGGCCAAGAATGCTGTACGTGCAACTGTGGACTCATCGCCTTGAGATCCAAACTCTAACACAGGCTTTCAGACTGCGGAGATGTCGATGATGTGACTAACAGACAAGCGCAGATGGGCGCAGAATCGGAGTGCAGCTTGCCTTGCCCTGGCGATCCTCTTTCGCTTTGCGGCTCCGGTGACAGGCTCACGTATTACGTGTGGAACGGAACCATGAACGTCTGGCATAAGCCTGATAACATTGGCCGATATGAGGTGAGCATCAAGATTTCAGTTCGGCGCTCGCAAACTGATCCCAGTTGCTTAGTTCTTCGGTATGCTTACCACCCAGGGTTCCGGTTTATATGCTTATCATGTAACACTCCATTTTCATAGTTCCTGGGTACGTCATATCGATCTCATTGGCAATCACGAATCGTAACGGTTCGCTTCTAGTGTTACGGTCCCCCTCATCGCGACCTTGGGCATCAATAACAAGGTAACTTTTCTTGAAAAATGGGGCACTGGGTAAGCGATCTTCATCGAGGCAGTCTGTATACAGAAAGTGACAGACAGCCAGGTTCCCTAACTCCACCGGTGCATACGAGTTGGACCTCTCCTTGGCGCACAATTTCTCTGCAGCATGGCGCGAGATGCACGTCAAGACCGATGTCTTCTGCGCAGGAAGTGTTATCCTTCCTGACAAGGCTGGCCGTCAGATCAACGTCGGTGGTTGGTCCCTGGAATCTACTTTCGGTCTTCGTCTCTACACACCCGATGGCGTCGAGGGGACGAACGGGACAAACGATTGGGAAGAAAACTACCCAGCTCTTGCTCTTCAGGTAATTACTCCGTCCTCTGACGATGCAACGCATCACGCTGATGATGATAATACGTGCAGAGAGGTCGCTGGTATCCGACTGCTGCTATGATGTCAAACGGCTCCGTACTTGTCATTGGCGGTGAAACTGGAAGCAATGCGGCCCCGCAGCCGAATTTGGAGATCATTCCTAAACCACCCGGCGGCGATACAGTCGTAGAGCTCGATTGGCTGCGACGAACTGATCCCAATAACTTGTATCCTTTCGTCTTTATCCTGCCTAGTACTCGTATCTTCGTTGGTAAGTCTAGATGTCCTGCAACCCTCCACGTGCTGAAGCATTGCAGGGTATTGGAACGAGGCTCGCATCCTGGACCCCGTCACCTTTGAGACCTACAAAACCTTGCCCAACATTCCCGGCTCCGTCAACGATTGTAAGTCCAAACGCCGATGACCGGACCCGTCGCTCATAGACTTACCCAAAGTCCTCTCTGGTCGCACCTACCCTCTTGCAGGTTTGCAGTGATTTTTGCTTCAATCGCTCCATACACTCACACGACTTTTTTTTCCAGGGGCTGGAATGCTTCTGCCACAAAAAGCGCCTTACACGGATCCCCTCAAGGTCCTGATATGCGGAGGCTCGACTGAAGGAGCCGGTCAGGCCGTTGATAACTGCGTATCGATTGCTCCAGAAGCCGACAACCCAACTTGGGAATTGGAACGCATGGTCTGTCGCTCAGTCCAATACACTCTGTGATTGTGCCGGCTGAACGTAGGACTTAGCCGTCGAAACGTGTAATGGCATGCATGGTGGGCTTGCCCGACGGAACGTACATGATTATGAACGGGGCACATCAGGGCGTTGCTGGATTCGGTCTTGCGACCGATCCCAACCTCACTGCCCTTTTGTACGATCCCACTCGCCCCCTCGGACAGCGTATCTCGATCCTGAACACCACCATCGTCGCACGCATGTACCATTCGGAGCTCACTCTGCTTCCTGACGGGCGCGTCTTGATCTCTGGATCCGACCCCCAGACCAACAACGATGACGGAACCCCGAAGTACCCCGAAGAGTTCCGCATCGAGGTACGTTCCCCTAAGGATATCAGTCTTTGTTAGCCTTGCTGAGGCCCCTGCGACAAGGTTTACATTCCTCCGTACCTCAACCAAGGCTTCCGTCCGCCCGTGTTTGACATCTCGGACACCGACTGGGAGTACAACGGGCAATACACGATCACCAACGTGCAGCTTTACCAGGGTACAGCAGCCAACATGCGGGTCTCGCTCGTCAGTGGTCAGTGTCCGCGCTCTCCGTTCAGATGCAGTTGCTGACCGTTCGCTTCACTAGCCTCTTCTAGCACTCACGGCAATTCGATGGGTGCCAGGACTATCTTCCCTGCGTTCACCTGCGCCGGAACCACCTGCACCATTACCGCACCTCCCAACGCTGGAGTTTCGCCCCCAGCCTGGCATCAACTCTTCATCCTCGATGGCCCTACGCCGTCTCACTCGAAGTGGGTGCGGATCGGTGGAGATCCTGCTCAGCTAGGAAACTGGCCAAATCTTCCAGGGTTTACGCTTCCAGGCGTGTAAGCTTGGGAGTTGTTTTCTTTAGGTTATCAGGAGTGGATATTCGGACTTTATGGACTTCGTACGGACTTCTTATATTACAGGGTAATTGTGATTTACATCATGTACTCAACTATCATTTGCCCCCCCCCTTTTTTTACAATGACGATCTTCTGGTTCACGACGACTCGGGGAGGTCTCGCGGTCGTCAACATGGATGAGATCTCAACTTGCTGGAAATTGCTCGACGAGTTGTTTGATTCCAGATGCAACTTCTACATAGCAACGATACTCTGGAATATCTCCTACCTTTGGATGTTAGCGTTCCAGTTTGAGGTTTCAATTCAGTACACCGACGTTCGTCACCTCCCAGGTTTACGGTAAGGTGTCATTTCTGGTCCAGGACATGTGGAGGCGTACATCATAACTGCGTGTTAGACCCACATCTTTCGCGCTGTGAACGCCCATGTGGAGTCTCAAGCGCTCCGTGTTCCTCAAGCGCATCAAGAACTTGAGTGACGTCCAGTGGGCTGACATCAAGCAGGCCGCACTCAACATGCAACGTGGTCCTCCACCTCAAAAGGCAGTGACCCTGGACGAGGAGGGTAGCGACGGAGAGCAATCAGGTGATGACGATGACGAGCTTCGTGACCCCCGCTATGACATGCCAGCCGTGGAGGCGTTGGATAGTGCTGAGTAATGACTAGTTTTTCGTGGTTCGGATCCAGGCTGGGTGCAGTAGCACGGTACACAGGAGGCTCGTCTGTAGTAGCGTCTCACGAAACAATTTGATTTCAGTCATCTGTCGCATTTGAATGCCCTGGAGTGGCACGTTGCGCTATCCAAAGAGACCTCATGCATTTAGAAGCCACGAGCAGACTCACACAAGACAGTATGTCTTCGAGAAGCTGGGAAAGACGTACAGCAAGTCATGTTGTGTCTTGTACAAGAAAATGGACATGGCTTTTGAAAGTCGAGCTCACTGTGACGTCTTGCCTAACTTTCGCGACTTTCTGTCTTTCCGAAGTCCTGAAAGACGCCGGGAAAGTCCGCGTCGTTTTCCTGATGTGGTCACTGTCAAGCAACTCAGGGAAGAGCGCATTCGCATGGAGAGTTTAATCTGAAGGCTGGATTTTGAGGCTTGTATCATATACAAGAAGGCGCATGGAATATTATACTATAGTATCAGTCTATATGGAATATTTAAGACAGACAAAGAAAAGTTCGCGGCTTCCAATGTCAATATGGTAAGAGACGACGATGTAGTGTCCAACACGATGCCCCAAATGGGAGATAGCCGGGATAGATAGTTTCGTTGGTAAGGAGTGCAGTGTTCAAAAGAGTGGACGTGTAAAGATGGTGATGGCAAATCTGGTTATAAGAGATTGCGAGGTTTCTCAGTAGGAGAAGATCATGAGCCAAGGGTTGAGTACGATCTACGGAGTAGGAGTGTCAGTTCCGCGGCAACCAGACAGCGAAGGATAGACATACAGGGAATAAGATATGACCGCCGGCGACGATGCTAAGCCAGAGAATTACGTTAGGTAGAGCTAAATCCCGGACGACATCCGGACTTACGCAAGCGGCACAATGACTGCCCAGGAAGTTGCAGGAATTCGCCATTCTGGAGGTACCGCCGTCGTCGACAGAATGATGATGGCGATGATCGAAAGGAAGCAGAGCACGAATGCCAGCCAGAAGCGCTTCCATATTCTCGGGACCTCGATCCAGAAATTGGAACGTTCCACCTCCTGTAGACTGCTTTAGCGTACCACTTCCGGGGACGGAATTGCGGTACAAACCTTCTTGGTCGCACCCCAGGTAATGTTGTAGGAGAACATATGTGCCAAGAGGGCGGTGGATAGATGTATACTGAGGCCACCGAAGAAGAAGAAGCTGGATCGGTGATAAACGACCGAGTGACGACGGTGACAGCGAAATCGACTCACAAGAACGGTATCCAGGTCACATTCTCGATGAAGCCGGAGAAGAGGTCGCGGTGGCCAAGGCGGTATTCCAAGAGCGTATAACCGAGGTTTCCCGCACCTGGGAAGACTACGGTGCAGGCAAGCCAAATCTCAAAACTATGCAGATAATAGCCATCCACGTCGAGTGCAAAGCCAAGAAGAAGGTAGTTGAGGACGGAGAGGACCGCGGAAGCCGCGATTCCATAATAGGAGAACATGTAGGACATCATGGTGACCTTGTAGTGCACAGGAGCACCTGACCACATGAATAGACGAAGTTGCTTGGTGATGGGCCCCATACGCCACCAATGAATGAGCGGGTTGAAGATCAGCTCGTTACAGCCTGAGGGTGACTGCGTCAGTGGCATGGAAATGTTGCTCATCTAGCGCAACGGACCATAAGCGTACTTCTGCCATCGGTTTAGTTCATCGTCTACCGTCAACGAAACACCTTCCTTGAAGCCACCCTCGGAGTATGTAGCCCATCGGATAATGTATCCTTTTAACTAAGGAAGACGTTGACCATGTGCGGAGAAATCAAAGCCAGAATAACGCACTTGAAGGCGCAGGGCCATATCGAAGTCCTCGGACACGTTACTCTCTGACCAGATCTTCTTGATGCCATCGGCGGGGTCAACGAAGGCCGCATCCTGGATGGCTCTCCATCGAAGGAAGGCGTTGTGTCCAACAAATGGCGCGACTTCGCCGTTAGCGCAGCCCATGGATATACACTTATTGATCCGCCTGGTGAAATGGGCGATACCGTTTTCGAAGTAGTGGTGTGCGACCTGCATGACGTCTATGGCGCATGGTGCCGCCGGTCAATAAAGGTACGACACAAAGGGACGATGTACTAACCAGACTCGTGCTGGATGATCGCGACTTCCGGACATTCGGCCAGTTCACGTGCAGCATCCCTAAAGCAATCCTGTTCGGAGAGTTGAGGCTAACTTTGTTCAGCACGATGTCGTCATCCTCACCTCGGGAACGACGGTGTCGGAGTCAACGATCAGCACAACCTCGCCCATGCGGATTGACCTTCCGTTCTTGGCCCAAGGCTTCCATTTCCGGCCATTTGCCTGATAGACTTCCTGGACGGCGAGCTCCAGGGCTTTGTCTTCTAGGCAGTCGCTATCATCTTTGGAGTGATATTCGCCAGATGCCTCGAGCGCGATGATGTGTTTTTCCATCAACAGAGACAGCTACGAGAATGCGCGAATCAGGTATGCCGTCTAATACCGCGACGAAGGCCATACCTGCAAGCCGTAATTCATATTCGAGGCCTTCTTAAAACGACCAGCACGCTTGAACCCATCCGGTTCGTTTGAGTGTCCAGGACGGGCGACCCAGCCGATGTTGTGGTCTGCGTAGAAGGCAATTCGTTTCTCCCTTTCGGCTTCGTCGATGATTTGAAGACCGTCGTCGTGTACGAATATAGCAGAGGTGCCTCCTTGACGAGCGTACGTCTGCATGGCTTTCTTAAGTGAGTAGACCGAAGGCGCTCTAGAAAGGAAGATGTAACTATGAGTATTGAGAAGCAAGGGCGGAGGCGTAGTCCATGGGCACGTGAACATCCAACAGCAGTAAGGAAGGAATCGGCACCCAGTAATGATGAAGTTCATCGACTCACATGGTCTCTTCTAAGCTCTCCTTGTAGACGGGGAGTTCAATTGTGACGTGTGGCAGTTGTGCATCAACCTCGGGGTTCGCCTCAGGTTTGATCGCAGAGTAGTATCGAGAATTTTCGTGATACTGTGCGACAGGGCCCAAGCTACACACGACCGTCATCAGTCATCCCGGCTGGCAAGGAGAAGACAGCCATATCCACATACACGTAGGACACATTAGCAACGATTTGAAGGGCGAAGAACTGGATCAATGGTGCATCAGCGTTGCGGTCAGACGTTGAGAAGCAACCGGGAACTTACCAGGGACACGCAAAAAAGGAATGGGGTTGTGGCGAGCAAGCCGAACCGAGCGTAACCATGATCGAGACGGAACTCCTGCAATAGAATGGCGAGACCGCTGAGGACAAAGACTGTACCCGCAGTAATGAATGATCGTCCCTGTACCAAGCGAGCTACTCACAAGCCGAAAAAGCAAGACCGAGGCCGCCGTATACCGGAGCGAAGAGACGTATGGGCCGTGACGCACGTCCCGAGGTACCTTTCTCAAGGTCCTTCGAGGGAGCACTAGAAGGCTGCTTTTTGGACAGCTTCCAGCTCCATTTCCATTTACTGCTGAGCTTCTCCTCCGGTTTCGTAAGGCCTTCCTTTTCAGCAAGCACGACGGCCGCGACAGCATCTGTGACGGTGATCGGTTGCCGAAGGTTTCTCTCGTTGAGGTTCACGTTGGAGGCGGTTGTGGAAGGAGAGATGGACGTCGTGGTGGACGTGACAATGGACGCCGTGTTGGTACGAGAACGCCAGACCTTCTTCATGATCTTCTCCTCGAACTCGGAACATAAGGGCACGATATGGTCGAGTTCGTCTGACCAAACGATCAAAACCCGCTCGTCACGCTGTGGGAGTCATCATAAGAAGGAACTTCGGCTTTAGAAATGACAGGTAAACGTACAATGAAAGCACCGCACTGCTCCTTGTCCGCCTTCGCCAGGTGGCTCACTGTACTCAGGATTTGAATCCTCGTGTTGGTGTCGAGGTAAATGGCATCTTCGTCGTCAGATCTAGCAAAAGCTACTTATCAGCCTCGAGATATGGTGTCAGAAAGTAATCGGATTATACACAGTGGCAAGAACGGAATGTACGGCAGCGCTACGAATCTTGACGGCAACCAGAGGGTTTAAGGAGCGCACGGCAACTTCGAAAGGGGCCAAGTACGGGTTTTCGTAAGGGAAAACGCGAAATTGGCACGGGTCCACTCTTAAGCATACGCCTGCAGAAATGTTCTCCTCGGATGGTTTGAACCAAGCGTCACCCGCAGTCTGTGAACGAAGTCAGCACAGGATGAAGTTGCGGAATGTGATATGCCACCGACTCGCCCGCCTTTGGCAGTACAAGGCATGCAAGAAACCACGGACTCACCGAACGAAAGATCCAATGCAAGACAGCGTCGTAGGAATCATAGTCCATGGTGCCCAATTATGTTGGCTAACGAGAAGGGGCACAGAAAGCCGGGTCGTAGAGTAGAGTAACGGGCCCAGAGGTACAACAGTCCGGAGACAAGGAGTTTAAAACAGATCCCATAATGCGGCAGCATCAGGTGTTATCATTATTCGGCAAACAGGACTGAGAAGTGTCCTCCTTCCGTCACCTTAGGTCCAAGATGAGGATCCAGGCTCCCAGATTCGGGTGAGATCGCGCGGGTCAATCGGCAGGCTGTACACGTCTGTGGCTACTCAAGCTGACGGAAGATGAGAATTGAAGTGACAGCTCGGTGCAAGACAAATTGCCCCGGCAACAACACGTTGGAAGATAGGCACAACAACGCATGCCTACCTGTTCCTCGATATTGACGCATTTTGTGTAGTCCGCCCTCTCTCCACGGGATTCTGATCGGGATTACCGGATGAGAGAAGGATCCCCAAATGATGAGCACACAGGCTGATCCTCCGGGGAAACAATGGCACGAAGAAGCACCCTTATTTTGTGGTGAGAGCTGACAGACCCTCTGGGCCTCGAAAGCGAGTCCCAGTGCTAGGCAGGGGTCAATAGCCAAGAGTTGGTAGGAACTGCATCTCGTTACGTGGTAAACTATCCATGCGGCGTGGCGCTACTTAGCGCATCTTTTTCTTCTCCCACTTGCGCCAGAATCCGAGAATTGAACCTAGTTCATAGGTACTCGCCCGTGATTTCCGCCAAGATCGCAGGTTTACCACGGGGTTGCGCGAAGAAATGCAGGCGAAGGGGGACGTGAGAAGAGAAGAGACAAGACCATCCTTGATTTCGTGTCATCCTGTCACTTGTCAGGTTGTGGCAACTTTCTTGATGTCAATTTGGCACTGTTTGCCAATGGCTTCCACTCGCCTTGCTCGGCTACCACATTCTACAAGGCAAGTGCGATAGGCTTCGACGCCCCCTGGACGCATGAATGGTTATCTGGCCTGTATAATACTGCTATACGATGTTTGTCTTGCTCTGCTCTTAGCACATGCTGGCTTGGCTTCGATTGGCGTCAGATCATGGGACATCAATAGTTCAAAAGTTCGAGATCATTGCGGTGTCAAAGCGGCATTATTGGTACCCTCCTGAACCAATGTGACGGCCCAGCTTTGGTCATCTCGCGTATGAAAGTCCATTTTATACCATCTTATTTGGAACTTTGGCGCGAACTCGTCGTCCAATCGCAGGGCTAGGACCGCCAGCTTCCTCGACGTTCCAATCGAACCTATTGGCAATGGTCTCCTTTCTGTGGTTTCTAATGGGAACATTGTATCGTCATTCGAGGCCCATTAAATGTCTATATTGACACGAAAAATGCTCGCATGTCACAGTCTCCGCAATTGTGATTTTGATAGGCTGATACTGATCCCGGCTCGCGGTCAGACATGATACGGACTGTCCGTCTAGGATATGTCATGCAGTGCAAAAACCCTGGCAAGTAACGCATTGGATTTTGCAGGAGTCTGAGCCTCTGACGCGTCTGTCGTCGTTGAAAGCCGCCACTGACAGTCGCTGCTATAACCCTGGTCGAATGGGTGGGATAATTGTTTCATTCGCGTAATAATGGAACTTACACCCGCCCATTTCGCGCTGCCACATTTCGTTTCTTGCTGCAGCTTGCCCAGGGTCGTTGTCCTTGAGGCTAATCAGGCTACTAGCAGTTCCTGCCGACCCACGCATCTTTCTTCACGCCGACGACATCTTACGATATGCCGGGCCTTGTATCCAAGATAATAGCGATTCAGGGACCTAAAATATGGTGCTCCTGGCTTGAAAAGCAACATAGAAGACATCCATATATCCTAATCTGCCTTGACAAACATTCACCGTAAACGAACATGAGGAACAGCACTTCGGGAGTTTCCAGGTCGTGGTCGTGGCCTGTTCTCGAATCTGTTCGCGATCGTACCCTTAGGACGCGAAGTAGTGCCTCGCATCGCATTGGCGCCCGAATGTCTCCTCCGAGGTGTCTCGACGAGCTTCTCTCAAAGCTTCTAGTATAATGCATTATCTCTCGGACCTGCATAGCTTCCCCTTGCGCGTCCTCTGCTCTTGCTTCTTCTGGCGGTTCTGCGAACCCATATGGCCAAGCGATAATGAACGGGGGCAGCCGTGACCGAGAAAAGCGCATCCTCCAGAAAGTGACGCGCGTCGCAGCTGTTTTCGGTATCTCTTTCTACGTTTTCTCCGAGGAAGGTGGTATCTCTACAGATAATGGTCTGGCCGATAGCGCTATCGAGTATCTGCGGTGGGACGCCTTCTCTTCGCACTAGTCGTCCAAATGACAGTCTTCTATGCACGTTCGAGGGTTGCGGACGGAGGAGGCATTACAGCGACCGAAGCCCCCTGATATTAGACGAGTCGTAATGCGGCTAAACACATGTAGTAGCGGTAATGATACGACTCGGATGATAGGCGCGCGTCCAGGAGCTATTTGTTTTCGCTGGGGCGGGATGCAAGCAGTGAGATAGGTGGAGGATGATTGGATAGATTTGTCCGTTGAGATTCACTTGGGCGCTGAAACTGCTCTCTACGTGTCAGCTTCGAATCTCAAGTGAACGAATCGGAAGAACCGCCGTACACGAGTGCACTCGCGGTCTCTGAAATGATCATGTGACCGCGTGTAGGTGCTTTCCGTTTTGTATGAGGACGGAGTCTGCAGTGAACACCTTGCTTGACCTCGCAGACCTCAACCGACATCGCTCTTTGGCCTTTGAAATACGATGCACATGATTCTTCCAACAACACACCTGGGAATGTCTTGATCTACGAAGACTGATGCCAGATCGCTTCTCGCCGTAACAGCCAGAATCCGTGAAATCCATCAAAATCCCTGGGTCAGAGGGCATGGAAGCCACATCCACGTTCGTTCAGTATCACTCTTTGTTCACTGCTCAGCAGCTCGCTTGTTTAATTCTCGTACCTCGATAGAGGCTCGAACAGCATGGACACCAGATCGACGTCGATGATGGAACTTGTTTTCTCCTGAGTCGTCCGTTATCTACGGCGGGAAGTTCACAAAGCAGGGCAGAACAGGCGGTGCCATAGCCCAGTGCCCCCTCTTGTTCCTTGATAGGGCATTCGAAGCAACTTGTGTGACATTTCTTGACATACGTGAGTGGCAGGCCGTTCAATATGCCGGGCAGGTCGATCATAACTCGATGTTTAGATTCACCGTTCATGGCGATCCTACGTTTGAACAGAGTACGCTGAGGCAGGCGCTACGAGCAGACACAGCACGTACGGCAGCAGCGAGTCATGAACTCCGGAGACCGTCCGTTATCCAACGTGACGCGTAAACATGCACGTAAAGGGCCAATCTAGCTGATCGGCGTGGGCATGCGTGTCACTAGGATCAAGCTGTTGTGTTTATTTTTCACAGAGGACGAATGCAAGAACAAGGCTGATGGCCAAATTCCGTGAGTATAGTATAGTGCAGCCGTAGCCGGCTTAACGCCCCTTCGCTGACCGTTGGACCCAGGTGCCCGAAAATCGGTTCGCCAGTCCGACTGTCGGCTCGAACGGGGATATCAACGGAACCCAAAATTGCCCGTGCCCGATGAACCTTGAGTCAAAGAAGGCTCGGATATAGTATACGTAGAAGCGATCGATTCTGCCGTGCTTCAGATCCGCGTCTGGTAATCGAGTATTCGAGGCCAGGGACAACCGTGTTTGTTGGACAGGCGCACAACCGTCACCTTTCGATGGGCTTGCGCAGATATCAACGTCACCTCACGTCTGCCTTATAATCTTACGCAGTTACGCTGAGCCATCTGGCCTTAGCTGCTTGCTCGTGCTCCCACTCGGCGCCCGCTGATTCACGTCTATGTCGAAGCCAGCTCCCATCAATGTTCAGCACGACTCGGAGCAGCTCAGTCCTCCCCAGCCACAATTCGTCGTGGAGGCGGCCCCTGATGGCGATTCTGAGCGCCAGTCCACTTCTCACTCTCGCTCGACCTCTGGCGCAGTATCTTACGCCGACTCCCCTCCTATAACCCCTCGTAGCCTTACCTTTGGCAGTCCTATTAATCCGTTCTCGCCCCCTGAAAGCATCATCAGCTTTGGCTCTAGCGCACTAGATACTCCCGCTCAGACTCCCGGTCAACACGCGCACCATGGCTCCCACTCTCATTTCCCCTTCTCGGACGCCACCCCCAGGAGCGGTGTCGCTTCTCGCGCCACCAGCATGGCAGATCTGTCACGAATGTCCTCGGGGTACTATAGCAGTCGCCCAAGTACGGCCGATTTTGGCTCTAATCGCGGTTCATCTACTCGCCTCAGGGAGGCGTTTACGTCGCCCCCTACACGACCCCTCACCATGATGAGCGTCGCTCCTGCCTCAAAGCTTGAGCGTCCGCGACCAAAGTCCACCATGCTATCCGCTAAGGGCGCTCTGGAGAAGCCATGGTTGACAGAACGCGATCCTTACTCCAAGATTGCCTATCTTCTGACCTACGCAATTATGTTCCTTGGGATGGCGCTTGGTGCCATCCGATGTTGGACTGGGTGGGAAGGCGTCCCCCTCATCAAGGACAAACTTTGCTTGGTCATGGACGAAAATTTCCAGTCCGAGGATGGTATATTCGGTGATAATGGCAAATTCTTTAGGGAGGTTGATATGAGCGGTTTCGGGTGAGCACTATGCGATGCCTAAGGTCCGAGTACAGAGCTAATTCACGGCGCAGGAACGGCGAATTCGAAATGACCACTGCCTCGCGGAACAATTCATTCGTGAAGGATGGTCGGCTTTACATCGTCCCAACCCTCACGTCGGATAACCTCGGGGAAGCTGCTATCGAGGACGGATACGTGTACAATATCACTGGCTGCACCTTCAATATCACTCGGGGCGCCGCTTACACCGACCCGACGCGGCCCTCGACGATGAACATCAGTAACATTGCATTGGACGACAGCTTCGATCTACCCGGATACCTTAAAGCTTGCTCGGCCGTTAGTAACGCGACTGCTGGACAGATCATTAACCCCGTTCAGAGTGCGCGAATCAGTACGCGAAGAAGCTCCAGCATTAAGTACGGGAAGGTCGAAGTTCGAGCTAAGATTCCGAGGGGGTGCGTGCTCACTGAAGCTCTGCCTTCCAATGCGAATTTAATTCTTTAATTGTAGTGATTGGGTAAGCCGCGATACCTCGGTACGAGGGGTGGCGGACACTAACTCTTGTGGCGTACAGCTGTGGCCCGCTATTTGGATGCTCCCCGTGGATAACAAGTATGGTCCGTGGCCCATGAGCGGTACGTTGCCATACCCCCGCTGTCGCAGAACGTTCCAGTGTCTCCTTTTGCTTATCATCCTGTCGCAGGCGAAATTGATATCATGGAAGCCCGTGGAAATGGACCCCGTTATCCTCGACAGTGTGTGACACCGTTCATACGCTTGTGCCCAATATTGACCGTTATTTCAGAGGAACTGACTGGGTCCGTGGATCACTGAACTGGGGTCCCCTGACATGGCTCAATGGCGTAGCCAAGACATATGGAGCCTGGCATCTAAGGCGAGGGTCACACGACACTGATTTCCACACCTACGGCCTTGAATGGACCGAGGAATTCATGTGTGTAACGCTCCTAGCCAGCCCTCTTACGCTTGCCGAACCCCTACTGACGATGAGATGGTTCCTCGTACAGCCGAATCTACGTCGATTCACGCTTGCATCACATGATGCCCGTACTTAAGCTCGACAAGCAAAGTTTTTGGGAACGCGGAGACTTCCCACCCGTTGTACAGAACGGCTCGGAGACCGTCATTCTCAACAACCCGTGGATCAACGGAACCAAAGCAGCTCCATTTGACCAACGTGAGTACACATGCTCTTGCACTTGCGTCCCCTCGTCATCGTCACTGGCAAGTACGCTGATCTCATCGCCGCATTTCTAGCCTTCTACCTGATCATGAACGTGGCGGTCGGGGGAACGAACGGATGGTTCCCAGATAGCTCCGGGGACAAGCCTTGGCTAGATGGATCACGCAGTATGTGCTCATGAGGCCCTGTTACATTCTGCTCGCTGATCTTATCGCATCGTTACAAGCTGCAATGGCGGACTTCTGGAAGAACAGGCACAAATGGCTGCCGTCCTGGCCCACGAACGTGGAGGATCGCGCCCTGGTTGTGTACGTGCCCTTTTCTGTCACCAGCCAGCTCTCTCCTGTATCACTGACCCGCTTCCGTAGTGATTCGGTGAAAATGTGGCAGAAGTGCTGAGGATGGTCGCCTGGCTGGAACGACTTACGATCGGACATTTGAGATTTTTGGACAGACCTTATGTGGACTTGCTCCGCCTGGGTTGGCAGTTTCAGCCTCGAGCTTGAATTCGTCGAGCACGACTTTTTTGCAGGGTAGTACTCCTAAGGTACTTATCACCTCACTTGCACGAGACAGACTATGCATGCGCGGCGCACAACATACGTGTAAATATAATGTTTAATTTGTCACTGGGCTCACCCGACGAGCCAATGCCTGCAAGGAATTGCGCCACTCAAAAACTTGTCAATGTCATGTCCTCACTTGTTTGAGTCACTTGCGAGAACCATCGACCGTTACGACGGTGGTCCTTTGACACACCCTGCCATACAGGCTAATAGGCTGGTGAGAACTCTTTCGCAGGACAGTGGATGGCCAGTGTGTGGCTACATCAGTAACTAACCGAGTGAAGGTCGCGAAAGACTAACACTCGCGTCTATTGCTCCTGCTGACCGCTGCGCCTTCAGGAATCGACTTCACCATAGATCGATTTGAGCCAGGCCAAGTCGGTTCAGCACCAATTCAGCATGCGTCCGTAATTCAAAAGCATGGTCTGCAACGATGATCCTATTCGAGGTCGTCGTTGGCCGGGCGACAAATGAGCGGGCTTCACTGAACGGGCAGGCATCGACGAGAACGATCGCTTGGCAGAATGAAGAACTTCCATCACCGCCAAGCGCGACAAAGGCTACCCATGATTGACCGACGCGATTTTGTTTTTCAATCTTGAATTAGAAGGGCGGGGCAGTGCTTAGCTCCAACCTTCTCGGCGGCTTGCCAACACGACCTGGCTGTCGTTGAGACCAATTAGTCGGATCTAAATTTTAGTGGCAGGGCTGCAAGGTTGGAAACGATGACGGATCAGGGTTGGGCTTCACTCGGCGAGATCGACTTCCGGCATTTGTTCAGTTACTTTGTTCGTCGAGGACAGGTATGAAGCATGAACAGTCACCACAAAACAGAATGGTAGGTGCAAGAACAGTGGCCATAAGTCGATGAAATCCGAGTGAAACCCAGGACCTATCCAGATTCCTGTCGTCGGATGAACGGCAATTGAGAAGGCTCATATGAGTGGAGCGAGGCGAGCGAAGGAAGCGGTGGTGAGGTGAGCGAGCCCACACCATGAGAAACGAGGTTGGCAACAAATGAAGGCCACGTCATATAAGCTTTGGATAAACTTCGGTGGAGTTACCATTAACTGACGAAAGATTTTGTGACGCAGAACACAAAGGAAGACGTGAAAGTTTCGAGACCACGCCTTTTCTGCATGATTCAGGCTACTTCATTTGTAGAGGAGAGTAGCCGCTGACCGGCCGACGGTAACCGACAAGATACAGTGGCACATGAAGGCGGAGAAGCTTGGAGAAACGAAACAGGTATCATACAAACTGAGCGACGCTGCTGCGCTGGTACGAGAGCACGGTCATCTGGCAGATGTCTGAACACGATGCGTTGAATGATGCACTACTGGGGCACAACGTACCGCACGCGCGCGAATAGTATACCAAGGACAGCACGCAGGATACTAACTCGACGGTATGCGCATTGGCGGGTGCAATGTCGGTTCCTCCGATTCACGCCTCTCCGGTATCAAAGGCTCTCGCTCTGCGGCTTCTGCGGCGAACTCATCCTTTCCGCAGTTGCAGCGACATAGGTTCTCGGTAAAAGCGTGGCCTGCAGATAGGTGCTATAGGAAGACTATCGTACTGTTTTGCATAATTGACTCACGAAGTGACGCGAAGTCGACACAGATGCCCGCAAACACGTCGCAACAGGCCGTGATGCAGATTGCACAGACCTGTTCGGCCATAGACGCGGTTGTGTGGTTCGAGTTAGACAGCGCAGCAGTTTAAACCATGGGCCTGGACCACCGCTGGTGGGGGGCGGTCGTTTGCAGCACTGCCGCTAGCTTGCTGACTATGATCGTCATTGATGGCGTCTGACGATCAAGATGCTGACCACGCGAACGGCACGTGACTTGTCCGTCTGTTGATACCTGTTTATTTCACAGTGCTTTGAGTTGGTCCAGCTTTGTCTGTGAGCTCAACTCTCCAAGTCTGGTCCTGAAGCAGGCCCAGCGACGGCGATGGAACCTGTGCCCCATGTACGCGGTCGGGGGCGAGGCGGTGGTACACATGACGCGGGACGGCACTCACAAAATCGGCAATGGGTCGCAGGAGAAAACGGTCCGAGAAGTGGTACCAGCACCCCATACCACAGCGACGGAGAGAGGTGGGAGCGGGGCGGTCACGGGGGTGGAGGACGTGGAGGAAGAGGGATGCCTCGTGGTCGAGGGAAGTTCTCAAATGTGTCGCTTCGCGTGAAGTCTGTCCCCAAGACGGACCACACGGATTCGGAGGTCGCCGCACCGGACGAACATATGGACGAGGCTGTAGAAACAGAGGAGGAGGAGGAAGCGGAAGTGGTTGAGCAGGAGGAAGAACCGATTCTGGAGACGCAGGAAGAAAGGGAGAAGTTTTACCAATCGGTATGTCGCTCTTCAAAGGTGTGTGCAGGGCAGGCTTCTAAACTTCTCATAAGCTGGTGAAAGCTCGTGAACTTGAGAGGAAGCAGGCTATTGCCGAAGGCAAGATGGACGACCCGTCCATTCCTAAGCGGTTGGAAGACGCGATATGCGTGGTCGGAACTTGCATGGACATGTGCCCACGCTTCGAGCGCTATCGGCGAGAGCGAGAAAATAATCTTTTCGAGTGGGAAACGGTGCGTAGTCTTCTGTCGCTTTCTTACGAAATCTGCTTTGATATGCTGTTTAGATTCCTGGAACAAAACGAGTCGATCACAAACGCGCGGTCAAGATGTATGAACGCGCAGCGGGCGACAAGACGCTGCCCTCCGACTTGCGGCCGCCTCACGTTCTAAAGGTACGCATATCGTGTTTGTCTGGAATCTCTGTCTGATGGTTGTCTTCAGAGAACACTAGATTACCTCTTTCATGACCTGCTCCCCCGAGGTGGCTTCTCCGCGACTTTCAGCTTCATCAGAGACCGGTCGAGAGCAGTCCGAAACGACTTTACCATGCAACACAGTTATGGACCCGAGGCCATTGAATGCCACGATCGTTGCGCACGCTTCCACATTTTGGCATTGCACTTCGAGCGAGACCGATCTGGCTTCTCAATTGCGCTTGAGGAACAACAGCTCATGAACAGTCCGTCCCACCTCCTTTGCGCGCCAAACACGATCCTGACGGGCCTTCCCTAGCGCTTCAAAGTCTCAAAGAGTTCTATGAGGACCAACGAGGCCGATACCAGTCGCCAACTGAGCTCGAGATGCGTGTGTATCACCGGCTCATTCACATTCGTGACCAGAGGGAACGCCACGAGGATATCCCGGAATTCATTACTTCCCATCCGGTCTTTAAGCTCACGACAGATTTCCGCTTACACGTGCAGCGGAAAAGTGCGCCTATCAGCAAGACCTCAAAGCTGGTAGTCGACGCCGAGGCCATGCAAATCTTCGGGAATCTCGCGACGGTCCTGCGTGAGCAAGGGAACGTTGTGATGATCTATCTTGTCGCGTGCATTTTGGAGCGGCTCTTTGGCAAGGATGCCATTGAAGACATCGAAGCAATTCGTGGTGATCTCAGCATCCCCAACATCATCGACGGGGTATCTCCATCCATCGAAGAATACGACGGTCACGCTGACGACGAAATGTACGACGAGCTCACAGAGGACGCGAGACAAGAATCCACAGAGCTTGAGGCTTCGGCGCCCGAGCCTGATGCCACCGAAGTGCCATCTTCTTCATTCGGTGGCCCTTCTGTTGCAGCACCTCAGGCGCCTCCACCAGTGGCTACGTCTGCTTTCTCGACTATCTCCACCACCCCCAACGTCTTCAAAATCCCCTCGCCATTTGAGGTTTCGGCTTTCCCATCCACTTCGTCCTCTTCAACTTCAGCCTTCGGCGCGTCAGCGAAATCCGTGTTTGGGATGCCTGCCACAGCCGCTTCCCGGACATCCGCATCCCCGACTGCAGCACCCAGTAATGTGTTTGGCACCCTATCATTCCCCTCGGCCACTTCCGCGTCTAATGCAGCTCCTACGACATCGTCCACGACAGGCCCTCTGGCAACGAATACGTTGTCCTTCAGCACTCAGCCGAACCCATTCAATCTTTCCGCCACGTCATCTACCTCCGCAAAGACCGATACCCTACCAGCACGTGCGAATACTGACATTGGCGAAGCCACCCTTTTTGGGAAGACGTCCATTCCGCAGGCGAACGGTTTTCCGTCCAATGGACTGCCTGTACCGTCCCTTAACCCGACAGCAGTTCCCTTTGTGCCGAAAAACACCTCTCTTTCTAGTGTTGCCCTCTCAGGTCAACTACCACAGAAGACACCTACCAGTCCCGCTCTGGCTCCACTACTGCCGGAGACCAATGCACCACCTTCTCCTGCCGCTCTGCCACTATCTGCCTCCGCTTCGGTCGATATCCCTCCATCGATATCCGCGAGGAAGATGAACCCTCCGCCTTCCGAACAGACTTCCACCACCCCTCCAGTCTTACCGAAGATCAACACCAATACGTCATTCAGCAGCTTCCAGAACGGCGCCGCGACACCGACTGTACCTCCGCCAGCCCCCAAACCTGGAACTATTTCGTTGCCTCCCACGCCTTCTCTAAACGCTCCGCCCAAGACCTTGCACAATTTTCTCAAAGGCAGCTTGGCAACACCGACGGCGGGCCCTAGCCAGGAAATATTGAGCCCCATCTACTTCTCGTCTCCCACGACACAAGGACGATCCTCAATTCCGGAATTTTCGCTTGACGCCAGTATTTCGTCGCGAACCACCGTTGAGCCGTCCGTGAGTCTGCCGAATGGAAAAGGCAAAGCACCGGCCAAAGCACCGATCGACGAGGAAGAACTGGAGAACAAGGCGGCCGACTTCGTTCGAAAATCGACGCTTGTCAAGACAACTTTCCGATGCTGGCAAGCGCGTGCTATCGAACGTGCTGCTTGGATCGAGGCGTGCGAGCAGAGCGAGGCATACAAAGAGAAGATCAAGCACCAGCGAAAGTCTCTCTCACTGCACCCTGACAAGAAGCGGAGGATATCAGCCGGCCCTGGAACAGTGGTCGATTCGGTGGTGAAGAAGCGAGCTCGGCGCCGGGTTTCTAGCGATTACCATCCGCCACGGACCGACGAAGAACTTGCTCGACGACTCAAAGAGGTGCATACCGTTCCTTTCAACTCACTCTGCCTTGTCTACGTCTATCATTATCCTACCCTGGTGAATCTGTCACGCTCATCATATCCTTCCGCTCCT
Source organism: Lyophyllum shimeji (assembly GCA_026008595.1). Classification (NCBI taxonomy): domain Eukaryota; kingdom Fungi; phylum Basidiomycota; class Agaricomycetes; order Agaricales; family Lyophyllaceae; genus Lyophyllum; species Lyophyllum shimeji. The sequence continues at coordinate 795,212 of BRPK01000012.1, read as the reverse complement.
CCTATCTGCAGAATCACGAAGAGCACGAACGTCGTTGGGCGCAGGGCTCCTTCCTCAATGTGGTCACCAACCACGTCAAGTCGAAGCTCAATGGTTCCGTCCCTCATGCTTCGTGGCATATCTGGCTTTCCATGAATCCCGAAAGCGACGCCACTGCTATCTGGCTAGAACGCAAGTTTGATGTGCCAGCGTCGGGTGATTGGGTGTCAGAAGCCGTGTTTTCGATACCTCTGACACGGACGAAGGATCCAACGCTCTCAAAGTCTCCGGGCATCGTAGTGTTCGAGTGTACGCCTTTAGCGGAAGTCACGGATGAGCTCGAGCGGTACGTCCATCTCCTTAGTCATCTGAAATTGGATGTTGACATGGACTCGCAGGAAATACCGAATATTGGACGACTGTGCTCGATTGCGAGACCTCGTCAATGCATTCCCTCCACGGCGACATTTTGTACCCTCCCTTCTCGTCGTATCATGGACAAGGGATGGGCAGGATACGGGTGCCTCTGATTTTGTCGATATGGTTCGTGTTTTCGGTGTCTTTCTTAGATCACTTCGCTCAACCTCCGGATAGGTCAATAAATTGGTGGAAAGCCACACAATTGAAGATTACCATACGTTTTCCATCACATCCGCCACTAAGGACCTCGACGAAAAGCTCGGTGAAGCGCTGAATATCTTGTCATTAGACTTGGAAGGGAAGCTTGTCCGACCTCTAACCATTCGCGGTATGACTTTTCATTCTTGAGTTGTCGTTCCGACATTTCCTTAACTTGTGCCACTTCAAGGCACCTTCAAACTGTTCGAACCGTCCGTGATGTCCTTCATATCTGAATGGCTCGAAAATTGCTCCATCAACGAGTTTGGTAAGCCCCTGATGTCTCAAAGGCTGTGTGATCGCATCGCTAACGCCTTGCCCAGTCGATTGGCATTTTTTCGGTCAAATTGTCCAGGCCGCGCTCGCGTTGATGGACATGACAGTCCGTTCCGTCTCGGGCCTCCTTTCGGGGGAAACCTATGATATCTTTCCGGCGTTTGACAGCGGCGATGTGGTGGACAATGAGTATGTCAATCCTTCGACATACGCAATCAGGGACTATCTGACACCTCCATTTCAGTTCTGCCTATGATCGTATCATGAATTGGCTCTCGGCCGTGGGTGGAAGAGTGGCAAACATTGCCCTTAATCTGCAAACTCACAGGGACATCGGCCAAGGTACGCCCACGTCTTCGTGATTCATCCACAATGCCGGATGCTCATTTTGCTTGCTAGATTTTCCCGCCAGGGAGTTCTTTGAACAGCTCTGGGATTTTATTCAATCCCAGGTTGAGATACGGCTGAAGCGAGATCCACGGACGAAGTTCTACACTCCGGTTGCGGATATCACGACTGCCCTGGAAGCGCAGGAAAAGGCGTATGAACCTCATAGAGCACAGCTAGTGAAGGCATTGCACATGAGTATTCGACGTTCGCCGAAGCGGCGGAGCGTTTCGGTCGACACAGACTTGCTCAGGTTCGTCGTTGTGGCTTATCTCTTCTATGTACAGGATCCTGAATCATGTCCCCTCCAGTGCACCATCGAAACGAATACGACTTGCGTCACCAGATGAGTCTTTGGTTGAACCGACTCCCGTTGCTACTCCGTCCGTCAATGGCCATCCCACTCCTTCGCCGACGCCAACGAACATATCCCTGGCTTTGTCAGAAGGGCCGCCCGTAGTTACTGTCGCGATGCTACGGGCGTTGACGAGGGATATGAAGAAGAAATACGCCGCGTCTGCATCATAACATTGGGTTCCTGGATCATCTGTAATACTATATCATAATTTATCTCAGGCTCTCGCATTGCTACACCTCTCCATGATTCGCGCCAGCGAAGAACACTGAGAATAAGCTTGAGTCTGCATGTCAGGATACTACATAGGTAGTGTTCATTCGTTGCATACATAATTTACATACACTTGTGCGCTCATACGACACCAGGGAGACCTACATCGATACAAATACAACAACCGGAAGATGGAAAGGGATGCCCGACGTCTACAGTCCACCTAAATTACAGGGCTTGATCTTGGCTTTGACTCACCGGCTTCTCATCTCACATCATAAATCAGACGTTCAGCTGAAGGCCAACGCCGACCAAGTCGCGATGGCACCAACAGTCACAGCGGTGGCGGTCTGCACTGCAACCGCGGCGATCCTCCTGGCGCGTTTCGCGGGCGGGGGAGCGGCATATCGTGGACACGATCGTGGCAAGCACCCGTGGTGACCGCGTTGGCGAAAGTGGTAGGACCTGCTGCGGCTGCAACCTTAACGACAGCCACGTCACTAGCACCAACAGCACCGATTTCAACAAAGGCACACTCTCGGTCCCCATCGGCCTTGGTGTCCTCATCCTCTGCATAATCGTCACGCTTCCGCTTCAACGATGTCACGGCCAAGGACGGTGTGGGCGCCAATGCAGAGGTCTGCGGACGTTCAGAGCGCCATGTGTCCGCAGAACTACGTATGAGACATACCTGCGCCTCGACATGCGCGGCGATCGTCGCCAGGGCCGCATCGCGCGCGGCTCGGACCACCTCGAGCTCGGCGCTCATCTGTTTCTGCGTGCTCTCCTGGAGGTTGCCCATTTCTAGAGAATATTAGTCGCGGCAAGGAGGAGGACCGGTGGACGTACCGAGGACGAGCTCGCGCAGGGTTTCAATGCTGGCTTTGACGTCGGAGCGTTCATGGAGCATGGGTTCGGTGGCCACGGTGGGGAAGGCCTCGGCTTGGTCGCGGAGGGCGTCTACTTGGGCTTGCAGGTCGGGGATGTCGACGTCTGCTGTGTTGTCCACCCGATCAAGCAGCATCGTGTACTGTGCGTTGACGTCTGACACGCGTTCATCGAGATCGGTCAATTTATCTGATATGAGATGCACGTTTGCGTTGAAGCGGGCCTTGTATTTGCGCCGATGAGTTTGCAGCTTGGCCACCTCGCCCTAGCAACACGTTATGGTGAGGTCACGGGGCAGAGAAAAAAGGGAGAACAGGTCTCTTACTTGAAGTTTCTTCAAGCTTGCTTGCAACTCGCTCACTTCCGCGCTGAATTCCTCTTCTGTCTTGATTGCTTCGACTTCGTTGGCGGCCTCATCGGGAGGAACAGCAACCGTCTCTTCCACAGCAGCTTCGACATTCTGGCTTGGTTGCGAATGGGGCTCAGAACAGATCGAGTCGATACTCATTGCGTTCTGAATGGAAGGCGCTGAGACAGGTCCTTCGGCAGCAAATTCGTCAACCCCGCCCGGTGCTTCGTCGGGGACTGGCGAACGCAAGTGTTCGGGAGAGGATGAACGAGATCCAGGCCAAGCTCCAACGATACTGGGTTCCCCCTGCGCGAATTGCTCGGGACTGAGGCTACGGCGAAGAGACACAGGAGAAAGACTGGCGATGTCCATTGAAGAGGTGGAGCGTGAACGCCCTTGCGAGTGACGTCGGTCTTCGAGGCCTTTCGTCTCGCGGTGGGATACGCTCGGGGGGAACGGGCCAGCGGAATGGGGATAGGAGGATGCGGAGAAACTGGGAGACTGTGACCCTGTTCCAAAGATGGGTGACGCTTGGCCCGAATGCGGGCTATTCGTCCCCGCAGGCGAGCATGGGCTGTAAATAGGTGACTCTATCTGAGGTGATTCGAACTGAGGCGGTGTGTCGAAAAGCGATGGAGACGATCGCCATTTAGGCAGAGGAGAGGAAGACACGGCGGATCGGCTCTCCGTCCCGGCTGAACCGGGTACGTGGACGGGCGGTAAGAGCTTCTTGAGCGCCTCAAAAGCGCGACCCAGGTGAGACTCGGGCTCGGGACTGCGCCTTCCGCGTGGCTGGAGAGGGAGGGCATTCGCACCGGAGGCAGGTATCTCTTCGATATCTGAGTCGTGATCGGACATCCCGCACGAAAGGTTGCCAGGCGAAGGGGAACGGGGCACGTAAACGCCATAACGCCCAGTACTCGATCTAGGCGGGGGAGACCTTGTCAGATCCACGTGATTGTTCTGTTTTACGGGGGTCATGGGCTTGAAGGGACTCTCAGGTCCTCGGCTGTGGATGAGTTCCACTCGAGCGACAACAGGCCGAACACACTCATTAGGCCGTCCCACTGATTTACCGAAGGTCAGAACATCCCCATCGGCGAGCTTAGTAGGCGTCTCGGGCTTGATTGTTTTGGAGACGGCCTCGCCAGGCTTACGGACATGTGTCCCATGGTGAGAGTTCATGTCGATCAAGTATGCCTATGCAAGACATTAGCGAGGACTGCCTTATGGCGCACGAGCAAGTCAAAGGATATCGTACATGGCCGCTATCCGAGAAAGCTATCTTCGCATGCTTGCGACTAACGACTGCGCAGCGGAACATGGCACCCTCACTGTCGGTCTTGACCCTTTCTTCATTGGAGGGACGACGGCCGATATGCACGACGCTGGAGGTGCTCCGATGAAAGGTCAAAGTGCAGGCGGGATCGTCAGCAGATTTCTCAACGCGAAGGATGATACCTGGGGATGATACTAATCAGTCTATGGCCGGGGCTTATAGACTGATTTGCCCACCCGTTACGATCTTGGGGGACGGGTGAAAGGGGTCATTCTCGAAGGAATTGTGGGCAGGCCGTGTGCCAATATACTCGATATCCTCATCTAACATTGAATCACTGCGAAACGCGAGCTTTAATCACGGATTGTGTTGCAGATGGACCAGAAGATGGTGGTAGAACAACACAAGTACGACATGACTCTCGTCCCTTTATCGCCGGAGCGGAGTCCCAACCCCGGCCGGCTCTCCGCAGAATTGAATTTGGAAAGCACGAAATCTACATAAAGACCTTATCATCTACCATGCTCCCATTCCTTCCTGCTTCTCCTTCCCTGGTGCGTCCATTCTGCCTACCTTGTGTCTCTCTTTGACCAGCGCTCCAGAATGGAAGCCTTTTCTGTCCCGCCACCGTGCCTCGACGACCCTCGAATGCAACTTGTCGAGCTGGAGTCCGAAATTCTACGCGTCGAGGCTCTGCTGGTTAAGCTGGTCCAGAGGCGAATACCTTTGAAGCGCAAAATTAATCGCCGTTACTCGCCCATGCTTTCGCTTCCCGTCGAGCTATGTTCCGAAATCTTTACCACGTGCTTTCCGCCCAACGCGGCGATGGAAGGGACGGAATCGCCTCTCCTTCTTGGCTGGGTATGCACGGCCTGGCGGAACCTCGCCTGGTCCCTGCCCTGGCTTTGGAACAATGTGTACCTGAGCACCGCGCGCCCAACATCTGTCCATGTCGAGTTGCTGGAGGAGTGGATCGCGCGCTCAGCCGATTTGCCCCTGTCCATCCATCTCAAGATCAAGCCCGCAAGTGCCGACGTGAATATGCGGGACGTGACCCACCTCATGGATGTCGTTGCACGTTGCTCCAAGCGATGGCGGTCCATCAACTTTGACGTCCCGTTTTTCTTCCCCGCCGATCCATGCCTCTCCAATCTGATACCCAGCCACTTCCCGCTGCTGACATCTGCCACAATTCAAGTGGAACGCGTGTCGAGCCTCCTGATCATGTTCCGTGCCGCGCCGCAGTTGCAAGAGGTGCAACTTCTCGGCTTCCCTCGAAATTCGTTTGACCTACCCTGGAACCATATAACGCGTCTCCGTCTGAATCCCACCACTGTCCAACAATGCCTCGAGGTCCTTGCAACAGCGCTCAATCTCACCCATTGCACATTCGAGAATATTACGCGCTCTGACGTCGTGAACCCCGTGTCCATCCTAGCCCCGAGCCTCAAGAGGCTAGAAATCATCAATTTCACCCGCACACCCATTTCGGAGCTCCTTGACACGCTTCGCGTCCCCGAGGCCGTCGACTTGTCACTGCACGTCACAGGCAACACCTTTCCGCACTGGAGCTTCATTTCCCTTATGAGACGTTCCGGCTGTGCTCTCCAGCGTGTATCCCTGAACGCCGTTCGCATCTCGGAGTGGCAACTCTGGGAATGCCTCCAGGCTGTCCCCTCCCTCCTCTCCCTCCACCTGATTAACATTGATCGCGTCTCCAACGACACCATACGGGCACTCAATCCGCAGAACCACTTCATGCTCGGCTCCCAGCGATATATCCTGCCTCGTCTGCAGGAGTTCGTCTACACTGGCGCCCTTGAAGTCAACTTCCTCGCCATGGCGAACATGCTGTACTCGCGCTGGATGGGTGTTGGGAGGGACGGCAAGATTGGAGGTGTGGATAGGGTCGCGCAGCTACTGTCATTCAGGTTCACCACCAGTGCTGCGGCGGCGTTCGGCGCGGAGGAGAAGGTCCAGCTAGGGCATATGCAGCAGCTCGTCAAGGAGGGGATGAAGATTGAGCTCGTCTCTCGCGAGGGGGCGTGGATATAGCCTCAGACTGCGACAGGCGCCACTCGGGCTCTCCGAGAGTGTCGTTGAGGTCATGCGCGTTGTTCTCCCTGTATGCTGTGGATCGCGCCGTTGTCCAAGATGCGCCAGGAATAGCTTCAGCGACGCATCCGCAACTCTGCATCCTGCCTCCTTCCTGCCTATCAATGCTATCATTCCTCGACGTCACATTGTGTTACGCCCACAGCTGGAGTGTGAACCCGCCCGTAAGGTATACGTAAATTTTCCACCTGCGATTATTGTTATCATCGTGCTGCACCACACTCCGCGTCTCCTGTCATTCATCTAGACCCCAAGACACCGGTTCCCCTGCATCCCAGCCCCCGACCCGTTTCTCGGTCTTCTACGAGGTCTCGTGTACTGAAGCGCAGTTGCAAGTTATGTATGTCCATTCATAGTCACGATGCATAGATTAATCGCCAGACCGGCTCTTTTTGACATATTCATCATTCACTTCGAACCGTGCAAGAGTTCTGCACGTCGCACTCGCAGCCTCGCGTACTTACCCTGTCGGGTACGTACCGACGCGTCTCGAACAATGACACTTTGGTTGGGCGGTTGCGTCATCTCACGGAATCAAAACGGAATCGGACGGTCCACAGGTCCGAGCCGACGCCGGTCTGGATTGGCCTCCGGCCGTAGTTTGACAGCTCGGTTCCGTTGAGCCCGGTTGAGCCATGCTGCTTGTGGGCCTGCGCCAGCACCGAGTCGACGTCGACCTCACCTCCTCGTTCCATTCGTGCTCAACTTCGTTCGACGGCAAAGATGACAGCTTTCTTGGTCAAGGTGTCCGCAAAATTGACGTCATTGTTGCCTTTCTCCCTATGTGACCTTGACTTCGGTGAAGGGGGCGGCGTCGTGATATTGCACGAGGTAATGAACTTTGCAGTTCGGTGGCGTAAGGGTTTGGTGTAGCATGTGGAGTTCCGAATCCTTCGATTAGCTAGCCGGTGGTCTGCTGTGACGGCGTCGTGTGGCTGGATGGGAACCTTGAGAAAGCTCGTAGCTGCGCACCTAGTTAGTATGCTCTCGATGTATACAGAAGATTTTCCCCCTCCAGCTTCTCTTCAGTTTTGCGGAAGGGTACAGTGTATTGCATATCTCGCAAGAATGGTTGTGAAGGTGGCGCATCTTGGGCAAGCTTTAGGCTCAGCAAAGAACGACATCTCGCATATGCGATGAACGATACTGGCTTGATGTCAGGTACCTGAATACTCGCGAGGACTCCCATCTCTCATGGGCCTGTCATCATCGCATGAGTGCAGAATAAAAAGAGTGGGAAAGAAACCGTATGGCCAACGTGGGGATCGAACCCAAGACCTTCGCGTTATTAGCACGACGCTCTAACCAACTGAGCTAGTCGGCCATACTTTTCTGCTTTATGTAGTCCCTTGTCAGAGATGAAATGCAAGCAGAGTATAACGGAGACTCCGCATGCTGCTGAGCAAGGGCGGGAGGTGCAATTTTGCAGCATGAGCGTGGTGGAGACAATGCCAGTTCACCAGGCACAGGAGCAAAGGGGTGATATCAGGCAGGAAGAGCTTCCGAAGGAGTATTCGAGCCACGCGCAGGCGGGTTTCAAACCTCAAAATTCAGCCAGTGCGGTCCCGCAGGAAGGGGAACGCGTGCAGACGATGAGTACAGGGAATGCTGAGGAGGCATGCGAGGTTGTGTTGAGGAAACCACTTGTGGATTGAAAGACTTCATGGCTGATCCGCTTGCGAGTGTAAGCACCATAACATACAACCCAAGTCTGAGGGTCCGGAGACCACTTCATAGGAACGTCAACCCTGCACGTCAAACATCGACTGGTATTGAGGTATCCATACCGAAAGCTTAATGAAACTTACAGTAACTTACACGACCACGATACAGGTATCCTTCCCGTTTCATTATCCCGGGCATGTCCAGCACACGTCGCTTCTCCAGACCTTTCCCTACGCGCCCACGTCGCTAATCGTAAAGTGGGCAAGAACGGTCGCACCCGAGCGCTTCCCCCGCATATCGAGCATGTGTGCAAGGTTCCAGCCAGGCTGCAGGTATACTAGGCGAGCACAGAACACCACGATCTTATCGTCCTTCCCGAACTCGTCCTCCGACACGACCAGTCTATGGTGAAGACAATGAGTCATGATGTGGTCGCATGAATTGATGCAAAGATGGGAGCGACAGTGGTAGAGAAGATGACGAGATCGAAAGAGAAGGAGGGAACAGTAAGGATGCACGAATGAAGGAGGCAACGCAGGTATGCCGGGTATTATTATAAGGCGAACAAACGCGAAGAAGTAAGGAAATCAGGAAACGCGACGTTAAAGGGGAATGGGACGAGCGGGCGAAAGGTAAGGAACGGGGGAAGTGGAGAGAAAAACTCGGATGATCTGACATACCGCAGAAACGCGAGCTCATCGTGTGCGAACTCCCACTGGAACGTCTCATCCCAAAGGACGTCAGCACCTTCCCCAGGCACGTCCCGCGTCTTCACCGTGCTGGAGCACCATTCGTAGTCCTTCTCGGCGTGAAAGAGCTGTGCTCGTGCGTAAGTCGAAAACGTCTTGTCCGCCCGACCATTCGGCGGGGGTACTGCGCACGGACAGGATTTAGACGGGCATTGAAAGCGAACATCGGGAGTCAAGGGAGACGTACACGAGCTGATCCCCACGATTCTGCACTGCAGCCGCTTCTTTGCCTGCCACACGCCCTCCACGCCCCTCTGGGACGCAGGCCGCACAGCCCACCCGGGCCCACCCACGAACATCGCTTCGTTGATCTGCATGCTCCGGTCATAGTGCTGCCAGTTCAGCGAGACGACCTGGGCGCCGGAACGCCAGAAGCGGAGAGGGTCGGCGTTGGAGGAGCCGATCCGCGTGCCGCGCGGGTAGATGCGGCGCAGGTGGCGCAGTGCGTGCGCAGTGAGGGGAGTAAGGAAGGCGGGGAGGAGGGTGCCAGCCGCTGATTCGGACATGTTGATGAGGACATGTTTGGGATAGTCGATTTCTGCGGTGTGGTGGGTGGATATGAGGTTTGAAGGACGGGAGGAAGAATATACCTTGTTGAAGCCAGCCCTTGCGTGGTTTCATGCTACGAGCGTAGTACCCAAGCTGGGCGAGCTCCTCAGAGATACGGGCGTGAACGTGTTTTTCGGATCTCTTGGGCCAGGTCGCAGTTCCGGCGTCCTCGTCTATGTCCTCATCCTCTTCTTCAGACGAGGACGAGGACGAGGAAGAATCCGATTCTACACCAGTTCCGGATGCGGTCGGAGGGTAGTACTCCACCTGGGACGCCGCGTTAGGGATCTCGTGTCAAAGTTTGGCACGTACACACACCATCAGGAGAATCCGGCCCTTGAGGTGCTTCGGTGCCACCTCCACGTCATCAACGCCATCGAGCGGGCCGTCCACAAGTTTGTTTCCCCATGCCTCGCGCATGATGCGCACGAGCTCCACCTGGCCTGCGACATCGACGTGGCACTCAAGGGAGACGAGGACGGGCCAGTCGTCCGGACCGACAGCGGCGCCGATCGCAGTGCATACACTCTTAAAGGACACGCCTTTGCTGAACGTGTACCCGTGAGTAACTATGAGGCCTTTCGAGGACGGCCATACGTCGATCTCTGTGGTTGCGATGATGTGTGAACTGGGTCGGCCAGTGGTGTACGTTCAGGAATACACACCGACGCACCGCCCATTGCGATTGATGACGGTCGTATAGGAGACGGAAGAGGCGCGACCAATAATTTGGCGCGCCAGAAGGTATGTGTTATGCGAGGAACTACGGGGATCTCAAGGAAGGTCAAGTCAAGCGATGACAGCAACGCGGGCCCACGTACGAGACGAAATAGTGGGTCAATGGTAACGCATCGTCTACAGGCGGCTGCTGGACGACAGGACGTTGGAGGAGGGTACCAGGGGACTAGTGAAGAGGTCAGGCCCTGCTGATAGAGCCGAACGAGTGCCACCTACTTTGCCTACCGTCGTCCCGATGAAGTCGAGGATGGCAGGACTGAGGCGGATGGTGCTGGTGGTTTCCTTGGGCGGGCTGGCGTTGTCTACGGTGTCGAAGTTGAGGAAGTCGACCACTTCGACGTCGTGCTGCACGTCTTCCATGGATAATACGGAGCGCCTTACGTAACAACAAAACAGGACTTCCGGGGCCTCGCCGGCTGGTCAGCCCTCACATGTTTGCCTGCGAGGGGAGAGCCAAATAGTAACGGAACACAACCTCGCTCGGCTTGCTCGGCTTTTGGTTCTGGCTCAACTTCATTGACCATCGTTCTCATGGATCGTCCACGAAAATTTTCAAGGCCACTCAGTCAACGAATTCGGATGTCTTCGGAAGCCAGCCGTGTGCTCCACGGGTGTCCAGGTCGCGACGAGCAGGGTGATTGTCCATATTTAGACCAATTCACCAATTACGCATCCATTTTTGGTCGGATACGCGATCGAACATGGTGGAACCCCCGCTAGCGCAGGATGCAGGCAACTAAAATCGATTTTCCTAGTGCAAGCCTGCACTTTGATGCCGTCCCCCACCTGTGCCGCCCGCATAAACCCCAGTCGTGAAGGAAATGTGGATGCACGTCCTCCATGGGGCCTCACTTTTTGGGGGTCATCGCGATGACATCACCACCTGCCATCCTTCAAAACCAGATTTTTTCGGCAACCCGGAGCCTCCCTCATTTTGCCCCCCTCCCCGCCCACCATGGCGCTCTTCTACATGTCAGAACTTCTAATATTGTCTCTGCGTCCCTTTCATTGACTTCATTATCAGGCATGGCGTACCCATTGGCGCCGTCGCAATCCTCCTGGCCCTCGTCGCCTCTATGGGAGGCTTCATCTTCGGTTACGACACTGGACAGATCAGCGACATTCTCCTCATGGCCGATTTCAGACGACGGTTTGCGACATGTAGCAATCCGGCCGATGTCGACACGTGCCAGTTTTCCGTTGTACGAGCCGGTCTCATCGTTTCTCTCCTCTCCATCGGAACCCTAGTCGGTGCGCTCCTGGGTGCTCCGTGAGTCTCTTCGATAGTAATTTCAACAATCTGAGTCAAAACATCTTCCACACAGCACTGCGGACTATCTTGGGAGGAGGTACGCTATGGTCGCCGAGTGCGGCCTCTTCATCGTCGGGGTCATAATTCAAATCACATCTACCGGCGTGTGGCAACAGTTTGCCGTCGGCCGCTGGGTCAGTGGTCTCGCAGTCGGTGCACTCTCCGCGGCCGTTCCAATGGTGAGTTCCAAAAAGTTATTCTGGCCACATCCATCGTTCAACCATGCTACCAGTATCAAGCAGAGACCGCCCCATCACGAATACGTGGTACGCTTACCGCCACATACCAGCTCTTTATCACGTTCGGTATCCTCGTCGCCTGTACGTGTCTTCGGCCACAGCCCAAGAAGTGAGCGGGTGATGGCTGACATCTATCCCGAAATACAGATTGCATCTCCATTGGCACACGATATTTGCCCGGCGCAGGCTCTTGGCGCACCGTTGTCGGCATCGGCATTATCTGGCCCTTCGTCATGGCCACTGGCATTCTATTCATGCCCGAGTCTCCCCGGTATCAAGCTGCCCCTTTCCTTGTAGTGTATAATCGACAAAGCTGATCACGTATGTGATGTAGATGGCTCGCCTCGCGTGGGCGTATCGACGAGGCGCGCGACTCGCTCGCCCGCTCACATGGCATCCCCACGTCTGAAGAGCACACAAGCGAATTCTTGAACACCAGGGTTGAAGACATCCGCTCCAATGTTGAATACGAGCGCCAACTGCGTGCCGGCTGGGTTGATTGCTTCCGTCCCCAGAACAAGATACTGTATCGCACCCTTCTCGGTATGGCACTGCAGAGCTTTCAACAGCTCACAGGAGCGAACTATTTCTTCTACTATGGCGCTACGACCTTCAAGTCCGTGGGCATCGCGGACTCCTTCATTACGCAGATCATTCTCGGAGCTGTCAACTTCGTGTGCACGTTCGGAGGTCTGTATGTTATGCAGCGCGTACGTCCCTTGCCTCGTCTATGCAAGTTGGGAGTCTCAACGCCGTTGGAACATCTAGTTCGGACGGAGAAATCCTCTCATTATCGGCGGTATTTGGCAAGCATGCTGGCTCTTTGTCTTCGCGGCTGCAGGCACCGCGAAGGTCCCTCAGGACCATCCTAATATTGGAAAATGTATCTCTTCGTCGTTCTTCCTTCGCCGTCAGAAAGCTCATGCAATTTTCGCTCACAGTGATGATCGTCAGCGCATGTCTGTTCATTCTCGGATATGCCATGACTTGGGCTCCGTGCGTTCTGTTATGTCATATCTACCTAGGAAAAATCTGACTCCGGAAACGGGGAACCTAGAGGTGTATGGATTCTTGTTGGCGAGACATTCCCAACACGCACGCGTGCCAAGCAGAGCGCGCTGTCTGCTGCTGCGAATTGGTATGCTTGCTATCACCTCGCTCTTCCATTAAGGATAACCTCCTGACGTCTTCCGTGCAGGCTTTGGAATTTCCTTCTCGCGTTCTTCACACCTTTTATATCGAATGCCATCGCATACAGGTATGGATTCGTGTTTGCCGGTACGTTCTTTTTTCACACCTTTCGTGCATGGATTCCACAGTGATGCTGATCTCCATAGCCTGCAACCTCGCCGGCGCCGTTGTTGTTTACTTTTTCCTGTACGAGTCGAGTGACTTGTCCCTCGAGAGTGTCGACCTCGTACGTCCTGACATATTACGCCCCGTCCAAGCCCTTGCTCACTGATGAATCGTCGAATAGATGTACAACGATCCGAATTGCAAGCCTTGGAATTCGCGCAGGTGGGCGCCGCCAGGTTATGCCTCGCGCTATGACCTGGTGCAGCAGACTCAGGCCGCCGAGGCACACAAGCCACTCGCTGGTCCCCCAGAAGAGAGGAGAATTGAGAAGGCGGGGGAGAGTTCTGTGGGCTCGTCGAAGACCGCGACGGTCTAGAGCCAGCGGAGAAGCCCGTCGGCGTGAGGCGTGAGACGCAGTCTCTGTGTTTGTTGGCGTTGGGGCGGGGGGGAAAGAGGGCAGACGGAGCCTCACAGCGAAAAAGTGGCCGTGCCTCGAACTATTTTACGGTCAACTTGCGGATCTTGGAGACGTCCCTTGACTGACCACTGCATGTTTTCTTTTCTTCGTTCTTGTCTCTGTCTCGCTCGAGAGGTGAACGGGTATCTGCACAGAGATCATAGTATTACCACAACCACAAGGGATTCAATGCAGCCTTTCAAACGTTCTTTCGTCGATACTTCTTGGCGCAGTGTGTGCTCTATGTTAGGTGACATCGTGTTCCGAGGTCGATTGTCATCGGTCGCGCAAGAGTCATTTCAATTGTCGGTGCTGCGTTGATCTGAACCTCCGAGTTCCATCCTATTGTCGATGGACCACGTACACAGTCGAATGAAACGATTTCTTTGCCGAGAAGGATGATGGAAAACTACATTCAATTGCGTGACTAGCATTTTCGCGAAATTCGTCATTTCGCAGGGTGGGAGTGCTACCTTGAGGTATCGGCAATCCGCAAATTACACATTGGTCGGCATATACAATATGTCTAGGTCCAGGACGTAGAATACTTGCAAAGTGATGATATCGCTGTGGGATGTCTGCAGCGCCGAAGATCACTTGATGTCTGTCAACTGTCCCCCAGCAGCGCGCTCGATGCCCTTCGTCATCCTCTCTAACTTTGCGGCGGCACCTTCACGACGGCCTCTTCCTCCTTCATCCTCGTCATCGTCTCCCGCATCCCCGACCATAAACTCCGCGACAAACTTCGCGACCGCCTGCTCTCCAACTTCACTGTGTGCGCGACTACCCCACCTCCATTCGTATGTGGCGCCGTTCTCCTCATCTGCTTGCGTCATGCGCCCTCGCTTGGCGCCTTTGCCACTCTTCTTCGAGTCTCCGACTTGCACTCGGTCGAGGTAACCCTGCCGTATGAGCGTTGCGAGATAAGTGTCAACGGATTGCGTCTTGTGCGTTGAGTGAGAAGTGAAGGTGACGTGACCGGAGGGTGGAAGGCCAAGGCGCTTGAGGTTGGCGAGGAGTTCCACTGTGGAATGGGGATGTGAACTTCGGATATGTAGATGGGTACAATGAACGTACTGTCGCTCATAACTCGACCGCTCACAAGAATCAGCGCAAGAAGTGTGTAGAGAATTCCGGTGGCACCGAGCTGGTCGGAAGACGTCCATGAAATGATGCTGCCGTAGAAGCGTGGCATGTATGCCTCGTCGTCGTCATCGTCGTCATCAGAGGGCGCGTCAGCCACCTCTTCCTCCAGGATTTGTTCATCCGTGAGTGCTGCATGCTCAATGATTGTAGGGTGCAGCACCGAACGCAGGATATATGTCTTGGAACCGACTGCCGCAGCTGTTGGGTGCAATCAATTATGTGATTTGCAGCACTCATCATTTACTTCCGCACCCTTCTTTTTTATGCCTGTGGCGTTACGAGCTTGGCTTAGCTCTTCGTCGGCATGAGCCGCGTCTGCATCGAGACCGGCACGTGTCTGGAGTTCTGCAAGCTGCATCCCGAACGTCTTTTGGAGAATCTCCTGCGCGCAGTCAAAGACGCGGTTGTAGGCTCGCGAATTGGACCCTAGCACTGGTGTAGCCGAGTCAGACATATCGTTCTCGCTTTCTGCTGAGGTCATTCACCTTTCTTGGAGATATCCTCTCTGCGAAGGGGCGCCCTTTTATGTTCCGTAAATAATGCCAGTCGCACAAGTTCATTCGCTTTTCGCTTGATGTCCTGCGACATGACTAGAGAATTCGCGTAGCGTCTCACGGTAGCAGTATGGACTCACAGTATCGCCGTCATCAGCGTCGTCCATCTCGTCATCCTGATCTGCCTGCCCACCCCCGTCTCCATCTCCATCATCTTCCTCCTGCGAGTCATCATTTCTCGCCCGATGCGTCCGTTTAGATTGGCTTTGACGAAGCTGCGATTGTGAGGACGCTGAAGCCTTCTGGGAACGCGTCGCGCGAGCCATTTCGGCAAGGGTTAAGGTTGAGGTGAAGTCGCGAAATTATAATATGCGTCACAGGGTTTGATGCCTCGTGACGAGTCGCGACGCTCCTCGTGACAGTGTTTAGATGAATCTGCAATGCCACATGGGACCAAACAAACAGGGAGTACTTTCCCTCCACGGACCATTGAAGTCGTGACTGCGTTCAACGTCAACGATAGTGGCTTGTGTCGCCGCGAAGGGCCCTACACCTGCTACTATACCATCCTTCCGCTCCTGAGGTTACTTTTGTTGCGTGGCATAGATACATTGCGTGTGTCGCAGCTGGCCGATACATGACAGCGTTTCTCGTGTCCGTCAGCGCGAAGCCGCGGCGATCGTTCCTGCTGTTGATGCAACCCGTATTCTATGGAGCTTGACAAATCAAGGTCCACCAGTCTCGTTTTTCGCCCCTCTCATGATAAGCGCAAATGACGCGCAGCAGATCCTGGGGTTGATACTGTCTGAACTACTGGAGCGGTCATCACAGTGGCAAGATGGAGACTCCTTAAATATTGTCTGAATGAGTCACGATTGATAAAATTACACGTATCTAAGAGTGTTCGTGCATGTCCCAACATCCTCCAGGCCAACCTCGACGGTATCTCCGTTGGCCAACCATACTGGATTGGCCTTTCCGAGGTTCACACCGGCCGGCCTGACGAAGGCAAGCCGTCAGCTCGCGAGCAAGTTTCGACGGTAACGAGGAATGCACTTACGTTCCCGTGAAAATGACATCTCCAGGAAGCAGAGTCGTCCCCATGGAAAAGAACGACACGAGATGCTTGACGCCAAAGATCATGTTGGCGGTGGTGTCGTTCTGCATCGTGACACCGTTGACCTTCGTCCAGATATTGAGCGTCTGTGGATCGGGGATGAGGTCGGTAGAAACGATAGCGGGACCCCAAGGCGCCCAGCCGTCAGGTCCCTTGCCCATGGAGAACTGAGGTTCCGGCTGTCCACCTCGGTCAATCTGCCAGCCACGATGCGACACATCGTGGCCAACGGCGTAACCTAGAACGTGGTCCAAGGCCTCGTCGTCGGAGATGTTGAAAGCCTTCTTCTTGATTACGACGACAAGCTCCGTCTCATAGTCCATGGTCGAAGTGAAGTTTCCCTGTGTCTGGTAGCCTGCAGTGATCGGAATGTCGTCGCTAGGAGTATTGAGTGCAGTAAAAGGTTTGTAGAACAGGATAGGCCAGCCAGGAATGGGTTGACCTGCCTATAAACGAGTCAACACGGAATCCACAGGATACGAAACTGACTATTTACCTCGCCGTCGTGCGCGGCATAATTGAACCCAACGCAACGTACTGTCCGCACACGTTCGTTGGGAAGAGGGGAAAGCAGTTTCTTGATCGTCTGAACGATGATTTGTATATATTAGTCTCGGAACCACCATCAAGGACATTAATCAGATTTCACTTTGACTTGTTTCGTGATCGTGAAGTTTCCCAGAATGTCGCCCTCGATTACTCTTGCACTCCTGCTCTTGGAGGCGTCTGTTGCGTCAAGTGGCAGGATAGCGTCTCCCATGTATTCCTGATTATCCGTCGATATGAACCGCACGAAGCGCTGCGCTTCGGTCGCAAGGTAGAGGGCAGAAAAGAGAAGAAAACCACCTGCGATGTGTATCGTAAAGGGACACAAAGAGCATGCCGGACGTGGAGGTGCTGTTCAAATACGGCTGCTGTGGGAGATTCGGGAATGGAAGACTTTGGGTGTGGGACTTGCCTGTACATTCACGGACAATGTAGCACCACATGGGAAAAGCGGCAACTGCATGAGTCGCACCCACAACAGAACAACAGAACGTTAACCTCGTCAACGATATCGCGGCTCCTAACACGACGATCAATTACACGGAGACGCACGGTTGGTTCGGCTCTGGCGGACGGGGCCACGAGCGAGCCGTCGTCTAGCAGGCCGAACTTGGCATTTGTCAAGACAGTCGTCAGTCGTACGGGATTGGAGAGTTCCAAAACCCAGTGGAAGATGGAAGTCGAAGTAAGAAGACCCCATGTATTCTCGTCCTGTGAATGCGAGTGAACATTGAACCGCGTCGTCTGTATCAATATTCCTAGTATGCGCAAGTGCATTCCACAACTGTATCTCGTGATCCATGCTAGGAGGCATACCACAACCCGTGCATTGATTCATCTTGCATCTCCGCCTGATGATGTTGTTCGCGGAAGCCGAGACCAGCGCGCCACAAGAACAGAAGGAAGGCTGTGACGAGCGTAAGGCCGGGTGCGCGATATTCCTGTCCACTGCCAGGGTCCACAGACAGCCAATGATTTTCGTCGCCGTTGAAGAAATAGGACGATACTAGAGACACAAGGGTCCAATACGTGGATTACAGCTGCGGCCATACGCAAAGAGTTCAGGGACAACTTGGGCCGAGGAAGAATCTGGAAACACCATCTACTGTGCTAATATTAATACGACCTACTCTTGCGAAGTCATATGTCACAAGGACCTCTGAAGAGAAGAGATTTGGGACTTGTCACACGTCATGAAGAATTTTGAAGAGTGTGACAAACAGTCGTTGATATACGTTGATACATCAAGCTTTCAAGCCTCTGCTCTACGCAGAGGCCTTTTATACATCAAATTGACTGCATAGCCTGAGTTGACTGTAACATCGAACGTTGTTATGAGAGCGCTAGCGTGAACGGCAGAACTTGGGTGATGGGAACGACTTGCGTAAGCTGTCGTCATCATAATTGTCACTTTTGTTCGCAGTGCGAGCAGCTGGACTGCTTTAGGTTCCAACTGCTTTCACAAATTTGAGTTTCGACTGGGTGCAGGTCTCGGAATGTTACTTGCGGCTGTCAATCGCTATCGATCTTTTCCGATTCTCCGCTGTGTATCGTCGATCTGAGGCCCCTCAGAAACTGTATAAAGGGCGCGTCGAAATTATGTCGTGTGCCTCATCCTCCGAGGAACCTCTCCTGGATACCCAAGTCTACTAGTCTCTTAATCATTGTCAACCTTGTTCATTTCTCAGCTCAGTCACTTGGCCATCTGATATCGCAGTCCTCGATATCTCATCGCTCGTTCCGTCTACGATGCCTACGATGAATAAATTTCTTCCCCTCTTCCTCCTCGTGGGAGGAACAGGTACGGCCCTCGCCAAGCCGCTTGAGGCACGCCAGTCTTTTAAAGTACGTACCATCCTTGTGGTCTGTTCAACTGGCGCGTCTGATTCCTACGTCGAACGTTAGGACCTTGACTGCTCCCTTAAGCAGCACACCCGCTGTTTCATTCTCGGCGTTCCGTTCAACAATCCCCAAGAGGCTCTCAGACGTTTGCGGGAGGACGGCTGCGCCAACGATGTCAATCGTCGCCTCCTCGAGTCCCTGTTGATGGAGTGCCTGAAGCACGATCGCGACGGCCGTGGCCACCGCTGCAACGACCCCGACTCCGCCTATCCCGACAGTATGGTGACCTTCTCGCGCGACTGTTGTACTTTGCGCGATCCTAAGTTCGTCATGGACATGCTCGAATGTAAGGATGAGAAGGGTGGCAACGGCGGCGATGGTGGTAGTGGCGGTAACGGTGGGAACGGTGGCAATGTTGAAGGGAAAACGGAAGATTGCGACGATGGAAAATTCATGGCGGGTAATGGAGGAGCAGGTGGCAGAGGTGGAAACGGCGGAGACGGCGGTAATGGCGGCAATGACAGCCGTCGCGGAAGATCTCACAGCAGCTCCTGCAGCAGGTCTTGTAGTCGCACGTCTAGGAGCAGGTCTCGCGGCAACCGTAAGTCTGGAGGTGGCAATGGTGGTCGTGGCGGGAATGGTGGTGATGGTGGAAGAGGCGGCAACGTCAGAGGTCGCCGTCCTTGGCGCCGATGGGAAAAGGAGGGTGGCGCTGGAAATGGCGGGCGGGGCGGTGCTGGTGGTAACGGCGGCAACGGCGGCAACATTGAAGAAGACCGAGGTCGTTGTCGCGGTGGCTGTCGTGGGGAGTGCCATGGGGAGTGTCGCGGGAAGGAATCTCGCAGCAGGTCACGTTCTTGGAGCAGCAAGTCCTGCTCTCGCAGCTGCTCCCGTCCGCGTCGCAGGAAATCCCATTCTAGCCGCAGTACTTCTTGCTCTACCAGTCGTTCCCGCCCGCGTCGTAGCAGATCCCACTCTCGAGGCGTAAGGCGCAAAGGAGCCAAAGCGGGAAATGGTGGAGATGGTGGACGTGGAGGAAATGGCGGTAACGGAGGAAATGTCAACCGCAAGGGAAGGTCCCGCTCGAGCCGTCGTAGCAGATCCTGCTCCAGCAATCCTCGGTCTCGCTCGAGCCGTCGTAGCAGGTCTTGCTCAAGCAGCCCTTGCAGGTCCCGCTCTAGCCGACGCAGTTGGTCACCCAAGCACCGCAAGTCCGGTGGCGGTGACGGCGGAGATGGTGGAGATGGTGGACGTGGCGGTAATGGCGGTAATGGTGGTAATGGAGGAAACGCCAAGGGAAGGTCCCGCTCAAGCCGCCGTAGCAGGTCCTGCTCAAGTCGCAGATGCAGGTCGCCCAGGCACCGCAAGTCTAGCGCTGGTAACGGCGGAGACGGTGGTGACGCCGGGAATGGTGGGCGAGGAGGGAATGGCGGGAATGTAGAGCGCTGGCGTCGCGACGGTGGACGCACTGGCAGTGGCAGAGACAAGCGCCTCCGAAGGCGGAGCAGGTCTCGCTCTCGCAGCAGGCATCGCTCTCGCAGCAGCAGCTCGAGCTCTTCGTCCAGCAGCAGCAGCTCGAGCTCTTCTTCCAGCAGCAGCAGCTCAAGTTCCTCGTCCAGCAGCAGCAGTTTCAGCCGCAGCAGATCACATGAGAGCTTCAGCAGGTCTCGCACCAGATTCAGCAGGTCCAGCTCCTCCAGCTCCAGGAGGAGCAGGTCGCGCAGGGGATTGCGGCGTCGTGCGGTGGGAGGAAACGGTGGAAATGTAAGACGCGGACGCCGTGCCTGGCGTCGCGATGGGGGACGCACAGGCAGTCGCGGCGGCAAACGCTTGAGGAGGCGTTCCCACAGTTCCCACAATAGGTCTCGATCCCATCGATCCCGGAGCAGGTCTCGCTCTCACAGCTCGAGCTCTTCGTCCGGCAGCAGCAGCTCGAGTTCTTCTTCCAGCAGCAGCAGCTCGAGCTCTTCGTCCAGCAGCAGCAGCTCGAGCTCTTCGTCCAGCAGCAGCAGCTCAAGTTCTTCGTCCAGCAGCAGCTCGAGTTTTGCATCAGTTGTCACGAAAGTAGTGCGCAGAAGAGAGGGCGGCGGAGGCCTGCGTATCTCGCGTCGGGATGGAAGGGGCAATGGAGGCGACGGCGGTCGCGGTGGGAGTGGCGGCGATGGCGGCGATGGCGGCGATGTCAACCGTGGAAGGTCTCGTTCCCGATGCAGCAGCTGGCGCTCCCGATGCAGCAGGTCGCGCTCCCGGCATGGTAGATCGCGCTGCAGCAGCTGTAGCTCTCGATCGTGCTCCCGGCATGGCAGATCGCGCTGCAGCAGCTGTAGCTCTCGATCGCGCTCCCGGCATGGCAGATCGCGCAGCAGCAGCAGCTGTAGCTCTCGATCGCGCGGCCGTCGCTCTCGCAGTCGACAGTCTCGATCCAGCCGTAGTAGCTCCAGCACGAGCTTTAGCAGGTCTCGCACCAGATTCAGCAGGTCCAGCTCCAGCTCCAGCTTTAGCAGGTCCCGCCGTGGTCTGCGGCGCCGCGGTGTTGCAGGAGGAAACGCTCGGAACGTCCGGCGCGGCCGCCAAATCAGACGCCGCGACGCTGGACGCACTGGTGGTGGTGGAGAGAAGCGTCTTCGCAGGCGCAGCAGACATCGCTCTCACAGCAGCTCAAGCTCTTCGTCCAGCAGCAGCAGCTCAAGTTCTTCATCCAGCAGCAGCAGCTCAAGTTCGTCGTCCAGCAGCAGCAGCAGCAGCAGCAGTTTCAGCCGCAGCAGATCACATGAGAGCTTCAGCAGGTCTCGCACCAGATTCAGCAGGTCCAGCTCCTCCAGCTCCAGGAGGAGCAGGTCGCGTAGGGGATTGCGGCGTCGCGGTGTTTTAGGAGGAAACGCCCGGAACATCCGGCCCGCCCGCCCAATCAAACGCCGCGCCGCTGGGCGCACTGCTGGTGGTGGCGGCAAACGCTTGAGGAGGCGTTCCCACCATTCTCACAATAGGTCTCGATCCCATCGATCCCGGAGCAGGTCTCGCTCTCACAGCTCGAGCTCTTCGTCCGGCAGCAGCAGCTCGAGCTCTTCGTCCAGCAGCAGCAGCTCGAGCTCTTCTTCCAGCAGCAGCAGCTCGAGCTCTTCTTCCAGCAGCAGCAGCTCGAGCTCTTCTTCCAGCAGCAGCTCAAGTTCTTCGTCCAGCAGCAGCTCGAGTTTTGCATCAGTTGTCACGAAAGTAGTGCGCAGAAGAGAGGGCGGCGGAGGCCTGCGTATCTCGCGTCGACATGGAAGGGGCAATGGAGGCGACGGCGGTCGCGGTGGGAGTGGCGGCGATGGCGGCGATGGCGGCGATGTCAACCGTGGAAGGTCTCGTTCCCGATGCAGCAGCTGGCGCTCCCGATGCAGCAGGTCGCGCTCCCGGCATGGTAGATCGCGCTGCAGCAGCTGTAGCTCTCGATCGTGCTCCCGGCATGGCAGATCGCGCTGCAGCAGCTGTAGCTCTCGATCGCGCTCCCGGCATGGCAGATCGCGCAGCAGCAGCAGCTGTAGCTCTCGATCGCGCGGCCGTCGCTCTCGCAGTCGACAGTCTCGATCCAGCCATAGCAGCTCCAGCACGAGCTTTAGCAGGTCTCGCACCCGCTTCAGCAGATCCAGTTCCAGGTTCACCAGGTCGCGCAGGGGATTGGTGAGCGGGTCACGAGTACGCAACGTTGCAAATTCAAGACGCGGCACCCGCATTTTGCGTCGCGGTACGGGCGGTGGTGGCAACAACCGCCTGCGAAGGCGCAGCAGGTCTCGCTCACGCCGCAGATCTCGCTCTCATTCTCACAGCAGATCTCGCTCTCGTTCTCGCAGAAGCAGCTCAAGTTCTTCGTCCAGCAGCAGCTCGAGCTCTTCGTCTAGCAGCAGCTCGAGCTCTTCGTCCAGCAGCAGCTCCTCGAGCTCTTCTTCCAGCAGCAGCTCAAGTTCTTCGTCCAGCAGCAGCAGCAGCAGCAGCAGTTTCAGCCGCAGCAGATCAAATGAGAGCTTCAGCAGGTCTCGCACCAGATTCAGCAGGTCCAGCTCCTCCAGCTCCAGGAGGAGCAGGTCGCGCAGGGGATTACGACGCCGCGGTGTTGCAGGAGGGAACGCTCGGAACGTCCGGCGCGGCCGCCAAATTGGACGCCGCGACGCTGGACGCACTGGTGGTGGAGAGAAGCGTCTTCGCAGGCGCAGCAGACATCGCTCTCACAGCAGCTCGAGCTCTTCGTCCAGCAGCAGCAGCTCAAGTTCTTCATCCAGCAGCAGCAGCTCAAGTTCGTCGTCCAGTAGCAGCAGCAGCAGCAGCAGTTTCAGCCGCAGCAGATCACATGAGAGCTTCAGCAGGTCTCGCACCAGATTCAGCAGGTCCAGCTCCTCCAGCTCCAGGAGGAGCAGGTCGCGCAGGGGATTACGACGCCGCGGTGTTGCAGGAGGAAACGCTCGGAACGTCCGGCGCGGCCGCCAAATCGGACGCCGCGACGCTGGACGCACTGGTGGTGGTGGAGAGAAGCGTCTTCGCAGGCGCAGCAGACATCGCTCTCACAGCAGCTCGAGCTCTTCGTCCAGCAGCAGCAGCTCAAGTTCTTCATCCAGCAGCTCAAGTTCTTCATCCAGCAGCTCAAGTTCTTCGTCCAGCAGCAGCAGCAGCAGCAGTTTCAGCCGCAGCAGATCACATGAGAGCTTCAGCAGGTCTCGCACCAGATTCAGCAGGTCCAGCTCCTCCAGCTCCAGGAGGAGCAGGTCGCGCAGGGGATTACGACGCCGCGGTGTTGCAGGAGGGAACGCTCGGAACGTCCGGCGCGGCCGCCAAATCGGACGCCGCGACTCTGGACGCACTGGTGGTGGTGGAGAGAAGCGTCTTCGCAGGCGCAGCAGACATCGCTCTCACAGCAGCTCGAGCTCTTCGTCCAGCAGCAGCAGCTCAAGTTCTTCATCCAGCAGCAGCAGCTCAAGTTCGTCGTCCAGTAGCAGCAGCAGCAGCAGTTTCAGCCGCAGCAGATCACATGAGAGCTTCAGCAGGTCTCGCACCAGGTTCAGCAGGTCCAGCTCCTCCAGCTCCGGGAGGAGCAGGTCGCGCAGGGGATTGCGGCGTCGCGGGGTAGGAGCAGCGACCCGTGGACGTGCAGCGAACGGCGGAAATGATCGCAAACATCGTCGGGATATCGGAGGTGCACGCGCTACGGACGGCGCCAAGGCTACGTCTGCTAAGCTCAGGCGCAGACGTCCTTGGGGTACCCAATCCAGCCGCATTCAAGCGGGCAATGGCGGGGCAGGTGGGCGAGGCGGTAATGGAGGGAACGGCGGGAACGGCGGTAATGTCAGGAAGTGGTAGTGATGTACCCGTCCCGTGACCCAGCTATTATATGCATTCTATCGTTCGTTCTTTGAGGTTCAATCGCTGAAAGAACTGAAGTGTCACTGTCAAATCCTGACTTGACGGTCGAACTCCAAGCATATTCGAGAGGCCTTGATGTGGGCGCGTTGGTAATCTGTGACAGGATGGAGGTCCTTTTGACTCTCGTGCCCTCAAGGCACATGCTGGAAGAACGACGGCAAACCTGCACACTGACCTACATGTTCGGCGCCGATGAATTAGAGTGGTAAACTTAAAGGCACAAGGCGGGACTGAGTCTGCACTCAGTACTTATCATGATCATGTGTCTCCGTGTCCATAACGCTGGGAACCAAGCCCGTATGCTCAGTACGACTTGATCTCACGTGGCGTGCTCAATGGTGTTCTTTGGTCTATTATGTCGTGGCTTGCTACATCTAAGGACAACCATATCCCAACCGTGTCCCGAATCAGAGTGTAAGGCGGGAAGGCAGGGCCGAACTGACCATACTAGTAGGCATATTCGGATTGATTGGCTAGTAGAGCTTTTGAGTTCAACCTCAGGAACCAAAGGCATGCAGAGTTTCTGAGTTCGACAGCGCCCCATGCAAGGAATTTGCTCTACCGCTATGTCCTGGGACAGAGTTCAAACTCCACACCTTCAAGTCCAGGTTCGACTTGAACTGAGACTCGAGAGTAACACAACGCCCACGTGATCGAATTACATAATGCGTCGATCACCAAAAAATTGGCGGACTTGGCGGCTTCCCGGGCACGATGCTACTGGGCAGCGCTGTATCCCGCTCCTTGTTCACAAGGACCATCCTCCACAGTCCCTCCTGCCTCTCCAACCGTCTCTTAGCCTCTTCTCATGAGAAAAGAGCATCCTCCACTGCCGCCGCCTTGAAGCCCGGACCTGGGGTCGACGGGGAGGTTGGTGGCCAGGCTGACGCGCCAACCCCTGCGTATGCTCTGACTGAAAAAGACCTCAAGAGACTTCGTTTCCAGCGAAACATCGGTGTTTCTGCTCACATAGATTCTGGGAAGACCACTCTCACGGAGCGCATCCTGTTTTACACTGGACGCATCAAGGAAATTCACGAGGTTCGCAACGTCATCTGGAAACGCCTGTGACTAGCTGGATAGATCTTGTTGGAACACGTCATTAGACAGGTCTATCCCGCTGTCGTCGTGTTCTTGCAGTCCTCCTCTGCTCACAGGCGTTCATCTATATGAAATGCAAGTACTAACGATAGGTCCATCTTGCAGGTCAGGGGGCGTGACTCCGTCGGAGCGAAGATGGATAGTATGGACTTGGAACGAGAGAAAGGCATCACGATCCAGAGTGCTGCCACCTTTTGCGACTGGGAGGCGACAGACGCGGAGAGTGGCACGAAGGAAAAGTATGCAATCAATATCATTGATACACCAGGTAGATAGTCTCTTGGCGCTCCTCCTTGTTGCCCTTTTAAACGGTGCTACGATCCAGGACATGTCGACTTTACTATCGAAGTGGAACGTGCCCTTCGTGTTCTCGACGGTGCGGTTCTCGTTCTTTGCGCTGTTGCTGGCGTCCAGGTATGTGGTCCCGCCATGGCGTCCTTTCGAAATGTTAACATGTTTCCATCTCCCAGAGTCAGACCACCACGGTTGACCGTCAAATGCGTCGGTACAACGTCCCGAGAATTTCGTTTGTCAACAAGATGGACAGGTTACAATCGGCTTCATGCTTCAATTCAACGCCGCTAACATCACCCGTTTTATAGGCCTGGTGCCAATCCCTGGAGGATTGTTAATCAAATTCGGACAAAACTTCGCATGCCCGCCGCCGCCGTTCAGGTGCCCATTGGCGTCGAAGATGAGTTTAAGGGTGTCGTGGATCTCGTTCACTGGAGGGCTATCTACAACGAGGGAGTGAAAGGGTATGCATTGTCGTGTGTCCTGTCCGAGGCATCATCTCAAGTCAGGACTACGTCCCAGGTCAACTGTGGTGATATCAAAGGAGATCCCTGAATCTGTCCTGGAGCTGGCCAAGGAAAAGCGCATCGAGCTCATCGAACAACTCGCCGAAGTGGACGAAGAAATTGGCGAACTCTTCCTCAACGATGAATTGCCGAGTAATTCCCAGATTGCGGAGGCTATCCGACGCTCTACCATCGGCCTGAAATTCTCTCCAGTCTTTTTGGGATCTGCAATCAAGAACACGGCTGTCCAGCCCCTCCTCGATGGTGTTTGTGCCTATCTGCCGAATCCCTCGGAGGCAGAAGTCCTTGCTCACGATACGAACCTGCCGACTACTGCTCCTCCTGTTCCCCTTACTCCGTCGGCTGACGCACCGCTAGTCGGTCTTGCCTTCAAGCTTGAGGAGGGCAGATTTGGTCAGTTGACATACATGCGGGTCTATCAAGGCACCCTGAAGAAGGCCAATATCATCTACAACGCCCGTACTGGAAAGAAAGTCAAAGTGCCTCGGCTGGTTCGCATGCATAGCAATGAAATGGAGGTAGGCAACAATCCATCTAGGTACTCTCTGCATCTAACTTCGCCCCAGGACATCGACTCTATCGGCCCCGGCGAAATCTGTGCGATGTTCGGGGTCGAATGTTCTTCAGGAGATACTTTCACTGATGGATCTACGAGCTATTCTATGGTCAGTCTCGTCTTTTCGCAATTCCATTGATGTAAAGAAATAACTGGACATCTTTCTTTAGACTTCAATGCATGTACCGGAGCCAGTCATTTCGCTCGCCATCAAGGCCAATGGTATCGAAACGCCTAACTTCTCTCGAGCATTGAATCGCTTCCAAAAGGAGGATCCGACGTTCCGGGTACATATGGACAAGGACAGCAAAGAGGTAACTTTGCCATTCATTCACACTTGTCGATTTCGGCTCACCTCTGCTCGTCCCAGACTATCATCTCCGGAATGGGGGAGCTGCATCTAGAAATCTACGTGGAACGGATGCGACGCGAGTATAATGTCGACTGCACGACTGGCAAACCACGCGTCGCGTTCCGTGAGACCATCATGCAGCGTGCCGAATTCAACTACACGCACAAGAAACAAACTGGCGGGGCGGGCCAGTACGCCAAGGTCGTCGGGTATATCGAGCCGATGGAGCGCGATCCAGAAACTGGCAAGGATGTTGAGTTCGAAAACGTCGTGATGGGTGCGTCCATCCCTACCAACTTCATTCCCGCGGTAGAAAAGGCGAGTTTGCTTTCCTTGTGCGTCGGGCAAGTTCAAGCTTGCTGATTCTCCGACGTTGAAAGGGATTCTACGAGGCACTGGAAAAGGGCTCTTTGTCCGGCAATCCCATCACAGGCTGCCGCTTGGTCTTGAAGGAAGGTGGCTTCCATGCCGTCGATTCATCGGAGCTGGCTTTCAGACTGGCCACCATCGGGGCCTTCCGTGAGGCGTTCAAGGCTGCTCGCCCGGTTATTTTGGAACCCATCATGAACGTCGAGGTCGTCGCGCCCGTCGAGTTCCAAAGTGCAGTTATCGGCAGTCTAAATACACGCCGGGGAACGGTCGTTGATAGCGAAGTCCGTGATGACGAATTCACCGCTGTCGCAGAGGTGGCGCTGAACGATATGTTTGGATATTCCAACCAACTTCGTGGCTCTACGCAGGGCAAAGGTTCGTTTTTCGTCTTCGCTTTTCCTCATTTTCGTGATTGAATGACTCATCTCCACCATAGGAGAATTCAGCATGGAGTACAAGGTGAATTGAAGTCGCTTTACTGGGTAGTATCCTTTCTGACATTGATTTTCCAGCATCATATGCCTGTATTGCCCAACCTTCAGAAGGAGCTTGAAGAAGCTTACCGCAAAACGCTCCCCGCCAGCAAAAAATAGACAAGTAGCATACCCTACTCACTAGACTATCGTATTAATATCTATTCGAGCCGGTCCTTAGTCGCGGAATGGGACAAGATAATAATATATCTGATACATACATACCACATCCCTACTCAGACCCCCAACATCGCGATGATTTCTCCCGAGGAAGGACATTCGATTTCGTCGCTTGATAGTACAACTCCGGATCCGAAGTACATAACTTCCTCAACGATCCCGCGACATATACGGTGAGTATATCAGGAACCCATGAGACTGCACCCTTTCGACGTATAACCCCCGATGACCATCGGCGCTGAAGATATTCTGATTCAAAAGCAAAGCGCAGCATGCATGTCCTTGGCAAGCGGCCTCTTCATCGAGGCCTCACTCCAGCATCGCTCAACGATGTCATGGAGAATGGGTACTTCCTCGATGGAGCGGAGGATCCTGGGTCGCTTGCCTCCAGTATTGCAAAAATGACGCGAAAATAACGGAACTGTCGTTCTTCATATCAATAAAAGGAGGTGCTCCATTAAAAATCTGCAAAGTATCGTCTCAGACCCGCTTGATCCTCAACAAGAGAGAAGGGCAACAACAAACCTCGATCGTGGTCATGGCAAACGCGAAGACGTCGCTAGCAGGCGTGAAGCCTTTATATGCAACGCCATAGAAGCGCGGAATGTTCTCGTGCTGAAACAGGACCCAAATAGCACTGTGGCGTTCGACGGCCTTGAGAGTGAATTTGCTTAATCGACGCATCCCCAAGTAGAAAAGCCAATACCTTCTTCAGCTTGTCTTTACCAGCGGGTTTGCTTGTGATCCCGCCTCTCAGGACCTTTATCGCGACCTGAATGCAGGTGAACGTCGCCGCAGATCACCGATTGCTATGCGACGCACCCTTTCACTCGATGCACCACCACGCGCTGCCGATAACTCTCCATCCGAGAGATCAGCGCGGTGTCCTATGGATATCTACTGTGTTCCTAGCTTGCGTACGCAATCGCTCAAGTCCTGCGTAACATGTGTAGCTTCCTTTCACGAATAAGACAAAGGAAACTCACAGGAGTGCCCTGTGCTGTCGATGTCTGCATCATGGAAATGGGTAAAACCTGCAGACGAGAGATGGCAATATAGGTGCTTTGATTCACGAGCCATCCAATACAACGGCTCCCCTCCTGTGGTGGGGCTGTGCAGTGCCTCAGCGCCTAGGGGCGTCCAAGATCCATACAGCCATGCAGCCAATCCAACGTCAGGTACCACCGTCACAGGTATCAAAGTTTCCTGGCACAAAATAGCTCAGAATGTCCACGGTTGCAGCCTTAAGCATTTCCAAGAGTATGTAAACAGAAAGCGCGATAATTGCGTCCTGGGAAGCTCAGGCGCGCCGGTGGTTGCGGTCGTCGTTGAGAACGGCGACGTGACCGTGTGGTGGTGGCTGACGTAAGCTGGATGTCAGCCACGTTGCATGGGACTTCACCGAATCCATCCCAACTTTTTCACTCCTTATTATACACTTGACAGCCCGGCAGCGAACGACGATGGTACGCAGTCATCCTGCTTGAGAGACGAAGGAGTTAATCGGCTTCTGACTTAGGCGACTGCAACGGTCACGGAGTCGGTTCCAATCGAGACCGCGCATGAGGACATGATAGTGCGTATCCCAGGACACCCCGGCGGCGTTTGCTTATCGTGACATTCGTTGTTAGCACGACGCGCAGCTAGACTACTATGGCAAGCGGCTCGCTACTTGCTCTTCCGACCGAACCGTCAAAGTGTTCGACGTGATTGAGGGAGAGGCGCAACGGTCAACGGGTGGGCACACTTTGAAGGGGTGCGTGGCATGTCCGTAGGATCCTGGCGTCGGCTGACGTTTGTTGGAAGACACACAGGTCCCGTATGGCAGGTCGCCTGGGCGCATCCGAAATACGGCCACATTCTCGCGTCGTGCTCATACGACGGGAAAGTGTTGATCTGGAAGGAGCAGCAAGGGCAGGGACCTGCTGTCGGAGGTTGGAACAAGATCAAGGAGCACACGCTGCACACGGCGTCTGGTGCGTGTCATGCGATCTGCGTGGTCTCACGGAGTGTCGGTTTCTAATGTATGCTGCAGTAAACTCTGTGTCTTGGGCACCGCATGAACTGGGCGCCATCCTAGCTTGTGCGTCGTCCGACGGCAAGCTCTCGGTTTTGACTTTCAAAAGTACGCGATATTCCGACGCCATTCGTCCAGAACTCCAGAGTTGATCCCGTTCTGCACAGACGATGGCCAATGGGGCGCCGATATCTTCAATGGCCACGCTATCGGATGTAACGCCGTCTCGTGGGCACCCGCAACTCAACCTGGGTCACTCATCACACCTCAACAGACCCAGCCTGTCCCTGGCCAGCCAGCTCAACCGACTTCTACACCCTCCGTCAAACGCTTCGCCAGCGCCGGCTGTGACAACCTTGTCAGAATCTGGGGATACCGAGAGGACTCGCAATCGTGGGTTGAAGAAGAGACGCTGGAAGGCCACACCGACTGGGTCCGTGACGTGGCATGGGCGCCGAACATCGGTCTTCCCAGGAGTTACATCGCCACCGCCTCGCAAGATAAGACTGTGCTCATCTGGACGAAGGACTCGCCGACGTCACCGTGGGTCAAGACCGCGCTTGACCCATCGTCTACGTTGACCTCGCCGACATCGACCGCGCCGCTCCCTGCTGGGAAGTTCCCCGACGTTGTTTGGCGCGTTTCGTGGAGTCTGGCTGGGAACTTGCTCGCGGTTAGCTGTGGAGATGGCAAGGTGACGTTGTGGAAGGAGAACTTGAAGGGCATTTGGGAGTGCGTCAGTGACATGAACAGCTAGAGGTGTAGATTTCGAATATTGTACAATTCTTCGTCCTCTCGTTAATGACTCCTGTTGGACCGCCTGAGCGAAAGCTTTGCGTCAGTCAAGTCGAAATTGTCCTAGCATTGGGACCGCGGTGTGGTATTGTTCTATCCTAGTCTATCAGATCGCTGCCGCTGCGGGTGTTTGTTCAATAGCACGGAGTGGAACGTGGATCTGAAATGGGTCACTCATGTTTCACGACCAAAACAATGCCAGTTGAAAGGAAATGGGACGGTGCAAAATATCGGACGAGTCGTCGCCGAAGTAATCACTTTCAAATCTTGCTGAGCGCGGACGTTAACTCCAACGTACACGTCTCGACGGAAAGGCGACCTATCCCACGCAGTGATAACATCTTGGCATGGAAGAATTTTGGGTGTTGTCTATCCAGATCCGGCCGAGTGAATTGCCCTCGTAGGACTGCAGATCGGAGATGTCAACGACGCTGACCTCCACTTTGTGTAACTGCGGAAAGTGGCGTTTGCTCGTCAATACCTCATCGATGAGGTTCCATGATTTCCCGCCCCCCCACAAAAAGACAGAAAGCGGACCGGCAATTCGTGATGTTGAAGCGGACCTTCTCGAGGCTGCTATTCTCCAAGCCGACGCCAAAATTCGGAGGATGTAGAGGAGGGCTGCAGTTTTTTCACCCCGTCCTCGAAGTGTCGCAAGTTGTGTAGACCGCGGAAGCTGATCACGGTTACCATGAAGTAGGTGCCTTGCAGGTAGGGAGGAGTTAGCAAAAATGAACAGAAGGAGGAAATTGCACCTACCTTCACGCGGAAAATGCAGCGTTAGCTTCTCCTTCAAGTTCGATAACAAAATCGAGTATTTCCTGACAATCTGCGAGAACTTGGTGACCATAAACGACCGTCTATAGCCCTCTGAGTCGGGATATCGACAGCGGCGAGGATGGTTTGCGGAGGGCAGATCTGAGCGGCTGGTTAAAGTGGAACGTGCGGATGTTTAGCCTGTGGGCATATTCTCGGCGCTGAGCGACGGTCGATGAAGAAGGCGATTGCGGGGAAGTCACAACAACGTCGCTCGCAGCATCTGAAAAACCATTCCCGCTATGTTGAGAGTATCCAGATACAAGCATGGATACAAGGCGTTCAGCGAAAAGCCATCACGAGCGCCAGGTCGAGACACCGTAGGCTGGTCCACGCAAAAATTTCGCAGAGAGCACTCCTGAACGTGCCCGGAAGAGAGCCCCAATCTGCGAAGCGCGGCCTTTCATCGTAAAAAGGGTATATGGAGAGCTTTTGCAGGTTGCTCAGTCTTGGTACGCGCCAAAGGATTCATCGAATGAATCGAAGGGGATCCACAGCTGAAGCCATCTCACATAGCTGCAGAGTCGACTGCTATTCGTCAAGACTTCAATGAAAGCCCTGTTTCTGGAGCTGTCGGGTGTGGACATGGTTATGGAGAGCGGCCGGGTCACGGAGAGAAGCAGTGACGACTGAGCATGTTCTAAGAGTTGGTGTATCTAGATCTGCCGCTGCCATGATCACATCGATGATCTACTGCGGAACGGTAGTTCCACTAGCAGGCATTGTTGGAAGGCTGCTGGCCGTCAGATATGTTTTTAACTGTCCCTGGCTGTGCTGGGAACGAAGAGGGAGGTATGGACAAGTGTGAGGCGAAATTTCGTATGTAAGCTGGACTTTGCCACTTCGTTGGCCCGAAAAGGCCGGGGC
Source organism: Lyophyllum shimeji (assembly GCA_026008595.1). Taxonomy (NCBI): domain Eukaryota; kingdom Fungi; phylum Basidiomycota; class Agaricomycetes; order Agaricales; family Lyophyllaceae; genus Lyophyllum; species Lyophyllum shimeji. The sequence goes on along the minus strand of BRPK01000012.1, from coordinate 762,859 downwards.
GACGGAGACCGGATGCACCATGTCGTGCGACGACCGTTTTTGCGTCACGTCCTCCATCGATCCTATTCCATGTCTCTTCCCTACGCCACAGAAAAACAAGTAGCCGTAGCTGCCGTCCGACGCGCATGCCATCTCACTGCGTCTGTCTTCAACAAACTCGTCAAGAACGAGACGCTCACAAAGGGCGACAAGTCGCCAGTGACTGGTACACCACCTTCCCTACGATCTTTCGTCTTCTTACGTGTTGCATTGTTTACTTTGCAGTGGGGGATTACGCAGCGCAGGCTGTGATCAGCACGATCCTATACCACGCGTTCCCTGCGGACCCTATCGTCGGCGAGGAGAATGCCGCCAAGCTGCGTGAGGAATCTGGCGCGAGCATGAGAGATCGGATAGTCGAGCTCGCGAACGAGGCGCTGACAAGCGAGCTGGGTCTCGGAGACAATGTTGAGTGGGGTATCGGGCCCGGGCAGGAGAAGACTGCTGAGCAGCTCCTGGACGCTATTGATCGAGGGAACCACCCAGGTGGAAGATTAGGACGTGCGTTGTCCGTCTCCGATCTTTTATCTTCAGTCTGAATCTTGGAATGTGAATAGGGATGTGGACCATCGACCCTATCGACGGAACGAAGGGCTTTTTGCGCGGCGAACAATACGCCGTGTGCGTATCCCTCATTGTCGATGCTCAAGTCCAGCTCGGCGTCATCGGATGCCCGAATCTTCCCGTCGACGCTGCACAGCCAGACCTTGGACGCGGCGTCATCTTCGCTGCCGTCAAGGGGCACGGCGCAGAACAAGTGCGCCTCTTCTCCCTTCCTCAAAATCTCATTTCGTAAATGACATTAGATTATAACGTAGATCATGCTGAGCGGGGCCAACCCCACCCCAGTCAAGATCCCCGACATCTCTCCCGCGGAAATCAACTTCCTCGAATCGGTAGAGGCAGCGCATTCGTCGCACTCGTTCAACGACCGCGTGGCGTCGCTGCTCGGCGTGACACGCAGCCCGATCCGGATGGACAGCCAGGCCAAGTACGGCTGTCTTGCGCGCGGCGAGGGTGCTGCGTACCTGCGGATGCCCACGGATCCAAATTACCAAGAGAAAATCTGGGTGCGCCCTCCCTCAGTGCTTCTTTTGCTATTTCGCTCACTGCTTGATAGGACCACGCACCTGGAAGTGTCCTCGTTGAAGAAGCTGGCGGTGTTGTGACTGATTCACGGGGCCAGCCTCTTGACTTTGGTCTGGGACGCACTCTGGGCGAGAACTTTGGCGTCGTGGCTGCTGGGAAGGATGTACATGCCCGTGTGCTCGACGCTGTACAAAAATCAAGACAGGAAGAGAAGGCTAAGGTTTGAGAGTTTCAGTAACGAGTCTCGCGAGGCTCGCGGTACCGTCCCCGTCGCCTTCTATGTAATTCCGCAGTCATGCTGCTGCGTATAGACGTTCTCGTGAGTCACTGGAGTTCAGGTGACGTTAGTTAGTCGACACCGCCTGGGAGACAAACCCTCATGTAGAGGCCCTCTGTCCCACGGGAAATACTAGATATCTCTGCAGATTCGTGAAAATGGTCGCTGTGAAGATCATCCTCCTGACGCGATCTAATCGAACCCTTGGCAGCTATGGCTGTGCGGGAAGGGACCGATCAGTGATCATCCCGTCATGTGATCCCGCGCACACGACCCTTTGAGGAAACCTTTTCAACAGTCATAAAACCATTCCAGCGCCCGGTCGCTTCCCTTCTGCCCCTCTCTTAATTCTTCCCAGCGCCCGCGTTCTCCTTCCGCTCATTTCCCACTATATCCTGCTCATTCGAACTCCCTGGTCAACGGCGTTAAGCAGTCATTGCGATGGCCTCTTGGTACGCGTTAATTGCTCCAACAAGTGCTGGATGGTTATTCACATGCAGGGAACACAGGCTTGACTTCCTCGTCCTCTTCGCAGTACGTGGGACTCATACCGGACCTCATAGAGCGCGACCTGACCGTGAACTTTACCTTCTAGACGATAGTCGTCGTCGGCGGAGTCATCTACGGCGTTCTCTACATCTCAAAACAGATCTCACAGGGCGTAGCGAGCACGAAGGAGAAGTACGTGGGCGCTCTTGCGGATTTTGCATTTATATAACTAAACTCTGCTCCCGTGTAGCCTGAAAAGCCGGGGCATGACAATATCGCAACAGGGTGTGTCCATCAAAACGTCCAAACGCTTCGACCGGGCAGACTACGTCGATGCAACGCAGCGGTGCGTCTGCGTCCCCCTCTCCCACTCTTTCTCTCATCCCCTCATCATCTTTCTTTCCACTGCAGGGGCTTCGTAAAGGCCTACGAAGCTTCCACATTCGGCAGCAACAGCAACAACTCGTCGCCCGGCAGAATGCAGCGGGCGGACTCGGCGTCGAGCGTCAAGAGCTCGTTTTCGTCGTCGACCGGGAGCGAGGAAAAGGAGAAGAAGAAGACTGGGATGAGCAATATGTTTAGACGAAAGGACAACCACAGCTCGAGCGGCTCGAAGGAGAAGCTATGAGCGCGGCACATATTTCGTACGCTGTGCTGGAACACACCGCCGACGGGGAAAAAATGGACTTGTACGTGGTCCGCTGTATAATCTCCACAGCTTGGGACAGTCTAGCTATCATCATGGCGCACAAGGAGTGCTGCATCCGCTTTGGCATGTATTTATTGGATATTCGATGTAGGTATATAGGATGTCGTTCGTCGAACAGGGCTGTAGTGGGGCTGCGGCCTGTTTTTTTCTCCTTTTCCCTGCATGACGCCCATAAAGCTGCACAGCGCGGGTATCGAGATCGAGATCGTTGCACCGCAGGAACTCGAACAGTTCAGCCACACCATGTAGCGAGGATCGCGACACCCTCACCGGGTGTGTGGGTGCCGGTAGTGCCACGCGGTGAAGACGTCCGACAGAGAAGGGGCCTGTCTGCTGAATTCTAGTACTCGCCGCCGAGGGCGAGGAGGACATTGCAGCAACAGCCACACCAGCGGTCCACATATCAATGCTTCACGATTCGAAATTAAAGCAAGAGTGCTCTGACAGCCTGTCAGTTTGCTCTTTGCTCTGCGCCGCCTTTCTCAAGTCTTGGTAAAGACTAGCTTCCAAGGGGCCAAATTCTGCGACCGCGCACCTGAGGGGCTTGCATCGATGCGTTTCGGCTTGCAGGTGGCGCGTGTACGATGCGGCCAGGCTAGCCCAGTCCGCACGCGACAAGACATCCATTCAACACAGAGCTTCGCGTACCCTTCGTTCGTCCACTGGTTCGGATATCCACACTCGTTCGCCTAGTAGTAACGCAAGAGATCAAGATGCGCTTCGATCGAGTTGGGATACAATTTCAGGGCATTTTCAGCGGCGATTAGCTGCAGAAGAGGGTCAGCTCGTAGGTAACAGCGCCGTGTATGCGAAACGTACATGATGACGGCACCTACACAGGGCCTTGTTATGCATACTATACGGTTTGCGTCAGCGCCATGAAGAATGGTCCGTTAGCTTTGCTCTTCCGCGGTGACTCGGCGAGCTTGCGGAGGGCAGGGGCGGGCAGCGGGCCTGGCTTGTTCAGTTCGAGAGAGCGCTGCTGGCCGTTCATAGGCACGGTGCGACATTCCCAAATAATGCTTCAGATGCGGGAATTATGACACAGGCCGTTAGATCAGGACAGGTTGCTGTAAGGCACGGGTAAGTACTGAATAGGGATGAGGAGGGTGGCACGGACCTACCTGTTAAAGCGATATGCTCACGAATTCCTGGACACTCGTCTCCCAAGATGATATCCATGATCCCCGAGGAACAAAGAACGGCCAATCCAGGTAATTCTCCGCGCGTTCCCTGCGTTTCTGTGTGCATAGGTATGCCGACAGCCAGCTTGGAGCCATAGGTCAGCTCTGATCTGGGCTTTCACGCTTTCAGGAACTTTCTTCTTGGAGCCAGCGTAGTACTCCATATAGGCCCCGTCTTTATATTGGGTTTTCTGGTGTCTTTTGGGTCACCGTAAGTGGACAAGACGAGACAGGATATAATCCACAAAAATAGTCTCGCGATCAGATTAGATAAGATCTTCGATGTCAGTGATCAAGACCCAAGTCCGCGTCCATGCATACTGGGAATAAACCAAATCCACGCATTCTCTTCCCCGTATCTGCAGTGCTTGTCGAAACTTTCTCACTGGACGGTCGCATGGCCTCGTGGATCAGCGCGGGAGAAGGCTCGAGCCGTGAACGCGATTCTGCTTCTGGCATTGCGCCGTGCAGGTACTGGCCGCACCTCCCTGCAGAGCATCATGTCCCAACACTACTCCGACACGGCCACCAGGAAGGATTGACCACCTCGTCACGTTATCTGACTGGAAATTCTTCGTCGCTGCTTCTGGACTGTCCTTTCCGAGCAACATGTCATGGAAGTTCACGGGATCCTGTGCTTTGGAGACTGCGCCGAGTCCGTCCTGAGTATTCGTCCGCCAAGAGTTAGCTGAAGCTCTGGTCGTCCGCGCCGTAGCTACCAATCTCCTCACCGTGAAAAAGATTGCATTGAGGTTCGGGTCCAAGAAGTAGAACAAATCGGGCCCGAGGACCTGCTCGATGGTAGCCGACCCCGATAACTCGGGTTCGATCTGGAGGCCCGCGCCTGTGGCGATGTCGTTAATTTGGAACTACATTCACCGTCATCAATCTACTGGCAATACGTTGTCATGATGCGATAACAAGTCACCTTGTATTTCCCACCTGCGCATGTGAAAATTAGCCTAGCCTCGTCCCCGCGAACCTCGGCTCGCGAGAGAAGCAGGTTGTCAAGGGTGCCCGGCGCAAAGACAGGCGTCTTGCTAACGAACACGAGGGTCGGTTTTCAGACCAGGCGAAGGTCGTTCGGGGCACCCGTAAGGATAAAATTCCTAAGTCTTGAATCCATCGTTAACATGTGCCCGAGTCCTACGGCTGAAGGGCTGGAATTCACCCTAGAGTGGCAACGTCGATGTCGAACTGCATATGCATGCCACGGACTTAAATTGTGCCGACGGGTCTGATGTTCTCCATCTTCACGTCCTTGTCATCCGGAGGGTTGATTGTCTGGCCGTTGATAGTGACGGCGATGTCGCCCTGCGTAGATTTACCAAGGGCAAGGGATGCGAAAGCAGCGAGCAGAGTCACGATGAGTATTTTCATCTTCTGAGAAAGGCTTGACGATGCGTAGCTATTAGCCACGATCGCAGACGCTTTTTAAGGCCTTTTCGTTTCATGCCAAGAATCCTATGGAACGCAGCCAAGACATGTCCTGACATTCATTTAACAAGGTATGCACCTCGAATTCCCACTGCTGTGCCCACTTGCTCTCGATCGACGCTTTGCCGGCGCTTCGCGTGACTATGCTCGCACTGCGGCCAAGCGCGCATCTGTCGATGTGGTCCGCCCGTGCACAGGAAACAGTGCGCTCTTGGAGTCGCAGATAATACTGTGTAGGACTTTTGACCTTTTCGGAACCTGGAAGCACTGTTTTCTACTAGGCTCCCGCGCTTCTTACCCGTTTGACAAATAGAAGGAAAAGAAGTCCACATACACGACTCGGACCTAGTTTGAAGTTAAGACGTGCTACATCGATTCCTGTCACCAAACCGTTGCTGCCACTCCCAGGATATGAGTATGCTTGGCGGTCTCCTGAACGCGCTATGTATTTGGTCCGAAAAACGCCCCCCTTCACGTTGAACAAAACCTGCAACTATCTCTCACGAAATCCCCTTTAGTCTTTTCAGTTCTGGCTGGGCTCATACAACGTTAGATCTGTAGCGTTTGCAACAGCAAGCGCGCTGGTACTCTAGAAGAACTGTGATTATACCATACCTTCACAGACACAGAGCGAGCGATAACGCGCATCATGGGCCATTCGTTCGCCTCGAACTCACTATGACCTTCAATGATAAAAAAGTCACTCTATGTACAGCAGGGTATATACTATATACATAGATCACAGCAGATGCTACAGAGCGCTTTACCGTACGTCGTAAATCAGTCATATACACACAAACTTGGCCGGGGGGAGGAAATACAACATAAAGTAACCACATTGTCCGGGGGGAAGTCGTCGGACGTTTACAACCCATCCGCAGATCGAGCTCTAGACTCTAGTACCCAAACAACGCGCCCAGCAAATCCTTCCACCCACGCCTGACCACGACCTTCGTGCCGCCCCCATACTCCTGCGCCAGCCACTCGAGGTACCTTGCATCAAACGCACTCAGCGGGCCGAGTTCAAACGCCAGGACGTCCTTGGGAGCGAGGTACACCGTCGCCGTCGCCGTCGCCGTCGCCGTCTCCGTGCTCGGCTTCGGTATGAACGACTCCAGGACCGAGAGCTGGAATGACGTGTGTGCATGGAAGGTCTGCAGGAGGGCCAGCGTCGTGAGCAGCTGGGCGTCCCGCCGCTCCGCCGTGTTGTCCTCGTCTTCCTCCGGCTCAGCTTCATCGGCAGCGGACGCCGACACCTGGCGCGCCTTGCCGAGACCCGACGACGACGAGGCATTGTTGTTCCCGATGACCGTCGCGCGCCCACTAGACCACGACATCCCACTTGACCTCCGCATCGCCCGCGTCGTCGTCGTCGTCGTCTGCCCTCCCCCGCTCCCGCTCCCGCTCCCGCTCCCGCTCGCACTCCCACTGGCCAGCGGCCGCCCCTCAATGCCCATCCCCAGACTGCGCATATACGCCGTCCCGCCCATACTCAGATCATCGTCTCCCTCCAGACGGATCTTGCCCCAGGTCTCCGGGCCGCCAGAGTACGACGCGGCGGAGTTGCCGCGCCACGAGCCCATCCACAGCCCGGCGCAGATGACGCACACGTCCTCGTACACGCGCCACGCGTCCGTCCACGGCCACGTCGTCACGAGCTTCGACTTGGCGTCCGCGGCGGACCCGGAGAGCGAGGAGGGCCCGCAGCACCCTGGGCGCGAGGCGTGGTCCGAGTCGAGGTGCAGGATGCGGTCGAGCTCGTTCCACTGTTTTTGTCGCATAGAGTCAGTGAGGCGGACCTAGAGAATACTTTTGATGGATGGGAAGGCTCACTAGTTTGATGTCACTCCATGCGAAGCGGATTGTGGACAAGCGGTGGGTGGGGCTTCGTGAGTTGCCGGGCTGCGGCGGGACGGGTTTGGAGCTGTAAAATGTCGGACGGGTGGCTTTGTCCGGTGTTGATGTTGTCAAGTCGATTAGTAGATCGTAACAGGATGGCCGCTCGAGGAATATCGCGTCTGTTGTGCCTACAAGTCGAGAAAATCGTTTAGTTCTTGTCTGAAAAAAACAGCATATATGCGTACAGGCAATCCACCCTCGGCCGCTGAGATCTTCAGAGCGCAGCCGGTCCATGTCACTTAATGTGACCATTCCCAGCACGCTGATCGGCTCCCTGCACCTCCCCTTGAGCCTCCCGTTGTGTGAAGCCGAATTCTGCTCCCCTTCTGGTGTAGAGGAATGTTGGGTCTCGTAACATATGTCCGCAGCCACTTGACACAGTATACACGCAGCCTCGACAGGCGGGAGCGTATATATCAGTATCCGCCGCCGTCCCAAGACGTGTTTGTACAGTGTCAATGAAGAAGGACCGAGGATCCGGAGAAGATGGGAGAGATGAAGTGTCGGGTTGACGGTAGGCGGTTCAGTCTCGATCTATACGGAAGTTAAGTTAACGCCAAGGAAAAAGGCGAAGACTGGTCACACACCTCGCTCAGCTCATGACTCCAGCTATTCCATGACCCTGCGCCATCAAGATCTGCTTTCCTGACTTTCCGCTCCTCAAAAAACACCCGCGCCGGTTCCCACTGGCTCTCCGTTGGCTGTAACAGTCCCGACTCTTCACACTGTGCATATATTCTTGAAATCAAGTCCTTCAGAGCGGACAAATGTCGCCACGGCCTTGGTCTCCGAGACTTCGCCAGCAGAATGCCGAGGGACGAGAGCCGGAAACCGCGATGGCCCTGTTCGATGGTCTTGCGCCGTCGAAAGACACACACCCCATGCTGGCCGTCCTTCGTAAAGTAGCTAGACCATGCGGAGTCGGTAAGACGTGGAGTTGGAGCATGAAGCGAACATACATTACGTCCTGCTCTACGAGATGCAGGCCGCTGGGCAGCGCGCTGAACTCGAGACTGTCGAGGCTTAGATCTGTCCTGGGCAGTCAGTACATCTTTATACCATAACGTGACTGAGCAGCGCACCGTCACTGGCCTTGAGTGACCAGTCTATTGTGTTTCCCTGGGTTGGGTGGAACGAGGCATGGAAGATGGCAACTGCGGGGCGTCGTGGTGAGCGGACCCCGGCGCCGTCTGGAATCGTTTGAAGCCACGCACCAATGTCTTGAGGATACCTCCGCGTGGATTCTGGGGCAGACATTCAACTGCCTGCCTGTAAGGAGTGGAGTGGGTGCAAATCGAATGCGGTCACAAACTTGCTGATTCTGGAAAGTGATCGTCACGTCACACACCACCATCCACTCGACACACGCCCATGTCGCAGCCCCAGACGATCAGCATAAACGACTTGGACGTCGCCCAGCTCGCCGACGTCCGCAAGCAGCTCGAGGAGGTTAGCACTCCCCCCTCAGCCGATCCCCATTGCTTGCCCGCAAATCTAACTGATCATCGAATCGCCAGGAACTCAACCACCTCACGAACTCGTTTGCGCAGCTCAAGCAGGCCCAGGCAAAGTTCAAGGCCTGCATAGAGAACGTCGGCGACGTGAAGCCCCAAAACATCGGTCTGTACCCGCCGCATCCTCGTCCCTCGTCTCGATTTTCATCTCCGCATCCGGGACCGCACAGCCAAAACCATTCTTGTGCCCTTGACGAACTCGCTATACGTCCCCGGAAAACTGTCCGACCCCGAACACGTCATAGTCGACGTCGGAACAGGCTACTACGTGGAAAAAGTACGTTCTCATCCCAATTCCAAGCTACATGTACTGAATGCGCGGCGCGATCAGACGCGTGCCCAGGCCCTGAAGCACTACGCAGACAAGGTGGAGTACATCCGGACGAACCTCGACACGCTGGAGGACACGATACAGAAGAAAAGAGACAATATGAACTACGTGACGAATATTTTACAAGTGAAGGTACAAGCCCAAACCCAATCGAAGAGTTGAATTCTACCGCGTTTCATTGATGATCATGCCCCTGCTGTCTCGGAGTTTTCTCCATCAAGCTTCAAGACCCAAACACGCCACCGTCCGCTAACGAGTGCGAAATTCAGGACAAGGACTCAGCATTACAACTCTAATATACAGGCAATTATTACAATTCGGCTTTCAATTCACATTGCCCACTCGTGCACGCGAGTAGGTTTGGGACAGCCCGGGCTTGGCGGCGATGAAAACTTCGTCTCTACAAACACCTTCTCCACACCGCTCTTGCGCTGACTGAACGCCTCATACAGCTTCGCCATGTCATCCAACGGCACGCGGTGGGTCACGATACTGATCCGACAGTCAACGACAGGTGACGCCAGCAAAGTAGGCTACGACGCACAATGTAGGATCAAATTTTCCGGGAATAATGTAATCGGTCAAGATCTCTTTCCAGTACTTGTGCACCGGAGCCTGGCCGTTTCCGATGAGGCTTTACGTTCCGGTGAGCCTTCACGCGCACCAATACGATCTCTCGGTCGGCTTACCGGATACCCTTCTCCATCAGCGCGCCCACGTTGAAGCCGTTCGCAAACCCAGCATACGCGGCAATGATTCCGCACCTGCCCATTTTCCGGACAGAAACCAGCATCTCATTGATCGTCTCCGGCGCGTCGGTCTCCAACATGAGCGTCTTCTGGACCTTGTGGGACATCGATTTGGGCTCATGGAACGAGCCTATAAGGATATGTGAACTCCTGCCCTACGGGGGCCACGGACGCAGCACCCACCGCAATCGATAGCAACATCCAAACCGCGCGGCACCATCTCGTAGATCCGTTTAGTGACGTCCTTGTGCTCCTTGAAGTCGATGACCTCAATCCCAGATTTTTCCTTGGCGAACGCCAGCCTCTCGGGGATCCTATCGATGCCAATCACCCTTGACGCGCCCATCAACTTCGCCCAACGTACGACGCATTGCCCGATCGGACCAAGGCCCTGCATAGCACGTTCTTATGAACAACCCGTTGCCAACCGATACCAGTACGAAAAAAACGCACCCAGACGCCGACGACGTCACCCTTGGTCACGCCCGTGTCGGCGACAGCGTGGAAGCTCGTCGGCAAGATATCCGAGAGGTAGAGCACCTTCTCGTCCGGGACGTTCTCAGGGAGGGGCAGGAGGTTGATTTCGCCCTTCGGGACGCGCACGAACTCCGCCTGCCCGCCGGGGAAGCCGCCCGTGAAGTGGGAGTACCCGAAGAACCCGGCGTCTGCCTGGCCGTACATGTACTGCTGCAGCCTAGAACGGCCCGTGTCAGGTCAAGGAGGGGAACGAAGGGGGGTGGGGCAAGGGCTTGAAGGCTCACGAGGAGTTGTTGGTCTTGTCGCACATGGACGAGAGCTTCTGCTTGCAGTAGTCGCACTCCCCGCAGATGATCTGGAAGGACGCAACCACCCGCTGGCCGACTTTGAGGTTCTTGACGTTGGGTCCGACTTTGTCGACTACGCCCATGAACTAGTAAACCGCGGCATCAGCAACGGCGCTGTATAGATCCGCACGACGCCGGCCCACCTCGTGTCCCAAAATATCCCCCTTCTGCATCGTCATAATCTCGCCATGGTACCTATCCGCGCCGCGTCAACCATCCCTCGCCATATACATATGCACGCCGAAGCCAAGCCACTCACAGATGGAGGTCGGAGCCGCAGATGGTCGTGCCCGTCACTTTGACGATGACGTCCTCGTCCTCGGTGATATCAGGCGCGGGCACCTCGACGACGCGGACGTCGCGGGCGCCGAACCACACGAGCGCCTTCATCGTCCGCTCCGGGTCGCGCTTGTACTCGGGCTGCACCACGGTCGGGACCGTGCCCATGTACTGGGTAGTAGTGCGCGCGCGTCAGTACGCATATTCAACAGCAGGTCAAGAAAAAGCCGACGTGCATTTTGTGCGGCATTGGCTACAGCTTGCATGTTGACTGAGGGTTTACGATGTGGTTATAGGTTTAGGCAGGGTTGACTATGGAGGTGATTTTATTCGGAGGAGGGACGGGAAGGCGAGACAGGTGAAGTCATTTATATTCGGAACGGCGGGAGTCGGTGCGAGATTATTCTGGGTGACGTTTCTGATGACGCACGGATGTCTTCCACTCAATGGTGCGCTGCTTAGTAAGAGTGTGGCGTAGTTCTATTATTGCTGCCTGATCCAGGTGCACGGAAGGTGGAGCTCAGTCGTCGAAGCGCTCTCGGTGTCGTTGCATGCTGTACATTGTAATTGAGCAACTTCCTAGCCATCTCGAATCACAGCACGCTAGGTATAACCCTCAATTAAACGATAAGCGAAAGGAAAACAGCTGCAGGGATATACAGGTATCCACGTCTACATCCTCTCAAGCGGCCGAATGCTCAAGAGCCTCATCGCCGCACCCAACACATCCCTGGCACACTCATACAAAAACATCCTCGCCCTCGCCTTCTCGAGGTCCTCCTCGCCCTTCACGATCACCGTCTCCCACGCACTCGAGATCGCATGGCTGAGTCTAAACGCAAACGTCACGATGCCGCTCGCCTCGTGCGTCTTCAACGCAGTCTTGATGACATCCGGGTACGTCCCAAGCAGGAACGCAATCTCGCGCGCGTGCGGCATCGCCGCGAGCGAGTCCGTGTTCATCTGCGATGGCGGCGGGAGCGGCAGCAGGTTGGGGTTTTTCCGCCCGATGGAGGCGAGCCGCACGTGTGCGTACTGCAGGTACGGACCCGTGTCGCCCTCGAAGGAGAGCATGCGGTCCCAGTTGAACGTGTAGTTGTTTATCCTACGAGACGAGAGATGAAGCGGGGGGTTATAAGACGGGGCGCGTTGACTTACCGCTTGGCCGCCATGTCCTGGATCTTGACTCCAGTGATGCCGATTTCCTGCGCGACCATTTCAGGGTCCTCAACGGCCGCGAACTTCTCCTCGTTCTTCATCATCTGCTCGTACATGACGCTCGCGGCCTCCTTGATGATCTGGTCGAGGAACACGACGGTGCCCTTTCGCGTGCTCATCCCCTGCACGAGGCCGTAGTTGACGTGCTGGAGGTTCTTCGCCCACGGGAACTCCATCAGCTCGAGGACTTTGAAGAATTGGGCAAGGTGCAGGTCCTGCTGCGAGGACACGACGTAGATCATCTTGTCGAACTTGTACTTTTCGTACCGCTCGATCGCACCGCCGATATCCCGGGTGAGGTAGATCGATGTCCCATCTAAACAGCTATGTAAGTATGCATTGCTTGGAAGTAGAAACAAAATCGTACCCTTTTTCCGGACGACGGCCGAGCCGAGCTTCCACTTGGCCAGATCAACGATCTTTGCGCCCTCAGCATCGGTGATGAGTCCCATCTCATTCAGGCGTTCCAGCGCCTTGTCCTGCCACTCCTTCCCGACCATGCTCTCCCCATTATAGATGTCAAAATGGACATTGAGCCGGTCGTACTGCTCTTCGTACTTCTTGACGCTCAGCTCTCGCCAATTCCGCCAATTGACCAGCGCCGATTCGTCGCCGTCCTCCATCCGCTTGAACCACTTCGCCGCCTCGGCTTTGACATTCGGGTCGCTCTCCGCGTCCTTGTTCACCTTGACGTATACCTCCAACAGGTGCTTGATCGCGTCCTTCTCCAGCTCCTCTTTCGAGCCGTACTTCTCGAACCCAGTAGCAATCAACCCGAACTGTGGACCGTGTTATTCGTCACCTTCGCATCGCAAGGAGGTGGCTGTGGCACACGTACCTGCGTCCCCCAGTCACCCAGATAATTCATCCTGACGACGTCCCATCCACACGACTCATACAAGTTGGCAAGGAAGGCGCCGATGATCGTACTCCGCAAGTGGCCGACGTGGAACGACTTGGCGATGTTGGGCGACGAGTACTCAATGACGACCTTCTTCCCTTTTCCCGCGGTGTTCGTGCCGTACTCCGGACGGCCTGACTCAGTGAGATGTGTCCGTGCATGCACCTGCTGCAGGACCTGGCGGACCATGTTTTCAGAGTTGAGTTGGAAGTGGAGGAACGCTTTATCGTGCGTTATCGACGAAACCCATTCGTCTGGCTCAAACTAGAGAGAAGAGTGAGGGAGGTCAGATCATAGGAGAACGCCTTGGTGACTCATTTAACTCACTTTACTGATGACCTTCCCCGCAAGCTCGTCAATCTTGCCAGGCAACTTGAACCTCGGCAGCGCAATCGTAAAATCCACCCCCTTCTTCCCATAGTCCACGCCAGAGTACGCCTGCTCGATGGTCAGCGGCAGGGCCTCGGATACGCGTTTTGCAATGGCTGTGCGGAAGGCGTCAAAGACGCACGAGGAGGGATCGGTGTCGGGGAGGACGGGGAGCGTCGAGGCAGAGGCCATGGTTCTGCGGAAGACCAGAGACAGCGGCGAGCGCAGATGTGATGTGACGCTGAGCGGCCGCCTGCAAACGAGATGGAAAGCCAGGTCGGGAGGAAGGGAGTGATCGAGTCGATAAGATTTTTCAGTCGAGTCACGCGCCGGAGGTCGCGTGGATGGGTGATCGGCTCGGAGTCGGAACGACGGAACCAGGTTTGATCCCGACCGTCAAGTTGTGGCCAGCCAATGGAACTGGGTAAGTATGGAGAGAACGAAGGGGAGTACTTGACCCGCCGAAGTTGTGGTTCAAATTCAGGGAAGGAAAAGTTTGCCGTGCGGCATGCGTGTCAATTGCATCCATCGCGGACTCTGAATTAGCTCGCCATGAACTCGTCACCTTCCTCGTTGCGTCCAGTGCCCCCTGAGTTGGCTCCCTACCTAGTCCCTGGCTTCTCGTTACGGCTTTCTCGAACTGGCGGTGGTTCTCAACGTTCTGAAGGATCTTAGGACGCTACACGACCGTCGTTCTTGAATATCAACCACATCGTGCGGCAGAGGATCATGGATCTTTTCGCATGGACCATCCAACTATACCCAACTCCTCCGCAATTGAATGCGTTCTTCCCTGATTCAGCAGACCCGCTCATTGCGTTTATTAGACCATGGATTGTCCACGCGTACGCATCACCAAAGCGTCGACAAGCTGGCAATGAGTGGCGCAGCTCGGTTAGTCCACCATTGTCTTCTATGGCCACCGGTCAGTACTACTTCGGCATTCTTTCATTACTTGAACTGGAGATTCTCAGGCCGGCCAAAGCTATACCTTATGCCACCTGGCCCTCCCGGCCAGCGGAAGCCTCGACGTATAAATGCCCGCATACTGAACGCGTCATACCCCACATCTGGACTACTTTTTCTAATCCCCACATTCTCGTCTAATTCTAGTCAATCGCCTAATACCTATGTCCCTTTCAGCACACGTCCAACCCTCGCAGCTTGTAGCTGGTTCTATGAGCTTGCGGGACATTCTGTGAGTGCGCATTTGCCTTTCGAGGCAGCCTGGTCTGATCGCAGCCGCAGGTCTACTGTCCACGATGGCTCGCTTGGGGCTGACGTTCATCCACTCGTTTTGGACGCTGTGTTCGTATCTCCCTCACCTTTCCAGTTCGTGATATTGACTTACAGATGATACCACACAGTGTTCAAGCCGTGCTGTCAAAATCAGAGGCTGAGCCTTCTGCCGCTCCAGCAGCTACAAATTCCATCGTGAACCCTCAGGCTATTCACTATGAGAACCCCTACTGGCACCTGACGAAGATGCCGCTTCACCCGCCGGAGGGTCATCCGTAAGCCTAATCTGGAGAATCGCGCGCATGCATGCTGATTGCGCTTTGTTCTGTCAGTTATGAGCAATGGGCGCCCTCAAGTTACGATGCTTTTTGGTCAAACTTCGAACGGAGCAAGGCTACTGAGTCATCCACCCGCACTCCTCTAGGCGCAACCAGCCAAAACACCAACACCATTCCGACATGGAATGCCGCAACACCTCCCTTCTCTCCTCAACCGCTGACGAGTGGAAGCACTCCACATTATCGGATCCCTACACCATCACCGTCACCCGAGTCCCAAAGCCCATGCAACAAACGGAAAGCTGCCTCCCTGGAGGAGATGACCCAGGTCTACCCAGCCTTGGCAGACTTCATCCGCGTCATCCCACCGAGCTCGAGCTCCTCGGATGACAGCAGAAAGAACATCAGCCCTTTCCCTTGCAACCGCTGCCGCCAGACCGTCGGCGGCGAACTGACCGCCATGCGTCAGCATCTTGTCGACGCGCACTCCGTCCTGGATCGGAAGGCCTCCACGAGATGTATCTTCCCGGGCTGCGACAGGAGCGTCTTCGCTGGCCAGATAGGCTCGCATATCGCCACCCACCAAGCGCGTGATGTTGCACGATGCGGGCTATGTGGGAAGGGCTTTGCGAAGGCGGAGTCGGTCGTCCAGCACATTATTACGGGCACTTGCCAGATCATCCAAGCTGCCGATGCAGCTGAGGATTCGCAGCGCCGGCAGAAGCGCACGCGGCAGGTGTTGTAGGGTTGTTGATTAAGGCAGTCGTCGTTCCCCGTCACTCTCAGTCTCGAGTCAACCAAAAAATTCGCGTTGACGTGCACTATCGTTAATTTCATCCTGTATTAATCAGTCTCGCACTCTTGCTCTACGCTCCTTAGATCTATTCCCTATCGCCCTCCTGTACTTACATCTTACTGTCGTTCAGAGATAGATTTCGGGCCACAGCACACATTCCTTCATCCTGTGCTCCCAATTACACTTTTATCGATACTAAGTATTACCTGCTGTCGTGACACCCACCTGCCATATATCTCGACGAGCTAGGTGACCTCGACCTTCCGTGCCTCCCAATCTTCCCTAAGCCTCGCATCAACAACGTTGTTCAGCTCCTTCGCTTTCTGCACCGCAACACTGACGATTTTCAGGACGTCATCCGGGTCGAGCGGGACCCCGCCCAATTTCTGGACAACGCAGAGTTCGCGTTGGGCGTTTAGAGCGACGGATAGTAGACCGGCGCTGAGGCGTTGTTCGAGCTGTGATGGATCGATGACGGGAGGGATGGAGGGGTCGGGGAAGAAGGCGAAGGTAAAACAGAAGGGTGTGTGGTGTATTGCGAGCGGAATGGGGGCTCGCTCGGTGGGTTCGTGCTGGGAAGATAAGCGCACTTGTTAACGAACAAAGACGAGATAGAAGCGACGGGAGCACGCACCACTGTGACCTCGTCCCCGATGACTTCGACGTCAGGCCGTCGAAAGTGTTTCAGGGCGACAATCCCTGCGAGGCAGGCGCAGTCGAGCATATTGCCCGCGTCCGATAGGAAGTGCAGCGTCAGACGCAGATGCCACACCTAACCACATACATCAATAGCTGCTTTCTTCGCTGCGACTCGTGCACTCACGCGCTGACCCGCCAGAATGCACAGCGACTCTTTATCCACTGCATCACTCCGCCGGAGTACCTTGTCGAGCATGCGCGTGATGGTCACTTCTTCGTCCGAGGCCCTGGGATCAAGTCAACATGACAAGAGGCATGTACGCCCTAGCCACATACCTACCGACCGGGCTCGTACTCGCTCGACGCCATGGGCGATATCTCCGAGTGTATCGTGATGATCCCTCAAATGGCCGTTCCGGGGTTGGCTTGACCATTTTCCCTTCGACCTCAGCGACTACCCTGTGCAAAGCGGTCGTAAGGAAGAGACAGAGGGCTGGTTTGAAGCGCCGTACCGTGTTTTGCCAAGTGCACATTCGACCCAGCCAAGTTCTGGGCCGAAAGTTAGTATCGGGGTACGCGTTTCCAGAGGCAGGCGTCCATCAAGGCGCAAAGACTCCTTGAGACTAGCGACAAGAAATTCTTTCTCGGGTATTGAGGGCGAAGGAGGCCTCATCGTTGCTCGACGTTTGAGACAGAAAAAAAGTCTATTTGGCAACAGGCTCCGTGCCCAACTTCTCTGATAACGACCTTCATCTCGGATCCTCGTCCCTTCATCTGCGTACCCTCCCCCTTCGACCTCCGCCATGGTCCGCCTGATCACGCATAACCTCCTGGCGTGCCATGTAAAAGGATGCACCTCCAACAATTTTCCTCTCCAATTCCGGGACGTGCAGATCGAGCTACGCGAGGCTGAATTCAATCCAGATTTTCTGAGAGGGTTCATGCCGAAACTCGAATGGAAAGCGCTGGTGGATGCATCGAGACAGGTCCGCATTCTTGCTATTGTACAATCTGTACTCTACGTCTGAACTCAAGCTTATAGTTGGGCGACACTTCATTACCGCCCGAGGTGCCCGAGATGCTCGATGACGACTTCTTGAAGAATCTGCACCATGTGCTGCTCGAGGTCCGACTTCCGCTTTGCCAGTCTAGGATGCGTATCGATATTGACACGCGTCCCCGATGGTAGATCCACGTCGAGGAAGGTGTAATGACCTGTCCGAATTGTAGACACGAGTATCCTATTCTGAACGGCATACCGAACATGGTCAGTTCTAGTCCTTTTCACGTGTAGACCTGCTTATCTGACACCTACCATCCAGTTATTGGCCGAGCATGAAATAGGCTGACGCGTAGGACAGGACTCAGTATCGTCGTCCACTGTCGCATGGGTACTATCTCCATACAGCGCCCGTGATCAATACCTTTCATCGACGTATTCAGCATATCACATCGATGCGACAAGCTTGTGCTTCTGGGGCGGCCGCTTAGCTACATTTTTTGCCGGCGAGTAGCACGAATGGGTCCCACGTCGTTCATCAATCGCTGCCTTGGACCAGGTCATACAGTCGGGATAAATGGAGACTTTCAGTGGTCACTCGGACGCGGTTGGATTGTGGAAATTTGCAAAGGAAACGTCCGACAACACCAACGAAGAACACGGAATGTGATTCTGAGCCAGTAGGCACGCCGCCTAGATGCAATGCTCAGAACCGGGGAGCAAATGCTGAGCTCTGAATCGACGGTACTGAACTGGAATAGCATAAGAAGTGGAATCACAATGCTCGTATCGATATAGAACGGCATCGATATGGCCAATTGCCACCTAAAGGCCTAAACATTGGCCGCACCGCGAGGTTCGGCTACGGGGCACCCAGCTCCAAAGGTGTTATGAACGGTATCCAGCAAAAGGTCGACATTTTGCTTCAGAAGACCAGTGGTGTTGAGAAGGACAGCAGGAACGTCTTCAGCAAAGCTGTTGTAGAACGAGCAATTCTAGAGAAGACATCATAAGTTAGCAGGGTTCGAAGAGGGTCGTGCGCCAACTGACATCGATGGGAGCAGTATCCGGGACATAGACTCCATTCGCGTCGTTCGCACCGGGTTGGACAGGCTTTGCGGACAAAATGGCTCCAGCATCATCGCCAATTTTATCCAGGAGGCCTGCGCCCGAACGGCGATTCCAGTTTGCGGGGAACCTCTGGTCACGGAAGAAGGAAGTCATCGTGGGGACAGTCAGAATCCCGTCCGTCCCTGGTGTGGTCTGAGTGACTGAGACCGTGACTCAGCAGGTGCGCCACATACCGTTTGCAAAGAAGTTCAATGTAAAAGAGGCCTCCCCATAGCTGCCGAGCCATCGCCCAATATGATACTCGAGCTACGGAAAGATTGAGATGGGGATGAAGACGGTTTGTGGGGACCCTCACCTGCTTGTCAGCGGCTTGACTGTCTACGAATCGTTTGTACTTGAATTCGGCCAGGACACGTTGGTTTACGATGCTCCTGGGTCCTGTTACAGTGGAATTATCACCGAACTGGTCAACGAAGCTCAGGAGCTAGGGTAGAGTTCGTCAGGAAGTGGATCAAGACTATATACTAAGCAATGATACCGACTTGATCGTATAGGTCGGCCTGGAAGTTTCTGTTATCGCCAATAGCTGCGTCTTGGCGCGTCATCGATACATCGCCTGAGGATGTTTAATGAGGAGAGTAGAAGGCTAAGGTCGTAAAAGGCGTACCCACCTTCAAAGCGCCCGTGGGCTGCCAGGCCGCGAGCAATAGGTCCATCGATCTCGCCAGGGAGTGCTGGAACAAGCGGGGAATCGAGGCCAATGGATATTTTGTTGATGAAAGCGTTGCCACGAGCCAGCTACCGACTTGCTGCTCAACCAGACTTCCGTCGTGCGGAAGGGATGTCACTCACCATGGCGAATGCGGCCAGGCCGGAAGCAAGGTCATAGTCCATATTGTAACCATGGGTAGTTGCATTGATGATTTCTTCGAACGATGCTATTCCACTGATTCATTGTATCAGCCTGTAGCCTTGCTAGTAAGATCGTTCATCACACTGACTTTCGCGGAAGGTATCCGTGATTGGCCAACGTATTTAAACCCGCTGACAAAAAAGCCAGTCAGTTCTAGTCCCTCGATCGTCGATTGTGCGACACTCACGGCATGGACCACGACGGTCGTCTGGTCCAGGAGCAATGAAGGGGTGGTCAGGCTCTGCGGGGTCTGTGAGACATCGCGGGGAAAGGGTATAAAGGTAGTGACGGTTCATACCCGGAATTGGTAGAATCCCCGTATCCGTTGGCCTTGGAGGGGCTGAAATGGGTACCCCGACCTGTTCACGGGACAGCAATTGGGGGAATGCGGACGCCGCTAGAGAAGCAGCGGCGACAACGACGAGAGAGGAAAAAATCATAGGAGATTCTCAGGCAGATAGACGATAGGATAGCTTGTGTGGTTTCTACATTGCCCAAATGCGCGGTATATATACACTTCTGCTGTCCCGCAGCGTGCCAGAGAAGAGATACCTGACGAGGGACTGTTCACGTAAAGAAGAAGCAGTGCGACATGGGCGCTGATCGTATCACCGAAACCGAGATTAGGCAGCAAGGAAAATCACTCCGAAGAGCGAGTTACGTCGGCTGTTCTGAATGCACCACGATAGAAATGAAAATGGCTGTGACGGGCAGGCAGTTGGTAGGAATCATCGAGTCTCGAGGTGGCTGCAGGGAGTCGAGGGTTTGCTTGGCAGGTGGTGCGGGGCATCCTTTGAGTCATCGAAGTGAAGCACAAGGCAGCTTGGTGGAAGACTGTGTATGAGTTGAGGATCGCTGTGTTGCCGTTTCCCGCGCCGCCGAAAAATCGACGGAGCTTGCCGGCCGCGTCGACCGACAGATTGAAATGAACTTCAAGTTGCTAACGGATCCTCGACGATGACTAGGTCGTCCTCTCACCGCTTACTCCAGGCCGGTTCACTGCACATGGATAGGCTGCTGCGCCTTTTCTGCGGTTGTCACGTTGTCCGGGCCATCCCGACAGTTGACTCGTTGCTCGATCGAAACTCGGCTCGGCCAAGGGGATCTTAGTCCATACATTGATGCACCGCATATGCTTGGCGCAATGCGCAACTCACTACCACCGGCTCATTGTTGCACGGGTCGCTGAATCCGATGTTGTAAAGCAATCTCATAACACTCAGCCGAAGTAGACATGCCGACCGTCCGATGCGAGCGAGGCTCACCTCATGAGTCTCTGCCTGCATCTTCAGGATTATGTGTATCGCGAGTCCTTTCTTGTGCCTCTGACAGACTCACTGGCATGCGCACGTCTCTTCGACGTACTCTCCGAAAGTATGTTTCCCGCTATTACATATGACGAGACGAAGGGTCAGGCTGATACCGTCCTTTTCGTCTCATCCGCCGGGCCATCAAGTACTTCAATCGGTTTCATGTAATTTGGCACGTATGCTACAGCGGATCGGAATGTTATTTGCCCAGGAAACATATTGTCCAGCATTGCGGTGCTGTTGGAGCAACAGCCGAGTTGTGTCGCGCTCTGCGGCCTTGCACGACTTCCTCATTATACAAGAATGATCCACCTTCCTAGAAGGGGCCTGCTGTGCCCCCGCCCCCCTTTCAGCGAGAAGCAGCGGTCAGGTCACAGGTGGAAAGTGAAGTGCATGGTATTATCTTATCTATGTACTCATGATCTTATCGACACAGCACGTTCCGCTGACGCAATAACCCTTCCTTCTTATTCGAAACTCGAAATAACTCGCCCGTGATGGCACATGCCTTCGGGAACGACGCGCGTTGTGCAAAGTCACCGGACGACTGGACCTCTGAGCAGCTGGAGGCGTACAACATCGCAATCAGGGAGCAGAACCAGAGCATCTTTTTCGACGGAGCTCTTCCCGATTACCATGGGCCGGCCGGCTTCATCCAGTACGAGAACCGGATACAAGGGCTTGACCCCGACTCCCTTTCTCTGATGAAGCATCTCGATTTATTGGAAGACACTCGGGACGAGGGAGGCCCTGACACTGGCGACTTAGTTGAGTTTGTCGCAACGCTAGTACGGACCTTGGGGTACGAGACGGAAGACGCGCTGGTTCAGACTTACAAGGCAGTTCCACTGGTCATATGCGGAGCACCCACTCCTGCCACTGCGGATGCCTGCCTCCTCGACACAAACACCAAGACTATCCAGCTTCTCATTCACGAAGACAAGACGCACGTTAAGCCGTACAATGAGGAGGCAGCATTGGTGGCGCAGGCGATCGGGGCGTTCCAGAAAAACAACAGAAGGAGAGTCGATGACATGCTGTTGGAACCTTTGAACCTGCAAGTGATCCCGGGGATCATAATGCTTGGCTCGCTTCCCAAGTTTTACAAGATCCCCATCACAGCTGAGCTTGATCGCTGTGTCCGACATGGAGAGTGGCCCACCGTGAAAACAACAGTCCTCCGTCATACGCCTCGTCTCCCTGGATCCACAAATAGTGGAATGAGGACTCTAGATAATCGGGAGTTTCTGCTTCGGTGCTTCGAAGGTTTCAAACGTTATGTGTTACGTGCGTTCCCAACCAGACTCCGTGTCCAACGCACGAACATTGACATGGTCCGTTGCAGATCCTGAACAAAGCTAATCTCACGTACTTTGGAACATCAGCAGACAAGTGATCGGAGCTGGGAGCGTTGAATCAACGAGGTTGCGCTTTCCTTCACGTCTGGCCAGTGTATGAATGGAAACGTCACCGTGACGGTGAACCAAATTCTGCTCCAGGACTTTTTGCGATCCACCTTGAGAATTGAAGGACACGTTCGCGCGAGGTGAGACTGTCCCGACATAGTAATGGCTGCGCAATCGACGAACATGGGAGAGCATACTCATGCGCTGCCTCGAGGGTCGGCGCTGGTGGTGTGATGATTACGGCCCACGGCTGGTCCCCCCGCATTTCGACATACTTCTGTATAAATCAAGATTTCGCATACGATAGTTTACAACAGGGTAACAACCCTACTAACTCAATCATTCGTCCGTGCAGTTAGAACCAAGTGATAACACCAGAGTTATGCATGAGCATCAAACGGCAGACGCCAACGCCTCCTTCAATCCTTTCAAAGAAGGAGAAAAGAAGTACTCCCCACCCCGAGGAACAACGAAGTCGGGAAGTGTTAGCTCGACGCCAGGGTTATTCGGGTCGGTACCGCTCAGTTTCCTCATGCCTTGGCCGATAAGGGGGTCCAGCCTGTCCAGGGTAATCAGTATGAGGACATCCTTGAAGTTAAGTTACGCACCCTGGAACCTCGAGCGCCTTCTCTCCGATCGGGAATGTTGGGTTGTTCGCCCAGCCTAGAAAGATTTGAGCCACGTGAGCGCAAGCGGTGGAATTCGATACTTACTCTCTTGGATGAACGCAAAGCCATTCTTGATGCTCGTTGAATAGCAGGCGAAAAGTAACCCGCGGGCATGGGCTGTCTCCTGGGTCTCTTTCTCTTGCTTCGTGACTTCAGGCCCGAACTGTACACCACGGCGAGCGATTCTGTTCTTCTCGATCGAAATGCCCAAGTCCTCCAGGTCAGCGCGTGGAAGTGTCTTCCGGACGTGAGCAGCGAAAGGGCAAATTTTCTGAAAGTCTCGCTCGGCTTGGAAACGGAAGTTGTTGTTTCTGACAAAGGTTTTGAATTCAGCGCGTCGATTGGGACGAAAAAAATTGAACGCACCGTTTGGGATCGGCCGCAAGCGCTGCATCATCTTCGAATGGCGCCAAGTCAATGGGTGCGCCTAGATGACGGATGAGAATTCGACACCAAGCCTAGCTAGAGAATTTACGGACCGCTCTTCCACCGACCTACGAGCCTTGCTCCCAAGAGCTCACTGCCTTGTTCAGGTGTAAAGCCGGGAACAGGGACGGGATGATCCTTGAGGAACTTGTTGAATTCAGGTACCTTCTGGAACAAGTAACGGAAGGCGAGATAGCTTCCGTCAACAGCCCAGGCAGGCCGCGTTGGAACAGGATCTCCATCGTGGCCTGTTACGAGGACTCCGGCTCTGACTTGTTTAGGTCCAGGGTTGGGATTCTTGTCGAATCCAATGACGGACGGGTTAGAGATACCGTCCAAGAAGCCGAAGCTGCAATACGATCAGGACGTTTAAGGTCAGAATCAAAAGCAAAGCGACTTACTGCTCGTGCGCCGATTGGTTTCCTGGGCGCACATCGCCAACTACTGCGATAACCTCCTTGATAGACGGCTTGTGGTTACCCGGAGCGAGGCCGAATATCTCTTTGATTTGCCGCAGTTTCTTGTCCACGGTGCCATGACTGTCCCCGGATATGAGAATAACGGCGTGTATGTCCTGCAGGAATGCGGGCTCCCAGTCGGGAACAAAGTTCGGTATATCCCCGGTACCTTTGTCACCGAGATTCTTTGCGTCCTCCTTCTGGCCCAGCAAAAAATTGGGTTCGGTGCTCGTCAAGGTAGAGTCATCTATCCCAATCTAGACGACAACAGAAGAGGATGAGAATCAGTGAGCTCTGTGTAGCTGTAGCAAAATACAAACTGACGGTCACGAAGCCTTTGTGGGAAAAGGCTATGTTCACGCCAACCATGGTGATCAAGGTCTTATCTCCTTTCCTCTTGTGGTCTTCGATCGCCTTGCGGTCCTTCAGAACCCCAGCAACCGTTTTCACGAGAGGGATGAATTTAACGAGCTGGCTCCTGAAAAGTTTGACATCGGTGATCTGGAAGAAAAAATAAGTCTGAGTCTTCTTCGGGAGGCCGCTCCTGCCAAAGTCGATTTAGATTGTGGGCCAGAACGATGTAGAATTACCGTACAGGATGTCGCCTTGGATGTTGTTGAGGTCCAGGTCTGTCGGTGCTGGCAGTGGAATAGGCTCTTGAGACATAGTGAAATCTGCAGCAAATCAGCTTCGGTAGCAGGTGTGTGGAGAAAGACTTACAGAGTTGACAAGTTACCGAGGAACTGTGGAATCATCAGATCCTTTTATACTGGACCATTGAATGAACATGCCATACTCACACAGGGGTGCTGTGCGGTCACGCCTCCAGTGCTAGTGACAGTGGAGGCCGTTGGCGAGGATGTTGACTTGACGTTCTCCGGATGATGCGGAGAACGCCCAAAAATGTGGATGGAGAAGCTCAGTACCGACAGCAAGGCCGGATGTCCCCGGAATCAGAATAAGTTGTTAAACTCAATTCGAATCTGCACGCTGTGTTCCTGAGACTCACTGGAAGGAAAATGTCAAATTGGCGCGCCTAGATAGAGAGAAGCGTGGAACCTAAGCGAGGCGACAAAACCCATGGCGGGCAATGGCCTAGATGCAGACCGAAAGCGCATTGCCGAGCATCAAGCAATGCAATGCATGAAACTGCTGTATGGGTATCTTGACCGCCACGCATCGAGCGCGAAGTTTCTCGTACGCCGCCAGAGGGGGACATCTGACTTAGTACGGCGGAGCCGAATTGGGCATCGGGTTCAACCAAGGAGCGTGCGAAGGCGTCCTTGCGCCCGCAGTGCTGCAAACAAGATCGGACGGTACCATTGGAATGCAACGTCTCGCAGACCACTAAGCTTGTAGATCGTCTCCCACCGGTGGGTGGTGGCGTGCATATGCCGCTGAGCGCGAGCATATGTAAGTATTGGCTGATGATCTTCGATGACATGAGATTATACCCAAGTATGCCATTGGGAGACCAAGTCGAGGGGTTCCAGAGTAGAGTTTCAGAGTTCCGTAATGATTCGACTGAAACTGGGCTTGGAATGCGATATACTGAGCCGGAGGCCCGGCTCATTTCCAGGCAGCGGCTGCTTTGGTGGCACAGGGCTGCGGACTCGGGTTCACCTCCGACATCTACGGTATCGTGCAGAGCGCTGCGGTAGTCGGGCTTCCATATCTCGAGTTCGGACGTCATCCAAGCCGGAGGAGACAGCGAATGTCGGCGGAATGGAGGCCAATAGAATTTTCAATTCAAAAGTGCTCAATCGAGCGGTCAGAGAGGTAGAAAAAGAATGGTAGGGAACCGGATATAGCGAGTGCCCGCTGAATAGATTTCGCCGAAGGGCGAATAGCCTAGGAACGACTTTGCACCGCCAGTTTTCAGGGCCTGCGACCGCACGGGAGAATCTTTGACATTGTTACAGAATCCGTACTGAGAGTCTTCTGCACGACAGGTTACAACGACTCTGGATGGCGTCAACGTGGCGGCTATAGTGGTCGACGGTCGCACATACCAGGGTAGTCTTCATCGCTCTCCCACCTCCGAGGACAGTTCGGCTACGCGTTTGAGTGACTCGTTCGCATACAGATCACAGCGCCTTTACAAAGCTTTCGCTCCGTGGCCGATGTTCACGCCCGACAGGCAACTGTTTCAAGTCGACGACGGCCAATGATCGGAGAGAGGATAGCAGACCGAACTGTCGGACAATATTTCGCCAAATGGCGATATAAGGTTCGATGAGAATGGAGGCTGCACTGTAAGATCACAGAGCGTAGTGATCTGCATGGAGGGAGAATTTCTCCGGTGTTCAGGTATAATGAACGTGATCGCGAGGCAAAGGTCAGGTTGTGAGCATTGTTCGGTAGAGAAGAGACCAACAGTTGAGTTGGACGGCGTAGGACGAAATACCCGAAGATACAGTAAAACAAGAGCAAATACAGTACCTTGTGGCGTAGGCAGACGCAGGACATCTGTCTAGGGGGTTCCTGGACAGTAGCTTATCGCCTCTATGTTGAGGGAGACGTTTGTCGGCTCCCAGATGCCTTACTTCTGCTAATTGCCCTCGAAGCGGTCCACAACGGTAGACTTGTCGTGAAGATTGCCACATTAGCCTTGAGGCACGAGGGTGGTGACTCGGACTCGTGGCATGCCCTGTTGCAGACCTTTCGCGACTTCCTCTTCTCGGACGCGCAAGGCTCGCGTCTTAGTCCCTTAAATGCCAGTGGTCTACATTAAGGCTAATGATTACACCGGCCATGTACTAGGTCATTCACCACAAAGACTCTTCAAGTCAACTATCGTTGAAGCTAAACCGGCGTCAGGGTAAAAACCACGAGGGGATCAGTTATCACGCCGCCGCCGCCAAGGTCTCCGTCAAGCCCTTCAAGGACGGTGAAAAGAAGTACTCCCCACCCCGAGGGACAATGAACTCGGGAAGTGGAAGGGTAGAGCTAGGGTCATTTGGATCCGTACCAGTGATCATTCTGTTGCCCTGCCCGATGAGGGGATCCAGCCTACTTCCAGATGAGCGAACAAGAGATCACAAAGGCAGTGCCACGCACCCGGGGGCTATGCCAGTCGATGCACCGCCAGGCGGGAAATTGGCGTTGTTCGCCCAGGCTGGCGGCGATTGACGTTAGCCGTGCCCGCTTCACAGATTGCGCGGCGTGTACTTACTCTCTTGGAGGAAGGCAAAGCCATTCTTGATGCTCGTCGAATAGCATGCGAATAATAAGCCACGTCCATGCGCCGTCTTTCCGCTCTGCTTCTCCTCCTTCGTGAGTTCAGGGCCGAACTGCACGCCGCGACGAGCGATTCGGTTCTTCTGAATCGAAATATTGAGCGGGGGGTCCTCGAGGTCGGCACGAGGGAGCGTCTTCCGGATGTGACTAGCAAAGGGGCACATTTTCGCAAACGTTGCCTCGGCTTGGAATCGGAAGTTGTTCACCCTGATGCACCGTGAATTCTGTGGTGCTTATCAAAATCATAAAGAACACCCTACCGCTGAGGATCATCCGCCAGTTCGGGGTCGTCGTTAAATGGTGTTAGATCAATGGGCGCGCCTAATGCTCCGTTGAGCAAAGGACGAGGGAGAATTTTTGAGGGAATGTACTGACCGCTCTTCCAACGACCCACAAGCCTCGCTCCCAACAGCTCACTCCCCTCTTCAGGCGTTAATCCCGGGAGAGGAACTGGATTCTCTTTCAGGAATTGGTTAAATTCGGGGACATTCTGGAACAAGTAACGGAAGGTGAGATAGCTTCCGTCTACTGCCCAGTCGGGCCGCGTTGGTCCAACGTCGCCATCGTGGCCCGTAACAAGGACACCAGCTGGGACTTGTTTAGGCCCAGGGATCGGGCTCGTGTCGAATCCAATGACGGACGGGTTCGATATGCCGTCCAAGAAGCCAAAGCTGCACGCAGTGGTGAATGAGTCAATCGCAGGACGTGATGCTACAAGGTTACTAACTGTTCGTGTCCAGACTCTTTCCCTGGGCGGACGTCGCCGACTATGGTGGTGACTTCCTTGATGGATGGCTTGTTACCACTCGGAGCAAGGCCGAATATCTCCTTGATTTCCTGCAGTTTCTTGTCGACAGTCCGGTGGCTGTCTCCGGAGATGAGGATGACGGCATGGATGTCCTGCAGGAACGCGGGCTCCCACTCGGGAACGAAATTGGGTATATCCCCAGTCCCTTTGTCACCGAGGTTCTTTGCATCTTGTCTCTGACCGAGTTCGAAATTAGGTTCGGTGCTTGTCAAGTTGGCATCGTCTATCCCCATCTGAACACCGACAACACAAAAAGCGAATCAGCCAGTGCTATGTGGCAGTAGCAATGGAGAAACTGACGGCCACGAAACCTTTGTGGGAGAAGGCTATGTTCACGCCAACCATGGTGATCAAGGTCTTATCTCCTTTCTTCTTGTGGTCTTCGATCGCCTTGCGGTCCTTCAGAACCCCGGCAACCGTCTTCACGAGAGGGATAAATTTGACGAGCTGGCTTCGGAAGAGAGTGACATCGGTGATCTGAAAAAAGAAATAAGTCTGGGTCTTCTTAGGGAGTCCACTCCTGCAAGGTTGGGATTTAGCAGTATGAAACGGCTGCAGGAGTCCACAGATCGTACAGGATGTCTCCTTGAATGTTGTTAAGATCTAGATCCGTCGGTGCTGGCAGTGGAATAGGCTGTTGAGACATGGTCGACGTCTTGAATGGATTGGCGTGGAGATGATTAGGTGCAAAGGACCTGTAAGGATGGCTTAAGACCTAGCGATTTACAGGTCTACGAGTTTTTATAAGGGCAGAGCTGTTATGCGGATCGTCCATATGTCTTTCGTCACCCGCCATAACCGGTCACTAGAAGGGGGATGGAATTGGGCGAGCCCGATGTGAGAAGGCAGGAAGCCAAGTGAGATGCCGAAGAGATCTCCATGGAACGGTGCTTTTTTCAGCACTGCGAAATGGAGGGCACAGCTGTGGCCTCGACGAGAGGCATCAAAGATAGATGGCCTCGCGCGAGACGCAGCAGGATGTTGAATATATGCCGAAATGCACAGAGAGCCGCAAGCAGCCTCAGTCAGTAAGAGCGAAATTTCATGCTCCTTGCAGAAATCCTGTGGTTCGAGGGCAAGGAAGGCCAGCCTCAGTTTCCGATCTCTCGTTGTGGGGCAGAGCGCGCTCTATCAGTCCAGGTTCCGCTCATCAAGGCACGCGTCAGACGCGACGGAAGCGGGAATTATAGACCCGACGGAATGATCACATAACACGCTCAAAAATTCCAGGAATGGCCAGTCCCCGATGACCGAATAATGGAGAGAAGGAGATGGGCACAAGCGCCACTTGATGGCACTCGCAGGTGCACAGCTCTCAGCGCATGTACGGCGGTAAATGTATTTCGTGACAATGGAGATGTACTCGAGGTCACCGATCTTGCAGGGGAGGCTGTGCATCATCGCAGATACTCTGGTTCCCAGCCACGTTCCAGCACGAAAGGTTCATTTTGCAACCACATCGTGAGAGGCGCCACAAGTCTGCGGCGGGAGAGTTTCAAGCCTTCGCGTCTTTCAGCAGTCTGTCCGTCGCGGAAGCCGGCTGATCATACGAACCGGCTCAGCCGCTACGTGGCATCATGGTGTGCCGGGCCTTTGTCACTTCGACGGTCGACGGAATCACGAAAAGAGAAACGCCTGGCTGTAAGACAACCCGCCATAATCGGAGAGTAGCCTAAAGGTTCCGTGGTTGCGAGCGATTGTGATAGATTGAGTCAAGCAGAGCCGTCGAGGACGGAGCCAGCGGACTGCATGTGGTACATTCGAGGGCACATATAAGGAACCAGCAGGGATATGGCATGCTAGGAGAGTTCCGAATATCGTGAGTTTGTGAGAGTTGTCGATAAGGCATTGAAATTTGAGACGGCCGTAGTTCGACGCGTTGAACGTTGGTGCACTGGACGAAGGAAGCCAGCCTTGTCACGTCGGGATTTGAAGTACGCGGTCGGAGGACGACATCATGAAAATCAAACAATATTAAATAGCGCCTACAACCGGCCCGACCTCCACTTTGCCCCCCAGAGTCTCCACAACCGCTGGAACCCTGGCAGCTGCATTATCACTCGTGAATCGTACGGAAAGCGAGCCTAGTAGTCAATTCCGTGGCGAAAAGCGATTTGGGTTCCGCTGAGGCCCAACCTGTAGACTTCCGAATCTCTGAAGGTTCCGTACGTGTTCCGAATAGGATAGAAAAGCTGGACGAATTGTTGACCTGACAAGTCCCAAGGGTCGTTTAAGTGCCAATAATTAGTGAAGAAATGCCACCCGCCGATATACCTGACCGCTCCATCCGGATTTGCGCCGACAGAGGAGGAACGTTCTGCGATGTTCACGCGTATGTACACTTTCACTTGCACAACATGGCTTGCTTCGCTGGTATTAACCGTCGGACTCGTCGTTCAGGTCATATCCAGACCCGGAAAACCCAGGCGAACGGAAAGAGTTAATCGTTAAGCTTTGTACGTTGGTTTCGTGCCTCCGATTCATCGTGCACTGGTCAACTCCATACCTCCAGTGTCCCAAGATCATGGAAATTATAAAGATGCGCCCACGGAAGGTATACGGCGTGTGCTGGAAACGGTTACTGGACAGAAAATACCCCGGGGAGCAACGCTCGAGACTTCGAAAATAGGTTCGTCGCTTCGCGACGCTGTCCTATGACGTCTGATTGATCTAGCCACATAGATTACATTCGCCTTTCCACCACGGTCGCCACCAATGCTCTTCTCGAGCGCAAAGGGCATAAGCACGCCCTCTTGATCACTCGTGGCTTCAAGGATCTCCTCCTCATCGGCAACCAGTCGCGTCCAAAGATATTCGATCTCAACATCCGGCGTCCGCCGCCTCTGTACTCTACGGTCGTCGAGGTCGACGAACGCGTCACGCTGGTCGGCTACACGTCGGACCCGAAGGCGGAGGAACACGCAATACAGTTTGATAACGACGGGAATGTGACCAAGCCGTACAGCGGCAAGGGCTGGGATGGGAAGGGCTACGCCGAAGGACCAGGCGATATCGTTCGAGGCATCTCGGGCGAAGCGGTGCGAATCTTGAAACGGCCAGGTACGCCACCTAAGGAGCTTCATCCCGGTTCTGTGCGTACTCACATCTAACCCGCAGATGTCGAGGTGGTCAGACGGGACCTCCAGAAGCTGTACGACGAAGGGTATCGCTCGCTGGCTATTGTCTTGGTCCATTCGTACACCTTCCCCGAGCACGAACGGATCGTTGGGGATATCGCACGCTCAGTGGGCTTCACTCATGTGTCTGAATCAGCACAGCTGCTCCCGATGATCAAGATGGTTCCCCGTGGAGTGTCCTCAACCGCCGATGCGTACCTCACACCAATCCTCCGCGAATATCTCGATGGATTCTTCAAAGGGTTCGACGAGAAACTGAGAGGCGGGGATGTGAACGGGCCGCGCGTTGAGTTCATGGGCAGCGACGGGGGCTTGCTCAACCTCGACAACTTTTCGGGATTGAAGAGCATTCTCAGTGGTCCGGCAGGCGGTGTTGTCGGCTATGCACTGACGAGCTGGGACACGGAGAAGAAACACCCCATCATCGGGTGCGTGCTCATCGCGTTATCTTTGTCACCCCGGTTTGCTCAAGGGAACCCGTAGATTGGATGTCGGAGGAACCTCGACGGATGTTTCTCGGTTCGACGGCAGATACGAGGTCGTATATGAAACCACGACCGCCGGTGTCACCATTCAGTCACCGCAGCTCGACATCAACACCGTGGCCGCTGGGGGCGGCTCGTGTCTGAACTACCGCAACGGACTTTTCGTTGCGGGACCGGAAAGTGCAGGAGCTGAGCCTGGGCCGGCTTGTTATCGGCAAGTGCCCCTCGTGGGTATATGCGCATGAATTGCAATATTGACGCCTGGTTCAGAAAGGGCGGCCCGTTGGCCGTTACTGACGCGAATCTAGTCCTTGGCCGACTCATTCCCGATTACTTCCCCAAGATCTTCGGAGCGTCAGAGAAGGAACCCCTCGACGTGCAGGCATCCGAGACAGCTTTTGCGAAGCTCGCTCGAGAGATAAATGCCGGTCCCGAAAAAGATCTCTCCCTTGACGAAATTGTATACGGGTGCGCGAGGCTATGTATTTCCACTCAAGCGGGTGCTGAGACTCATGACTGCTAAGGTTCATCAAAGTCGCAAATGAGACGATGTGTAGACCCATACGGGCTTTGACAGAGGCCCGTGGTCATGCAACCTCCAAACACATGTAGGTTATGCAAGGTTGATCTCTGCAGTACAGTGTACTCACGTAGCGGCTAGACTAGCCAGTTTCGGAGGTGCAGGCGGACAACATGCTTGCGAAATTGCAAGTCTCCTCGGCATAAAGACAATCTTGATTCATCGGTACAGCTCTGTCCTTTCGGCGTACGGTTTGGCGCTGGCGGATAGGTCGGTCATCCAGCATCAATGCACTATGTCCATAGCCGCCGTCTGACTCATCTCCCAACAGGGTGTATGAACTTCAAGAACCATCCTCTACGTTCTACACACGCAAGAATAAAGAGTCTCTAGCTGCACGCCTGGACAAGCTAACGGCCGACGTGAAGGCCGAGTTGAGAAGACAGGGCTTCGAAGACAAGCGCATACGCGTCGAGCGCATGTTGAACATGCGTTTTGAAGGCACTGACACGGCGCTAATGGTCCTTCCCGAGGAAGACGGAAAGGAGGACTTCGAAGCTGCATTCAACAAGGCGTATAAAGCCGAGTTTGGATTTCTGCTTGATACCAAGACCATAATCGTCGATGATATCAAGGTATGCTCCGTTGCATACCATTTACGCGAACCGACATCAACGTCTTCATTTCCTGTAGGTCCGCGGAATAGGGAAGACTTTTGACGACCTGGGCGAGTCTGTGTTTTACGAGGTGGCGCGGTTGTCCACAAGAGCGATCGACAAGTCGAAGGCGGACAGCACTTACAGCGTGTACTTTGATCGTGTCGGTCGGGTGGACGATACGCCCGTGTTTTTGCTCGATCGCCTCGAAACTGGCGACAGTCTAGAGGGACCTGCGATGATCATCGATCATACGCAGACTATTGTGCTCGTTCCGGGTGCTCGTGCAGTCCTCACGAGCAAGCATTTGTTCATTACTCTGGATTGAAATTCTGTAGCTAAACGTCGTAGGCTGTATATGTAACACTCATCCTGTATCTCTGGACTTCAGTTGTGTGACTATGTACATGTGCTGTTGCACCTTGCTGAACCGAACAATCACATCAATCTTGGTGGTCTGATTGCCGGTACACCGCCACTGACTTTTGGTCATCGACGCTGGCCTCGATTTTTCTGGTTCCTGTCCTGCGATCACTCGTAACTTGAGCGGATGTCCCACGTAAAGGGGCTCACTGGGCCTTGAATGTATTCTGCAGTCTACGGTTCGCCCCTCTGAAGACCACTGAACATCCACGATCGACGTTGGTGCCCCCATGAAATGATTGTTCGGGGAGATCGAGGGTTGCCATGCGTACCAAATACGGTCTAAACCGGTTGTCGAGCGTCAAATTTCACTTTGCCTCCATGACACGGACAATTAAGTTGTGGAGGTTGTTCGCCGTCTCTTCGGACTACCCCCCGCTCTGCCCAGGCTGACCATGTCTTTGAAAACCCGCCGTCGTTCTCTTGCACTCCTGCTGCATCAGCCTGCTCACGAAGCACCGTCTATACCATTCCCGCCAGCTGTCGAGAACATAAGCGTCGGCCAGCCGTCGACGTTAAACTCTACAAGGAGTCTGGGTCGAAGTGACTCAGGCCCAGGGAGAATCATCAGACGCGTTTCGAACATCTTCGCAGGCAGAAGGAAGAAGCAGCCCCCAGTCGCTGTTGCTGTTCTCGACCAGCCCGGATCGAGTTCCCAGTGGAAAATTATCAACGAGACCTCCCCGACGGACACGGACGTCTCAATCGACGACATACGACGACCAAGCGGGTTGGGCCGCGCAGCCTCCATTTCCTCCCACCGTTCTATGCCGCCATCGCCGTTCACTGCCATCGACGAAGAGTCACCATTTCATAGAGCCACGAATCCTGGACATGAGCGGATGCGAGTGATGAGCTCCCCCAACCCTTTACGCTCCCTGGAAGCACAAAATAAGGCGAAGCCTTTGTCAAGATCCCCGAGCGCCGCGCGACGTAAGAAGGACGATCGTCCTCACACTTTACCACTACCACCCGAGGTCTTAATCGTCATATTATCCTTTATCCCTCGACAATGCGTCGCATCTCTTGCGACGACGTCTCGCAATTTTTATGCTGCTGCCAAGGTCGCCATGTACGAAACTCTCGATTTGCGCACTTTGCAGCCCCACCAGGTGGAAAAGTTGGTCACGCTCCTGGCATATCGCCACGATTTGACTGACATTGTGCGGACATTCGAATGCCACACATGGCCGGTGTTCTTCCCTCCTCAATCTAAACACAACGGTGTGCACGCACATCTGTCGTCATTCTCTCCCGCCCTCACTGCCACTTTCACGATCGCCTTCCAAAATATGCATCAAGTCACCTCCCTAGTCCTTCCCTCGTTCGACCACACCTTCTTACGACATCACAGCGCATTCGGACTCAAAGATCTCACATTCCTTAACCGCGCTATGTCAGCCTCGGAAACTACCCAACTATTCGCATGGCTGGACGGCCAGACCAACATAACTCATCTCGCATTTCCGAATCTCGTGGACCCATCCGATACCCCCGCAAGCACGTCTCTCAATATACCCAAGGGCTCCCAATTCGCCTCCAATACCCTCACAGACTCCTTGAATACCCATGGCGTCGCAACCCCAGACATCACACCCGCAGCCTCCCCTAGCTCCCCCTTCGTCTTCCTGCCCCCACCCCCACCCAAGTCGCCTTTCAACTCTCCCGCACTGTTGCCCGCCTTGACCACCCTCGTCGCGACCCCATCCATCATCACTTCTCTCATCACAACCGATTCCTCAGCGTTGCTACGGCCCCTTCAGAACGTCACGCTCAGCATCAACAACACGCTGTACACCGGTCTTCGGCCCGCTGCCCTGCTGAACACCTTGCATGGAATCACAACGCTCGTTCTCAAGTTCGGCCCTGCGGTGGACAAACGCACGATCGGGAAGGTGCTTAGCGCAGGTGCTGCGTTATCGTCCAAGGACAGAGACCAAGACACGACCGCCAGCGGGAAGACGCTGCAGACCCTTGGAATCGAGGTATCGGACACAGGAGAAGGCGCAGACCAGGTACGCATTTTTGCCCCGTCGTTGGTTCTCGCTGTGTCACATCGATTTACCTTTGCATGCTCGCTGTCCGCGATCCAGGCCCTGTACAAGACTATTGCCTCCGCGTTACCCCGCTATCAAGGACTCGTTGAAGTCTGGACTCGCTTTTCCCCGGATCAGACTCTGGTCTCGGAGACGATTGAACCGTCCACGCCGCCAGCACTCTCAGATCGCGAGATTGAGCACGTAAACGCGTGGGCGAAGCATTGTCCTTCGTTGCAGGCCGTCCGGATGCTTTCGGGAGCATCGTGGAAGCGCCCAGAGTGATGAACTCGTGTTGCATCCTAGGGTGGACATCGTGGTACCTACTGTATTTATTCTGACTTGCATAGCATAGTCACTTTCGTTACTGCATCGACTAAATTATTCGGAACCACAAAACGAGGACCCAAGCTATGGAGTAGAGAGATGTTCTCGAAATGAGGGTGAGGATATTATATATGTGTAGTCGCGATTGTAGTGTATAGCATATAGTAATGCAGGAGCCTACATGGTAAAGAAAGCCGAGGCATATGACCATCAAAATACAAAAGCCGAGGTGGACGTGAGACAAGAAATGGCGACTAGAAGTCGAAAAAAGGGAAGGCACGCCCCACCCGGTGTGAGTGACGCGGTAGTCGGGTGGCCATCACAGGTCAGGAGATGAGGTAGGGGATGACGGGGAGCATGGAAGGATGTAGAATAGATGATGGAGGTAATGATGATGGCACTGATCTGGGCCACAGTCCGAGACTCCGAGGCACCGCCGACCCCCGTATAAAGTCCGGACAAGCTAACCTCACAACAGAACAATCCGCAGCGCCCTCGATACGCGCATCAATACTGCTCCCTATACAATTCTTATCCTCAGCACCACTGATATCTCGACGAGGTCAACGCTAGTAGACTCACCGTCACGAACGACTATACTCAGGCCGCTGCCTGCGATACCTCTCATCGTCTCTGCTATCTCTTGAATATACACTCTCCCTGTCGCTCTCCCGGTCCCGGTCCCTGTACACCCTCCCGGCATCGGTCTCTCTGAGAGACCCGGACGCCCCGGGACGCCTCGATGCTGGGATGGTAGGCGCTCGAACATGCTGAGGCTGAGGCTGAGGCTGCGGTGGCAACTTTGATATCGGGGGCATCCCCTTCACCGAGAACGAACCGTTCGAACCCAAGCCCGAGCCGGGTAGCGGTGCTGACATTGCCTGTTGCGCGGTGACCGAGGACGTAGACGTGGACTGGCGACTGGGCTGAGCGGACGCAGACGTGGACGGCACGTTCCGATACTCATCAACGTTGGTATTGATCTGAGGGAGAGGAACAGAAGGCGGCGCTGGACCCCCGGCACTCAGAGGCCTTACTACTGGAGGACGACGGCCGATCGGCTGCACATTACTCAAGACGTCCTTCGTCCCATCCGCCATGACCACGTCCGTCTCCGCCCTGGATTGCGGCCGTTGCTGTGGTAGAGGAGGAACAACAACACTGGCCGTCGTAGTTCCCGCGCCAGTCGGGGTAGGCGACTTCGACGGGGCAGGCGTCAGCAACGACGGTTTGGAGCCCAGCGTGCTCTCGATCGCGGCTAACTGCGCGAGGAACTCTTCGTCCTCATCGTTAGCCGACACCGGGGGCGCTGGCTGCGGAGTAGGATTAGCAGACGGAGGACGGCGGCGCGGGTCCACACTAGGCTGGTGCTGCTGCTGCTGATGGTGATGCTGCCAAGTGCCCGCTGCTGATGATGAGGATGATATCGACATGGACATGGACGACAAGGACGCGGACGTGGACACGCTTGGCGACAGCAACTGCTGCTGCTGCTGTTGGGGATTGTCCCCTGCCAACCTGGCTTTGGCAGCGCGTATAGGGGCGAGCCGGTCGGGCGGGGCGTGTCTATCAGAGTAGTGAAGGGGCGTCTGCGTCTGCAATTTCGATGGAGGGAGGGTAGCATTGACATTGACGGGTGAGATGGACGGCGAGGGTCGTGTCTCGGCTGTGATGCGGTCGATGGGGGACGGTCTGGCGGACACGAGGACGGGTGTGCTGGTGCGGGAGGGGTTGAGGGGTCGGGGTCTGGAGGGCAGGAGAGGCGCGGATGTAGAGGCGGAGGGAAGAGGCGGAGGCATGGGCGATCTGCTTGTTGTGGGCGTTGCTTGGGCCGATGACGAGGGGCTTGCGCAGGAGGTAACCAGTTTCTTCGTCTTTGAGGGCTTGATGGACGGCTTGCCGACTTGGGAAGCCATTGGTGATTCTCTAGCTGACGCCGATGTCGACGCCCTCGCGGAGGTCTTTGTCGTAGCCGCCGGCGCCGAAGGTTTCGACGTGCTCCGCTTAACGGTGGTCGTGGCTTTACTCACAGGTGCCGACCCAGCCGGCGTTCCTCCCTTCGTGGCGGACGCAATCTTCTTAACCGCCGTTCTCGCCGCTGCAGTCTTCATTCGAAGAGGAGCCGAAGGTACCTCGTAATCGTCGTCCTCGTCATCAGACTCAGGAAGACACCGCTTATTCCGCCTCGCCGACATCGCCTTCTTCTTTGGTGCCTCATCCACCTCCTCCTCGGACTCCGCATCCGACACACGAGCCGACTTCTTCCGTTTGGGCGAGATCTTGGGCGGCGCAGACGCGCTAGCCATCGGAAGTGGAGGCCGCGGCAGGTGCGGCAACGCGACCGGCCGACCATCAAAGGTGACGTACGCCGCAGGTGTATCCCCTATCCCATCGCTCGTGAGCTTCAACACCGGGACCTTGTTCACGACGAACGCCGCGAGGTCCTTGTACGCCTTCGCCGCCGTTTTAGCCTTCACGATCTCCTTCATCTGCCTCACCGCATCCGCCAGCTGCGCCAAGCTCCTCTTCTCCCTATACAAGTAAATCATGAATCCGGTCATGACGAACCACATCGGCTGGATCGCCTCAAACGGGTTTCTCCACCTCTCATCTCGTATGAGACAGTTCATCGTGTCCACCACGCCGAGGGCAGAGGCGCGTAGCTTCGGCGAGGGGGCGGTCTTGGAGTGGAGGAAGGTCTCGACGCGGCTGAGCTTGAGCTCGGTGGCCGGGTACGCGCCTTTGCGCGCGGAGAGGTGGTGGTTGATGAGGATGGCGATCTGCGCGAGCATGAAGAAGTCTTTGCCTTTGGCTTTGTCCCAGGCCAAGAACTCCCGGAGCGCGGAGCTGGTGGTGCGGTGCATGTCCCGGACGAGGTCGGCGTTGGGCCCGTTGTAGGCTTTTAAGCGCTCTGAGTGTGAAGGCGGTTAGCGAGGAATGTGGGCGGGTGTCGAGGAAGGGGGATGGGGGGACTTACCGTGGGCTGTCAGTGCGACGGCATTCTGCACCCGCTGTTGGATGGATATTTAGTTCGAGGACTGGAAAACGGGAGCGTGGAATGAGATCGTACCTGGAAGATTTCGCGTTCTTCGTGCTCGGTGATGTTCATGTACTCGTAGACGACAATATTCATGAGGTCGAAACGTTGTTTTTGGGCGGCGGAGATGACGTTCTTCGGGGTCTTGGCCTGGGGTACAGACTTATACCACATTTCGCGATTCAGCTGTCTGGAGAAGTGTTAAAAACACGGGTGGCTGTTACAAGGATGCAACTCACGAATCTCGATCTGGACAAGCGCGCGGAAGTAAGGACGTGATGGCTGGAGAAGGGGCTTGCACAAAGGCTTACAGGATATCTAGTGGAAAGAAGTCAGATTCTGTTCAAGGAGGCATACATATCGAACGCTACTGACTTTACCATCCATGAACCTGGAGGCATGTTGAGTATATTCATCATGGTTTGGAGAACTAAAAACTGACTGTTGAATCGCCGTGATTCTCTGCTTCCCGTCGATGCATATCCTCTCTTCGACACCGTGTTCATTTGGTCGAACGGCTGGACGTTCCGAATGAGGTCCTGACACGAAGGCGTATTCGCAAAGCCGACAAACCAAATATAAGCGGGAATACAGCGTAGTTGTGCATGAGGGAGTCGATGAGATAGCCTTGGTGGGTGTCGGTCCATACAACGTCTGCGAAGAATTAAATGATCGTCAAGCACGTAAAGGCTGCGAACGCACCTCGCTGGTATTCTGGGTTGAGGTTGATCACTCCCAGTTGTAAGTTGCCTGGTGTAGCGTGAAAGCTGGCTCGCAACATCAAAACGGTTGCACCCACGATAGAGGTTATCTGGCGACCAGGTCTTATGGTAGCACTCCTTGAGACGGGGCGGGTTGATGTCCTTCGCGGCTTTCTTCGTCTGGGCCGCCTTTGTTTTTGCCGCGGCCGGTTTCGACGCTGGATACTGGATTGAGAGTGGCGTCTCCTCTTCATCATCTGAAAGCTCAGTGAGATCCGAATCGTCGTCGAGTTCGTACTGGAACGACATGATGATGATCAGACGTTAATGTGATGTTGCCGAGTTGTCAATGCTGGGAGACCGCCGTTGGGGATGTTGAGGAGAAGATGTCTGGACGCTCTCGGGGAAAGGAGGATGAAAGATATGAAGCAAGGTATGATAGTGGCTCTTTGGTTTAGGCGGACTGAGATATCCTGTTTTTGAGAAGAGTTACGGGGTCGAGGCGCATGTTCGCAACTGGGAGGCGGTGATCGAACGATTATTTTGTCTCGAGCTAATTAACTGCTAGTATACATAGATCCGCAAACAGCAATCTCACACGTGGTACGGTGCAGCTCTTGCAGTGGGCGGTCGGATTCGAGCTGGAATCGGACGGAATTCGTCAATTTTCATCCCGAAATGCGTACAGCAAAGACCATTTGACTCATTGTCCTTAGCCCCGAAGCAGGAGACCCTAATCTTATCTTCACCGTTCTCGCCAGATCCCGAGGACATGGTGTCCGGGGTCTTGGCATTTTACCGGTGATAGCCGAACACGAGGTGTCTGCACACACGATCAACCAAACCACACTGCGCTCGTCACCAACAAAATGAGGATCGAAGAACTCGTCCTCGAGGGTACGCTCGCCGCGATTTCTCCGTCTTGACCCTATCACTGAGCTGCTCGACGCGCTCTAGGCTTCAAATCGTACCCCGAACGGACGCAGATCACAGGCTGGGACCCCTCTTTCAACGCGATCACGGGTCTCAATGGCTCCGGCAAATCCAACATTCTCGACGCGATATGTTTCGTTCTGGGTATCACCAACATGTCGCAGGTGCGTAATCTAACGTTCGGCGCGACGACAATTCAGCTGAGAGCGCGTCGTTGGTGGGGCAGATGCGCGCGTCGAACCAGCAAGACCTGATCTACAAGCGTGGCCAGGCTGGCGTCACCAAAGCCAGCGTCACGATCGTGTTTGACAACTCTGACAAGTCGAAGAGCCCCGTGGGGTATGAGGACTGCAGGCAGATCACCGTGACGCGTCAGGTGCGTGTGCTGTGCCACCCATGCCCCAGACTGCGTGGGCTGAACCTTGGTGTGACCGCCAGATCGCCCTTCCGAATGTCTCCAAGTACCTTCTCAACGGCCACAAAGCCCAGCAGCAGAACATTCAAACATTATTTCAGAGCGTCCAGCTCAACATCAACAATCCCAACTTCGTTATTATGCAGGGCCGCATCACGAAGGTACTGTATACCCAATACTCTACACGACATCTCTGCGCTCGATCTAACGAAGCAACCCGCGGCAGGTTCTGAACATGCGACCGCAGGAAATTCTTGGGATGGTCGAAGAAGCCGCGGGCACGCGGATGTTCGAAGAGCGCAAAGAACGTGCGTTGAAGACGATGGCGAAGAAAGACAAACGCGTCCAAGAGATCCTCTCCCTCCTCCGCGAAGAAATCACACCCAAGCTCGAAAAGCTGCGCGCCGAAAAGCGGTCGTTCATCGCGTACCAGAAGTCGTGTTCGGAGCTGGAGAAGATCGGGCGGGTGCTGCGCGCGTGGGAGTGGACGGACGCGCAGGAGAAGGTGGCGAGGAAGGAGCGGGAGGTGGAGGAGAAGAGGGCGGAGATTGAGGAGGTCGTCAAGAGGAAGAAGAAGGCGATGAGGGAGTGTGAGGCTGCGGAGAAGGATGTGGAGGATGTGACCAGGAAGAGGGACGAGGAGATGGCGAAGGGCGGGAGAGTGAAGAAGCTACAAGAGGAGGTGCAGGAGCTGGATAAGGCGACGGTAAAGATTAAGACGCAGGCTGAGATTAAGGAAGGGACGATCAATGACGAGGAGGCGAATATCACCACTTTACAGGACGAACTCAAAGAGGTGGGTGATGAATGTT
The DNA here is from genome assembly GCA_026008595.1 of Lyophyllum shimeji. Lineage (NCBI taxonomy): Eukaryota > Fungi > Basidiomycota > Agaricomycetes > Agaricales > Lyophyllaceae > Lyophyllum > Lyophyllum shimeji. The sequence continues at coordinate 721,817 of BRPK01000012.1, read as the reverse complement.
TTGTTTTTTTTCGAAGGACGGCTTGATATCGACCTTTCTTCCAGCTGGAAACTTCGCTCGCGGATAAAAAGGCCCAACTCGACACGCTGAACACTTCGTACAAAACCGTGAACGACCAGCACACCGCCGCGCAGAACAAACTCACCGCCGCCGAAGAGCTCCTCCAGACGCTGCTGACAGGCCTTTCCTCGAACAAGGCGAACAACTCGGGCGGCGGATACATGGGCCAGCTGGCGCAGGCGAAGGCACGCATCGCGCAGGGCGAGGCGGAAGAGGAGCAGAGCAAGGTGAAATTGGGGATGAGCGAGAAGGAGCTGAAGACGCTGGAGGTGCGATGGAAGGAGGTGGAGAGCCAGGCAAAGGAGGGCGAGAAGGATCTCGAGAGGAAGAGAGCGGCGGTGGAGGAGTGTAGGCGGAAGATGGAGCGGTGTGGGTGGAATCAAGAGATGGAAACGGCGTTTGAGGACAAGTTGAGAAATGCGAAGGCGGAGGTTCGCGCATTGTCTGACGTGCGTCGCTTGCTGCATTTGGTTCTCAATCGCGCAGGATTGCAAAAGCTGATGCTCATTGAACGATCTATAGCAACACGACCAGTTGAAGCAAAGTCTTGGAACGGTCAACTTTGACTACACGACTCCGTCACCGAGCTTCGACCGGCGGAGGGTGAAAGGCAGGGCGGCGACACTCATCGGGCTCGAAGAGCAGCACTACGACAAGGCCACTGCGCTCGAGATAGCCGCAGGTGGAAAACTGTACCAGGTCGTCGTCGAGGACGAGAAGGTCGGCGCCGAACTCATCAAGAACGGCCAGCTCAAGAAGCGCGTGACGCTGATCCCCCTAAACAAGATCTCCACCCACCGACTCTCCGCCAAGGTAACATACTACTTCCGCCTACACCTCCATTGAATCAAAAACTGACCACAACGGCTATCTAGCAACTGGAGGCAGCACAGCGGCTGGCGCCAGGCAAAGTGCACCCGGCGCTCTCCCTCGTGTCCTACGACCACGAAGTCGCGAACGCCATCGCGTACGTCTTCAGCGACAACCTCATTTGCGCGGACGCCGAGTCCGCGAAGCACGTGACCTTCTCGCGGGACGTCGGCGTGCGCTCCGTCACGCTCGCCGGGGACGTGTACGACCCCTCGGGCACGCTCAGCGGAGGTTCCGCGCCGAGCGGGAGCGGGATCCTGATTAGGGTGCAGGAGCTCATGGAGATCTGGGGGAAGCTCCAGGCGGCAAGGGGGAGGCTGGAGGCGCTGGAGAGGGAGGAAGAGAAAGGGAGGAAGGTGAGGGAGGAGTGGAGGGGGTTGAAGAGGGATCTGGAGATGAGGGAGCACGAGGCGAAGTTGATGGAGCAGCAGGTGCAGGGGAGTAATGCGGCGCGGGTGGGTTTTTCGACAGTCTTTTTTCTTTCAGCATGATCGATCTGATCGTTGGGGATAGGTCGGCGGGGAAGTTCAGGCGCTGAAGGAGACGATTGCGAATCTGAAGCTTGCAGTACAGGCGGCTAAGGATAAACAGAAGGAGGCAAAGGAAGAATGCAAGAAGCTCGAGCGTGATATGGCCGAGTTCAAGAATAACAAGGAGGGCAAGACCGAGGAACTCAAAGTGAGCACCCACCCGCTGACGTCGGACGTCCAATTGCCAATGACCCGCGCTTCACGCGCATTCCAATTGCAGGCGGACATCTTGAAGCAGAAGGCGGCGCTGCAACGACATGCCGTGATCGTCAAGACCCAGCAAAAGGAGGTACAAACTGCGACGCTGGAACTCGGTACGGAGCTTACCTCTTTCCCCTTGGCTCTTGGTCTTGTGGTGCGTTTTGTCCGGCGTGAGCTGATGTTACCCGCGTGCTCCATAGAACAGATCGAGAAGGACATTGAAGCCGCGACGAACACGCTCGAGGAGGCAAAAGCCGGGGTGGTGAAGCTCCGCCGCGATTTGGAAAAGTTGAAGACCCAAGTGGCCGCAAGTGAGGTACGGTTTTCGGTCCCATGTGCATGAAGGAGAATAACGAGACTTGTGTTCTATAAATAGACGGCGCATGCGAAGGCTGCGAAGAAACTTCAGGAGGAGCTGGCGACACTCACGCGGTTTGACACCGAGCTCAAGGCGCTCGCGAGTGTTATCAAGGAGAAGAAACAGGCGGTGTCGCAGGCGGACCTAGATATCAAGAGCTCGGAGCATGCGGTCCAGGTCCTGAATAAGGAGAAGACCGCGGCAGCGAACCTCGTCGCTAATCTCGAGAAACAGTATGAGTGGATTGCTGAAGACAAGCAGTGAGTGTGACCTTTGTGTTGCCCTACGTAGCTACCTAACGGCGATGCAGTCAATTCGGAAAGCAGGGCACGCAGTACGACTTCAGAGACCAAGATATCGACAGGATGAGGGAGAAGGCAAAGGAGCTCGAAGAGTCGCAGAAGGGCATGAAGAAGAAAGTGAACCCCAAGGTCATGAACATGATCGACAAGTGAGTACTTCCTTACACGCGGTCGAACGAAGCTAATTGCCGTCGAAATTAGTGTCGAGAAGCGTGAACTCGATCTCCAGAAGATGCTGTCAACGGTCATGAAGGACAAAGAGAAAATCGAGGAAACCATAGAGGAGCTTGACCGTTACAAACGGGATGCACTGCAGAAGACTTGGGAAAAGGTCGACGGGTGAGTGTCCCGCCTTATTTGTGTCGATGGACTTATCCACATGTGCTCGCTCACAGTGATTTCGGTGGGATATTCGCCGAGCTTCTCCCTGGGAATTTTGCAAAGTTGCAGCCGCCAGACGGACAGGACCTCATGGACGGCCTTGAGGTGAAAGTGCAGCTTGGGAGCGTGTGGAAGCAGAGCTTGACGGAGTTGAGCGGCGGTCAAAGGTCAGTCCTCCTCACATAGCAGTGCCGATGCGCAAAAACAAATCAATTGACGCCGTGTGGTCGCCCCATCTACAGGTCGCTCATCGCCCTCTCCCTCATCATGGCACTCCTGCAATTCAAGCCCGCGCCGATGTACATCCTCGACGAAATTGACGCAGCGTTGGATCTCTCGCATACGCAGCACATCGGACAGCTGTTCCGAACGCGGTTCAAGGGGTCGCAGTTTATTGTCGTGTCGTTGAAGGAGGGCCTGTTCACGAACGCAAATGTCTTGTTCCGCGCGAGATTCCGGGACGGGACGTCTGTTGTGGAGAGGACCGCGCAGAGGTCGGGGTCGGCATTGTACGCTGACGGAGATGGAGAGCGAGAGAACGGGGACGAACGGAGTACGAGGCGGCGGCGGGCGGGCGGTGGATCATAGCGTCTCTTAGAGTCGAGCTTTTCTTGCTTTTCTGCTATCCGGTGTTCCATTACTTGTGCTAATCCTGTAACATTACTGCATTATGATCGTGATGGCCATGGCGACGCATGCTAGGCCGACGTATGGTGAAAGGCGTTCTCCTGTATGCTTGGGTGAGAACGTTCAGGGTGGGCGGGTATGTCACAACATACCTATGCGTGCAGACATGAAGAACAGCCCAAGAAACCTTCGGGAGAGCATTGAATCAGTACATGCGAGTGACTGATAGAGCTACTTGGCGCACCCTTGCTTATTTCTATCAATGAGTCGCGGCGCAACAGCACGGACATATGTGCAGGTGCAAATGCACAACAAGATGACCAAAAGTAATGATTGGAAGTTGAAAAGGGCCGACTACAAAGACAGCATGAGCGTATACTACATGCGAGTATCAGTATACATACCATCAAGCGTTAGGGGACCACCGATGAAGCTGCGCTGCCCACTCGTTGAACGGAGAGTTTACGAACTGGGAACAGAAGGAACAGCACAATACCCACGTTGCAACAGCGTGGGAACCTTCGAGGATGGCGTTGATAGGCATGCACAAACACGCAGTGCTCCTCCCAAGGCTCCTCCTACTGTCCTTTGTCAGTCCTCTCCCGCTTGCCTTCTCATCTACGGCACGAATCATTGGCGGTACCGTTCAGGCATCGTAATTCATGCCATACGTGAAGGACGAAGTACAGTGATTTCCTGGAAGTTTTCACGCGAATCCTGGAATGCGAGATAGCATATCACGCGATACCCTATCTCTCCGACTCGCATGGTCGTGGCCAAGACAGATGCCAAATTTGTTGCCGTTGCATCATGGATTATCAGACCCCAGAGACACGCTGCGATCTGTATTCCAACCTGCAGGATAACGACGCTTTTTCAACTGTCACTCGACGCTGTCAATTTCAATTGGAAGTCGACTGATTGGGCGTCCCAGCGTGGAATGCCGCCACTAGGAAACGACAACGACGCGCAGCGTTGTGGGCACTTAGACCGATTTATGCGAGGTTGCGAACCGCCTGACCTGTCTGGAGAGGTCATATCGGTTGATCTGGCTCACACGACCCATCATGTTGCATCTTGTTATTCCGAACCCTTCCAGCTTGCCAGTGGGTATCCGGGCGTTGCCAACCATGGATGAATGCGTCGGACCATCTCTGAAGAGTAAGTCATCTGTCAGCCGTGATCTTGGCCGTGATAGGGTGGGCCTCAAGCCGTAGATTTTTTTCCAGCTGTCGGCATGATCCAGTTGGAGGTGGTCAGCTGGTCCTGACGTCGTCGCGTTATTCCTGTCATACATTGAGCGAACGGTCTAGCTTCATTTCAATGATGCGTTCGATGTCTACAGACCGCCCGGCATGCCACGGCCACCGTCGCACCACCGATCAGTGCCAATTACTCGACTTCGTCGGTAGTAGATCATCCCAGCGCCCATAGGTACTCCCCATTGAATCCTAGGCACGTACTATCGCCGAGGGGGGGGAATGTTTTCGCCGTAAGGATATGCACCGTGTGAAGTGGTAGACCTGCTACCCACGCAGGCTTATGGTCAGCGACTGATAACCTTCCAGCTGCCGAGAGGCTGGCCACTTTAGCCAAGTCCCTTTCTAGGTCCCTTCAAGGTTGAATTGTCAGCAGTATTTAGTTACGTTTTCTTCCCTCGATAGCCTATCTTAGTATCTATGTCGCCACGGTTTCCGCTCGGAAGTCGAACCCTCTATATTCTGCTTGTATCGAGCTTGGAATGCAACTTTACTATAGTTTCCATCCCTCCCACTTTCGCCAATCCAAGAGTTTCGCTGTTATCTTTATATATATCCTTGATCCGCTCTGCAATCCCCCATGTGTGGCAAGGACCGACCCCTTTCAACACTCTAGTCATCAGGCCTCCGCTCGTGTTACTCGGAGTATTTTCCCCTTCGACGCTTGCAATGCACGCTGGTCGCTAGGTTCGTCCAATATCCGTTTCGTCGGGAAAACTGACAGACTTTGACAATGACAGAACGATAAACGTAAAGAAAATGAAATTCTTCAGTTCTGCTGACACCCACTCCACATGGCGGATCGGAGCGGGAGCTTTTCGGTTCATCCTGCCTTCTGCAAACCTAAACCCTCCATCTGTGCTGGGAGCCATGAATTTGGTTAGTACGAAGGTCCCAGGATCCGGCCTCTGTCGAGCCACAACTCCAGGTACATACTGCCCCGGACCGCCGCTAAATGGCAGATACATTTCGAAACAAATCACCAGTTTAAGGATCCACGTGAAGCGGTCGTTGTACGCACGGTACAACCCAATTCGCAAGAAGGATGTGCCTTCTCTGATCGCGATGCTCTCGTTACGTTGCCCTACTGGGTAGCCGGTCTGTCAACCAATTCACGCCACGATCTGAAAGCCAGATGGGATGGCATCCATGCGTTGGCTTCCTGGGAAGGGATTCGTTCCTTATCTACTGGTGATTCACATGTGCTCCCAGATCTGAGGACTTACTACAAGACACCCGCTCTGTGGTCTGATCCCCCAAGCCCCGGCTTCTACTCCTCTACCATGTCTGATACCGACATCAAGCACGAGCTGAAGTCGGACGGCGGCGAGAAGGCCATCGACGAAGGTACGACGCTCCGCCACACACCTGAGCAAGTGACTTACTTCCTTGCGTAGTCCAAGTCTTGGCTGCTGTGGCAGACTTCGATGACCCTAACATGGACAAGGATGCTGCTATCGCAGGTATTCTCGGTAAGACATCACAGTTGCCGCTGCTACCCCTTGACTAACACCCCTTCAGAGGATGATTCCCCCTATCCCGAGGTTCGATCTGCTGTCGCCAACACTGATGACCCCGACATTCCTGTTTCGACGATTCGGTCATGGACGTTGGGTCTTATATGGGCAATCGTGGTCCCTGTGCGTCGTACACTGAACATCTTTCACGCCCTACTTAATGTACCCCCGCAGGGTCTTAACCAATTCTTTTTCTTCCGATACCCCTCCGTGACGGTCACCGGAGTCAGTAAATTCTTGCTTCGCGACGGTGTCTAGCTATTGACACTGGCGTAGATTGTTGCCCAGCTTCTTTCGTTCCCACTCGGCACAGCTTGGGCGAAGTTTATGCCCAACGTCAAGATTTTTGGAGTACCTCTCAACCCCGGCCCATTCTCGATCAAAGAACATGTGCTGTGTTTCTATTGTGTACTGGCGCTTGGATCTCACTGACATCCCTTCAGGTCCTTGTCACGATCATGGCAACCGTCGGGTACCAGAGCGCCTATGCCACGGACATTGTGGCTGTCCAGCGTGTGTACTACAACCAGATCTACAACTTTGGCTGTAAGTCACGCGCTCAGTCCACTCGACAGTACTGTCCAACCTAACACTCGTCGTAGACCAATGGATGGTCGTAATGTCGACCCAACTCATCGGGTTCTCCATCGGTGGTATCGCACGCCGTTTCCTTGTTCAACCCCCGTCCATGAGTACGTGTGAAGTCGATGATGCTCACCGATATGCCTGACTCTTCGGCGCGTTCTAGTCTGGCCGCTCAACCTGGTGACCTGCGCGCTCTTCAACACGCTCCACTCGCAATCCTACGCTGGCGTAGGAACACGAGGTGGTATCAGCCGCGAAAGGTTCTTCCTCTACGCGTTCATCGGTTCTGCCGTATGGTACCTGTTCCCTGGATACATCTTCACGGCCCTCAGCTACTTCTCCTGGGTTTGCTGGATTGCTCCCGACAACGTACCGCTTAACCAGATGTTTGGTTATGTACACGGACTTGGGATGAGTCTCATCACCTTCGACTGGGCTCAAATTGCATATGTTGTCTCGCCCCTTGCTACCCCCTGGTGGGCAGAAGCCAACGTCACGGCTGGCTTCGTGATCTTCTTCTGTAAGCGTCTGAGGCACTTCTCGGTCTTACGGATTATGCTGAACCTCTATTTGTCTGTAGGGATTCTAACGCCTATTCTCTACGTAAGTCATTTGCTTTTGGCACGTCTCAAATAAATTGACACGCCTTCTAGTACACGAATGCTTGGGACAGCAAATTCATGCCGTAAGTCTTCCGCGGGTGACATTCGATTCTAGGCGCTCAGACTGGCTGTCAACTCAGGATCTCATCGCGCGGCTCTTTCGATAATACTGGCCACGCATACAATGTAACGCGGATCCTAAATCCGGACGCTACCTTCAACCAGGAGGAGTATAGTGCCTACAGCCCGCTGTTCCTTTCGACGACCTTTGCCGTCTCCTATGGCCTTTCGTTCGCATCTATCACGGCAACCCTCACGCATGCTTTCCTCTACTTCCGGAAGCAGATTTGGACGCAAGCACGACGCGCAATGCACGAACAACCCGATATTCATGCCCGACTAATGGCCCGTTACCGTCAAGTACCGGAGTGGTGGTACATGATCATTTTCTGTACGTACATCTTTCGCGGGTTCAAAGACGAGGCGTTGATCCTTCTTTGCAAGTGTCTATGTTCGCCTTTGGCGTGATTTCCATCGAGGTGTGGGAGACGAAGGTGCGCCCGATTCCTTTTTTTGAACACTTCACGAGTCTCACAACCTCCTTCGACATAGTTCCCTGTGTAAGTGAGAGCCCTGGACGAAGGTTTTCCAAGCTGACTCTTCGCGGCGCTGTAGTCAATGGTTTATTCTTGCTCTCGTAATCGGTGGGTCATCTGCTGCTCTACGGTTGTTAGAATCTATCTGACTCTCGCTTCTCCAGCATTCGTCTACGTTATTCCCATTGGCATGATTCAAGCAATCACTAATCAACAAGTCGGTCTCAATGTTATAACTGAATTGATCATCGGCTACGCTCTCCCGGGACGACCAGTCGCGATGATGATGTTCAAGACGTGGGGATATATCACCATGGCGCAAGGTACGTCCACACATCCTTCCAAAGTCCCGTTCTCTGGATGCATCTCGACACAGCGCTGCAATTCACCTCCGACTTTAAACTTGGCCATTACATGAAAATTCCACCACGGTAGCTTTCTCCGACTCCGTGTTTCTGCAGCTGTCTGACAATATTCTGCTCTCAGGACGATGTTCACGGCGCAGGTCATCGCAGCGGTCATCGCTGGGACTGCACAACTTGGCGTACAAGCCTGGATGTTTACGAACATTCCGAATATGTGCGATCCAGCGCAAAAGGACGGATTTATATGCCCGTCGACTGAGGTCTTTGGCACTGCGAGCATCATCTGGGGTGTCATCGGTCCTGCCCGTCAGTTCTCGCATGGCCAGGTGTACTATGGTATTTCTTTCCTGTCTTTCGGTTCTACTGCGACATTCTAACGCTTGAAACCACAGCACTAACATTCTTCTTCCTCATTGGATTTATTTGCCCTGTCATCTCGTACGTCTTGACGCGCAAGTTCCCCAACAGTTGGTTCCGATACATCAAGTCAGCTGCTTGCCCTTACTTTTCCCGCTGAGACTAATGTTTGCTTCAGCTTCCCCGTTATCTTCTCCGGAACTGGACTTATTCCCCCGCAAGCGCCGTTAACTACGTAACGTGGGCGATTGTTGGATTCATATTCAACTATGTTATTCGCCGACGCAACTTCCCATGGTGGACGAAGTACAACTATGTGCTTTCGGCTGCACTGGATTCTGGCGTTGCCGTCTCGGCCGTCCTTATCTTCTTCTGTCTGCAATATCCAAGGAATGGGACCATCGGGGCAAACAACATTCAGACCTGGTGGGGTAATTCGTAGGTGCACCTTTACTTTCTTGACGACCGGAACTTGAAACGCTTGCCGAATATCTAGGGTCTATGCGAACACGGCAGACGCGAAGGGTACACCTATGCTCAAGGCTGCCAAAGGTGATTTCTTTGGGTACGTCTCCATGCGATTTGACTTGTCTGCCTCTCTGTTGACGGACCCTTCGTAGCCCGAGGACTTGGGCTTGAACAATCAGGGTTTCCGATGAAGAGGGACATTTGTGGATTGTGTGACGAAATGTGTACGAGTTGCTCTGTGCATGCAGTATACCTACTGGTCTGCCTGTGGTTTCATCGGTTTGCTAGGCTCCGCTCGGCCCACAGATGCCATGTAATATAGCAAAGTCAAAGTCGCGTTGTTCAGCACTACAGCAGACTACTGAGATTGGCGACGATTTGCACTGAGCACGAGCAGGTCTTGGCTTGCAGTCTTGAATGTGTAACCAGCTTGTGCAATTTGCCTGAGCAATGTTCTCGTAATGGGGGTTCTGCGCAGAGCTCCAAATCGACGCCGTCCCTATCACCTAGTAGCGCTGTTCTGGCGACAACCCCAGCAGGACCATGCGCCTTAGTGACGCTTTCGCCCTGCTCCGCCGCCCTGCTTTGGTCACGTATGTGCAATAGCGATGTTTAAGTTATAGGAGGAAGCTTCTAACTGGCAGCCGTCGACTCCAGTAGTAGGCACGCCTCAGCTGGTTGGTGCCACTTCAAGCACGACGCTCAAAAACCAAATGACTGAGATCAAGTCTCGCGGAGGATCTCGGGACATCCCCGCTTCCTCATCTCCAGCATTGCCATCCACGCCGACCGGTACAGAAACATACCACCTTCAGTACACGTCGTCATCCCTCCTTACTCCCGACCTCGAGAAGGAAGTCCAACGGCTCCACAGAGTATTGAAGCTACGAAGCGAAATATAGGAATCCTTCAAGTGAAGCGGAAAAGGGACCTTGGGTGAAGGGCAGTGTTCCCAGCCCGTCTTCCAGCAATGGTTCTGGAAGGCGAAGATCAACTGGAGAGTCTCTTATGATCATGGGACGAGGATTGTGACGCTGTACGGGGATCCCAGTCAAGAGCACGAGCTTGTCTTCGCGATGGTCCGAGATGCGGTCGCCGAAGCCATTCAAGAGGAGGTCGCCAAACGGACCGCCTTCTGGGATTCCCAGTTGGGATCAACTGACAGGTTAAAAGAACAAGAAACTATCGGCCATTGTAAGCACTGCCCGGGCTTGCTTATGCGGCAGCCGCTTTGAGACCGTGACTGATCATTCGCTTTAACCCGTCGCGCCAATTGCAATATTTGATCTAGCTCACCATCTACCGGGTCGCGAGAGGCAAAGGAGCCGGACGCGACGATTGCTCTTTGGCCCCGGCTGCGCAATCGTGTTTTAGCGGAGTCAGATTGCCTGGGCATAGTGTTTGAACATGCCTATAAAAATGAATTGGACGTCATTTTGATGGCAGAGGTGGAGGCATGGGCGCGCTCCTTGACCGACGCGGCCCCAGTCTCGATCAGTACCAACACGGACCCAGACCATCGGGACTAGGATGGATTTCCAGTCGTCACCCTTCTTCTTCCGCGCGAGAACACCGGACCCTCCCATAATCCAATCTGTTCCCTTCGGCGGCTTCGCTACCTTTCGGTCAGAATCAAGGCTCAACCTGATAGCACCGTTCCGAAGTTCACCGCCTCGCGCTATTCGTCCCGCTCACAGTCCTGATTCTGGGAGTCTGATTATTCCCGACTGCTCCGACGGCAAATCACCACTCATTCCTGTTGGCTGCGTCTTCGATGACCTTTGTCCGATGGGCTCAAGGGAGTGTGGCCTCTCTTCCAGTGAAGATTATAGTGTACCTGGTTGAGCTGCAGGACGAGTTGCGGAAGGTCTTGCTGCAATTTGTAATTCCATACTGTGACTCAAGCTCTCGCCAGCAAGCAACGAGTGTCCTATACTTCATGGAGCTGCATAACAGGTTACGAGACTTCTTCGAGTTTGTCTTCACTGTCATTCCTGCTACCTTTTAGGTAGTGGTTCTTATGGCGTGACGGAAACCAGTTTTTGGCGGTAAGTAACATGCGCTATTCTATTGTCTCGTTCTGGTATTTCAGATGTGTTGACGGCGGCCTGAGAGCGGCGTAGGTGGCAGCCGCAGCATGGCAATGCTAATGCTCTTCTCCAGGGATGGTTTCGTCTGTACCCTTGCAAGAACGTGCTCCGAACTCCCCTCTTGATCCAGAGCAATTATGCCGGAGGTCTTCCTCATATCAACGTGAGAAGCCAGGGTGGTGAAACGAAGGCGAGAACGAGCATGGCTGCGCGGTTGACGAGCCTCGTCCCGACTCCCACGTCGACAGATCCCCCGTGTTGGCAAGGAAAAAGCAAGCGGACTTCTGGAATTTAGTAAGAATGTGAAAGCGACACCGTCCAGTCTGAGATCTCGCATTCAATCGCCAGGCTCCAAAAAAAACCTGAATGAGGCTCGTCACGCACCTCTATACCGCTGATAGTACCCCCGACCTTTCCAAGTGCTGTCTCCTCGCCACGCTGACAAGCACCACCCCCAGTCCAAACAGCATAATTTCGACGCCGATGACAACCGCCTGCGGGACCAAGAACGCGCGCACGTTCCTCGCCACGAACGTCCTCACCAAGCGCGGGACGAGCGGGCGGCCCTTGGCGGCCTCATACACGACCAGCCCGTATGGCCAGAACCACGCGACGAAGAGGATGTACGCGCACGCGGCGAGCATCGCCCAGCGCGCCACGGTGTGCGGGGAGCGCGAGGTGAGTTTGTTACGGGCGCGTAGCATGAGGTACGTGAGGTGGAAGAGGACGGTGAGGAAGGAGATCAGGGGGGCGGTGTAGAGCGACAGGGCGCCGAGGTCGAGGAGCGAGAGGGTGAAGACGGCGGTGCAGGTGAAGGTGGAGAGGTATGAGACGAGCCGGAGGGGGTGGTCGGCTTCAAAACGCGTGACGAGATGGGCGGGCATCGGATGCCTGGGGTATTTTCTGCGACTGGATGGTTTTCCTTGTTTGCGGATCCTCTTCTTTGGTGCGCCCCCGGTGGTCATGAGCGACGGGGGACGGAAAACCAGGCGACCTTGAGAGCACACTGTCAAGACAAGTTAGGACATTTATATTCATCAATGTGCCACGACTGCGGTGCTGCGCTCGTTGATGATGGCCAGGACGAAATTCCGCAACTGCTGGGAAGAAAGATCTGCAGATACAGTAACACAGCAGCCGGGGGGTGTATACACGTCGCTGGCGACTGCGCATTTCGACGTACCTCGACCCGGCCCGGGATGACAGTTGCTTTGGGCAACTGCATCGGACCATGATACGCGTGAATATGCAGAACGAAGTCGTAGTCGCGTGTTCAGGCTTGTTGGTAATCCTTCGAACCCGTCCACGCTGGCACTGGATGAATGGTCCGAAAGCGAGCACGCCACACGCTTAATGAGGTTTCAATCTACCCTTCGAACCTGACGTCGAATGGCATGGATGAAGGATATCATCGACCCGGTCCATGAAAGATCCAGAAAAAAGACAAAGCAATTAAATAAACAATCCACTCGTACAGTTCCTACCTTTGATATACACTACAGACAAAGCAAAGCAGATACACAGCTAGATCGACGGGAATGTGTCCAGGTCCTCACGAGGCCTAGTAATTCTTTATGAGGGCTGGTTGTCCCGGCACGCGCTTTGTGGGCGGTGTGAGCTCCGAAGGCTCGAAAGAGAAAGTTGAACGTACCCGGAGGTGGAACTTGCAAACACGGTAGCCGTGGACGCCTTTGTCATAAAATGCCTGGCTTGTCTCTCAGTCATGCACCAATAGATGACGCGCTTTACAAGGGCGAAGAGCGCACCTTTTCAACGATATACATGCCGTCGAAGCGGTACCTTGATGAAGGAGGTTGGGGTCATTCAGTGTTATCAGGTCACAGGAGCTTACCCAGCGTCTGGCGCGTATTTGGGGGAAGCCTTCGGACCGCGAAACACGCGAATAGGTCTCTTCGTTTCGACAGATTTCTGTCGCGTTGTTAGGTATCATGGTTGCGTAGGCCGAGGCTGCACTTACCTGCATGGCCCTGTTGTCTGAGTGCTGGAAGTCCTGGTCCTCAACTTGTATACCGCTGCCCTGGAGGGTTGTGGGATGAGAGGGTAACTATAGTTATAGCTGTGGACATTTCGGTACCGAGAACCCACTGCCGTCCTGGCCACCTGCACAAAGAATGAGTCAGCTCAAAGATGGCTTTGAGCCCAGCTCGCTCACCAGCGCCGGTATATTCACTGCCAGGCATATAAGTTAGTTACAGGATTCAGCGAGCAGTCAGTCTGAAGCGCACATGAATTCTCCCTCGTCACGATCGTCGGCGTAACCACCAGACACCACGACGGAAAAGGCGCCAAGGTCAACACTCCCGTATATGCCAGCAGTTCGCCGCCCGTGATGCCCTAGGTCGAGGAGTTCTTGCCTAGGACCTGTATCAGTGCTGCAAAAGGTGCAGTGGCACGAGAGACGCCGACATGCCTATCTCGAAATACCGTGCCTACAGCAATACCACGCGTGCCAAATCGTCGATCCGTTTGTGAGGGAAGGTTCGTAGGATATAAGGCTTCATCCTGAGCCAGTCTGGCTCTCCTAGTGCAGACGCGTCCAGTTAGCAAAGCCATCTGCTTTCGAGTGGCTACTTACATTCGTTCGAAAGCCATGGTTAGAATGGGAAAGACGAATTCCAAATCTGGGTCTGCGTGCTTGATCATGATCAAAGCGCGGCTGTCAAATCAGATCGGCGGTGTGTGACATCACAGGAACGCGTCACGCCGAAACTTGTCCTCCTCCTCCGCTCCTCCGGCAGCGATGGATCCATCCGCGTCCTCGTCGTCGTCGAAAAAGAAACCCGTGGCCATCATTACGATTGGCATGGCGGGCGCGGGCAAGTCTACCTTCGTACAGCGCATAAACTCCTACCTGCACTCGCAGGACCCGCCCGCGCCGCCGTACATCCTCAACCTCGACCCTGCCGTCACGCACGTTCCATTCGAGGCCAACATTGATATCAGGGATACGGTGAACTATCCTGAGGTTATGAAGCAGTGTGTATCGCGCGCCTTTCCCTTCCCCCTCCCTCCCCCTTCTTCCTGTGCGAGGTGTGTTGATTGATATGTTTGACACGGAAGATACAATCTAGGACCTAATGGTGGAATATTGACCGCGCTGAATCTGTTCACGACGAAGTTCGATCAGGTGCTGGGGTTGGTAGAGAAGCGGGCAGAGGAGGTTGAGTGAGTCTCTGCATGTCTTGCTACTTCGGATGCGCGATGTGCTAATAAGATTCGGTGCCGACTGTTTGCAGTTATGTCATCTTGGATACGCCGGGACAGATCGAGATATTTACGTGGTCGGCGTCTGGCGCTATCATCACCGACGCGGTGGCGTCATCCTTACCGACTGTCGTCGCGTATATCATCGACACACCGCGGACGACGGCCCCGGCCACTTTCATGTCGAACATGCTGTACGCATGCAGGTGAGCTTTTCCTCTCTCTATTCGCTTCCCCTCCATGCCGCACGTTTCTCCCCTTGTATGTTCGTAAAGATGAACACGGCAGATCTCATTCTTCGTATTTTCCTTATCCTGCAGCATTCTTTACAAAACGAAGCTTCCATTTATCCTGGTCTTCAACAAGACCGATGTGCAGCCGCATGAGTTTGCGCTGGAATGGATGCATGATTTCGAACTGTTTCAGGCGGCGCTGGCGTCCCACAGCGGCACGCATGACTCGGAAGGCGAGCCGACCTACATGAACAGTCTCATGAATAGCATGAGCCTCGTCCTCGATGAGTTCTACAAGCATCTAAAAGTACGTGCCTATTTTGGGCGACGCTATGTATTACTCGAGTCTCATCTCTGCTCTATAGGCGGTTGGTGTGTCCAGCATGACTGGGGATGGCATCAAAGAATTTTTCGACGCCGTCGAAGCGTCGAGAGAGGAGTATGAAAAGTGAGTATGCTCGTCTCGCAAAATTCCTCCCGCCTGTTAGTGCTTATCTCTTCAATCCAGGGAATATCTTCCGGAATTAGAACGCGCGCGAGCGCAGCGTGAAAAGACCCTGCAAGCAGCCAAGGAGGATTCAATGAACCGGCTGATGAAGGACCTCGAAATCGACCGCGCGAAAAACCCACACGGTGCTCTGGCGGACCGGTGGGACCCAGAAAACGAGGGTGAAGACGAGGACGATGGGAATATCAACATCGTGGATCGCAGTAAGTCCTTGGTTATCGTCATGACACCCACGCCCGCCGGGCAGGTCTCGTCCGTTAAAGGCTGTGTGCCGTCCTTGATAATCGTGTGCTGATCGATCGATTGTACTTAGGTGAGGAGCCTTGGCCAGGGCAGTATATCGACGTTACGCGCGCGAGACGGCATGAGGATGAGGGAATCAAGTGGCCACGACCTGGGTGAGGTGAGGTAACGGTTACGATATCGCGGTGGGTCGGATGCAGCCTTGGGCTGCTTGACTTTAGCCAGATTGGGAGAGAAAGGAGCGGCCGGAGAAGTGTAAAGACGCATCTAGACTTGTTCTGCCCCGCATTCGCGACGTCGATATGTGTCAGGCCGTTTGATGTCTTCTGTCTTTTGCTGATTAGTGACGTCGCGATGACATGTCAAATGCAAGGAAGATCGTTGCCTGGCAGCCAACCGCGGTGCTTATGATGGCCTCGACAGGGTGCTTAAGACAAAGGAATACCCTGGATGTAAGTTGGTAGCTGCTGGGATGCGATGCCCGAATGACCGCATTGCATGCATGTGCATACTGATGTAATGGAGGGCGTGTGTCTGGCGAGCATGCAAATCAATTCCGGGACCGCGGCGGCGGTGGCTGTGCATGGGTTTCTTCTACAAAACTGGTCGCTCTTTCTCTTGATCATTCCGCTGGCTTTCACTTGTCTCGCCCACACTGTCCTCTCTGCATTCTATCTGATTTAATTTTTGTGAGTTCAAGCTCTTTTGTATCAGAGTATGAGACGTGCACGCTCCCATCGATCATTACGTTATCCGACCGTCGCCCGTGCCATGCTACTCCAAGTACTGTACAATCAGGTTTCAACGTGCTGATGCAGTCGTCGCTATCCAGATCAGGCCCACCATCTCTTCGTATACGTCCCATCGCTTTCCTTTCCTCTCAGCAAGAATACACCACTCACTCGTAATTCTCCCATCGTTGAAAACATCCACCGTTACATTCACATGGATCGGTTAGCAATGACGATGCACTCGATGAAACCCCAGTAAACGCTGACTTGCGTCTATGCCTCTTCTTCGTTTGAACCAGCTACGCAAAGATCGAGAAAGTCGGTGCGTGATTGCAGTCTTGTATACTTGTGGCACTGGTCCACCTACACATGCCCTCGCCACTGCGGATCGCAGGAGAAGGTGAATGGCTCGCACTTGTACATGCGGAGACGCCTTGCTGAATCTCGGGACTGATAGGGACGTATGGCGTCGTGTACAAGGCGCGGGATGTGGGCACGAACCAGATCGTCGCGCTGAAGAAGATTAGGCTCGAGGCGGAGGACGAGGGCGTGCCGAGTACTGCGATTCGCGAGATCAGTCTGTTGAAGGAGCTGAATGATGATAATATTGTAAAGTGAGCGTCTTCCATGACAATCGCCCCATTGAAGCTGGCTGAAAACTCGACAGACTGCTCGACATCGTGCACGCCGATCAGAAGCTGTACCTTGTGTTCGAGTTCTTGGATGTGGACCTGAAGCGGTACATGGAGACTGGAAATCAGAATCGGACGCCCATTACTCTTGATATTGTCAAGGTGAGCTGTCGTACGGTGTCGTTTGGGCTCTGGACTCTGCAACGCCGCGCGGTATTTTCTTGGAACTTATCGACGCGTTATTGACGCGTCTTACGCGTGGCTGCGCAAGCTCACCCATCCGGGAGCCGCTCTGAAGGGTCCTTTTGTCCTTGGTGGGCTTATATCTTGGTAACCGAGGGTCATCTCGAAGCAAAAGTATCTGTGCTCTGCCATTTGTCATGTCCGCCCAAGAGTGACCCTTGACTCTCAATTGCTTGTCTGCTTGCGTGCATCATCATGTTTTTTCTCGCATAGACCGGCCCCGAATGCTGACTCGCACCCCTTCCTTGTTAGAAATTCACACACCAACTCAATTCTGGTCTGCTGTACTGCCACTCCCACCGCATCCTCCACCGCGACCTCAAGCCGCAGAATCTGCTCATCGACAAACGCGACAATCTCAAGCTCGCGGATTTCGGGCTTGCGCGCGCGTTCGGGATTCCGATGCGGACGTACACGCATGAGGTGAATCGAGGGCTGACCTCTCGCCGGACGGTGCTCACCATGGATGTCGGCAGGTCGTGACGCTGTGGTACCGCGCCCCGGAAGTTTTGCTCGGCTCGCGCCACTACTCCACCGCGATCGATATGTGGTCCGTCGGGTGCATCTTTGCGGAGATGGCGATGCAGGGGTCCCCGCTTTTCCCCGGCGACTCGGAGATTGACCAGATTTTTAAAATCTTCAGGTGCAGCCGTTCATTCTTCGGTTCCAGATTTCTCTACGAGAATGCTGAATGTGAGTGTGGCAGGATTTTGGGAACTCCGAATGAGGAGGTGTGGCCCGGTGTTAGTGGCTTGCCGGACTACAAGGCGACGTTCCCGCAATGGTCGAAGCAGGATCTGGCGCGCATTGTGCCGACGCTAGATGAGCTGGGCACGGACTTGTTGAAGGTACATCCGCACTATACGCGTACATCTCAAGCTGATGCCGTATTACCTAGCGCACATTGACTTATGATTCGGCGAAACGCATCTCAGGTATGTCTCGCCAACCTACGAAGGGAACAGTGGTTGATGCAGGATATGATAGCAAAACGTGCCCTCCAGCACCCCTACTTCGAGGGCTTCAAGCTCACATGAAATGATACAGCTGCACTACCAGGTATCTCCAGCTCGTGATGCCCTGCTGCCCTTGGCTTTCCGCCGGACCTGGTGTCGTCGAATACCCTGTTCTCAGATCCCTCCAGCGCGATATACGTACAATACCACACACCCTGCACTTTTTCCATAGCATTTTTTTTCAACATTGCATCGCATCTGCATATATGAAAATACGAGCTCGTCGCGTTCGTTGTCGTTTGCATGATTGTCGCAATTCCTCGGTAGTGAGTGTTGTCGGACGTTGTGGAGATTACTTGGCTGGCACCGCGAATCGGGACAGAGCCTCAGGCCTCAGCATGGATCTGGGTTCTATGGAGTGCGTGACGGATCCTTCACTAACTAGAGGGCCAGCCAATATATTGACGCAAATTCCGAACACGGTCAGGTATTGGTAAATATAAGGTATTCAGCGTCTCGATGACCAACAGGCATTCTATGATTGGACTTTGAAGTCCCCCATTGCGGCCCTGTGCGGGTGCTTCAGTAACTTCTATGGCGATCGTTCCCGGCTCACCTAACGGGCGTCATCCCTTCAAATGTCGCTCTGTACGTGCCAAATTTTATCCTACCGGAGAACGTCAACACCGTACGTGCCAAGGAAAGAAGCAAGAGCAAAAAAAACAACAGCCACGTACGAAGACGACTCGGACCCCATCTGTCCGGTGACAGTGTACCTCAAAAGTTGCTTCCCCTGATCCTTCGCATCCTTGATCACGTAGTCGAAGTGCCCGTTGGGCCCATAGGTGACCGTGACGGAATGCAGGGTCGTGCGGTCGGTGAAGCTGCTCAGCGGAATGGAGGGGCATTTCGTCGAAGCGCAGTCGCGCTTGTAGTCCCGAATCACAATCTTCCCGTTTGAGGCGTCGAGAGAGATGACGGGGCCTGCGCGGCCGCCGCCGCGCGTGAGGAGCTGCATGAGGTGGAAGAAGTGGTTTGATGTCCCGACCGAGGAGGGTAGGCTGAACAAAGGAACCTGGTTGAGGAGGAGTGGATGGAGCGCGGTAGCGACAAGATGCGTACTAGTATTTCCACTCGAAGCTGTGCTTTGTCCCGTCGGCGGCGCCGGGCGTGAGGAACTCAATCCGCTGTCTGAGTTCGCCGGGGCTAGGATCGAGATTCGCCTCGGGGTCGGAAGAGAGAGACACGGAGTAGCAGTCCGTTATGGCGATCGCGCTGTCGGTGCATCCTTTCCATAATTTTCCTGAAATTGAAGAGTGAGTTCCATGACTAGGAGGCGGGATGTGAGGGTGAGACTCCACAGACCAGAAGCTTGCCAGGAGAGCTGGCTGTTGATTTTCCCGCTCTGCAGGGATTTCCCATCGGCAAGCTCGACAAGGGCTCGGCTTTGCATGTCGCGAACCCGAGTCATCCGCGCTGCCGCTGAGGCAACCAGGCCCATGGTGAAGGCGAGAGAAACGCGCGAAAGCGAAAGCAGCATGGCGAAGACTCGGGCGTAGGGACTTGATTTCTTTGCACGGTACCAGACCACGAGCGTCCAAGGAGTGTCCAAGGTTTATATAGACGAGAAATTGGAAATACGAGGACGCGACAATCACGCCGCACGTCCATCAGCTCGGGAAGCATCCTTGCATCGAGCTTCCTCACGACCGTGTTGATCGTTTCATGGGGTGACGCTGCGGGAGTAGAAGAGCACCAAGTCGTCAACGTTCTAACACTGTGGCCTAGAATCACGTTGATCCTCGCCTCGAGAAGGTGTAAGGATGTTGGTTCAAGAATACAAGCAAGTTGTCCAGCCAGGTCGTCCCTTCACCTCCTCCCATTGCAGAGGTACAATATCTCAAGGTGGTCTCAGTGATGCTTGTGACTCGGATAATAAGATAAGCAGGAAGTGCGTCGCGTGGCGGGCTAGAAGGGCCCACTCTATCGAAGAGTGTTGCACGTACTCCATACAAGAAACCTGAGCTTGGCTGGAGCACTCCTGTCCGTGTCGAGATTGAGATAAGATCAAGATAAGATTCCAGCCCCTCGCCACAAACCACAGCAAGTTGCTTGCCGAGAAATGCCAGGTTCGATATCGCCTCGTTGTGATCTTGAGAAACAGCCTTGAACATGGGCGCTTGTTGGTTTGTCTTCATGCGCCCGCGATGGAAATCTTCAGAGAGGCTGCCTTTCGCATCAAGAACTTCACACAAGATTGCACGGAAACCCAAGGAAAGGTCCGCGATGCAACCTGTAACGATCATTGGGGCCCTTCGGAATCACAGATTCACGAAATCGCACAACTGACCTATAACCAGTTCAGTAATCGGATGACGCAGGCGCTCAGCGGTACGATTACTGATATACAATGGCTGTTTCGTAGGAACGATTATACCGAGATCGTGGAATTTCTCGACAGACGACTTAACGAAAAGGGAAAGAATTGGCGCGGTGTATTTAAGGTATCTCAGAACCTCGTCAATTCGTGCTGAACGGATCTCTTATTTGTACGCAGAGCCTGGTTCTGCTTCAGTTCTGTCTACACCATGGCTCCCCGGACATTTTCATTCACTTCCGGGAGAATGCCTACATCGTCAGGACACTGCACGAGTTCCAGTATGTCGACGAAGACGGAAACGATCTAGGAGCCAATGTCCGGGAAAAGGCCAAAGAGGTCGCGAACCTGCTTATGGACGAATCGCGGCTTCGGGGAAAACAACGTGAACAGGCGTTTATGTCGGATCGGAGTGTGCGGTGCGTAATATCGCATCCAACTTCAATGTCTTATCTTATGATGTGTCTGCTTTGCAGCCCGCTTCTGGGGCCTACTAGTCCTGTTCCTTCCTCCGTTGCATTGGACGTGTACGGTGGGCACACTCGAATCCCACAGCCGGACCCCCAACTCTCCGAGGAGAATCTCAAAATCGCCTTGCGAGAGCGAGGTTTGCTGCCGTCACCCGAACCTAATACAGACGACGATCATTCGGAACGAAAAGGCGACCGTAATCTCTCCGGATTGCCTCCGTCACCCGACGACGCGAGAGTCGCCCTCGACGGCGCATCCACCCCAGAAACGCCGCTCGCGTCCTTGAATCCCTTCAGACTGCCAATGCATTCCGAGGGTTACCATCCAGCTGATTTCGGCGCGATGCAACATGCAGGAACCAATGGGCAGCCATACATGCCGATGAACCCTCCGATGGACGTGGACATGAGCTCTCAGCTGGAGATGAGGCCGCCCATTCATACTGGTCACCCACAGACCATGCGAGGCAGGAGGCGCGGAGGAACATTTGGCGGTGAAGTTCAAGGTTTCCGACCTGAACGCCGGAATGACAAGACTCTGGTAGTCGAGAAAATACCGGAAGACAAACTGACGCTCGAGCAGGTCAACGGATGGTTCAAGCGGTTCGGGACTGTCACCGATGTCGCCATCGACAGCATGAACGCCGAAGCGTTGATCAGCTTCTCCAACCATGATGAAACCTATGCTGCTTGGAAGTCGGAGTGTGCTGTTTTCAATAACCGTTTGCAACCCGGACAAAAACCTCAGGTAATTCGCCTTTTCCATTCCACAAACGTGGTATGACGGACGTTCGGCTCAGAGAGCTGCAGCCGCCGAACGTACTCATCGCGAGAAACCCGCTGAGCCTGCGGATGCGAAAGTCAGTGCTGTAATCGGCTAAATTATATTTTTGCTGATAGCTGCGAGCAGGTAGTGGAATTGGCTGCGAGGCTTGGGGCGTTACTGAAGGATCGTGGAAAGTACAACCAGTTTCTGGCCTGTCGTGATTCGAGCGCCCAGGGGCTGCTTAACATGCTACAAAGAGTACGTGCTCTCCGCTCTAGACTGTCACACAAAGCTAGAACTTGTACTATGCGTAGTTTTTGGACGTACACGAGTTCTCGCCCTCATCGAGCTTTCGCCGTGACCTCATTGTTGCCATACAGCGACTTGCTGGGAATTCCGGCCTTTATCCCGTGTGCTACGAATTGACCAACGTTTCCACGGAAGGGCTGCCACAGTCCTCGGGTAGTTTCGCCGACATCTATATGGGAAGGTTTCAAGGCCGAGCAGTATGCCTCAAGACGATAAGGTTCAACAAGCAGACCGACATGCGGCATTTTCTGAAGGTCCGGTGTTTGTGCTATCCGTAAATGAAAAGCTTACCCTAGGTCCAGGTTTGTTCGAACGAGGCGATCCTATGGGGTCAATTATCTCACCCCAATCTCCTTCCCTTCTATGGCGTGTTTCGCTTTGGCGGGAGTATCTCCATGGTTTCTCCATGGATGGTAAACGGCGACATCAACAACTATCTGAAGAATCATCCGTCCGCTCACCGCTCCCTACTGGTAAGTCCTCCGAATATGATCTACCCAGGGCATAATCGACTGATTTCTTGCAGGCTTTCGACGTGGCACAAGGGCTGCGCTTCCTACATGAGAACCTTGTTATTCACGGTGATCTAAAAGGGGTGAGCTCTCTCCATCCACAATTTGCTACCCCTCATGATCTGTCTCCATAGCCCAATATCCTCGTCAACGAATCAGGGAAGGCGCTTCTTGCGGATTTTGGTATCTCGTCTATATCAGATCCACAAATACTAGCCTTGACATCCCACTCCGTCGGGTCGAAGGGTGGCTCAGTGAGATGGCAAGCTCCTGAGCTCTTCGATGAGGATATCCACAACACGACTGCTAGTGACGTCTATGCTTGGTCTTGCGTAGTATATGAGGTACAGATAAACCGTATCGTCATTTCATGGCACTGACCAGAACTCGTTGAGTAGATCTACGCTGGACATATGCCATTTGTGCATGTACGCGACCAGGCTGTCGTGCTTAAAGTGACGAAGGGCGAGAGACCTGGACGACCTTCAGCTGAGTCTGGGCTTACGGACGAGATATGGTCGCTGATGCAGGATTGCTGGGAAACCACTCCTGCGAAGCGTCCGACCGTAGATCAGGTCATTGAGTGGCTGATGGCAGACTTGCCTCAGGGTACGCGGGCCGCGCCTCAACAGGACGGTGTTGGCACTCTTTCTCCAGCACAATTTCGTGAGATGGCACGCAAAGGGCAGACTCACGAGGAGATGTCGGTCGACACTCTCGAACGCCTGCTCAACGCGGGGTACATCCTTTAGTAATGCACGAGGTGCGTGTCACGACCAGATCGGATAGGAGCAAGGCTTACACTTCAATCAGGATACTGGACTGACATTCTGGCATCTTTAATACCTGCATGCATTTTCCCTTGGTGAGGTTTAGACCGAACCGGCCGCTGTGATCACTGGCCGCGACGATTCCTTTCACACCGTGACCCAGAGGATGTAGGCTTGATGTTGACTGGGAGAAGCTTTACAGACAGCTCATGATGCCACGCGACGTATGATACTGGTATGAGTTGCGTCTTGGATGACATACGGTCACGTTGAGACATAGATAGACTAATCGATGAGCATTGTGTTAGTACGCTGTTGTAGTCCTCAATTGATGCCTTGCGTTCCGAATAGCTGAAGACAAGAAGACCACGGCAGCGGTGCAGCAGACAAGCGTCCCATTCGATTAGTGGTCAAATCATCTCGTTGTGGAGTCACGTGACCTCTCATAGCTCCGAGAAGCCGGAAGTTCGAATCCTCCATGGGACACTTCTTTTTAGCTTAGCTTTAAATACCTCAGTTACGGAGTTTCTGCTGCGAAAGAGGCAACTCAACTTGCGCCAGCGTGCCAAGTATGTTGGCACGCTCCTGGTGAGGAATGGGATACTGAGCCTCCCATGGGTAGGTAAGCTCCTACTGAATCTTCTTGCACCGATGTTGTCTGAGTTACATGACCTTCACCTTGCAAGGTGCCGGTCCTGCTTTCTATAGGATCCAGCTTGCAATGAGTTTCGGAGGGCCAGCGATGAGGTGTGCCACCTCACACGACCGTTCAGGAATCTTCCGAGGTAGCCTGGGATTCGGAACATGGACGCTCTGGACGAACAGTACTGAGCTGATGGCCCCTTTCCAGTGACGGATGGACACGCAGATTTTAAACAGCCTATCAGACGTTCGATATTCAGATCGCCATGCAGTGCCTCCATGCGTCGATCCGTTCGGCGCGTTGATACCTCGCAGCCAGGCCGACGCCTCGGAATTTGACCGTCCTGCATCGCTTTCTGCTCGCCCTTCGCGTCGCACGTTCATGCGAGCAGAGATTGATCACAGAGCCAGGTGCTCAGACAGCTTCACCGTTTCCACTGCCACCAGCCAAGAGCAGCTTTAGTATGCTGATCCCACCCGGATGAAGTCGTGGCATCGAGGATGAACACGTTGATCATCTCGTCGTCGCCGACACGCGACAGTGACCGCATCGAGAACTTGATACCAACTCAGGAGATGTACTTACGTACATGCGACGCGTTTACGTAGAGTCGTGGGGTACCCAAAGGCCTTCTGAGACTGCAAATTGGGCATTCTTATAGATTTGCGAGATCAACGTGCCAGATCTGGATTGAGAGAGGGGTTCAAGTTCTGGATACAAGCGAGGCACTGGTGATCATGATGGGCGGAGTTTACCGAAATATTCTTGGGCAGGCACGACCACGGTGGATTGACCAGCTGGACTCTAGGCTTGTTCGCCGCCCACCCCAATGCCCAGCATCTTCTCTCGTTCCCGCACTACTTCAACTCCCAGCAAAAAACATTCCTTAGCTGCCCCTCAAGAATCTAGCCCGCTCGACGAGTTCGGGCGCATCTCCAGCAGGCTCTCCAACCTCGGTACAAGCTCGCCTTCCCCAGCCTCGAAAAAGGACAAGAAGAAGGCCAGCGAGCAGGAAAAGCGTTCCAGGACACAGAGTTCAGCCAAAGAACGCTCCGAAAGCGACCAGGGCCCAGACGTTCCACCACCTGTCCCTGATGGAAGTTTCCTCCCGCTGAGCCTCGAGCGCCCGCGGAACGAAGCGTCCGTAGACCAACCTAAGGAACACGATTACGGTTACCTGTCGTACGAGAGGCATGTAGTCCTCGGTCTGGAACAGGTGGCACGTCTCGTCGTGGTCATTTCTGACGAGCTCGGAACACGAGGTGGCATCACCACACCTTTTATATTTTCTACAACGGCGCTGGATATTTCGTCGTCTGCTATCAAAAGGCTGATCCGTGCGTTCTTGGACACCTGCAAAAACCAGTCAGATCAAGCCGCGGCGGAGGCAGAGTCGCGATGGAGGGACGAGGCGCGATTCGCCGGGCTCCATGAGCTGGGGATGTGTCTTCGCTGGGGCCTTGCCAGAGTGGTCAGGACGCTGGGAGGCCAGGACGTCCGCGGCTTGCTGTCCTGGGATCGTTATGTTGAGTTTCGCGATTCAGAGGCAGGTACGCGGATATTTCATTCTCGATGTCTGTTCATATGGCGCCGTCGTTGACCCTTGCTCAACTTTGTTTCCAGCGCTTGGCTACCCTCCCGCCCATTTCGCCACCCTCCTCCCAGATTTGGCACCAACGCTCCAGACGGTCCTTATCACTTTACTCACTCTTTTATCACGGCTCACCGCGAACAGCACAAGTTCGGGTCATACCCCTCCAACCCTTTCTCCCTTGTTCGGTCCTCTGATATTCGGCCTCGGACCGGCCACACTCGCCTTCCACCATACCTACATGCACTACCTTCGCGCCGTGAACGCGATGGAGCATCTCCAGCTTGCATTCATCCGATGGCAAGATTCCCCTCGCACTACCGGCGACGCCAATATCACGGGGAGCGTCACCGGCCTTGGCGTCCCCACGCGCCTCAAAGAGTGGATCAAAGGATACCCCGCCATGCTGCCCTTCCTGCAGGACCCAGCACTAGATCAGAAGCCACAAGCACGCAGGGGAGTGCGTACGGTACGCGTCATGAGCGTGCGAAGGAACGTTCGGATGTACTCTCCTGACCTTGTCAAGACTGCTGCGTCATGGGCGCAGCGCTCTCGTTCCGGCTCGTCCGGCCCCGCCGAAAACACACTGGCGCTGTCGAAAGAGTGGGGCCGCATCGCACCCGCCACGCTGAAGCTTTCACCGCGCTACTCAGAAGCGTACAAGAAGCGCATGGACATGCCGGCGAACTTCCATCCGGATACCGGTCTCGGAACGTCGCAGTCGCCCAGCGTCAGCAACGCGCCATCGTCTTCGTCTTACGCCTCAACCCTTTCCACCGGCACGAGCACAGGAGATAGTGATTACTTCGGACAGGGATTGGGCACGAGGGAGGGCGAGGACCGGTTCAGGAGCTTGACAGACTTGAAGTGGGGCGAGTTTGAGTCTATGGGCTTTAGTGAGCTCAGCGACGAGAAGAAGCTGCAATTTGACCTGACAGAAAGTGCAAGAACGGTGAGTCAGGCCCCTTCGCGTCTCTCCTGGGGATTCCCCGATTCGTGCGTGCCGATATTCATAATAACGTTGTTTTTCCCCTTTTTGGTTCCTTCCTTTTCCTTCCATGCTTCTCATCGTCTGCGGACATGCGTTTTTATTCTAGGAACGTTCTGCTAAACGAGGGACCCTATCTTGGACCGACTTTTCGACAGCGGGCTTCTCTCGGTCTGATGCTCCCCTCAGCGCGACGCTCCAGTTCAGCTCACCTGTCGCGAAGACAATTTCCTCGTGGCCAGCACACAGTGCCGAAATGTCGAAAAAGCTCAAAAAGACGCAAAAAGCTTTGCCACCGTTCGGGTGGGATACGGAACCCGTTATCGGGAGTGAGGAAGTGATAGAGGAGGCCTTTGTTGACGTCTTCTGTGATCTCATATATGGCGGTGGGTGGATGGATTTAGAGCGATATGAAGAGCTCGATCGGGACTGTAACTGGGCCTTGGTGCGTCAATCGACGCTCCACGCTGAGACATGCTGTGAGCTGATGCCGTGTGTCGCGCGTTGTTAAACAGGTCGAGTACAAATCACTTCCGCCCAACCGTACAACCGCCTCTGGAGGTTCCGACCCCCGCACCGCCACGACGCTCATCTTATTCGAGGAATTTGTTCCCCTTGAATACAGGCAGCAACTAGCCGTCAAGTCTTCTACGCGACGGCGACTTCCGTCATTCTTTTCACAATCCACCAAGTCCAAGACCTGGAAGCAGGCTGCCACGCTCAACGGGCGACCGTACGTCGTCGGGCACGTGCCTCGCAGTCTTAACTATCGCGAAATGGAATTTGAAGGCCTTCTACGCGGAGGCAGCGCGACGAAAGTCATCTCCCTAGGATCGAAGCCAGCCATCAAAGGCACCTCGCCCCAGAAATTCGTCATGGACACCCCTGTGCGCAATGCTACGATATCCGGGCCCCTCTACGTCCCCGCGTCTGACCAGCTGCAGCCAGGTCCGAAGAGCGAAGAGATGCACTCGGACTCGACGATGTCGCCGTCAGTGAACTCGACGAAGCGGGCGTCGCGTTTTCGTTTGCCAGGCGGGATTCCCGTTCCCAGTCCTGGCGGAAATCGTAAAGCGGGCATTGGCTATTCTAGCGTCGATTTCGAGACGCGGTTGGCGAGTTACAGTGACGATGAGTATAACGGGAATTCGCCCGAGCCAGAGGAGGTGAAGCAGAAGAGGAGGGAGTCGAAGGATGATGCGTGGGTGGATATTCTCGTGGGGACGCAGAGGCGGAGGATGGAGGGGCAGGACGCGGAGAGGAAGGGACTGCAATCGAGAAGGTCGGATCCCGATATTGCGAGCTTGGAGGTTGCGCAGGTGTTGGCAGGGGTGAGGCAGAGGACGCCGTCCCTGCCGAGTGTGCACCATGAGCGTGTGGATCGTGATCCTCGCGGCGGGCTGGATCATTTGCATGACATGGAGGATGTCGATGAAATTGAGACGGTTCCGCGCACCAGCGAGGCACCGAGTGATTATACGAACGATCATTCTGCGGAACAGCACGAGACGGATCTGGACCCGGAGGGCGTGGACGACGAAGTGGATCAGCCTGCGATGACAGCGCGGCTGTTGGCGAAGACTCAGAGGCGTTTGGGATACTTCGATCTTCATCCTGAAAGGAGGCCGCCGAATATGCTTCCGCCGGCGGAGGATCCTCGGACTCGGTTTGATGGGGATGACGCTGATGACGAGACCTCCGACGGACACTCCGTCGAAGCTGCGCAGCCCCTCAGGAAATTGCCAGTCCCTCCAGAACCATCGCGTCCCGCTGCTGTCCCTATCGTGAAGGTCGAGCCCGAGCCGAAGGTCACTCCTGCTAAAGCAACAAATGGGGTCCATGATGCACCGTCCGTCCCGACCAGCAAAACTGCTGCATTAATTGAAATGTACAGGCAGCGCGAACGAGGAGCCTCACCGAATCCTGGCTCCATGCCCGTGCCTGATCCAATTCCCATCACACCTCTGCAACCATCCCGACTTCCCGTCCGCGCTGCTGCTCTCGCCAAAGAAGGCGGTGTTGCTCCGGTCCCCGTCGTACCTCCTGCACCGAAGGTTGCGCCGCCGGAGCCGGCCCTGGTAGAGGCCGCGCGTTCAAACCTCGAAGAGACCGGCCGTGCAAGTCCTGCACGATACGTCCACGGCGCACCGCTGCACAATGTGATGGAGGAAGAGGAAGAAGAGTAAAGGTTACATGAAGTTTGAATAAGCCGTCCGCCACCCACCCACTTGAATGCGAGCCGCAGGTGGAGGTGACAGATTTAACCGGTAAACCGACCAGCTTCGGCCGCTCTATGCATCATCCACAACCTCCCACCATTCATCAAGCGCCTTTTCGTTCTTTACTTGTGGCCTACTTTATGATCTCCAGTCGTGATACTCGGCTGCGCCTCTCCCTTGTTGGTATATCTTGCACAGCATATGTTCTCGCTCCTTCTTCTCGTTTACTCGTTAACCACGGCAGTGCTACTGATGATACCCGGCCGGAGCTGGATACCGGATTATTTCATACCTACACTCTCATGTGGATACATCTGAATGATAGTTTTTGTTGAGGTTTTGAGTGGTTCTGAGCAGCTTGAGCAACTCTGCGGCGCTGGCGGTTCAACAGGTACGAAGCTGGTTACTCTCCGAAAACGTCTCCAACTTCCGCGTGTTGCGTGTTGACCACATCGGTCTAGCCACTGCCAGAAGTTAAGTCGAACTGCTGCACCACTACAGTTCGCAAATCGCGAATTTCTATGTTTTGAGGGTTCGAGATGAATCCTTACGGCTCGCCAATGGCTTTCGACGCCGCCTGGAGTGAAGTCCTGGTTTGGTCATGATGGCTCCTGCCACCATTGGAGTTCCAACTCTAAGCAACGGGTGAAGTATTACATTGGAAGGATGCTTACTTCTACACGCAGATCAATTTCAACTGGCTCGTGGCTTGTCCCCTAGCCACTCCGCTCGAGGTTGTGGGTGCCATAGAACACAATATCGCACATACGCCACCCACCTCAATCCAGCGCACGTCCCGAACATCCAAACACCTTCGTTCATTGAATGATGGGACCAAGTCCGCTTTGGATGGCTTGTTGTGGTCTGATCTGTGCTGTGCTGTCTCGCCGCTGGGCTGGTTGCGGCACAAGGTGGATTAGGCGCTCGATCACGTGTGAGCCCACTGTTCTCCAGTGGAACCCTCCCTGTTCAGTTCACGCGTTGGCTACTGTTAAAATCGCGGGTTGTGTAAAAGCCCGTCATGCATAAAGCCGAGACACACTTTCTGACCACCTCTTCTGCGTTTCCAACTTGATATGACGCCGGCGACATGCACAAAGGATAGCACCTTCCCACCCCTCCCGCACGATGTCCAACGCCTCATCCTGGAATGCTCAGCGTACCATGACCGGTCTATGGCTTTGAAGCTCGTAGGTCTCTCTCGGAAAGTACAGACTTGGTAAGCTTTCGCCTCAACTCGAAACCGTCACTGCACCACTTCACGAATGCCCGTTGCCAGGATCGATCCAATATTATATCGGCATGTTACTCTCGAGTATCCATACCAGGCGGAGGCCTTCGTGCGCACGCTAGAAACCTCGAACAAGCGCCACAGTTTCTTGGCGACGCAAGTCAAAATCCTGTGTTTCGCATACGGTATAGCTCTACGGGATGCCGTCAAGATACTTTCGGTTTGCAAGCGCGTCACCAGCCTGGCGTCTTGGCTGGAGTTATCCCAACTGACTGACGACTTCACACATTCCGACCTGGAGTCGTTCTCAAAGCTCCTGACAAACGGAACACTCGAACTACACCGCCTGTCGATGATCCTCCATGATTTCCTATGCGTCCCTGATCCAGATTTTACTATACCCATCTTCCGACACGTCACCCATCTCGATATCTACCAGGGCTCAGACCATTTCGGGGACTGGTCATGGACAGGATTCCGTGATCTGTCGAATCTGACCCATCTCTCCTTCGACATAAGCCTCTCGACCCCGCTCGAGATAGTGCATGAGGTGCTGCCACATGCACCCCCAAATCTCCGACTGTGTTTGGTTCTCCTTTCTACGCGCAATTCCACCCTCAGCATCAAACAATTTTGCTCGGGAAACGAACTGTTGGAAAGTATAGCCGAGGGGAAGGTGGATCCGCGTTTAGTGATTGGGACCAACGAGCCGTTGGAGGAAGAGTGCCGATATGGCGGTCTGGTCATTGTACACCTCTACGATGACGTGGTAAAGGATTGGAGCTTCGTGCCCGACGGAGAGGACGATGTTTGGCAGAAGGCGGAAAAAATCATCGCCAAGCGAAGTCAGAGACCTCTAGTACGTTTCGCCACTCTTTCGTATAGTATCTCATGGCCCATTTCTTCCCTAGGTCGAAAGGGGGAAAGTCGTCGAGTAGCCCCTTCCTCTACAGAAGGTTTTCATTGCCTGTCTAATCTTAATCCCCAGACGCTTGATTTAACAACCGAAGTAAGTTCCTAGTCTTCTCAAGGGCCACCCCATGATAAAACTTCCTAGTTCCGTGCCTGTGTGCCCGCTGGATGTTCAAGGACACGACGTCTCGCCGGTCCATGGGTCAAGGTATGACATCGAAAAATCGGGTGGTGGTGAAGGTACGCAGGAGCCCAGGCGCAGCAAAGTCATTCCTAACTAGCGTGTGCTGTTCCGCTCGATAAACGTATGCATCACAACGTCTGCGTACTGCCTGGAGCATTTGTATTATTAGTGCGTTCTCCAATTCTTTATATGTGCATGCGAAACCTCGAATTGAATGTCCAGCGTCTTACTGCACCAGAGAATTCGTCTTTTTGAATTCCGTCGCATACCGCCCCAGTGGTGGATAAGATGGATGTCAGGGGATAGGAGAGGTATGAAAGGAGACGCGCTGGAAGGCAGGAATGACAATTCTGGCATCTCGACGCGAACTCTAGCTTTGAAAGGACGAAGGCCAAGCATGAAGCTCATTCTCCCAGTGGGGATGTCAGGGCGCCGGCGCAGGACAAAACTGTGTTGGCGACGGGTCCCGTTGGCTATAGTGTCTATAAAGCGGAACGAGCTGACAGCAAATGGCCATCATCTGCGCCGTCAAGGCGAATTTCTCGAAGTGATGGGCTTCGCGTGCCCGAAGCGTCCACCATATACTTCGTCTGACCCCGTCGCTTACTCGACAACGAAACGAAGCCGGCGATCCTTCAGTCCAACCGTCTACATTACGATGGAGCCTTCAGTGGCGTGGAATACAGCGAGAGCACCCGTGACTATATGTCCGCTTCCATAAGACGCAGCCTTCGGTCTCAAGCCGCATGAGCACAAGTGCACTTGCTCGTGCACAACCTCCCCATCCTCTCGTTCGGCGTTTTGCCCGAAATCACGACCATCCTGCCAGAGGGGCTACAATGATAATTCTCCGCGCATACATTGTGTCCCCACTCGCCCCATTGCTCGTGAATGGCAGAACAGTCGAGCCTGTTACGCAAGAGATATCAGTATCCGAACGCAGACGTTGCCCCTGGAGAAGCCGTACGTGAAAGAAGCGGGGCGAGGACTTGGAGGCCGTGGTTGGCTGGATTTTGCATGGCTGGCACGGCGCTCGAGCTCCGATCGCTCCATCAGTTCAAGCGTGTCTAGAAGTTCACGAGCGATCCGGATTCGGTCGGCTGGTGAGCACAAAGGTTGGCAGGTCAGAACGCAGACAGCTGACAAGCGAGTCAAAGCTGACCATCCCGAGTCTCCACAGACTGAGAGTGAGCACGGCGCCCATACCCGCTTGCAGGACCGGCGGAAACGACGGACGCGAAGAGCGCGAGGGCGGAGAGTACGATTGAGGTGCGCATACTAAAGTTGAGAAGGAAGGTAGGAGATGTTTTCGTTTCAACGAAGAGTGAGATGATAATGGATGTGACGAGTGGCCTGCACTGGTGAGGAAACGAAGCCACAAACCCAGCCGTATTTATACTAGGGCTGCACACCGTACCGTACAGACACGGTTGTACGGCACCGTGATAAGGTTACCGTGCCTTGCCGTCCAGGATCCGGCCTTCCCCTTTGTACGGCTTTTGTACGGCTCCCTAACGCGGTGTTTTTTCAGCCTGAAACGTAATAGTAAGCTCATCTTTATGTCAAATACTTACTTTTATGCACAATCCTTCGAACTTCAAGGAACGAATGGTTCTCCGAGTCCGTCAACCAGTCAATACGGCATACGGTTGTGGCCGTATGACGGACGGCGTGCAGCCCTGATTTAGACTACGCTGGCAATAACAGAGCTGTTTTGACAGTCTAAGCTCATAAGAAAGGACCTATGATAGTAGACTGCAGTGCACCAGCCTGGCTCATTCGTCGGATCAGCGTCGGCCCGTCTTCGCTGAAGCGCTGAAGTTCGGCTGAAACTGAGCTCAAAATGCCCAATGCCCGCTTAGAACTGACTTGGGAGATGGCGAAAGTTGTACTTTCTTGGTCCTCATCCCCAGTCGAAAGACAAATATGTAGAAAAGCAATATTAGGACCCTTATGCAGGGAATTAGAATATTCATGTGGTCCTGAGGCGTGTTGTTGAAGGAGAACATTATCAGTGGCGCAGGGAGAATCGTTACATGTATCAATGATCAGCCGCCTCGGAGGCTATGATGGGCGACTGCGAACGGTATACTCGGCCCCTTGAATGAGAATCAAAATCAGTTGCGAACTGCACCGTCACCGCACGTGGTGAAACAATAGTGTAGTTCAAAGCTGGGCGCTGAGCGCTGAGCGCTGACGCTTTCCGCTGATCCCTTCGACTCGGATCACAAACATCAGGGACAAGAAGTGGAAGGATATCTTCAACTCCGTTGTTAAAGGGTTCATCAGACAACAGAAGTCGACACTTCCTATTCTTGACGCAAAAAACCAGAATGATGCTTCAAAAGATGGATTTGCCAGAATGCTGATAGAATGAACCGCTCATGACCGATCAATCACGAGATGGCACCGCCTCGAAAGCGGCCTTGCGTGTTTCCTTCAGAAACTTACTCGTTCAGCCACCCGAGTCGGTACTCGCCTTCATCACCCTTCTACTGACAGCAGGACAAGCCCGCCAAATCTCTCGCGGCAGACGTAGATGCCGTTCACTTCGTTTCCTCCGGAACTCGTACTCAAAATCTTCCATCTCGCATCCTTGGATCAACCCCAATCCTACCGCGCATGTCTTTGTTTCATACGTAAAGTCTGGGCGGACATAGCTCGCGAAATCTTGTTCCAGCACGTCGAAATCCGCTTGCGTAGTGGCATGGACAAGTCGCCCGTCTCCGTGCCCAGAACCGACTTTGCTCGCCATATCAAGAATCTCACGTTCCGGTTCGACAATGAGCAAGGTGCGGTTGCAGCCAACACCGCACCTCCACCACTGGATCCGGGTCTCTCCTTCCCTGACGTCTTCGCCGAACTTGCCGAGGCCGCGACGTCGATATCAACTCTGCAGTTTCACGTCTCTTTTCATTCGTTCGTGTCATTTCCCGCCGACTTGTTCCAGACCTTCTCACTCAACAATATCACGCACCTGACCGTTTCCGGGCATAACGGCGTGCCCGTGAAGACCATATTCGAGCTGTGCTCCAACCTCCGAAGCCTGGTCCTGGATGCCATATTTTTTTCGATGGTCAGGCATCCAAAGACGCTGAAGCTTCCCCGCCGTCCCGTGACGCATTTCCACCTGAATGTATGGTCCTTGGGACAGTCCATGGAAGCGATGTTTCAATCCGTCTCGAAGAGCATCACCTCGCTGTCTTTCGGCGTCAACCAATCCGGTCGCCTCGAAGCCGCTCTGCGAATCGTCGGTGCACGCCTGAAAAGCCTGGAACTCCGTCGCCTGGAATCTGAAGCAGCCCGACCGCCTACGCTGCAACATCTCATCACGACCATCACATTCGAGTGCCCATACCTCGAGCGTCTCGCGTTTGACACGGACTTCGACTGGTCATTTACTCCTCTCAACGTCCTCCTCTCGCTCCCACCTTCTTTGAAGGTACTATCGATCTCTGACTGCCGCGACATCTCAGCGGACATCGTCGCTGCTCTGCGGCGCTCCGATTGGCTTCCAAAACTGGCTGAGCTCAGAGTCGTGCGGCTTTTTGGAGGGGAGGGAGGGTCGCAGTGCAGAGCGGAGGCAATGGGGCTGTGTGCGCAGAGAGGAATCACAATTCAAGACGAAGAGTCGTTCATGCAAGTACACCTATAATCAAGCAAACTATGGGATCAGCACCGCCGAAAATGAAGAAGATGGACAGGACTGCCGTCATCTGTGCCAGTAGGGCAAAATTATAGGAAATGTCGAGACCAAGCATTCCGCACGTTGTCGGGCTACTCTCCGTTCTGACCCACCTCCCGTTCGACATAAGCCTTTCGCGTACAGGTCTCAAAGCGTTAAGCGTGGACAAGGTGAGGGAAGTGGAAGTTTCTCAACGATGCATCCTCTGGGTCGAAAGCTGCAGGGCGGTCCCTCTTGCGATTGGCCGGGCATGCTCGGTAGCAGTCGTTATCCTGACTGTCCGCTTGCGAACTTCGCCGAGCTTCAAACCAGGGCGGCCTGGGGCCTAGAAAATGCAGTATTGATTTGTACTCAGTTGGCACGCCCGGCGACCACGCGCTGAATGCGTGCTGAATTTGCTTTGGTCCTTCGAATGGAACCCTAGATCGGCGACGAGCGCATTCCGTGAGACAGACAAACTAGTGTCTTCTGCTCCGATTGACACCGCTGGGGTCAATGAGTGGACCCTTACAGCGGTGATGACGCAGTCTGTGAGACCAAAATATGATTCGGTGGATTGGCACTCACCACGTCAGACTCGTTACCACCTCATCCTTGTGCTACAGTATAAATACACCGGCATTTTTTGCTTCGCTTCTTCACCACTGCAGGCCACTCGTCAGATCCACTTTCAACTCACTTTTCGTTGAACAGAAATTCAATACCGTACGGCTTCCCCAGGGGCAAAGTCTGCGTTCGGATACTGATATCTCTTGCGTAATAAGCTGGACTGTTCTGCCGTTCACGAGCAAAGGGGCGAGTGGGGACACAACGTGTGAGCTAAGCATTATCAGTGCAGCCCCTCCGCCCGGATGATCATAATTCCGAGTAAAACGCC
Source organism: Lyophyllum shimeji (assembly GCA_026008595.1). Classification (NCBI taxonomy): domain Eukaryota; kingdom Fungi; phylum Basidiomycota; class Agaricomycetes; order Agaricales; family Lyophyllaceae; genus Lyophyllum; species Lyophyllum shimeji. The sequence goes on along the minus strand of BRPK01000012.1, from coordinate 686,344 downwards.
GAACGAGAGGACGGGGAAGTTGTGTACTAGCAAGTGCCACTGTGCTTAATGCCGAGGGTCGCGTGCTATGAAGGTGTAGATGGTTTCGGATTCGACAGAGATTCACACTGTACTTACTACTCGATGTGGCTGAGGATTTCAGCTAATTTATAGATGGTTCGAGTGAGCGCCGGTCATAGGGTCCGTCGTAAGTTTCAGCACACTTGTCGGTGATTGATACGACGTATGGGCAGCATTGAGGTAAACTGTCTGCATGCTTCTGGAGGTGAACAAGGTCCTCACATAGAGACGATGGCGATGTCTCAGAGTCGTAGTCCACATGTCAGTACCCGTACGATGGGTCACGGTCAGTCAGGTGTTCGTCCTTAAAATCTGGATGGGCCCCTGGGCGAAGACACGAGAAAAGTGCTTCCTGGGATAGCTCACAGGCGCTGACGTGCACTGGAAAAGCCATTGGTGACCAAACTGAGAGTGATTCAGGATGTAAAACCAGAGCAAAAGCGCTTGCGCCCCTTCTACTTAACCGTTTCAGACGGTTCACGTGGTCAGCGCGGAGCTTGAAGTGAGGAGGGTGATTACGCTCGCCGCTCAGTCTGAGTATATGACAGCTCAAGCTGGGTAGCATCGCAAATACTTCTTGTAAAGCTAGTAAAGCAACAAGGCGCAAGCAATTGAACACAGCTTCAAGTTCCGGACTCGAAGCCGAAGCGACCTACGAAGAGGATTCCCTTACACGATTCCTTCTCGATCGCTACCCTTGTGTACAGGCTGACCAGTGTAGAGCGGTCGGGGAAACCGAGGGTACGCAGAATGCGGTTGCTGCGTTGCTTCAGCCTTCTGCATGGGGGGATAGATATGTCGTAAGAAAATCAATCCTCTCCGATTGAAGAAACCAAGCGTGGAACTCACTGCTGAGTACCCTGGGAAGGGATACGCCCCAGGGCCAGTGTATCCCGGATTCACAGGCGCAGTCGACGGAGGATTCACGCTAAATCTGCCCTGATAGCGCGGTGACGACTGGAAGTGGATATGCGGACTCTTTACCGAGGGCGCGGGGGAACGCAGGTACGAACGAGGGTCAGCGGAAAGAGCCTCTGCGTCGGGCGTATGCGGGTATCCAGCTGGGGTCCGGGGAAATGCAGAAGGAGGGTCTGGCGTCGGAGGGAACGCTGAGTTGGGGAGCGGATAAGAGGCCGGGGAGCGCGGATCGAAGCTTGTAACATAGGTTGTGGGCGGACCCTGGATCTGCGAGGCTTCCACTTGGTAGACTTCGGCAATAGCTGCTTCTTCCCTGGCCCGTCTTCTGCGGACACCAAGGCAGAGGCAAAGGGTGATGAGGACCGACAGCACTGGGTGAGGAGATTGTCGGTTTCAAGCGCATGAAGCTGAGGTGGGGAGCGTACGAATCGAAGCACCTATGCAAATTGCAATTCGAACCCCTAGTGACAGCCGCTTTGTGCAGCTCCAAAATCCGTCTCTGAGCAATCGCGCAGAGTCAGTACAGGCGCAGTTTTCGCGTCTACGCGTGAAGCACTCCTTACATTGTGGTATAGCAGACCTGGTCAGCAGCGACCAGGGGAAGCGCACCCGTCCCCCACAACAATGTGACAGCTCCACCGACAGCTCGAAGGTCTGAATTGTAATTCAGTCCTTGCCGCACCTCCCCGCTGCTTGAACCACTCACTTAAACTCGACTTCCGCCTGAACATTGTAGTGTTGTCGCTTCAGTTCAATTCGAAAAAGATCAACTTTTCAGATTCGTGAACGATGAACACTCGAAGAGCCCGCGCAGCAGGACTTCGGTTGAGAAGGACAGTGGACGGGGGTGAGATCAACTCGCAGAAACGCCATCAGGGCAGAGACGACCGGTATATCAAGGACTCGGACATCATCAATTTTTCGGCGTCTCAGGTTGATCATGGTCTCCATCAACTTCCTGCTTTGATCCATCGTCTGATGCTATGCACTTACGACGCTCAATAACAGACCAGAGGGACTGCAGTCTGAAGAGGACTCTGTCGCGATTTCGGACGCCACGAGTCACTGGAAGTTGGCATTGACATGCAAGCGGAACAACGTGTCACTGGCAGGTACAAAGTGACGACTCACGACCACAGTAAGTGAAGCGCATTTTCGAAGAATGCTAACGAAGTAAAGAGCGCCGAAAATTCTAGGATGACTGCCCTGGTTCAGGCTCCTGTATACATTTCAACCCAAGGTTCCAGTACAAAATAGTGGGCTTGGCGGGCCTGCGCATATGGACAGACCGACAAGCAATCACCAAGGAGCGAAAGCAACATAATAGCGCATTTTCAGTATCTGTGGTCCAGCCATGCAGGGTTCGACCCGGCAGGACCATGCATGCAATTTCGAATACACCATGGCGAACCACTCCGACCAGCGCTAGTACTACCGCTATAACTGCTCGAGGACAAATTCCGGACCGGTGCTCACAAATGATGGACGCATTGTTTCATTGCTCATGCCGTGCTCAGTTCTGAAGTCAGCAGACGGGTTAACGTCTTTCTTCACAGAGTTTCCAAAGCACCAGAGATGGTGCTTCGTTCGTTCGGCGGCGCGCCTGGGAGTACCATGCTCCGCTGCTGATGGAAACACTCTTTTCTCTTTTCTCCATGACGTCCGCATGGACCCGAAATTCAAATGCCCTTGAACGTGGAACAACGGTCATCACCTCGATGTACGTCACGAAGTCTTCGCTTACCGCGCCATGCAGTGCACCGACGATATTCGTGGCTTTTTCCTGTGCGAGAAGATGTCGTGGCATCGCTCGATTCTAGCATTGACAGATGAATTTGTCACTGTCGACTGACAAGTTCCTGAGGCGATAAAACGGACGTAAGTCGCTATATACTGGATTTTGGCTGCTCAATGTAAGCATACGCAATTCGGTCCCATAAAACAGCGTGCACAGCCGGGCGTTCTCAGGCCAGCTCCCCAATCTCTTCTTTACAGTCGAACCTTCGGTGTATACAAGCAACTTCGCGAAGGCGAAGTACGATCTCAACGATTACTGATTCGGGCTCCGCCTAAATCCATTAGGATTGGAACTGATTCCTGACATTGGTTATGGCACCTTGTACCTCCTTATGCTGAGTCGTGGTCTTCCCCGTCCAAGTCATTTAAGTTACTGCCGTCCGTTCTGACCGTCATCATTTGCCCCGTTACCCTGCTATTGTAGGACATCTCATTGGCGAAAATGGACGCGCCGCATCTTCATCCCCCACTCCTCCGCCTACCTTTCGAGGTCATCTCCTCCATCCTCCTTTGGTACAAATATCTGCATCACTCTGTGTCTGTCTCTGACGACGTTTACTCCGAGCCTTATCACGACGACATTGACCCCTCCCGCAAGCTCCCTGCCCCCGACCATGCCGCCATCCGTGCTCTTCTCCTCCTCGGCTCCATATCAAAGTCACTTCGCGCCGCTGCTTGGAGTACACCCCTCCTTTGGACGCACATCTCGTTAACACTGCACCGTACACGCCTCTCCGCAGAAATCGTAGGTCTCCACGCGTGGCTCGCCCGGGCTGGCGCGTGCCCTCTCCATATTCGTCTTCAATGTGGCGAGGCGGACCCGGGATGGGCCAAATATCCCCCATTGGAGGCTGTAGAAGTAATCTCGAAGCACTGCAAGCAATGGGAGGAATTGTGCCTGGTGCTCCCGCCGACATGCCTTGCACAGGTGGCGGAGCGTTGTGAAGAGGCTGGGACTGTGGGGATGCCGATGTTGAGGAAGCTCACGTTGCTAGTGCGACGGCAGTGGTGGGGCGCTGAGAAGCCGTCGTTTAAGGCGTTCAGCGGGGCAGCGAGGCTGGTGGACGTGGACCTCTTTGGCATCCCGCTCGACAGCGTCGACCTTCCGTGGACCCAGCTCACGCGTTTCCGGGGTCATCCTCTCGACGCTGAGGAAATTATGGAGGCGCTGAGTCTGGGCCCTAATCTCGAATCTTGCACCATCGCCTGCACTCACACGGATTCCTATAACTTCCCATCTTCGCCTTTCAATCACACGAACCTCCACAATCTCAAGTTGACAGGAACCATTACCCCACTCAAGCACCTGACCTTGCCGGCGCTTAGAACGCTCGCGATCGAATGCCCAGAAGGCGGGTTTAACGGCCATCATTTTGTACACCTGATGCAACGCTCGGGAGCAATGCTACGTTGCCTGCATCTTACCATTGACTGCATACCATCGGTATCCCTTCTGGAGTGTCTGGCGGCGACGCCGGCGCTCGAGGAGTTGACGGTGTGCAATCTCAAGGACAGAGTTCACTCTGTGTTTGGGGATTCCGTGGTGGAGAGGCTCACGTTCAAACCCGAGTCACCGAGCACGGTGCCGCAGTTGCGCCGCTTGGAGGTGCTCAACTGTTCGTGCCATTTTGACGCGGGGAAACTAGAAGAGATGCTTTGGAGTCGATGGAATCCAGGCAGGGTTAGTGGCGAACGACGGCGCCTAAAGTTTTTCGGACTGGAAGCGGGATGCATCGCGAGGCGATCCACGGTTTGCGAAGATGTACTGCAGCTTCCGCGAACGCGAAAGATGAGGGAGGAAGGGATGGTGCTACATATACGGACCGTGGAAGGATCAAGGCTCACTTCCTGGAGCGGCGGGGAATTTCGGTTCGGGACGTCGAGAACTTATTTAGGTAGCTCGAGGTGATTTATGTTACCTCGGTTTTTGACTATGTCTGTTACACTGTGGACTGGATGCAACCACGATAAATTCGCCTTCCAGTTCCATGCTGCCGTGGCTTTCGCGTACCACTCAGTTGTCCCCAGAGCGTTTGGTAGGTGAAAACCTTGTTAGAACAACCTTGGCATCTTGATCAGCTCCGCCAGTCATCGCACTTCCCTTGCGTGTCCTAGGGCCCTGTAGTTGTAGCGAAGTCCCACATATCGACGTGCTTGCTCGAGGCTTGCCTTGTTTTTGAGCGACATCGCGGCGCGTCGACAGTCATGAAAAGCACGTCTCAATATACAATATAGCCCAGATATAAGTAACTTGGTACATAGACAGGATCGAGGCGTGCTTCCAGTACGATAGAAACACTATAGGTATATGTGACTGCTTGATGAAACGATCCATATAATAGGTCTGTCGGTGCGCTTCGGCACGATAAAGACAGCCAATAAAGGAGGAAAGCAGGCGCACAGCGTCCCGGTGAACCGCCACATCGTCCGTATGGGGCAAATAGTAAGATATAGACAGAACCACGTACTACGAGAATCGCGGAGATCCAGAGGGGTCTACGCCATCAAGGCAGCAACGGCCAGCGCGATAGACGGTGCACTGTGTAGAAAGAATAGCCTCAAGTCGGTCAGGAAAACGATCGAATTCCATGCATAGGGATTGCTGTTCCGACGGCGTTGTCGGTCGGCTGTATTTGGAGAGAGGGTTTATCGATCGTTCCTTAATCCTTCTCGAAGTTGGGGGGTTCGGTGGTTGTGTCGGGTCTTGTCGATACACTTGCGGATATGTACACCGGAACATGTAGGCTGGACGATTGGACATTGTTTGAGTTTGATGATATCCGCGTCGTATTCCCTAAGGGCCTGTTCGGGAACACAATTCGACGACAATTTGAAATTGTTGATCTCGAATTGTTGCCCGATTTGTTTGTATCTAGGGCTCTGGCGCAAACATGAGATTGTGACAATCTGTGACTGATAGTGGCTGGCACGCCGAAACCGCGCGCTGCAGCATTGCGAGAGGACTGTGCAGTGACATGAGGCTGCCCCCCTTTCCTTCCTTCCCTCATCATGCCTCCGAGAGCCAATGCTGTCTGGACGACCCAAGACGAGCACAAGCTGCTTGAGCTTCTTCTGGAACGCAAGGCCTCTGCTGGCGATGGAGGAAACTTCAAGGAGGCTGTTTTCCAAGAAGTTTCTGACATCCTCACCCCTCTGGTGACAAAGGGGGGACCGAAGACTGTCAAGGCGTGCCAAAACAAATGGCTCCTGGTCAGTAGCACTTCTGATTCCCTTCAAGTCTTTTTTGACAGCCTTATCAGCTCAGGAAGACGTTTCGTGTCGTGACTGCCATCAAGAACGTCTCAGGATGGACTTGGAGCGATGTCACTGGTGCGAGCATCACTCCTGAGTCGGAGAGCTCATGGGCGGCATACGTCAAGATTCACAAGGAGGCAAAGCCATTCAAGAATCATGGCTGGTGCCATCTCGACCTCATGTCACAGGTTATGCCATCTTTGGTCCATGGTGCGCACATATTTCGCCCTTCGAACTCATCCGTTGGTCTTGGCCCTGCCAATGACGACGATGAGGCATGCGCCACCCCTGTCGACACTCCAAGCCCGCCATTGGACCACCAGGACATGTCTGTTCCTGTTGATGATCCTAGTGGCACCACGCAGTCTCTTGCATCGGAATCAGATGATGAAGGCATAGATGTTACCCAGGTGTGTAGTTATGAACCATTTCTGTTTATATGAATTTTAATTACTCACAGGTCGTCATTATGACTCCTCGTCGCTCGAAGAAACGTTCTGCTGCTGCCCCTCCCAGCTCCGCGGCACCATCATCTTCCAAGCGAGGCAGGACAACTGGTGCAACTGCTATCGAAGGGCTTGCCCTCTCACTTGGCCATTTCGGTGATGTGATTGCGAAAGCACTTGCACCTGTCCCTTCCGATGCCGCTGTCAATGCATCACGTCGCCAGGATGCTATCCTTCGAGCTCAGGTGTTGGAGAAGTGGCTCACGATCCATGAACTCCTCGCTTTTGTCAATCTTCTTGAGAAGGATACTGATGCCGTCGCAGTTTATCTTGCTCTTGATGATGACGAGTTCCGCAAGGCTTGGGTTCAGAACAAGGTTGATACTACTCCACTGCTTTAATGCTGACACTACGTTCTTTCCCCTATTTTACGTTCTTTTCGACCACAATCATTTTTACTATTACAATCAGCCTTGGTACATTACCACCTTCGCTTATCTACTATCCCACTCTTTAATCATCCATCGTTATCTCTGGGTGCTCGCGTAGATATTGTTGGTATTGATTCCACATCGCCTGCGCAATGCTATCCCTTGTTGCCGTAGCCCGTTCTCTTTCTGTGCGATTGACATATCCCTCGGCTAAGACGCCCACATCTCCAGCAGCACCAGGCTGTGGATCAATAAGATCAGGATCGTCAAGGTATGCCTCAATATCGGTGGGATCGTGTGTCATGATGAAGTTGTGCATTGCAGCAAGGCCAGGTGGAATTCGAGCTTGAAGATCCATATCGTACTGTGGTGCCCGGGTAAGAATGGCCCAACGGGCCTTAAGAACTCCGAATATTCTTTCAATGATATTTCGGGCCTGCGCATGCCGAAGATTGTAGAGTTCCTCCTTATTTGCAGGTCTGGAAAATCATGAGCGGTCTGGTTTATAAAAGAGATGGATGATACTTGCCGTACACTAGCACGACCCCATTCAGCCAAATGATATCGGACTCCGCGATAAGGAACCAGAAGCGCATCGCAAATACCAAATCCTGCATCTGCAAGATAGTATTTTCCTGCCGGAATCGCAAAGTCGGTAAGGCGCGCATTGGCAAAAAGTGTCGCATCAGCAGCCGATCCCTCCCACCCACTAACAATGTATATAAAACGGAACGCAAAGGAGCAGCACGCAAGGCAGTTTTGTGAGAACCAGCCTTTGCGATTTCTGGCTGCATGTCGGTCAGCAGCAGAAGGAGAACAGTTGATATGTGTTCCATCCATGGCACCTAGCGCTCCAGAAAAGAAGGGGAAAAATTTCGGATTGTTTCGGATGTATTCGTGGATAGGTTCATTTGCGTTAGGCAGGCGAACATGAGTGGTGTAGAATGGAGGTGATGATACTGCGATTAAAATCTTTCTGAAGTACCTAGCTTTTTTTGAGTGATAAAACTTCGAAAAAAGAGGACACATACTTGGAAATTGTTTCATTGGATCGTTGAAATCGTTCTCCTAGGTGGCGAACAGATAGACCCGTGACACAGGCATACAGGAAGATCGCAGCCTGTTCTTCCAATGTTACATCCTTTGAGTCGGAAAGCCCGCACACAGTCCGGAGCTCTATCACAAACGCAAGAAAAACGTGCAGCCGAACTCCGAGCTCTGTCCAGATTCGATCCGGATGGCCATGGATTAGCTCGTTGACCCACGCCTGACCCGATAGTGCAGATGTATGGTAATCCTGCTTCCAATAGAGCGGATTTGCATACAAAGTAACTGCTATTCCAACAAGCTGCACCATATATGCTGTTACAAGCACAGCTATACGCTTTCGGAATGTGTCAGAGTTGCGAGGGGCATCCATGAGTGCAGTTTTTAACCATTGAACAGCTGATAATCACGTCGTGATCACGATTTCCACCGTGTGAAAAGTGATGTTTTGTGCTCCTGACCAAAAAAAGTACGGTTGAAATGGGGCACTCACTTCGAGCTCAACTTTGAAAGTGAAAAACAGCCTAGATCGACTCTATAGTTTGTCCAGAACACGCGATTTTCATTTATTTACCAGCGCGGACAAGATACATGCAGAATATGTGCGAAAACGGTGGGATCAGAGCGTCAACCATTTTGGGATAGCGTGACTCTTGGGCTCTTGATGCAAACAAATCGGGCAACAATTCGAGATCAACAATTTCAAATTGTCGTCGAATTGTGTTCCCGAACAGGCCCTAAGAAGATCGCAGCCTGTTCTTCCAATGTTACATCCTTTGAGTCGGAAAGCCCGCACACAGTCCGGAGCTCTATCACAAACGCAAGAAAAACGTGCAGCCGAACTCTGAGCTCTGTCCAGATTCGATCCGGATGGCCATGGATTAGCTCGTTGACCCACGCCTGACCCGATAGTGCAGATGTATGGTAATCCTGCTTCCAATAGAGCGGATTTGCATACAAAGTAACTGCTATTCCAACAAGCTGCACCACATATGCTGTTACAAGCACAGCTATACGCTTTCGGAATGTGTCAGAGTTGCGAGGGGCATCCATGAGTGCAGTTTTTAACCATTGAACAGCTGATAATCACGTCGTGATCACGATTTCCACCGTGTGAAAAGTGATGTTTTGTGCTCCTGACCAAAAAAAGTACGGTTGAAATGGGGCACTCACTTCGAGCTCAACTTTGAAAGTGAAAAACAGCCTAGATCGACTCTATAGTTTGTCCAGAACACGCGATTTTCATTTATTTACCAGCGCGGACAAGATACATGCAGAATATGTGCGAAAACGGTGGGATCAGAGCGTCAACCATTTTGGGATGTCACGCTATTTGGTCTTGGGCTCTTGATGCAAACAAATCGGGCAACAATTCGAGATCAACAATTTCAAATTGTCGTCGAATTGTGTTCCCGAACAGGCCCTAAGCTGACACGAAGGGCGAGAGCGTCAAAACATGCTGTAGTCTCAGTGCTACTCGGAAGTCGATAGAATAGCACCGGCACATGAATGTTGAATAATTCTCGCAATAGTCTGAGCTGCCTTCGGAAATCATGGACTGTCTCGGGTTGGACCCATACTGGGCCTTTCGAAACAGTCTGTGCTGGCCCCTCTGCATGTCGCGTAATTGAATAAAACGGTGAATATCGCCAGCCACTCTGTAAGGGAAACTTCAACTTGTAACCTCTACATGGCCAAACGTCGACACAGACTTCGCCAGATGCTTAACCCGGTCGATATAGTAAAGGGTCATGATGTCCGCATCGGTTCTGACTCGCTCGCTACACAGCATGGTATATACGACGTTGGACGCTTCATCGACGAGAGACTATAATTCGGGTTTATTTTGAGCTTTCGTTTCCCATGCAAGCAAGAGAGATCAGACTTGCAATGTATAACTAGATTGTCATACGTACTTTCAGGATCCCCGTGGTTTCCAATATCTGCTCTGCTATGTGTTGCAGGCGGGTCGTCGTTGTCAGCGTCTTCGCAGCACTTTCAAGAGCTGAGAGCAGGGTTTTCGAAGTCATCATGTCGCGTCACATTGACATGATGAGGAGACGTCAAGAGAACTATAAGCCCATATATCTGACCGGAAGGCTACCGGTTACCACCCGCGCGAGATGGATGATTTCTTCTATGCAGACAGGCGTAAACACACTCGCGGCATATCTGGGAGGAGGCGGAGATGGATGCTGCAGCCACGCAAAGATAACTATGAAGCAGAGCGTACATTGAGCTCACGAGCAGCATTATCAAGTCGCCCATTTCCAAACTTTCAGCAACACCTTCGTGTCGTGTAGAGCGGGTCGCAGATCATGTGAAGAGCGTGGATCATTGCGTTATGGAGCAAATATACTCAACTGACAGAAGATAGACTGGCATCGCACATTGTGCGAAGAGTCAAGAGGCCTGAGTATTTCTTATCCCTCAGAGTCACTGGCAGCGGCGTGGTCACGATTGCGGCTGTGCTATTTCTTTGGCTGCAGCCCTCACAACAAACAACTCTGATAATTGACGCGGAGATTGATCAGGACGCGTCACTTCATCATCCAAGACTCGAATTGTCGGGTTCTGTGCTACTGCTTCCACGAAGATGAGCAACAACGGCGACTCAAATAATCCAAGCGGGGGCGGCAGGACGCTAGGGGGTGGAGCTGCAGAACCGCTGCCTTCATCGTGGGCTCGTTCAGCGGAGGCTCCTCGATTAGGCCGTATCGGGGATTGGTCAGGGTATGGACCCCTTGTGTGTTGCTTTCTTGAAGTCGATTCTTAGTGTATTGTTTTAGGAGCGGCGGAGGTGGAGTCAGTCGTAGTGGCTCGCGATTTGGGACAATCGGAGGCCTGTCGTCCGCAGGCGGTGGTGGCGGTGGGGCGCCTGGCGGCCGTCGGCACGATGACAGCGATGAAGAAGAAGACGATGAAGGGAAACGGGAGCAGTGGTTTGCCGGTGGGGAACGCAGGTCTGTATATCCGTGCTTCAAGGATGTGGTCGCCCGAGATCGGGGCTAATTCTCATCGGTTGTTGATCGTCGTAGTGGACTTTCTATTCAGAACCCAGACCGCCGTCTACCTGGTGGAGACATGGTGCGGGATTTGTTGCGTCGAGCCGCTGAGTATGTCAATCTCCTGCCCATACAATGCCCCTTGACTGATGAGATCTCCGTTCCCTATCTAAATTCCACCCTTCGTGAAAACAGAGCTGGCCCACCACCACCTGTCGCTAGATCAAATGCATTCACCGGCGGTGGTCACAAACTCGGAGGAGAAGATGTTGAAAGCAGTTACATTCCTGATCCCAATGCACTCCCTGGTACGACTAATCTCACCTTTCTGCATACTACATCAGACTCACCACCCATGAACCATCCAAAGAGGACGAGGTTCCTGTGATCCGCCACCTTACATTTTGGCAAGATGGCTTCACTGTCGAAGACGGCGACCTCCTGCGCTACGATGACCCGAACAACGCGGAGCTGCTCGCCCAGATCAATGCAGGGTATGTCCGTCTCTGTTTCCACCCATGACCATCCTTCCCCTAGCCGCCAATGTTAAGTCTTGTCTGACCCTTGTTCATTCACCAGCCGTGCTCCGCCATCCATCCTCAACGTCCTCCCCGGACAGCCTGTCGAAGTGCGTATTACGAAACGCACGGACGAGCCATACGTCCCCCCACGTGGCGCGAAAGCCTTCACCGGCTCCGGCCACCGTCTCGGTGCCCCCGTGCCCAGCTTCACCGCCCCCGCCGAGACCGCGGCCTCCAGCTCGATGCCCGGTGGATTCCCTTCATCTGTGGCCGCAACTGGCCCCTCGTCTGCGGGTGTGCGCCCAGAGAGAGATAGCATCACCACACGCTTTGAGGTCGACCAGACGTTGCCGACGACGAGTATGCAGGTCCGGTTGGCGGATGGGACGAGGTGCGTCTTTTGTCTGTTTGCCGGATAAAATTTTTTGTTGAGGAGTTGTGGCGCAGGATCGTGGCGAGGATGAACTTGACGCACACGGTGCGCGATCTGAGGAACTTTATCAATGCGTGCGTCGCTCTTATTTTCACTGTGACTGCGCCGTTTCGTGTTGAACTCGGGTTGCAGCGCACGTCCAGAGAACTTGACGCGTCCGTACACGATTGGCACGACGTTCCCGAACCGCACTCTGGAAGATTTGGACGCGACGATCGAGGGCGCTGGACTCGCTAACAGTGTCGTCGTGCAGCGTTGGGCGTAGGCCTCTGCATAGTGAGAATGGACCCGTGATTGATTGAAGATACAGTGTATAAGTACCAAGGGCGAAATTGTGATGCGAAATTGTGATCGATATCGCTGACGTTGACCATTCGAAGTGCGAGTTGAAAGAATGAGTATATCATCTTTTAGATTATCCGAAGTCGTGCATCCGTTCACGAGATTTGCGCCCGTTACCCTGCGTTTGTCTCTGCGCAAGAGCTGTGGCGTGTCCCACTAGCCTCATGTGTTCTGAGGCCTACGTTCGGCACGCGTCGCCTTCCCACGTTTTTGGGATCTTCATGCGCACGGTACGACCTAGCTTCCCAACAAGACTTGAATAGCGCGCCGACCTTGGCCGCTTCAAGATGGGATGTTCCGGAGTTAATGCTGGGCGCGCAAGGCGGCTCCGCGCCAATGTGCAGTCGACCCATGCACGCTAAGTATGCGGGCTCGACGTGTGCACAGCTGAGCATTGAGCAAGTTGCGTTAAGGTCGGTCAGGTGGCCGTAAGAATTTCCAGCCAGCATTAGCCGGCGCCGGACTTTGCCGAACCCGGACCTCGGATCGAGCAGACCGAGCTGGTCCCAAGCATGGAACTACTGTACTGAAGTATCCCACTCCCTTCTCCAGCTCCCAGCTCCGGCAATGATTCCGCTATCTGACTTCGCAGTGGCGTAAGAGTCCCTCCGAAGTCGGACTTTGACAGGTTCTGTCCCAAAATAGGCGGATAAGTGGATTTCTGTCGTCACATGCGGACTTTCTGGGCCATGGACGGCTACAAAACTCCAGAAGTTGTCAAGGAGACTTCCCACCAAGTTTTCGTGGAAGAACATATATACAAGTGATAATCTTATCTCCCCTGGGCGCCCATTTCCCTCTCCCGCGACACCTATCTCACCCTTCTTTGTGGCTTTGCGTCGTGAACCAAACCGCAATGTCGGCGCGACCGCAAGCGACGACTAGCAATCGCGACTCCAACGCCATCCGTGCCTCCGTTTTCGATGTCTGTCTGCAGCTGGGGGCGCTAGATGAGAACAGCCGGGTCGCAGAGTGGATGTTCAGTGATCCCTCTGAGGACAGCGACTCATTTCCACGGCGGAACCGCACCACGAGATTTCAGGAAGTAATTTCCGCTGGGTGGGAAGCTGTTGAGGAGAAGGCGCCCCAACAACGGCGCCGTCGTTACGTGCTTCCGTTTGCGATCAAAGCACCCGTGTTCACCACTCGACTCCGTGGTAGACCTAGCCAGCAGGCCAGGGCTCCCGAAACTTCTGAACCTACCCATGAGAAACCTGCGGCGCGTGAGCTCGGGCCTGGTTATGTATCGCTCAGTCGCCGGTCGTTCTTTAGGCGCAGCATCCATAAGCCCCCGCCGCCGAGACCCGAGGCAAATAATGCTAGGAAGCCCGTTTGTGACGACAGTGGCCGCGTTTCCACGAATGTCAAAACGTTCTTCCAGCGCAAAATGCGATGCGAACCGTCCAAAACCCGTCCTCAGGAAGTTCCTCCACCCAATGCTGAACTTAACAATGCGACCTCAGCACCACCATCCACTGCAGGCCCCGGTCCTTCCATCGTCCACCCCGCAGTCCCGCCGCAAAGCGCCCACGACCTCCTCGAAGACGACGGCGATGACGAATGGGAAGAAATCGACGCAACTCCCGGATCCCCGCTCTACCCGCTCCCCAACAAAGGTATCAATCCCCCTGCCCTCCACTCCCTCAGTGACAAGAAGCGCCACTCCACTGCCGGCACTGGTACGACTGACACCGAGACAGGCTCCGCAGATGCGGAAGCTGACATCGATATCGTCTACGGCGCGACACACCACAATCTTACCCTTGCCTTCCCGCGCCTCATCTTCCGCCGTGCGTCAAGGATTGGCAGCCTTTCTCCGCAGAAGAAACGGGCGGGAAGGGCATCGCCCAAGAAGTCCCACACGCCGTCACCGGCACATACGCCATCAGCCTCGTCTACGCCCACGCCCACGCCATCGCCTGGGCGGCGCAAGCCCTTGAGCATCATCACAGGAAAGAAGGCGAAGCACCGCCGCGGCATCTCGAGCTCCTCCCTCCCGCCCTCGCCGTTCGTCCTCCTCACGCAGAACAGAAATTCGACGATGCCGCAGCCGACGTCGCGCATCGTGTTCCCGGAGGATGTGCCTGTGCGACCGCTGAGCTTGTCGGAGGCGGAGAGAAGGAGTATGGGGTGGCACAACCAGTTCTTTGTTGGTGATGCTAAGGGGATTAGCGAAGGGAAGGAGCAGGAGAAGAAGCTGGGTGATGGGGACGGGAAAGGGATGGGGAAGAGACCCAAATCGGTGTCGGTGCCGACTCCGCCGCCAGCTTCAAAGAGGACGATTGGAAGGGGCCCGAGAAGGGAGGAGAAGCCGGTGGGGGCTCCAGTGCCGTTTCCGGTTATGAAGGTATAATTCAGATGGTCTGGCTTTCCAGAGGAGTGGTGTGTTGACGCTGGACTTTCTAGGAGAAGGAAGAGACATGATCCATCATTTCGCCACCCTGTCTTCGTCTTCCTCGCTTTCGATTCTTTCCACTTAATGCTTTAACCACCGTGTTCCCGTACATGTACCAGTCACGCTCCCTACCTTATCTTTATTTCTAAGGTCGCTGTGGACGATTATTATTCACGTTCTTTATTCAATCTCTATTTGCCGCTTTGTTTCTTGCGCATCGTACGTGTACAGCACGACCGTGGTTTGCCTTTCCCCGCTATGACTCTTCGTATATTCGATACAGTACTGTTTCCTCTAATTGTGCTCCTCCTACTGTACTGGTTTGATAGTTTTTCGGGTCTGTTATGGACTACGTGCCACGACCACCCTCAGGTACATTTTTGATGCTCAAGCTCGAACATCGATACATATTCCCAGACGAGATGACAGACTTAAGTTTACAGTCGATTGGGGAGTTCTCTACAGACGCGAGTTGCACCAGACTCCGAGCTGCTCTTTCCACGGTTGTTTCCACGGCCACGATCCCTGTTCACCCTCTGGCCCGACCAACACCGCCGTGGCTTTGCAATCTATGCAGTCCAGCCTAAACAAGCAGCCAGCCAAAGCAGAAGATCCGCACTGCCTCGTTGAGACTGCGAACGGTGCCGATCGCGATAGTAAACACGACCATCAAATGGCTATCCGAAACGGTAGCGAGCAATCCGCATCATGACCGCATGGCCACCATCAGCATGCATACAGTCCTCATGAACGTCCATATATCATCACACCCGACTCTTCACGTACCACTGGGATTAGGCTGCTGGCTCGGCCCCTCCCATCCTCATCTTCGCCTTGATTCTTCGACGCTGTGCGCCGTTCGTCATTCAACATTAGACAGCGATGGCCCCCTCCGGTTACGTGCAGGTTGACCCGGCGAAACCGCCCAAGACAAAAGGGATACGAAGACAGAGTGCGCTGCACCTGACACTGCCGCTTGTGGAACGTCACTCCTGTGCTTATGATTCTTGTTCTTCCGAGGTGCGTCCCGCGATGCTTCCGTTCGCTGACCAAGGCTTATATGTGCGCCCAAATACACAGGAAAACCTGCTCACCATTGCCAGCTCGCGCTACACGATCTCGGCTGCGCCGAAATCGAGCGCGAGCGCAAGCCTGTACAGCCAGGAGTCGTACCACCTCTCCCCGCCGGTGTTCTCGGAGACCCATGTCAATAAGCGCCGATTTGGGCTGGCTGTGACGCCGGTTGAGGAGGGGCCGTGGAGAAGGCCTGAGCCGCTAAGGAGTGCGCAGGCGGATGTGTTTGTGGTGGATTTGAAGAGTGCGGCTGCAGATGCGAATCCGTTCTTAGGTTCGGATGAAGTGGAGGACGTGGACGAGA
Organism: Lyophyllum shimeji; assembly: GCA_026008595.1. Taxonomy (NCBI): domain Eukaryota; kingdom Fungi; phylum Basidiomycota; class Agaricomycetes; order Agaricales; family Lyophyllaceae; genus Lyophyllum; species Lyophyllum shimeji. Next base: position 670,316 of record BRPK01000012.1, on the reverse strand, counting down.
CAGATGGAGGAGGAGGGGTTCATAGGGGAAATGTGGAGGAGAAGAAGGTGCTCAAGGTCTATGCACCTGCGGAGACGACGCTCTTACCGCCAATCGGAAAACCCATGGAAGTCGCGCCCCCTCGCCTTGTGCAGGAGGACAAGGAGTATACCAACGCAAAACTCAAGAAATCACGCATGACTTCCAAAATGATAGGCAAAATGCTCTCTCGGCTGTCCGTGCACCAATCCCAGTCCAACTCCGCCTCCTCGTCCACCCTCCCCGCCGTCCCCGCTCTCCCTCCCCAGATCTCCATCGCCCTCCCCTCGCCCGGTCTCAAATTCCCAAACTCCCCGCGAGCTACTACCCCACGCACGGGAACGAAAGACGACCTACACGCGTTCGTGCTGGATAAGCAAATGCACGCCGCCGCGGACAAAGCAGGGGTAGCAAGCGCCGTACCCGGCAGCAACAACCGGGCCACGCTCCCCTCGACGTGGAAGCCCCGCCGCCCGCCCTCGCCGCTCCCCAAGGCGCTCAGGAGGCAGGGAAAGCAGAAACACGGCGCTTCGGCTCTTGCGCATCCCGTTGTCGCATCACCGCCGCCCCCGCTGCCCTCCGGTGCGTGTGTGGTGGTGGAGTCAAGGAAGGTGGGCACGGGGTACGCGAGCTTCTCGACGCCGTTGGGCAGTGCGGCGTCGTTGCAGGGCCCCTCGTCGAGGTGGGATGAGGTGAGGACACGCTTGAGGGCGAGGGCGTTGAAGAGTGAGGGGTATGCGGTGTATGATGGGGGGATTATTAGTCCCATAGGGAGTTCTTGAATTTTTGCTTTCTTTTGGGCAGGAGGAGTCGACCAATGGACGTGTGTCGCTTTTCTTTGTGTTGCTTTTCACCAGCGAATGAATTGTTGTTGTCCCGGTGTTTCGTCGGACCGAAGTGGTGGTTTTCGCTTGTTTCCCACTTTCGCTCCTCGTTCCTGAATCTTGAAGCCCCATTATGGACCTCCTGGTCGTCTGTCCACCAGATATCTCAAACCTGCATGTATCTGCGTCGCCATGATCATGACCAGTCCAGTGGAATGACGGATTCTATCAACATCAGTTCCGATCGTTGCTATCATCATGGAAACAATTGTTAACCCACGCTTCTGACTGGTACATAAAGATCATGGTCGACATCGCGACGCTTTTCAGGACGCTGTGCGATCCCCCTTGAAATCGCTATTATTGACGCTGAAGCATTGAGCCCGGTCTCAACATCTCAAGCTCAACCTTTAAGTCCAACTGGCAATGCATTCTTCGTCGTTGCAATTCCTCATTGAGGTCACCTTCAATCTGACGCTGGTCGACGATTCGGCGTGGCCTGTGGGCGGCTCGTGGAAGAATTACGATATCCTTCAGGTCTGTTTCCTTTGTGTGACCTTGCCTGGAAGCGTT